>CM050217.1:25890000-25955000 GCA_027475355.1 Coilia nasus
TCCTGGGCAGACAGGAGTTTGGTACTTCAGGAAGAACAGCTGAGTGTGTGAAGAGAGAAGGAGAAACAGCAGGGAGACACGTTACTGTAGTGGAGGCACCAGGATGGTGGAAGAACTACACTGTAGAGAGAACTCCTGAAGGTGATAAACGAGAGATTGTCCTCAGTGTGTCTCTGTGTCCTCCAGGACCCCATGCTCTACTCCTGGTCATTAGGGTGAGTGAGTCATTTACAGAGACACACAGAAGAGCAGTGCAGGAACACCTGGAGCTTCTGGGTGAGAGAGTCTGGAGTCACACTATAGTGCTGTTCACCAGGGGGGACTGGCTGGGAGACACAAGCATTGAGCAGCACATTGAGAGTGGAGGAGAGGCTCTGCAGTGGGTTGTAGAGAAATGTGGGAACAGGTACCATGTTTTAGACAATGAGAAGAGTGATGGTGGCCAGGTGACAGAGCTGCTGGAGAAGATAGAAGAGATGGTGGCAGTGAACAGTGGCCGTCTCTTTGACTTTGATAAAAACATGCTGATTAAACTGATGGAGAAGAAGAAGGAGGAAAAGAGAAGAGCAGAGCAGAGGAAGATGAAGGTGCAGAAGCAGAGAGAGACTCTCAGATCATCAGCAGGTGAGAAATGTACTGCTGCTAAATCTACAGCATATGAGGCATGTTCATTTTCATATTACAGCTGTTTTCCATTTTATTTACTCCCTGATAGTCCTACACCTTTCCTCTACACGCCTCTGTCTGTATTCTGTAACACACACACACACACACATGCAGATACATGAACACACACACACACACACAAACACACACAGTAACATTAAAGCACTCATGCGCACATACTTTCATGTGTGTCAATACACATACAGCAGAAGAGGAACACTTCTACACACATAAACACGTCTCTTTCTGCACTCTGTAACACACACACACATACTGTACACACACACACACACACACATGCACACATACTTTCATGTGTGCAAAAGTCTGTTACACATGAATTGCAGAACAGGAACACTCCTCTACACAAAAAATGTAAGAAAGAACTGCACACACAGACATGCAGGCACACACACACACACACACACACACACACACATACATATGCACACGCACGTAGACATAAGAGAGCAGTTAGAAACACACGCAGATACATAAATATACACACACACACACACACATACACACACACACTCACACACACAGACACACACAGTAACATTAACGCACACACACACACACACACAGACACACACAGTAACATTAACGCACACACACACACACACACACACACACAAACACACACACATACTTCAATAGCAGTAGCAGAAGAGGAAGAATTCTACACACAAAAAACATACAAGAGGGAACTGCACACACAGACATGCAGGCACACACATATACACATGCGTACATATACACACATGTGTAAGTACATTATTTTTGTTATAATCTGTATTATACATGAAGCAGCTATAAAGACATTTCCCTGGTGGTCACTGCTAGAGCCCTCTCTGGCCTTCTGTGGCCCCCACTCTGTGTCCTTGTGCTCTTGTGCCCTCTTCCTGTATCAGGTGAGTTGGTGCTCAGGTGTGGGCAGGTAGTTTCCCTCCATTGGCAGGGGGAGAAGAGGCCTGCTCTTAGCAGTCTGCCAGTGCTGCCTTCCTCTATGGGGCATTTGGCCTTTTGTTGTCTTTGTGGCTGCCTGTCAGCACCAGACACTGACCTGCACTACATGTGTGTTCATCCTCTACTATACTGACATCACGTTCATGATTTATTCCCCCTTTAACCAACGTACTGATCTTGCAGTGGGAGTGTGGCCTCCACTTAATGCTGCCATGCTCTAAGACAAATATGTGTGTAACATCTACAAAACACATAGCTTGTACATCTTAAACACACTTATGCTCAAAAAGACAGAAACACACACTCACATACACACACATACACACACACGCACGCAAAGCATGCACACGCACGCACACACACAGACACACTCTCTCACATGGACACACACACACACACACACACACACACACACACACAAAAACACACACCTAACTGGAAAAGTAGTATTGTCTTGATAAGAAAACAATGGTGATGTTAAATAGAATAGCCTAATTTTTTTTTCATGCAGGTGGTGTTCCACACATCTCTGACATGAGGATTGTGCTGCTGGGAAACAGAAATGGAGGGAAGAGTTCATCAGGAAACACCATCCTGGGCAGACAGGAGTTTGGTACTTCAGGAAGAACAGCTGAGTGTGTGAAGAGAGAAGGAGAAACAGCAGGGAGACACATCACTGTAGTAGAGGCACCAGGATGGTGGAATAACTACACTGTAGAGAGAACTCCTGAAGGTGATAAACGAGAGATTGTCCTCAGTGTGTCTCTGTGTGCTCCAGGACCCCATGCTCTACTCCTGGTCATTAATGTAAGTGACTCATTCACAGAGACACACAGAAGAGCAGTGCAGGAACACCTGGAGCTTCTGGGTGAGAGAGTCTGGAGTCACACTATAGTGCTGTTCACCAGAGGGGAGTGGCTGGGAGACACAAGCATTGAGCAGCACATTGAGAGTGGAGGAGAGGCTCTGCAGTGGGTTGTAGAGAAATGTGGGAACAGGTACCATGTTTTAGACAATGAGAAGAGTGATGGTGGCCAGGTGACAGAGCTGCTGGAGAAGATAGAAGAGATGGTGGCAGTGAACAGTGGTCATCTCTTTGACTTTGATGAAAACATGCTGAATAAACTGATGGAGGAGAAGAAGGAAGAAAAGAGAAGAGCAGAGGAGAGGAAGATGAAGGTGCAGAAGCAGAGAGAGACTCTCAGATCATCAGCAGGTGAGAAATATACTGCTGTTGAATCTACAGTATATGAGGCATGTTCATTTCCATCACAGCATTTCCACACACACACACACACACACACACGCGCGCGCGCGCACACACACACACACACACATACACTCACACACAAGAGAGCAGTGAGAAACACATGTAGATACATGATCATATACACACACTGTCAAGTGATCTTGTTCTCAGCTGTGCTAATCCCTCACTTGATAGGGAGGTACCAATGCTGAACTCTTTTACTGGATTCCACTCAAATAACCAGGCCTTTATTGCATCTCTATGCTTTTTTATTTTGTCTTCATTTTTCCAGCCAGGCACTTATAGGTGAAAAACCTTAAAAACAGGAAAAACACCACCAACCAGTTTACCAATTTGTACAAATAATGTAAAACAAAAACACACAAGACTCAAAATAACTGGTTATCAAAAGAGCTTGACATGACACATATACACATGAAAAATATGAAGTAATTTAAGTTTAACAATTCCTTTACTCCAAATACACCACAAACATTAAACCACAATTAACTAAAAACACAATGAATTGAGTTACTAAACACAATAAGCTATTAAACATAATGTAATCAGTAGAGTTAAGCAGTGTTTAGCAGTGTTTAATTTAGCACATCTTTAATTATAGACATATTTAATTATACACATTACCTACAATTTATCATTTTAGCAATCAAACAAAGTCCATATGAAACGGAAACCTACGCTCGCTTTTAAACCGTGCCTTCATGAGCATCCAAAAGTTAATTGCGTCAACGTTTCACATATTACAACTGAGCTGTTTAAATCGCTAAATTAAGCAAGTGCAACAACATTAGGCAAACAGCGTTTACTCAAAGAATTCCGTGAACCACCACATGAATATTTCCAACAGGAATACTACAGCGCACAAACACAAACACAGTAGCAAATGTCTTTCCCCGCCCGCACCTCAATATCTCGTCAGCGTGCAAACAAGTGGCACTCACAACAAGGTTCACAATAAAACACGGCTTGCAATCTTACCGGCTGTCTGTTCAGTCTTTGATTTCAGTACCAGGTTAACCACAACTTCAGGAAAACTCGAGGAAGCCAACTCTTTTGTTTGCCATGCTACAATGGCATTCCGCTGCACAGATTAAATAGGAAGTGCGCGCATCTTTTTTCCACTCGGGTGCACACAGGTGACTAATTGTTCCGCCTGACCACCGACGAGAAAGGGGCGTTCGCCGCCACACACACACATACACACACACACAGTAAAATTAACACACACACACACACATACTTTTTCATATGTGTAAAAATGTGTTACGCATATAGTAGAAGAGGAACACCCCTACACACAAAAACATGTAAAAGAGAACTGCACACACACTGACATGCAGACACACACACATACACACACATGCATATATACAAACATGCATAAGTACCTTTTTATTTGTTATAATCTGTTCATAAAGCAAGTCTGAACAGATTTCCCCGCTGGTCACTGCTAGAGCCCTCTCTGGCCTTCTCTGGCCCCCACTCTGTGTCCTTGTGCTCTTGTGCCCTCTTCCTGTATCAGGTGAGTTGGTGCTCAGGTGTGGGCAGGTAGTTTCCCTCCATTGGCAGGGGGAGAAGAGGCCTGCTCTTAGCAGTCTGCCAGTGCTGCCTTCCTCTATGGGGCATTTGGCCTTTTGTTGTCTATGTGGCTGCCTGTCAGCACCAGACACTGACCTGCACTACATGTGTGTTCATCCTCTACTATACTGACATCACGTTCATGATTTATTCCCCCTTTAACCAACGTACTGATCTTGCAGTGGGAGTGTGGCCTCCAGTTCATGCTGCCATGCTCTGAGACAAATATGTGTGTAACATCTACAAAACACATAGCTTGTACATCTTAAACACACTTATGCTCAAAAAGACAGAAACACACACTCACATACTCACACATACACACACACGCACGCAAAGCATGCACACGCACGCACACACACAGACACACTCTCTCACATGGACACACACACACACACAAACACACACACCTAACTGGAAAAGTAGTATTGTCTTGATAAGAAAACAATGGTGATGTTTAACAGAATGGCCTAATTTTTTTTTTCATGCAGGTGGTGTTCCACACATCTCTGACATGAGGATTGTGCTGCTGGGAAACAGAAGAGAAGGGAAGAGTTCATCTGGAAACACCATCCTGGGCAGACAGGAGTTTGATACTTTAGGAAGAACAGCTGAGTGTGTGAAGAGAGAAGGAGAAACAGCAGGGAGACACGTTACTGTAGTGGAGGCACCAGGATGGTGGAATAACTACACTACAGGTCAAACTCCTGAAGGTGATAAACGAGAGATTGTCCTCAGTGTGTCTCTGTGTCCTCCAGGACCCCATGCTCTACTCCTGGTCATTGATGTGAGTGACTCATTCACAGAGACACACAGAAGAGCAGTGCAGGAACACCTGGAGCTTCTGGGTGAGAGAGTCTGGAGTCACACTATAGTGCTGTTCACCTGTGGGGACTGTCTGGGAGACACAAGCATTGAGCAGCACATTGAGAGTGGAGGAGAGGCTCTGCAGTGGATTGTAGAGAAATGTGGGAACAGGTACCATGTCGTAGACAACAAGAAGAGTGATGGTGGCCAGGTGACAGAGCTGCTGGAGAAGATAGAAGAGATGGTGGCAGGAAACAGTGGTCATCTCTTTGACATTGATAAAGACATGCTGATTAAACTGATGGAGGAGAAGAAGGAAGAAAAGAGAAGAGCAGAGGAGAGGAAGAAGAAGGTGCAGAAGCAGAGAGAGACTCTCAGATCATCAGCAGGTGAGAAATATACTGCTGTTGAATCTACAGTATATGAGGCATGTTCATTTCCATATCACAGCTGTTCTCCATTTCATTTACTCCCTGACCTTTTAACTACACACCTCTTTCTGTATTCTGTAACACACACACACATACACACACACACACACACGCACACACACACTCACACACACACACACACACACACACACACACACACACACACACACACACACACACACACACACACACACACACACAGACATAAGAGAGAAATGAAAAAAAAGCAGATACATGAACACACACACACACACACACACACACACACACACACACACACACACACACACACACACACACACACACACACACACACACACAAATACATACATATACACACATGCATAAGTACATTTATATTTGTTATAATCTGTAAAATACATAAAGCAAGTCTGAACAGATTTCCCTGGTGGTCACTGCTAGAGTCCTTTCTGGCCTTCTGTGGCCCCCACTCTGTGTCCTTGTGCTCTTGTGCCCTCTTCCTGTATCAGGTGAGTTGGTGCTCAGGTGTGGGCAGGTAGTTTCCCTCCATTGGCAGG
Organism: Coilia nasus; assembly: GCA_027475355.1. Classification (NCBI taxonomy): domain Eukaryota; kingdom Metazoa; phylum Chordata; class Actinopteri; order Clupeiformes; family Engraulidae; genus Coilia; species Coilia nasus. The sequence continues at coordinate 25,896,261 of CM050217.1, forward strand.
GGGAGAAGAGGCCTGCTCTTAGCAGTCTGCCAGTGCTGCCTTCCTCTATGGGACATTTGGCCTTTTGTTGTCTTTGTGGCTGCCTGTCAGCACCAGACACTGACCTGCACTACATGTGTGTTCATCCTCTACTATACTGACATCATGTTCATGATTTATTCCCCCTTTAACCAACGTACTGATCTTGCAGTGGGAGTGTGGCCTCCACTTAATGCTGCCATGCTCTAAGACAAATATGTGTGTAACATCTACAAAACACATAGCTTGTACATCTTAAACACACTTATGCTCAAAAAGACAGAAACACACACTCACATACTCACACATACACACACACGCACGCAAAGCATGCACACGCACGCACACACACAGACACACTCTCTCACATGGACACACACACACACACAAACACACACACCTAACTGGAAAAGTAGTATTGTCTTGATAAGAAAACAATGGTGATGTTTAACAGAATGGCCTAATTTTTTTTTTCATGCAGGTGGTGTTCCACACATCTCTGACATGAGGATTGTGCTGCTGGGAAACAGAAGAGAAGGGAAGAGTTCATCTGGAAACACCATCCTGGGCAGACAGGAGTTTGATACTTTAGGAAGAACAGCTGAGTGTGTGAAGAGAGAAGGAGAAACAGCAGGGAGAGGCATCACTGTAGTGAAGGCACCAGGATGGTGGAATAACTACACTGTAGAGAGAACTCCTGAAGGTGATAAACGAGAGATTGTCCTCAGTGTGTCTCTGTGTGCTCCAGGACCCCATGCTCTACTCCTGGTCATTAATGTGAGTGACTCATTCACAGAGACACACAGAAGAGCAGTGCAGGAACACCTGGAGCTTCTGGGTGAGAGAGTCTGGAGTCACACTATAGTGCTGTTCACCAAAGGGGACTGGCTGGGAGACACAAGCATTGAGCAGCACATTGAGAGTGGAGGAGAGGCTCTGCAGTGGGTTGTAGGGAAATGTGGGAAAAGGTACCATGTTTTAGACAACAAGAAGAGTGATGGTGGCCAGGTGACAGAGCTGCTGGAGAAGATAGAAGAGATGGTGGCAGGAAACAGTGGTCGTCTCTTTGACTTTGATAAAAACATGCTGATTAAACTGATGGAGGAGAAGAAGGAAGAAAAGAGAAGAGCAGAGGAGAGGAAGATGAAGGTGCAGAAGCAAAGAGAGACTCTCGGATCATCAGCAGGTGAGAAATGTACTGCTGTTGAATCTACAGTATATGAGGCATGTTCATTTCCATATCACAGCTGTCCTCCATTTCATTTACTCCCTGATAGTTTTACACCTTTCAACTACACACCTCTTTCTGTACTCTGTAACACACACACACACACACACACACACACACACACACACACACACACACACACACACACACACACACACACACACACACACACACACCTTCATGTGTGTAAAAGTCTGTTACACACAAATAGTAGAACAGGAACACTCCTCTACACAAAAAATGTAAGAGAGGACTGCACACACAGACATGCAGACACACACACACACACACACACACACACACACACACACACACACACACACACATGCATACATATACACACATGCATAAGTACATTTATATTTGTTATAATCTGTAAAATACATAAAGCAACTATGAACAGATTTCCCTGGTGGTCACGGTTAGAGCCCTCTGTGGCCTTCTGTGGCCCCCACTCTGTGTCCTTGTGCTCTTGTGCCCTCTTCCTGTATCAGGTGAGTTGGTGCTCAGGTGTGGGCAGGTAGTTTCCCTCCATTGGCAGGGGGAGAAGAGGCCTGCTCCTACCAGTCTGCCAGTGCTGCCTTCCTCTATGGGGCATTTGGCCTTTTGTTGTCTATGTGGCTGCCTGTCAGTACCAGACACTGACCTGCACTACATGTGTGTTCATCCTCTACTATACTGACATCATGTTCATGATTTATTCCCCCTTTAACCAACGTACTCATCTTGCAGTGGGAGTGTGGCCTCCACCTAATGCTGCCATGCTCTGAGACAAATGTGTGTAACAATTACAGACACATACCATGCACACCTTAAACACACTTATGCCTAAAAAGATGCATACACGGGCACACGCACACACACAACACAAATGTGTGTACATATAAATGCTCTCACATACGCAGTCACACAAATTCACTCACTCACTCACTTACAAACACACACACACACACAGACACACACACACACACAGACACACACACACACACACACACACACACACACAAACACACACACACACACACACACACCCACACACACACATTTTATTACACAATGGGGATGCATTACACTTGTATTTACAGGTGTGCAACACACAGATCATTATCCTGGTATCCTGGATGAAGAGGTTCATCAGTGCAGGATGTTAGTTATTTCACAGCTTGACCCATTTTCTATTTCCATGCAGGTGGTATTCCACACATCTCTGACATGAGGATTGTGCTGCTGGGATACAGAGGAGGAGGGAAGAGTTCATCAGGAAACACCATCCTGGGCAGACAGGAGTTTGGTACTTCAGGAAGAACAGCTGAGTGTGTGAAGAGAGAAGGAGAAACAGCAGGGAGACACGTTACTGTAGTGGAGGCACCAGGATGGTGGAAGAACTACACTGTAGAGAGAACTCCTGAAGGTGATAAACGAGAGATTGTCCTCAGTGTGTCTCTGTGTCCTCCAGGACCCCATGCTCTACTCCTGGTCATTAGGGTGAGTGAGTCATTTACAGAGACACACAGAAGAGCAGTGCAGGAACACCTGGAGCTTCTGGGTGAGAGAGTCTGGAGTCACACTATAGTGCTGTTCACCAGGGGGGACTGGCTGGGAGACACAAGCATTGAGCAGCACATTGAGAGTGGAGGAGAGGCTCTGCAGTGGGTTGTAGAGAAATGTGGGAACAGGTACCATGTTTTAGACAATGAGAAGAGTGATGGTGGCCAGGTGACAGAGCTGCTGGAGAAGATAGAAGAGATGGTGGCAGTGAACAGTGGCCGTCTCTTTGACTTTGATAAAAACATGCTGATTAAACTGATGGAGAAGAAGAAGGAGGAAAAGAGAAGAGCAGAGCAGAGGAAGATGAAGGTGCAGAAGCAGAGAGAGACTCTCAGATCATCAGCAGGTGAGAAATGTACTGCTGCTAAATCTACAGCATATGAGGCATGTTCATTTTCATATTACAGCTGTTTTCCATTTTATTTACTCCCTGATAGTCCTACACCTTTCCTCTACACGCCTCTGTCTGTATTCTGTAACACACACACACACACACATGCAGATACATGAACACACACACACACACACAAACACACACAGTAACATTAAAGCACTCATGCGCACATACTTTCATGTGTGTCAATACACATACAGCAGAAGAGGAACACTTCTACACACATAAACACGTCTCTTTCTGCACTCTGTAACACACACACACATACTGTACACACACACACACACACACATGCACACATACTTTCATGTGTGCAAAAGTCTGTTACACATGAATTGCAGAACAGGAACACTCCTCTACACAAAAAATGTAAGAAAGAACTGCACACACAGACATGCAGGCACACACACACACACACACACACACACACACATACATATGCACACGCACGTAGACATAAGAGAGCAGTTAGAAACACACGCAGATACATAAATATACACACACACACACACACATACACACACACACTCACACACACAGACACACACAGTAACATTAACGCACACACACACACACACACAGACACACACAGTAACATTAACGCACACACACACACACACACACACACACAAACACACACACATACTTCAATAGCAGTAGCAGAAGAGGAAGAATTCTACACACAAAAAACATACAAGAGGGAACTGCACACACAGACATGCAGGCACACACATATACACATGCGTACATATACACACATGTGTAAGTACATTATTTTTGTTATAATCTGTATTATACATGAAGCAGCTATAAAGACATTTCCCTGGTGGTCACTGCTAGAGCCCTCTCTGGCCTTCTGTGGCCCCCACTCTGTGTCCTTGTGCTCTTGTGCCCTCTTCCTGTATCAGGTGAGTTGGTGCTCAGGTGTGGGCAGGTAGTTTCCCTCCATTGGCAGGGGGAGAAGAGGCCTGCTCTTAGCAGTCTGCCAGTGCTGCCTTCCTCTATGGGGCATTTGGCCTTTTGTTGTCTTTGTGGCTGCCTGTCAGCACCAGACACTGACCTGCACTACATGTGTGTTCATCCTCTACTATACTGACATCACGTTCATGATTTATTCCCCCTTTAACCAACGTACTGATCTTGCAGTGGGAGTGTGGCCTCCACTTAATGCTGCCATGCTCTAAGACAAATATGTGTGTAACATCTACAAAACACATAGCTTGTACATCTTAAACACACTTATGCTCAAAAAGACAGAAACACACACTCACATACACACACATACACACACACGCACGCAAAGCATGCACACGCACGCACACACACAGACACACTCTCTCACATGGACACACACACACACACACACACACACACACACACACAAAAACACACACCTAACTGGAAAAGTAGTATTGTCTTGATAAGAAAACAATGGTGATGTTAAATAGAATAGCCTAATTTTTTTTTCATGCAGGTGGTGTTCCACACATCTCTGACATGAGGATTGTGCTGCTGGGAAACAGAAATGGAGGGAAGAGTTCATCAGGAAACACCATCCTGGGCAGACAGGAGTTTGGTACTTCAGGAAGAACAGCTGAGTGTGTGAAGAGAGAAGGAGAAACAGCAGGGAGACACATCACTGTAGTAGAGGCACCAGGATGGTGGAATAACTACACTGTAGAGAGAACTCCTGAAGGTGATAAACGAGAGATTGTCCTCAGTGTGTCTCTGTGTGCTCCAGGACCCCATGCTCTACTCCTGGTCATTAATGTAAGTGACTCATTCACAGAGACACACAGAAGAGCAGTGCAGGAACACCTGGAGCTTCTGGGTGAGAGAGTCTGGAGTCACACTATAGTGCTGTTCACCAGAGGGGAGTGGCTGGGAGACACAAGCATTGAGCAGCACATTGAGAGTGGAGGAGAGGCTCTGCAGTGGGTTGTAGAGAAATGTGGGAACAGGTACCATGTTTTAGACAATGAGAAGAGTGATGGTGGCCAGGTGACAGAGCTGCTGGAGAAGATAGAAGAGATGGTGGCAGTGAACAGTGGTCATCTCTTTGACTTTGATGAAAACATGCTGAATAAACTGATGGAGGAGAAGAAGGAAGAAAAGAGAAGAGCAGAGGAGAGGAAGATGAAGGTGCAGAAGCAGAGAGAGACTCTCAGATCATCAGCAGGTGAGAAATATACTGCTGTTGAATCTACAGTATATGAGGCATGTTCATTTCCATCACAGCATTTCCACACACACACACACACACACACACGCGCGCGCGCGCACACACACACACACACACATACACTCACACACAAGAGAGCAGTGAGAAACACATGTAGATACATGATCATATACACACACTGTCAAGTGATCTTGTTCTCAGCTGTGCTAATCCCTCACTTGATAGGGAGGTACCAATGCTGAACTCTTTTACTGGATTCCACTCAAATAACCAGGCCTTTATTGCATCTCTATGCTTTTTTATTTTGTCTTCATTTTTCCAGCCAGGCACTTATAGGTGAAAAACCTTAAAAACAGGAAAAACACCACCAACCAGTTTACCAATTTGTACAAATAATGTAAAACAAAAACACACAAGACTCAAAATAACTGGTTATCAAAAGAGCTTGACATGACACATATACACATGAAAAATATGAAGTAATTTAAGTTTAACAATTCCTTTACTCCAAATACACCACAAACATTAAACCACAATTAACTAAAAACACAATGAATTGAGTTACTAAACACAATAAGCTATTAAACATAATGTAATCAGTAGAGTTAAGCAGTGTTTAGCAGTGTTTAATTTAGCACATCTTTAATTATAGACATATTTAATTATACACATTACCTACAATTTATCATTTTAGCAATCAAACAAAGTCCATATGAAACGGAAACCTACGCTCGCTTTTAAACCGTGCCTTCATGAGCATCCAAAAGTTAATTGCGTCAACGTTTCACATATTACAACTGAGCTGTTTAAATCGCTAAATTAAGCAAGTGCAACAACATTAGGCAAACAGCGTTTACTCAAAGAATTCCGTGAACCACCACATGAATATTTCCAACAGGAATACTACAGCGCACAAACACAAACACAGTAGCAAATGTCTTTCCCCGCCCGCACCTCAATATCTCGTCAGCGTGCAAACAAGTGGCACTCACAACAAGGTTCACAATAAAACACGGCTTGCAATCTTACCGGCTGTCTGTTCAGTCTTTGATTTCAGTACCAGGTTAACCACAACTTCAGGAAAACTCGAGGAAGCCAACTCTTTTGTTTGCCATGCTACAATGGCATTCCGCTGCACAGATTAAATAGGAAGTGCGCGCATCTTTTTTCCACTCGGGTGCACACAGGTGACTAATTGTTCCGCCTGACCACCGACGAGAAAGGGGCGTTCGCCGCCACACACACACATACACACACACACAGTAAAATTAACACACACACACACACATACTTTTTCATATGTGTAAAAATGTGTTACGCATATAGTAGAAGAGGAACACCCCTACACACAAAAACATGTAAAAGAGAACTGCACACACACTGACATGCAGACACACACACATACACACACATGCATATATACAAACATGCATAAGTACCTTTTTATTTGTTATAATCTGTTCATAAAGCAAGTCTGAACAGATTTCCCCGCTGGTCACTGCTAGAGCCCTCTCTGGCCTTCTCTGGCCCCCACTCTGTGTCCTTGTGCTCTTGTGCCCTCTTCCTGTATCAGGTGAGTTGGTGCTCAGGTGTGGGCAGGTAGTTTCCCTCCATTGGCAGGGGGAGAAGAGGCCTGCTCTTAGCAGTCTGCCAGTGCTGCCTTCCTCTATGGGGCATTTGGCCTTTTGTTGTCTATGTGGCTGCCTGTCAGCACCAGACACTGACCTGCACTACATGTGTGTTCATCCTCTACTATACTGACATCACGTTCATGATTTATTCCCCCTTTAACCAACGTACTGATCTTGCAGTGGGAGTGTGGCCTCCAGTTCATGCTGCCATGCTCTGAGACAAATATGTGTGTAACATCTACAAAACACATAGCTTGTACATCTTAAACACACTTATGCTCAAAAAGACAGAAACACACACTCACATACTCACACATACACACACACGCACGCAAAGCATGCACACGCACGCACACACACAGACACACTCTCTCACATGGACACACACACACACACAAACACACACACCTAACTGGAAAAGTAGTATTGTCTTGATAAGAAAACAATGGTGATGTTTAACAGAATGGCCTAATTTTTTTTTTCATGCAGGTGGTGTTCCACACATCTCTGACATGAGGATTGTGCTGCTGGGAAACAGAAGAGAAGGGAAGAGTTCATCTGGAAACACCATCCTGGGCAGACAGGAGTTTGATACTTTAGGAAGAACAGCTGAGTGTGTGAAGAGAGAAGGAGAAACAGCAGGGAGACACGTTACTGTAGTGGAGGCACCAGGATGGTGGAATAACTACACTACAGGTCAAACTCCTGAAGGTGATAAACGAGAGATTGTCCTCAGTGTGTCTCTGTGTCCTCCAGGACCCCATGCTCTACTCCTGGTCATTGATGTGAGTGACTCATTCACAGAGACACACAGAAGAGCAGTGCAGGAACACCTGGAGCTTCTGGGTGAGAGAGTCTGGAGTCACACTATAGTGCTGTTCACCTGTGGGGACTGTCTGGGAGACACAAGCATTGAGCAGCACATTGAGAGTGGAGGAGAGGCTCTGCAGTGGATTGTAGAGAAATGTGGGAACAGGTACCATGTCGTAGACAACAAGAAGAGTGATGGTGGCCAGGTGACAGAGCTGCTGGAGAAGATAGAAGAGATGGTGGCAGGAAACAGTGGTCATCTCTTTGACATTGATAAAGACATGCTGATTAAACTGATGGAGGAGAAGAAGGAAGAAAAGAGAAGAGCAGAGGAGAGGAAGAAGAAGGTGCAGAAGCAGAGAGAGACTCTCAGATCATCAGCAGGTGAGAAATATACTGCTGTTGAATCTACAGTATATGAGGCATGTTCATTTCCATATCACAGCTGTTCTCCATTTCATTTACTCCCTGACCTTTTAACTACACACCTCTTTCTGTATTCTGTAACACACACACACATACACACACACACACACACGCACACACACACTCACACACACACACACACACACACACACACACACACACACACACACACACACACACACACACACACACACACACACAGACATAAGAGAGAAATGAAAAAAAAGCAGATACATGAACACACACACACACACACACACACACACACACACACACACACACACACACACACACACACACACACACACACACACACAAATACATACATATACACACATGCATAAGTACATTTATATTTGTTATAATCTGTAAAATACATAAAGCAAGTCTGAACAGATTTCCCTGGTGGTCACTGCTAGAGTCCTTTCTGGCCTTCTGTGGCCCCCACTCTGTGTCCTTGTGCTCTTGTGCCCTCTTCCTGTATCAGGTGAGTTGGTGCTCAGGTGTGGGCAGGTAGTTTCCCTCCATTGGCAGGGGGAGAAGAGGCCTGCTCTTAGCAGTCTGCCAGTGCTGCCTTCCTCTATGGGACATTTGGCCTTTTGTTGTCTTTGTGGCTGCCTGTCAGCACCAGACACTGACCTGCACTACATGTGTGTTCATCCTCTACTATACTGACATCATGTTCATGATTTATTCCCCCTTTAACCAACGTACTGATCTTGCAGTGGGAGTGTGGCCTCCACTTAATGCTGCCATGCTCTAAGACAAATATGTGTGTAACATCTACAAAACACATAGCTTGTACATCTTAAACACACTTATGCTCAAAAAGACAGAAACACACACTCACATACTCACACATACACACACACGCACGCAAAGCATGCACACGCACGCACACACACAGACACACTCTCTCACATGGACACACACACACACACAAACACACACACCTAACTGGAAAAGTAGTATTGTCTTGATAAGAAAACAATGGTGATGTTTAACAGAATGGCCTAATTTTTTTTTTCATGCAGGTGGTGTTCCACACATCTCTGACATGAGGATTGTGCTGCTGGGAAACAGAAGAGAAGGGAAGAGTTCATCTGGAAACACCATCCTGGGCAGACAGGAGTTTGATACTTTAGGAAGAACAGCTGAGTGTGTGAAGAGAGAAGGAGAAACAGCAGGGAGAGGCATCACTGTAGTGGAGGCACCAGGATGGTGGAATAACTACACTGTAGAGAGAACTCCTGAAGGTGATAAACGAGAGATTGTCCTCAGTGTGTCTCTGTGTGCTCCAGGACCCCATGCTCTACTCCTGGTCATTAATGTGAGTGACTCATTCACAGAGACACACAGAAGAGCAGTGCAGGAACACCTGGAGCTTCTGGGTGAGAGAGTCTGGAGTCACACTATAGTGCTGTTCACCAAAGGGGACTGGCTGGGAGACACAAGCATTGAGCAGCACATTGAGAGTGGAGGAGAGGCTCTGCAGTGGGTTGTAGGGAAATGTGGGAAAAGGTACCATGTTTTAGACAACAAGAAGAGTGATGGTGGCCAGGTGACAGAGCTGCTGGAGAAGATAGAAGAGATGGTGGCAGGAAACAGTGGTCGTCTCTTTGACTTTGATAAAAACATGCTGATTAAACTGATGGAGGAGAAGAAGGAAGAAAAGAGAAGAGCAGAGGAGAGGAAGATGAAGGTGCAGAAGCAAAGAGAGACTCTCGGATCATCAGCAGGTGAGAAATGTACTGCTGTTGAATCTACAGTATATGAGGCATGTTCATTTCCATATCACAGCTGTCCTCCATTTCATTTACTCCCTGATAGTTTTACACCTTTCAACTACACACCTCTTTCTGTACTCTGTAACACACACACACACACACACACACACACACACACACACACACACACACACACACACACACACACACACACACACACACACACACACACACACACACACACACCTTCATGTGTGTAAAAGTCTGTTACACACAAATAGTAGAACAGGAACACTCCTCTACACAAAAAATGTAAGAGAGGACTGCACACACAGACATGCAGACACACACACACACACACACACACACACACACACACACACACACACACACACACATGCATACATATACACACATGCATAAGTACATTTATATTTGTTATAATCTGTAAAATACATAAAGCAACTATGAACAGATTTCCCTGGTGGTCACGGTTAGAGCCCTCTGTGGCCTTCTGTGGCCCCCACTCTGTGTCCTTGTGCTCTTGTGCCCTCTTCCTGTATCAGGTGAGTTGGTGCTCAGGTGTGGGCAGGTAGTTTCCCTCCATTGGCAGGGGGAGAAGAGGCCTGCTCCTACCAGTCTGCCAGTGCTGCCTTCCTCTATGGGGCATTTGGCCTTTTGTTGTCTATGTGGCTGCCTGTCAGTACCAGACACTGACCTGCACTACATGTGTGTTCATCCTCTACTATACTGACATCATGTTCATGATTTATTCCCCCTTTAACCAACGTACTCATCTTGCAGTGGGAGTGTGGCCTCCACCTAATGCTGCCATGCTCTGAGACAAATGTGTGTAACAATTACAGACACATACCATGCACACCTTAAACACACTTATGCCTAAAAAGATGCATACACGGGCACACGCACACACACAACACAAATGTGTGTACATATAAATGCTCTCACATACGCAGTCACACAAATTCACTCACTCACTCACTTACAAACACACACACACACACAGACACACACACACACACAGACACACACACACACACACACACACACACACACAAACACACACACACACACACACACACCCACACACACACATTTTATTACACAATGGGGATGCATTACACTTGTATTTACAGGTGTGCAACACACAGATCATTATCCTGGTATCCTGGATGAAGAGGTTCATCAGTGCAGGATGTTAGTTATTTCACAGCTTGACCCATTTTCTATTTCCATGCAGGTGGTATTCCACACATCTCTGACATGAGGATTGTGCTGCTGGGATACAGAGGAGGAGGGAAGAGTTCATCAGGAAACACCATCCTGGGCAGACAGGAGTTTGGTACTTCAGGAAGAACAGCTGAGTGTGTGAAGAGAGAAGGAGAAACAGCAGGGAGACACGTTACTGTAGTGGAGGCACCAGGATGGTGGAAGAACTACACTGTAGAGAGAACTCCTGAAGGTGATAAACGAGAGATTGTCCTCAGTGTGTCTCTGTGTCCTCCAGGACCCCATGCTCTACTCCTGGTCATTAGGGTGAGTGAGTCATTTACAGAGACACACAGAAGAGCAGTGCAGGAACACCTGGAGCTTCTGGGTGAGAGAGTCTGGAGTCACACTATAGTGCTGTTCACCAGGGGGGACTGGCTGGGAGACACAAGCATTGAGCAGCACATTGAGAGTGGAGGAGAGGCTCTGCAGTGGGTTGTAGAGAAATGTGGGAACAGGTACCATGTTTTAGACAATGAGAAGAGTGATGGTGGCCAGGTGACAGAGCTGCTGGAGAAGATAGAAGAGATGGTGGCAGTGAACAGTGGCCGTCTCTTTGACTTTGATAAAAACATGCTGATTAAACTGATGGAGAAGAAGAAGGAGGAAAAGAGAAGAGCAGAGCAGAGGAAGATGAAGGTGCAGAAGCAGAGAGAGACTCTCAGATCATCAGCAGGTGAGAAATGTACTGCTGCTAAATCTACAGCATATGAGGCATGTTCATTTTCATATTACAGCTGTTTTCCATTTTATTTACTCCCTGATAGTCCTACACCTTTCCTCTACACGCCTCTGTCTGTATTCTGTAACACACACACACACACACATGCAGATACATGAACACACACACACACACACAAACACACACAGTAACATTAAAGCACTCATGCGCACATACTTTCATGTGTGTCAATACACATACAGCAGAAGAGGAACACTTCTACACACATAAACACGTCTCTTTCTGCACTCTGTAACACACACACACATACTGTACACACACACACACACACACATGCACACATACTTTCATGTGTGCAAAAGTCTGTTACACATGAATTGCAGAACAGGAACACTCCTCTACACAAAAAATGTAAGAAAGAACTGCACACACAGACATGCAGGCACACACACACACACACACACACACACACACATACATATGCACACGCACGTAGACATAAGAGAGCAGTTAGAAACACACGCAGATACATAAATATACACACACACACACACACATACACACACACACTCACACACACAGACACACACAGTAACATTAACGCACACACACACACACACACAGACACACACAGTAACATTAACGCACACACACACACACACACACACACACAAACACACACACATACTTCAATAGCAGTAGCAGAAGAGGAAGAATTCTACACACAAAAAACATGCAAGAGGGAACTGCACACACAGACATGCAGGCACACACATATACACATGCGTACATATACACACATGTGTAAGTACATTATTTTTGTTATAATCTGTATTATACATGAAGCAGCTATAAAGACATTTCCCTGGTGGTCACTGCTAGAGCCCTCTCTGGCCTTCTGTGGCCCCCACTCTGTGTCCTTGTGCTCTTGTGCCCTCTTCCTGTATCAGGTGAGTTGGTGCTCAGGTGTGGGCAGGTAGTTTCCCTCCATTGGCAGGGGGAGAAGAGGCCTGCTCTTAGCAGTCTGCCAGTGCTGCCTTCCTCTATGGGGCATTTGGCCTTTTGTTGTCTTTGTGGCTGCCTGTCAGCACCAGACACTGACCTGCACTACATGTGTGTTCATCCTCTACTATACTGACATCACGTTCATGATTTATTCCCCCTTTAACCAACGTACTGATCTTGCAGTGGGAGTGTGGCCTCCACTTAATGCTGCCATGCTCTGAGACAAATATGTGTGTAACATCTACAAAACACATAGCTTGTACATCTTAAACACACTTATGCTCAAAAAGACAGAAACACACACTCACATACTCACACATACACACACACGCACGCAAAGCATGCACACGCACGCGCACACACAGACACACTCTCTCACATGGACACACACACACACACACACACACACACACACACACACACACAAAAACACACACCTAACTGGAAAAGTAGTATTGTCTTGATAAGAAAACAATGGTGATGTTAAATAGAATAGCCTAATTTTTTTTTCATGCAGGTGGTGTTCCACACATCTCTGACATGAGGATTGTGCTGCTGGGAAACAGAAATGGAGGGAAGAGTTCATCAGGAAACACCATCCTGGGCAGACAGGAGTTTGGTACTTCAGGAAGAACAGCTGAGTGTGTGAAGAGAGAAGGAGAAACAGCAGGGAGACACATCACTGTAGTAGAGGCACCAGGATGGTGGAATAACTACACTGTAGAGAGAACTCCTGAAGGTGATAAACGAGAGATTGTCCTCAGTGTGTCTCTGTGTGCTCCAGGACCCCATGCTCTACTCCTGGTCATTAATGTAAGTGACTCATTCACAGAGACACACAGAAGAGCAGTGCAGGAACACCTGGAGCTTCTGGGTGAGAGAGTCTGGAGTCACACTATAGTGCTGTTCACCAGAGGGGAGTGGCTGGGAGACACAAGCATTGAGCAGCACATTGAGAGTGGAGGAGAGGCTCTGCAGTGGGTTGTAGAGAAATGTGGGAACAGGTACCATGTTTTAGACAATGAGAAGAGTGATGGTGGCCAGGTGACAGAGCTGCTGGAGAAGATAGAAGAGATGGTGGCAGTGAACAGTGGTCATCTCTTTGACTTTGATGAAAACATGCTGAATAAACTGATGGAGGAGAAGAAGGAAGAAAAGAGAAGAGCAGAGGAGAGGAAGATGAAGGTGCAGAAGCAGAGAGAGACTCTCAGATCATCAGCAGGTGAGAAATATACTGCTGTTGAATCTACAGTATATGAGGCATGTTCATTTCCATCACAGCATTTCCACACACACACACACACACACACACGCGCGCGCGCGCACACACACACACACACACATACACTCACACACAAGAGAGCAGTGAGAAACACATGTAGATACATGATCATATACACACACTGTCAAGTGATCTTGTTCTCAGCTGTGCTAATCCCTCACTTGATAGGGAGGTACCAATGCTGAACTCTTTTACTGGATTCCACTCAAATAACCAGGCCTTTATTGCATCTCTATGCTTTTTTATTTTGTCTTCATTTTTCCAGCCAGGCACTTATAGGTGAAAAACCTTAAAAACAGGAAAAACACCACCAACCAGTTTACCAATTTGTACAAATAATGTAAAACAAAAACACACAAGACTCAAAATAACTGGTTATCAAAAGAGCTTGACATGACACATATACACATGAAAAATATGAAGTAATTTAAGTTTAACAATTCCTTTACTCCAAATACACCACAAACATTAAACCACAATTAACTAAAAACACAATGAATTGAGTTACTAAACACAATAAGCTATTAAACATAATGTAATCAGTAGAGTTAAGCAGTGTTTAGCAGTGTTTAATTTAGCACATCTTTAATTATAGACATATTTAATTATACACATTACCTACAATTTATCATTTTAGCAATCAAACAAAGTCCATATGAAACGGAAACCTACGCTCGCTTTTAAACCGTGCCTTCATGAGCATCCAAAAGTTAATTGCGTCAACGTTTCACATATTACAACTGAGCTGTTTAAATCGCTAAATTAAGCAAGTGCAACAACATTAGGCAAACAGCGTTTACTCAAAGAATTCCGTGAACCACCACATGAATATTTCCAACAGGAATACTACAGCGCACAAACACAAACACAGTAGCAAATGTCTTTCCCCGCCCGCACCTCAATATCTCGTCAGCGTGCAAACAAGTGGCACTCACAACAAGGTTCACAATAAAACACGGCTTGCAATCTTACCGGCTGTCTGTTCAGTCTTTGATTTCAGTACCAGGTTAACCACAACTTCAGGAAAACTCGAGGAAGCCAACTCTTTTGTTTGCCATGCTACAATGGCATTCCGCTGCACAGATTAAATAGGAAGTGCGCGCATCTTTTTTCCACTCGGGTGCACACAGGTGACTAATTGTTCCGCCTGACCACCGACGAGAAAGGGGCGTTCGCCGCCACACACACACATACACACACACACAGTAAAATTAACACACACACACACACATACTTTTTCATATGTGTAAAAATGTGTTACGCATATAGTAGAAGAGGAACACCCCTACACACAAAAACATGTAAAAGAGAACTGCACACACACTGACATGCAGACACACACACACATACACACACATGCATATATACAAACATGCATAAGTACCTTTTTATTTGTTATAATCTGTTCATAAAGCAAGTCTGAACAGATTTCCCCGCTGGTCACTGCTAGAGCCCTCTCTGGCCTTCTCTGGCCCCCACTCTGTGTCCTTGTGCTCTTGTGCCCTCTTCCTGTATCAGGTGAGTTGGTGCTCAGGTGTGGGCAGGTAGTTTCCCTCCATTGGCAGGGGGAGAAGAGGCCTGCTCTTAGCAGTCTGCCAGTGCTGCCTTCCTCTATGGGGCATTTGGCCTTTTGTTGTCTATGTGGCTGCCTGTCAGCACCAGACACTGACCTGCACTACATGTGTGTTCATCCTCTACTATACTGACATCATGTTCATGATTTATTCCCCCTTTAACCAACGTACTGATCTTGCAATGGGAATGTGGGCTCCAGTTCATGCTGCCATGCTCTGAGACAAATGTGTGTGTAACAATTACAAAACACACAGAAGGCACACTGTAGTGTCTCCCATTGAGCACTTCTTCAGACGCTGTTGGGTGGTTTTAATTTTCACGTGGTTTAATTAACAAAAACAAAAGGTCTTCCAATAACGTCGTCATTTAACTCAAAATATAAGCAAACAAAAATCCTTGATTAAACCAGTAAACCTGGTAAACCAGACATGCGCTTCTATAAGCTATATATATTATTAAAAACCTTTATGCCTGCTGGCGTCTTCCACAGTTCCAAACTTCCACTGTTCCAATTCCAAACCACCATCCACAAACTCCAGTTTCATGAGCGAGTGCCACCTTGTTTCATTAGGCACCGGTGAGTCAATTAACGCACACCACGTGCCTCTCAAGGTCACATTGCCACATTGACTTCCAAACCAATTCCATATTCTGCCAGCAGGTAAACACCAATAAACCAGACAACCAAATGGCTCCTTAAAAACACTTATGCACAAAAAGTCAGAAACACACACTCACACATACACGCACGCACGCACGCACGCACACACACACACACACACACACACACACACACACACACACACACACACACACACACACACACACACACACACACACACACACACACACACACACTTAACTTAGAAAAGTTGTATTTTTTATAAGAAAACCATGGTTTCACAGAATGGCCTATTTGCTTTTTTCAGGTGGTTTTCCACACATCTCTGACGTGAGGATTGTGCTGCTGGGAAACAGAAGAGAAGGGAAGAGTTCATCAGGAAACACCATCCTGGGCAGACAGGAGTTTGATACTTCAAGACGAGCAGCTGAGTGTGTGAAGAGAGAAGGAGAAACATCAGGGAGACACGTCACTGTAGTGGAGGCACCAGGATGGTGGAGGAAATGCGCTGTAGAGGAAACTCCTGAGGGTGATAAACGAGAGATTGTCCTCAGTGTGTCTCTGTGTCCTCCAGGACCCCATGCTCTACTCCTGGTCATTAATGTGAGTGACTCATTCTCAGACACACACAGAAGAGCAGTGCAGGAACACCTGGAGCTTCTGGGTGAGAGAGTCTGGAGTCACACTATAGTGCTGTTCACCAGAGGGGAGTGGCTGGGAGACACAAGCATTGAGCAGCACATGGAGAGTGGAGGAGAGGCTCTGCAGTGGGTTGTAGAGAAATGTGGGAACAGGTACCATGTTTTAGACAACAAGAAGAGTGATGGTGGCCAGGTGACAGAGCTGCTGGAGAAGATAGAAGAGATGGTGGCAGGAAACAGTGGCGCTCTTCATAAAATCCCAAGGACACAAGCACAGAGCAAAGACCCTCCTCCTGCAAGTTAGTAGAAATCAAATTTCTATGTTTGTTCATGATTATGAAAAAATAATAAGAGATTGAAAAATATGTTTTACAGTTACAATTATGTCTGTCATATAGGCTGGGTGGTATTTCTTCATCCTTCTCTGAGTCTCTGTCTGCATGGTTCATGTTGTGAATTGTTTTCCTAACATTTATTTCAGGCAACAGCTTACTTTTTATCGCTTTATTTTCTCATACAGTGGCATGCAGTGACTCAGGATGCTTTTCTCTTGGCTCAAAAACAGAAGATAAAATCAAATGTGAATCTACCCCTGTCAAACTGACTCATTTTGAGGAAGAAATGACTAAAGGTATTGCTGTTTTACTTTTTTTTTGTATTTATTCTTTTCTATTTAGTACCCATATGGTCTAACTAAGAAAATGTTTTTGAATGGTGAATTTTTACAAAATTGTTTTATATTAAGTCATTATTGTGTGTGTGTGTATGTGTTCCTTTAGGTGTTGTTAGTAGAATCCCTTTCGTGAGTAAGGATGCCATTCAGGTGAACCATGAAGAATTCATATATGGGGGCTCATTTGGCCAAGTGTATCGAGGATTATATGAAGGGACACCTGTTGCAGTGAAGACAATGCCCATTGGAAAATATTCACCTAACAGTCTTGAAGCTATCATACCAATGTAAGTGTTACATTTCCTTTCATATGCAGTTTATCCTTACCTCCTTTAGATGGCTCCACACCAAAGATTAATTATGACATTTTGGGCCTTTAGGCAGTGTGCATTAATGATACTGTTGAAGACACTATTGACCTCCGAGTTGATTTCTGGGATTGATGAGACTGTACTCTTATAGGTGTTTGTCCCACCCTCACATCGTGAGAATGATGGCAATCTCCAGGAAAGAGCATCAGATCCTTATTGCTCATGAGTATATCCATGGGGCCAATTTGGACCAGATCTTACACACAGAGTGCCCCATCAAGGTACTTTTTAATAACCGTTTCATGACATACTTATGCAAACTATTATTATATTATGTATGTCATACAATGTACTGTATAAACTATTGACATATTTGATTAGCCAATTGAGGAAGTTTACTCAAAGCTATTGTAATTCTTTTTTGCAGTTGGATGAAGAGGAGAAGATGTTTGTTGCTTTGGAGATTGGCATGGCTATGGTGTACATTCATGGAAAAAATGTCATCCATCAAGACATCAAGCCTGCAAATATCTTGGTGGGTTAAATGATTAGAAAACACAATATAAAAAAGATTTAACTTTTCCCTGTCTTTTAAACAGTATAATATAAGTTTCAATATGTAGGAAAAAAAGAAAAATAATAAGAAAAATCACTTTTTTCAGTATGAAGAGAAAAAAGACAGACAGTGAAAAGTAGACATGGCAAAAATTTTATATATGCAGGAATGCATTTTAATTTCTTGACTTGTTTTTCCATCTGTGGAAGATTTCTAAAAGGACCAAGACAGCCTACCTGACAGACTGGGGGCTGGCCAACATGAGGGATTCTCTGGCCCAGTTTGGAGCTGTGGCTCCTGGAGAATTCTGTGGACCCCAAGGGGCTGGGACAGACCTCTACATGGCCCCGGAACTCTTCATGCACAATTCACGTTGCACCACTATGTCTGACATGTGGTCTCTTGGACTGACCTATCTGGAGATGTTCACCAGCTGTCTGCCTTGGACCCTGAATAATCGTGCTGCATTGACAGGACTGCTGTCAAAGCAGGAACCTCCTCACGCTCTGGCTAAACTGCAGCCGCATCTCACCGGCATTGTGAAACCACTGGTGGAATACAAACCCGAATCACGCATGAACGCCAAAGATCTGGTGGCATGTCTGAAATCAAAAGTTGATCTAGTTAAAAGATATGACTATAAATGGTGAAAACTTCACACAGCTGCAAAGGAACAAACAACAGCCAAATCTGTACAGAAATATATACTCATGGCTCATTTGTTTTGAAATAATCTAATCCATTTCTTCCATAATAATGTGTTTTATGACAAGATTTTGTTGTATTGTCACTTTATTGATGACATTTACCTAATATGGTCAGGGAGTGAGGGTGAGCTCTTGGACTTTCACAAGTATTTAAATTCAACCAATGAGAACATCAAACTGTCAATTGATTACTCCATGACATGTACTGTATTCATTTTCTGGACCTATCAATCTCTATTGATGGTAGTGGATCTTTACAAACTACTATCTATAGGAAGAATACAGATAGGAATACTTTACTCAGATCGGATAGTTATCATGCCAAGACACTTAAAAACAACATTCCCTTTGGACAATTTCAGCGTCTAAAATGGATATGCAGTAATGATTCAGATTTTCAGATCAAGGCTGAAGACATGAAAACAAGATTCTGTGAAAGTGGTTACTCCTCAGCATTGATAGAGAGTGCAATGCAAAAAGCCCATTTCCAAAATCGACCTGACCTCTTGAAAAAGAGAAAAAAGAAGAACAGAAACAACAATGGACCTTGCTTCGTTACACAATTTAGCAGCTGTGCCTCAAAGATGAAACAAATAATTAGGTCAAATTGGAAAATAATCCACAGTGACCCACTCCTGAGAGAAGTCTTCCCTGATCCACCCATGACTGTGTTTAAGAGGGCACCCTCCATAAAAGACAAACTGGTCAAATGTTTTTTGCCAGACACCAAAGAAAGATCATGGTTACACAAAGACCTCTGGGGAACCTATAAGTGTGGTTCATGTAAACACTGTGAGGGCATTATTCCATGCAAAACATTTCCAGATTTAAGAACACAAAAGGAATACAAAACAAATGGTTTCATTAACTGTAACTCTGAATATGTTGTGTATCGTCTGCTGTCCCCCTGTGGATGTTTCTATGTGGGGAGAACAAAGAGGAAACTGAAAAAACGCTTTTCTGAACACAAATATGCAATAAAAACCAACAATGAAGATTATCCAATGGCAAAACACTACAGAGAAATTCATTACAGTGACCCATCATCTTTAAAAGTACAGGGAATTGAAGTTATCAAGAAAACTGTACGGGGTGGGGACAGATTGAAAAGGTTGCTGCAGAGAGCAACATTTTGGATCTGGAGCTTTAAGGCAATGGAGTACCCAGGTCTAAATGAACAAATAGATTACAGACCTTTTTTGTAATAATGTGTTTAATTGTTTTTAACCACTGATATTGTGTTCACATGTTGTATCATAATGTTTAGTATGCTGAGTTTGTCTTTTGTATGTTTTTGTGTTATATGTTTGCTTTCTAAGATCTGTGTGAGGGGCGGGTCTTGGTAGCTTCACTGTGAAGGGAAGGTGCCACTAATTACACCTGAGGACAATCAAGCAATCAACTAGTGTACTGTTTGTTAAAAAATAATTCACTGTTCTATTCTCACTATGCCCTGAAGAAGGCCCAATCGCCGCTGCGCGTGGGCAATTTTAAAAGTCCTTAGTGGACATGTCAGTTTAATAAAGACATTTTAAATCACATTTTTGGAGTGCCTTGGTGAAGAAAAGATTTTTCTTTCCATTTCTTCCAGTGTTTATCATAAAACAGATGCTAATCTTTTGACAATTAAAAGTAAATTCTTTTAGGACCAGGAGCAAGTCAAGGAGAATGTATATTTGGCAGATGAACTCTAACTTGCTGGGTAACACTTTATTTGGATAGTCCAGATAGAGACAGATTGTTATTTGAAATTCAGTTTAATTTTGTTTACTGTTTACTGATTATTTCCTGAATAAAACCCAACAATCTACAGTACTATTTAACTGAAGTGTGATCATGATCACTTCTGAAGTCTGCTACAGCTTCAGGCAGCCTTTGTTCAAAACCACAAATAATAGGGGAAAGAATAGCCCCCAGATTTCATTTTGTACAGAGGGTCTGGACCAGACACCGTCAGACAAGATTTCTTCTTGGAGGTGTGGACTCAGCTGAAGTTTAAAACAAGCCTCTGCCTTTACCCAATCGCTAACGCTTGGTCGTCACACCTACCTACACACTACAATTCAAATGTAGCACACAAGGTCAACGTCACGGCTAACGAACACACCCTCTGTTCGCTGATTGGATCAGTCTTGCTGGGGCCGAGTAAATGACCCTCAAGAGATTCCGGTCCAGACCCTCTGTACAAAATGAAATGAAGTATGAGGGGCGGGTTTACCAGGCTAGGGAAAGAAGGTAGTGGAGTGGGAAAAAGGTTTCTTTTGAAGAGGAGAGAAGCAGCAGAAATCGCTGAATATGAATATTATGTTCTGTTCTGCTGAGGCTGAGATGGCTAAGTTGCAGCCTTTCTGTCAGACAGTGTGACAGTGGAGAGAGTCAACTTCAGCTTCTCTTTCTGACACAGTAATGAAGAGAATAAACTCCACCTACTGGCCAACTCCAGATACTCATCTGTGTACATAATGCAGGCGTTGTGGGCTACTGTTATCTTGGTAAACTCATTTTCTCAACTCAAACTCATCGTTCATTTTATTTTTTACAGAGGGTCTGGACCGGAATGTCTTGAGGGTCATGTAAGTGGTTGGAGCAACGTCAATCCAATCAGCGAAAAGAGGGTGTGTTCGTGAGCCATGACGTTGACCTTGTGTGCTACATTTGGACTGTAGTGCAAGGCTCCGGCTCTGGCTCCAACTGTGGGAGTCTATACATGTACGCACACACACACACACACACACATACAAACACAGGCATGCTTGCACACGCATTTGAATGCGCGTGCACATGCGCGCACACACACACACACACACACACACACGCACGCACACACACACACACACACACACAGACATAGATACACACACACACACACACACACACACACACACACACACACACACACACACACACGCACACACACACACACACAGACACACACACACACACACACACACACACACACACACACACACACACACACACACACACAGACATAGATACACACACTATGTCACTGCCAGTTGGGGCATAACCTGTCAGGGTCTGACCACAATCACACTGCTTGTTTGCATGTAAGTTCACAGACATGCACACACAGACAAAGACACACGCAAGCATGCACACACACACACACACACACACAGACACACACACACACAGCAAAAATATCTAAGTTTGTCCTGTGTTCTCTATCAGACTACTTTCACTTCACCCTGGATCCAAACACAGCTCATGAAAAACGATCTGTCTGAGGCGAACAGGAACCTGGGAAGGAGAGATGAGGTCCAGTCATATCCGGATCATCCGAAGACATTTGATGGATGGGATAAGGTGCTGTGTAGAGAGTGTGTGCCTCGACACTGCTACTGTGAGATTGAGTACAGTGGTGTGATTGAAGTAGCTGTCTCGTACAAAAACATTAAAAGGAAAGGTATGGGCTATCCAACTCGTTTTGGAGCCAATGATAAATCTTGGGCGCTGACGTCTACAGACGCAACCCCTCTTTCTATCACAATGATGAAGAGAGCAAACTCTCTCCCCCAGTGTATGGCTACAGAATAGGAGTGTATGTAGATCACAGGACAGTAAATCTGTACAGCATCTCTGACCCCTACGGCAAAATAGCCTTCCTGCACAGAGTCCAGACCACATTCACTGACACTCTCTACTCTGTGTTTGGGTGTAGCCTCCGTATCGCCGGTGCTACAAGCCTGTGCCTGAAAAAAATGTAACTACAACATTACAACATTACTACGACATTACAGAAAGGCTTTAGTAACACCTTATAACTTGGTCATTGCCATTCTGATAACAACAAAGTTATAATAGGGGGTCCGTCTTAAAGGGTTAATAGGGGATCATCATTCAAGCTGTTGGGACCTGAACACTTGTAGCACACCCATACACACTTAAACCCATGAACGTATTACATACCATTGCCACACATATTATACACAGGAAGTTGACTTGTGCGGTAAGACATATCACCATACCACATTACATTTAAATCCTTTTCCAGAAGTGCTAAACAATACGACAAAGAAAAAAATCATGGATACATGCCTGTTTTAGCCACTCTTAAATATTCTATCTGTTTACATGGTTTACAGAAATCTTGCAACATTGATTCAGCTGTTCTTTACAAGCAGAGGTATAGGCATAGCTAGCAGAGGCATAGCTAGCCAACAGGCTACACAAGCAACTGCTTGGGGCCCACAGCCCACAAAAGGGCCCTGGAGGACTGACAACCTCTAAACTACAGCAGTGGTAATGACGCTCTCAAGAAAAGTGGTGGGTTTGTGCCTGGGCCCCAGTGGTATCTACTGTATAATGAAGTTTGTTGAGAGTAGACTGGTGACATCTGTGACGTGAAAACGGACATTTCGGCAACTCAATCCTTTTTGCTTATAAGCAGCAACCCGGTTGTCAGTGTCCCGGGAGAATAGTTTTTTTTTCCCGGGGAACAACCATTAACAACCGGGACAATCAGGTAAAACTGGGGCAGGTGGCAACACTATCCCCTTGTTTTGTTCAGACATTAGGAGTACATTGCCCCAGCTTGGCAGGTGTCTGCACACCCCCACACCACCTTTCCTGACAGCTCTACTCTGGGTTTAGGTTAGTCATTTAACATTACATTACTTTAAACCAGCAGCACAGATAAACATTTGAACCCTATGAAAAAATATTATATTGGGCTTCACTCAGTAATAATAATTGTGGTTATTATAATTTATAAGGGCCACCTGTTGTGCCGACTGTTGACCTATGTTGACATAAGAGTGTGCATCAAAAGGGCATTGCATAGTTCTAGCGCCTCTGGACTACAAAGACTGCTGACTAGGGCCTACAAGGACTGTCTACTCGTGTTCACGCAGGAGTCAGCTTGCTACTGTATTCATCTGCTCCGACGCCACTGGACTGCAAGACATGTTGTCCTATGACGACCCTGCTAAACTGTAAAGCACTTTGAGCTGCATCTTGTATGTATGAATTGTGCTATACAAGTAAAGTTGTTTATTATTATTATTATTATTATTATTGTTATTATTATTATTCTTATTATTATTATTACCTGTCATTTGAAGCATTTTGACTTTATCCTGCTTTATGATGTCCCTACATTTAAGAAATATACATTATTCAGTCACCTTCAAAAAAACAACAATAAATAAAACGTGTAGCTTTCAGTAATATTAATTTATTTGTTTATTATTAAAATGTAATCAAAGTCTTCAGTCTTGTGGTATCGCTTTCCTACAGTTACATATCATATAGAATACATACATTTACAATACTTTCCTATGTGACTACAATGACCGTGCCATTATGGATAGGCTATTGTTTTGGATACTTTGCTTCCTCGTAAACGTTTTATATGCCACTACAAAGTATCTCCACTAGGTGGAACCGTTACTGTTTACAGCCAGTATCTAAAAGGCGGTGTCCTGATTTAACCTATCAGGGTATGTTGGGTCTGTTAGTTCTATAGGCTACTGTTTCACTTCTTACGTTACCGATAGGAATTCTCGAAACAGTCTAAATCATTTAATTTTGATTTAAATGATCTATTACGACATTGATCCTTATTATTTGTAATAATTTTAGCATGTCATACAACAAAACGTTTATTTATAATTAGAAGAATCGTACAAAAATGCAACCTTATTAAAGCAAAGGATAGTTACAATGAAGCGTTATTTGCAGCAACAGCATTCCTCATACTTTTGACAGTGGCCAGAGGTAGTTTGCACATCGGCTGCCTCCACGCAACAAGGAAGTGTTTTTCAAGCTGTGCGCCAAGCTCAGAGGAAAGAAGTTTTAACGTATTTTTTAATTTATGGGTATGTATTTTGTATAAGACCTGTGCTGGGTGTTTGCCAGTGGTTAAGGAAAATGGCAGAGACCATTTGCAGCGAATTCTTTACGTGTCCAATTTGTTTGGACCTGCTGAAGGATCCAGTGACCATATTCTGTGGACACAATTACTGCATGCGTTGCATCAATGGCAGCTGGGACCAGGAGGATTTGAGTGGAATTTACAGCTGCCCCCGGTGCAGACGGACTTACTCACCGAGACCCGTTTTAAACAAAAATAATGTTTTTGCTGAACTTGTGGAACAGATCAGGAAAACCAGAATCCAAGCTGCTGCTCCTGCACTATGTATTGCCCGACCCGGAGAGGTAGTGTGTGATGTCTGCACAGAGAGAAAACTAAAAGCTATTAAGTCCTGTTTGGAGTGCCTGGTGTCTTACTGTGAAGCCCATTTCAAAGCTCACAATGAACTTAATCCTGGACGAAATCACAAGGTTATTGATGCCACAGGCCAGCTACAGGAGAGGATCTGCTCTGAGCACAAGAGGCTATTGGAAATGTTCTGTTGCACCGATCAAAGTTGTGTTTGTTTTCTCTGTCTGGTAAATGACCACAAAGGGCACGACACGATTTCAGTCTCTGCAGGGAGGAAAGAGAAGCAGGTAAGGAAAACATCGGAAAATCATATTTGTGATTAGATTATAGTCTAGACGTGCAGCATGCTACAGGGTGCAGTTGGGATAAATTACGCTCAGTGTCTTCGGTTCCACTACAAAGATAAGCGGAGAAAAAATATCAAAACAAAACAATGTCTGCCTAGTTAAGTTGCTGGCTTTGCGCAGAAAAGGTGCGCAAAGATGACGTATTCTGGCCTATCCGTTTTCTGCTGTTGCAGACGCGTATAGGTACTACGGATCAGCTCAGTCACAGCATTTGAAATAATGTCTCCGCGTTGTGTGAATATACTATGTAGGGTTTTAGGTATAGTTTTCTGGTCCTTGCTGTTCACTCCCCAAAGCTATATCGGTTCCTACATTAAAATTACCAACTGCATTCAGCTGGTAACCAGCCATGATTTTAAGATAAGCAGAACTATTACTTCATCAGCGGACAGGCTTTATTCCTTAGTTTTGCCCCATATATCATATGTATAGACATGCGCACCTGTTTACACAAAAATTGCGTAGTCTTCCGTACAGTTCAGCGAATTACGAAATAATAGGCTGCATACCGCTATAAAGGCTGACAATTCAATGAACTATTTTGGGGTGAGAGTTGTCACTAGGCATAAATAAGGGGAGACTTTCTTTCTTTCTTTACAGTAGGGGAAGACGTCCCGGAAGCGTCCTACAGTCAGCACTGTTTGTTTGGAGCACTGTTACCAAAGTGATCAACGATTCTGGCAGCAGAGAGCGCCAGCTACATGGGGGGAGTAGCTTAGTCTTAGTTCAGTGTGCCAAGGCTCCCTTCGAAACCCGTTTTAATCGAATCATGTAGCATGTAACACTCATTTTAACCCGAAGAATATTAACAAAGTTTACAGAACTGTGTTACCATCATCGCACATTGCATTTGTGTTCTCTTAACCCTGTGCCAGTGTATGGAAACACGCGTGGACAGAATTGTAGCCTACTGTACAGCCCTGCCTGGAGCCTTCGAAACGCCAAACATGCGTAGGCTACTGTGGCATATCCGCATAGGTGAAGGAACACCAACTTTAACTTAACCACTTTTGAACTGAATCCTGGTTATCCATATCACCCTATCCACCAAAACATCTGACTAAAGTCATCTCTACGTTTGTTGTTCCAGCCAACGTATCATAAAAGAAGGTGCCATGCTAGATTAGCAACTCTATGTTCCATTATGATCACACACTTTAATAAAGGGCTTTAAAATTAATCATTGATTCTGTGTGAGAGCGCTTGGGGTTGGCTAGTCTGGCAGTACACATTAGAGATCCCAAGTGGAATTAGAGCACCTCTGATACAAGTTCAAGTTCAAGTTTTATTACAGCCATTTCAACAGTACAGCAGCACTATAATGCTCACATGTATCACACAGACACAACAACACACAACACAACAATAACCACAAAAAACACATAATGCAAATTCACAGTGAGTACAAGTAATATATACAGTAGTGCAAAGTAGTACATAACTTGCGAAGTCCGCTTGTAAATAATTACAGCACTTGTTTTTCTTGTTTTTTTTCTTCTATTTTTCATCTTTGGTGTCATTATTAATGACTAGTTATCATTTTCTGATCATATTGCATGTGTCTTCTAGTCGTGCTAATTTGCACTGTATACATAATAAAAATCAGACCTAATCTGACTCAATATGCTACTCTTGGGACAGGCGCTGGTTATCATCCATCTTGATCATGCAGTGACCTCTCAACTGGTCTACTAGGTAGCTTGGTGAAGCCATAAGTGCTTCACAGAAGGCATATTAAAAGTGGTATATTTTTCAGGCAGGGTATCGAAACAAGGCTGAGAGTCAATACTCATCTCCCTGAGAGAATGCGTAAAATACTCAACCCATGAAAGTCTGAAATATTGAGACCCTCCTGTAATAACCATGTTACTCTCTTTGCCCTACGCCAGAGTGTCCCACATGTTTGGTGTGTTACTGCACTGCTTTCAATGAAACAGCCTTTCATCAGCAATCTGATAATCATCATTACAGATAACATCTTGGACAGATGTATTAGCTAGTTCTGATGAAGTGTTATCTTAAGAACAATATGTGGTTTACATTATATAAGTAACTTAGAAAAGCAGTGAAAAGAAATTCATCCAAAACAATACATCTGTAAACATATATAACTGTGTGGTGTGCATGTGATGTACTTCTTCAACATAGACACACTTGGACGAGATCCAGAGGAGATACCAGCAGAGAATCCAGGAGCGAGAGAAGATGATAAAGGAGCTGGTGCAGGCTATGGAGAGGCTCAAAGTGAGTAATGGCCTGAAGAAATTAGAATGTTAAACATGTTAAATATCATTGGTATGTGCAAATTAAGCAGGAGTTGTTGCAGAGTACATAGGCTGTAGCTAATGATGTTTTGGAAACAAAGTTTGGGAGGAGTCCAGAATCTCAATTACAGTATCATTTGCTTCTAGGGAATTAAAACCCTCTTCACCTAGTCACTACTTCACACAAAGCACTTTGCCTTGCAAAGCACCCAAAGGATTCCCCCCGCCCCCGCCCCCGCCCGCCCCATCCCTTTCGTTTCACCAGAAGCTCTAAGCTCGCATTACCGCTTGTCCCACAAGGAGTGTCAGCAGAGATCACATGTAATCAAGGACAGACATTCTAGGACTGCAGCCAGCTACCAAGCCAAACATGCACCCCTATGAGTACTCTACATTAAGCACTCTACTGACCCACTGAATTCTATATTTACCCCAAGTTGTATGTATTAAGTATGATCATGGCCTACCATTTTAGTCTATCATTTAGTCAGCCATGCTTAAAGTCAATGTCTTTTTAACAGGAAGGTGGTAGGTTCAATTCCTTGTGCCAGCAGAAAAAAATGTGGGTCAGGGAAAGTGAATGACAAGCGCTTTTCCTCACCCTCATCCACAGCTGGGTTTCACATCCAATCCTTAACTTTTCCCAAAGTGCCACCATGATTTGCTGCCACTGCACCCTTCCCCATATTTGATCCATTGATCCAACAAGTGCTTGAGTGCTTGAAAAGTTGAAATAAGTCATGGAAATTGACAATGTAATTTTCCAGGCCTGGAAAAGTCATGGAATTGTGTAAATTCACTGAAAGTTTTGGAAAAGTCATGGAATTTTAGTTTCTCCCTAACGCAACTACAGCATTCTGTTAAGACCTTTAGAATCGACAATAAATGCATTAACAGGATACTAAATGTTAAAATTTCATATTTAGCCCTAAAAGTATGCTAAATTCTACACACTTAAGGTGTGTAGGTAAGTCATGGAAAATTCACTTTAGGTCATGAAAAAGTCATGGAAAAGTTTTGAAATTTTGTCAGTGAAAAAGAGTGGGAACCCTGTGGACAGGAACTGACAAACAGCCTTTTTCAAGGCTTATTTGGGGCTCTCTTATTCCCAGACAGGAATCTGGAATGTTGAGTCAGTTTCTATTTCCTGTGGTACACAATAGTAGCAGGCTGTGTGGAACAGCTGAGTGAGTTACTGCTATGGAGCCATCCTTTTTGTGTCTCCCTGACAGAGCTCTGCACAGACAGCAGCGGAGGACAGTGAGAGGATGTTTGCTGAGATGATTCGCTCCATTGAGAGAAGGCGCTCTGAGGTGACAGAGCTGATCAGAGCTCAGGAGAAGGCTGAGGTGAGTCGGGCTGAAGGACTCCTGAAGCAGCTGGAGCAGGAGATTGCTGAGCTGAAGAGGAGAGAAGCTGAGCTGGAGCAGCTTTCACACACAGAGGATCACATCCATTTCCTTAAGGTAAATGTTAATGTGTTGTTGGTGCATAGTATGTGTGTGTCACATACTGTGTAGTAATCTCCTTTAATCTGCATTTTCATGTCTTTATTTAGTGCTAAGTAATTTCTTTATTGATTTGAAGGTCATGTCAGGCTCAAAGAGAATACTCAGTGTAGTTACAACCATCAGAAGATAATATTAACACTCAGGCACCATATAAGGTTTAAAGTCGACCTAGATATGACTTAAACATGGTTGTCCTACAGTTGGTTTCTATCCAGGCCTGTCTCAATCTTTGTCTTTCTCTTCTCCTCATTCCCTCCTCTATTTTACACAGACTTTCCAGTCAGTCAGTGGCCACTCTGAGTTTAAAGATGTATCTAGCATCTATGTGGACCAAGATCTCTCTTTTGAGACTGTGAAGAAATCTGTGTCCACACTGAAGGAACAGCTGGAGGATTTCTGCAAACAGGAAGTTGTTAAGATATCTACAGCAGGTTGGTCATAGTTTTAACATATGTTCAGTTTATCTTTCTAAAACATGCCATTACTAACAGAATGCCTACCACATTTTGGTTGCATTACTTAACCAACCCTAAAAAAGTTCAGATGGTTGGAGTTGTACCAGTAGTCACCGGCAAAACCGGTGTTGTGGGCTGCCCTTCTGTTCAGAAATGACAGAAAAATCATCTACATGAGGGTTGCCTTGTTTTCAGATAGGAGATTCATTACTGTAAGAGCCAGGTCATACATGAATTTACTGGTGTAACAGTCATAATATATCCAACGTGAAGCCTGTTCTTAAAAGTGTCATTGCATCATTTTTTCATTCATTTTTGGTGGTCTCTAGTATTAATATATGCCCTGTAAGCCGATTTTGGTGAAAAAAACAGGTTCTTGGCTATGCTAGTGACAGGCTACAGTCATTCAAAGCCCATTCAGTCATAGCATACCAAATAGAAGTTTTAAATATTCTAAACAAACACGCATTCTTACCTATATTTTGCTAAGTTAATGTGTGCTGCAACGAGACTCCTCCGGTAATCACAATTGTGGCATGGCTTTTTCTAATTAACAGACTTACTCACTTTGTAGGTGCAGCTAGCAGTCTCTTGGTGTCACTAAGGCAAAAGTGCCTTGAGTTTCTCAACTGATAAGAAGTATTTCAGAAAACTAGAGACTAACCCTTTATTTTCCTTTCCACAAACTAATAAATAATGATGCATCCTGGTAAGGTCTGAAACAGATATAATACATCGTCTAACATATAATATAAAGTATATTATTTATCTTTAAAACAAAAAGAGTCCCTACATGGCATATAGGCGTATTTATCTGTCACAAACAGAGGTGGAGAGGTGGTGCCCTCAGAAAGTAAAAGCCCTGACATTTATTAATTTTTGCCAGTGCACTTAACACAGATGGCCTGTCAAATTTGCTGATATATCTGGCTATAGAGATGTGATAATTACCATCAGCTGGTTAGGTAGGTTGGAACAAATATGTGGCAAGATATTTACTTTCTAAAGCCATGGGTGACGTAATCCTAACACAATGTTACAAGTATTGCATCTTCCTGTAACCTATTCCATTGGATATGGGTTGTGAGTCTAAAGTACTGAGAGCTATCTCCAATTCAGCCCAGGGTTAGTACACAAGACAAAAGTGAGTGGAACATTCCATCAGCAAAGCTCTGTAGAATGCTTGTGATTTTTATGAATTCTTTTTAGCTGTCAAATGAATGCCAACTGAATGTGTTATGTGCCTTTGTGTAACTGAAACTGTATGCAGCGATACTAGCCTGATTCTTCTTCTTAAGTCTTAAGCATGGAGCCCATCCAGTTTTGGAGGGTAGCCAAAACACTGGGCTGATATTCAAATATAGTTTCCCCTTTGACGTTAAGCAATACACCATATGGCATTTGGCCTTGGCCCTCTGAGTAATTTTCTAGTTTCCAGTGGTTTTTGGCATAATCTCTGCAGTGTATTGTGTGAATGAATAGCCTACAGTACATTTATACATACGGTTGTTAACTGAAAGCCTTTAAAACATGCTCTTATGTTATCATAAGAAGTCTATCTATGTCTGTGTTTGTAAGTGGAAGTCAGAGGCCTTTGAGATTTATGCAGCTGAAGACTGATGTTTAGTTTTCCTATATAATCTGTACTTTTGCCGTCTAAAATTAGCCTTCTGATTGTCATATGCACATCTTATTTAATCTAAATGTTCTAATGCTGTTCTGTTCTTTTCTTCAGTTTCTAAAGTCCAAGCTGTTTTTCCTGAACCAGTGACCAGAGAGGAATTCCTAAGGTGTAAGTTATACATTACAACATGCAGGTTGTCACACACACACAGACACAGACACACACACAAAGACAGACAGACAGACAGACAGACAGACAGACACAGACACACACACAAAGACAGACAGACAGACAGACAGACAGACAGACACGCACACACACGCACACACACACACACACACACACACACACACACACACACACACACACACACACACACACACACACACACACACACACACACACAGACCAGTGTTGAAGAGTTCCTTTAAAAAAATAATAATGACTTACTTCACACTGAAAGAATGTGGATTACATCTTATTAAGGCCATCCCAAAAGAAAATATATCATGATTAATTAGCTACTTCAAAAGTAGTTTATAAAAATCCCAGTAATACAAAAACACATAAGCAAAACAAAGAAATGCTGCTCAGCTGAGATTATTTTGAAAAAAAAAAAAAGCTTATTGCTCACACTGAGAACACTGAACATACTACTTGATAAAAACTTTTTCAAGACTTTTTCACTTACAGATTTGAATTATAAATAATGTATTTAAGAAATTATTTCCAAAATATTTCTGGAGATAAAGGATGTTCTGATTCATTGCTAAGCAGTAGATGAGCAAGAGCAGTTAATCAGTTAATACTGAAAGGAACCCAGCTTCATCTGTCAGATTCGGTTCATATCGTAAATGGAATATGTTTTACAGTACCTGTAACAATAACACACAGCAATGGATGAAGTATTCTTCCAACAACATGAGGACCAAAAGAAACAGAAAATGCAGTGTAGACGTCAGACTCCTATTTGAGTAACTTACCTGTTGCTTATCATTGGGTTTTAACCTTGACATACTAAAACACCTTCACCAAGGAGGTAATTAACATTGCTTGGTGTAATCGAATGAAATTCAGAATGAAATACTGTATCATTTTAATTCTCCATGGGACAAGCCATGTTAGTCATTGTAAATATACTGGGAAACAAGCATATCTGTGATATTGCCTGCTGATGACATCCATAAGCTCATGAAAACTTGTCCAAACCAGACAGACATGTTGACTCAGGACACCTGAGGACAGGTTATATATTAACCAGGTGCCTGGTGCCTGGAAAGACACACACTGTCAATCATTAACTAACTAGCTGATACTGTATTTGTTGTGTTGATTCCACAGACTGGCATTATAAAATTGTCAATTCTTTATTTTTAGATTATTATACAAACAGATAAAAGATAACATACTGTGTTAGTTATGGTGGAAAAGCTGGGAATGTCAGCTCTGGCTGTGTATTTAATATCCAGTATAATATTTGCATCAGCTAGGATTACCTGGCTAGGCAGGTAACATCTTTAGTAGCACATTCAAATAGGGATAACCTGCTTTGAATCTGCATCCAGAGCAACGACCTGGTTTAAAAAAATAGTAAGGACTTGGGGTGAGAGGGTGATGTGGGCTTACTGAAGGGGATGGGGGTGGTGATGGGGTTTGACAATATTATTGAAGGGGCAGTGTGAGCAGGTGGGTGTACATTTACAAGCCTAATAAAAAAAACATAGGAAACACAAAAAAGATCTGAAGATATTGACAAGAAACCATACATTACACTGGACTGTTTTGATGTTAGCTTCCAATACATTACCCCAATACCCATTCCCAATCTCTTTCTTGTGGTGCTGCTGTCATTAAAGTGCCTGTGACAGAAAGATATCTAAAGCATGGCTGTCTGTTTTAACCTTTGTGGCACTCCTGTCCTTCTCTGTACTGTGCTGCCTGTTTACGGTAGAGATTGGCATTGCTAATTCAGTCCCACTGTCGGTGTGGGAAAAGTTTACATTAACGTGGATTTGGAACACTCACACTGATATAGCTGTAACTTAGATTAATATAGTGCCTTTCCGGAAACCCAAGGTCTCTTCACAGAAGGAAAGCTTATCCTTAACCCTAACCCTAATCAAATCAATAATAAAACATAAGGTCACTTTCGGAAAAATGAGTGCACAAAGGACTATGATAAGAAGCATGCGAATGAAGCTAAGCTTATCTATGGACTATGGAAAGCAATAAAAGTACAACAAAAAAAACACTAGAGAGTATTTTCAGCACCACTACACACTCATACAATGTCGTTACACATCTAAATAGCCCAATTCAGCTGTGACATCTTTCAGAGGCCTACTGTGTTGATAGGATTCCTTACATTAGCTGTTTTTTTTATCAGGGGGGTTGTTAATGGAATGAGGCACAGTGAGGAAAAATTGCTTAGCTCTGTCCAGAGTCCACATATTAAGCACGGTTTATACAGTGGCCATTACTCCTTTACTCCAGACACTATTAGGTTACTGTGTCACTGTGCCACTGATTTGCTGTGCCGAACTGATAAGTTCATGTACAGTACAAGCATTCTTTGTGCTGTTACTAATGTACAGAAATTCCAGCTTTTGTCAATGGATGTGCTGATGTGAGGGGCTGTGTGTGTGAGGGGCTGTGTGTGTGTGTGTGTGTGTGTGTGTATGTGTAGGTGGTTTTGTCACAACTGAGTGGATAGTAAATAATGAGTCTATGCTGATACTACTAGCCCCTGGGGGGGGGGGGGGGGGGGGGGGGTTCTTAAATGCAGTTCTATGCAGATGCATATAGCTTAATGTTTTTAAGCTCCACAAAAATTCCTGAGGCCTGAACTCCAGTGACCTCAAGTGTGTTTGGGCAGCTGCCTGAAGAACGCATTGCTTGGGCATGCCCTCACATCGGTTGTGGTTGTGTAGGAAACAAGAGGGGTGGGGGAGGGGACAGACCTGGTTAAATAGCGATTACAGTGCAGTTAGAGTTCAAAGTCTATGGCCGAACTGAACTGGAAAAAGTGATTTTCCTTTCTTTTTATGGCTTATCATAGTTTTTTCTGTGACTGGTTAACCACACAACTAATTGTGAAAATGTTATTCGTTTTTTGAATCGCTATGCACATACAGTTTCCAACAAGTGTGTGAATCAACAAATAATCACTACTATCCAGACAAAATTATCCTAATGTATATCCAGACCCTTAATGTGCCACAATCAAACAATCAAAACAAAACTAAAAAAAATTATTTATTTAGCAAAATTGGTTGATTTGACAGACCACTCTTCGGTCAACAGCTTGCGGCACTTTTTTGGTGGCAGCAGCAACTCTTTTCATAGTAAGTATCCAGCCTCTCCTTTCTTCTCTAGGGAATGTTTGCCTGCTTCTTCATGCGCATGCGCGGAGGGGCATGTGGCGTTAACATAAACCTCTCCACATCCACCCCCACAGCTTTTCCGACTGGGTTCAGTTCAGTTCAGGTCTGCACTGTGTGTGTGCGTGGGGGTATACTCTTTCCCAGCGAGTTTGGATTGTGTTGGATTGTCATTGTTGCTTCTTGACCAATTGTTGGCCTGGTTTCTACTCGAGGGCGGCTGGCATTACATTACTCCAACTCCCAAAAGGGAAAAATTGGATCCAATTTTTTTTCCCCCTGTTCTGCTGAGTTGGAGTTTGTTCCCTAGAAATAGGTTGTTCTGATTGTTACAGTTTATGGATAAATTTGGACCATAGTTTTTGGGTTTGTTCAGGTGCTCTCTGTCAAGACAGAAATTTTTCTGGAGACCAAAAACCCTTTCCTAGCAACCCCTCAAAACAGTGCGTTTTCGTCTCCGTTTTCGTCTTATTGCCAAAGCATTCGCATGTAGTCCAGATACAGTATTATTAGGATGATATTAGGTGACATGTCATGGATTTTAGTGAGATAATCACATCTCAAGCAGAGTTGCACTGAATCCGAAAGATCTCTGTAGTCAAAGGAGCTAAGTTGTAAGCAACTAAGTTTTAAGCAGCCTTCAAAAACAGCACACACACAGAGACAGGCAGACACAAACACACACACACACACACACACACACACACACAGACACACATAGACACAGACAGACACACATACATATGCATGAGTGCACACACATACACACACACACACATACACACACACATACAGTACTATACACACACACACACACATACACACACACACATAACACAAGTAAAAATCTAATGTTATCCTGTCTTCTGCCTTGTCAGATTCCTGTCACTTCACACTGGATCCAAACACAGCGTACAAAAAACTCCACCTGTCCGAGGGCAACAGGAGAGCGGAGAGGGTCGATGAATTCCAGCCATATCCCGACCATCCGGAGAGATTCGATACACTGTTTCAGGTGTTGTGTACCCAGGGAGTGTCCGGACGCTGCTACTGGGAGGTTGAGTGGGGTGGAAAGCTAGTCTACATAGCAGTGTCCTACAAAAGCATCATTAGGAAAGGCTGGGATGGCGAGCGCCGGTTTGGGTGTAATGATCAGTCGTGGAGACTGAGGATTTATGGTTCTAGCTCCTCCTTCTGTCACAACAACAAAGAGACTGAACTCCCTCCAGTGCACAGCCCCAGAATAGGGGTGTATGTGGATCACAGGGCAGGAACTCTGGCCTTCTACAGCATCTCGGACACAAACATGACCCTCCTGCACAGAGTCCACACCACATTCACACACAAACTCTACCCTGGGTTTTGGTTAAACAGGGGGTCATCAGTGAAGCTGTTGTAACTCAGATGTATAGATGCTGTTAGCACATACATCTCGCATATTTCATTATGTGAGGGTATTGGTGGCCTAGCGGGTAAGGCATCAGACCTGTGACTGCAGGTTCGAATCCCGGGTTGCCAGTAGTGCCACTGAGGTACCCTGAGCATGGTACCATCCCCATGCACTGCTCCGCTATTGTTATGGCTGCCCCCTGCTCAAGTGTGTGTGATGGGTTAAATGCAGAGGTGAATTCCGTTGTGTTCACTGTTTGCTGTGCCGTGTGATCACAATGACAAAAATAGGACTTTAACTTTAAAAGCTGCTGAGTCATCAGTATGAAAAGGATAAAAAATTCCCATTTGTATTTACACAGCACACCCATGCATGCACACAATGAAAGTGCCACCATCATTGAACACATCACATACATGAGCAGGGCACTCCTGCCACTTGGTTAGTTCGAACCTGTGTGACCCTCTGGTTACAGGTCTGTTACCTTAACTGCCAGGCCACCACTGCTTTGTCATATACTTTCTGTCATTATTTTTCCCTGATATTTGGTAGAGAGTACCATATAGATAGACCATTGTGCACAAAGCTTGGTAGTCCTTATATGAAGATGTGGATGGGGCCTGTAGGAGGATGCACCCCTGTCATTCCAGCGTCTTCTAGTAGGGTCAGATTTTAAGCACTTTTTGTGAAAAAGCTTAAATGTTTTGATAAAAAGCACAGCACTTTTATGGTTAGCTGACCCCTAAGACTCTCGTTAGCCTCCCTCTCCTTTTGGAGGACCCTAAATTATTATGACGCGTCTATGCAAAATGTAGCACTTCACTAGCCAGTTTGTTTGTGATATTGTGTAAGGTTCAGACGGCCCACTCCAAATTGTGCGATTATAGCCCATGGAGGGCAGCCAAGCGAATTCAGAAGTGCCTTTCACCCTGTTGCAAGCTGATGAACCACTGAAACAATTTTGGAAACATTATTTTATGGTTGAAAAAACTATTTAGTGTTGCTTTAATTGCATTCTGCAGATGTTGGTTAAAACATTCTCTTTTCACATGGGGGTACATTTGATCAGATCTTCTAAAGTTACGTTTAGCCATCCCAACAATATACTTAATTGTGGACAGTCCAGTTTCGGTAGCTGACTTGAGTGAATGGTCTTGCTCTGTGAATGCTCAAAGCATTCACAGCAAGCAAAACAGCCTGTGGTTTGGTATATCTGTTAAATTGTGTCGAGCTGCGAATCATCACTTAAGAAATGATCACCGTACACTGTTCACTTGGGGATATAATAATGGTCCCTGGTTTTGTTAATGATGACAGTAATTCCATTTATTGCTTTTGTATGAGCCCTGCCATTGCTAGTTTTTGGTCAACAGTGTCCAGTACTTTACTATTTCCCATGCACTTGATGTGCTTGTAGCCTGTGTGGCCCACAAGACATATCATATTTTCATACTGAAATAGACATACCTTTGTGGATTTATATAAGGAAGCTCATGTTGTTGCTTACGTGTACATGTTATTGCGCAAAAAAGCTGTAAATGTTTTTCAGTACAAAACAGCATCTATATCCCATGGTGTCGATGAAACAGAATATGATTTTTACAGTAATTTTTAGCACCAATAGTATATAGCTTTATCATCAAAAGTAATGTGCCGTGGTTTAACATCTGGTGTAAATGTTGCAGTCTTCTCATGGTTTACTCTTTATTATGATGTTAATTTGAGTTATGGTAAATCAATGTAAGTGTGTGACATGGATGTGATTCATATAATGAAGGTTATCATGCAGTAAACATAGAACACTGTTAATAGGTTGTGGATGCTGAATCATTATGTTTTTGTAAGTGTTTTGCACTTACAGAGTACTAAAAGGGGTTCTTCATGAATGCAATAAAGCAGTGCTATCAGGCACAGTGTTGCATAAATAAAGCAGCATTTTGCACTTCTCAAAACGGGATCAGACAATGGGAGCGAAACAGATGGAGAGGTCTACATTGTCTATACATGAAGGGATGTGTTGCCCTCACAGTTTTATTTTGTCAGACGGTAAAAGGATGATATTTGTGTGTGAGATATATTTTGCACTTATGTGTTTCTCTGCAAGGCTGAAAAAAGTCCTGCCTGTCCATCCTGCATAAAGTATTCATTTTTTGATAATAATGACAAATGCTTCTAAATGACAAAAGTTATAATAAAAAACATAATGACACTAATAATATATTTAATTTTTTACGTATGCAACACTTTTCTATGTGCTCAAAGACACTTTACAAAGACAAATAAAACTAATAAAACAAGGTGAGGTTGAACGACACGACAGCATCACTGAAACAGGGTTCGTCTGTGTGTCCACCATGGAACATACTCTAACTTTCCATAGCCTTAATTTCCGCACTGTCATCATGAAAAACATGATGTGCTGCCACAACAAATTGTGGTCTTGAGAGTTTTTTTTTTTACAGATTTGTGTGAGACAAGGTTGAGTGTGTAGTATCTGCATAGTATTAAGAAGTATTAAATACTTTTAAACATGTATGTGGAAATATGTAATTGTAATAATTACACTAAGCTTTACCGCCCTACAAAGTCAAAAGGCAGTAACTACATATTTTGTCGAGTGTTGAATTGTCGAGTGTTATGTTGAGTTTAGACTGTAAATTGACTTTCCATCACCAATCATGCAGATTGTCTCAGAGAAGCTTGTGCCTAAGTTTATTTCTAGTACTGGACTACCGTGATTAATTAATAGATCTAGTGGTCTCCTAAAATAAATAACATAAACAACTTAAAGCAGTGCTTTGCCGCTTTTTTTGAGTTAATTATCTTCACAAGTCGGGAGATGCTTAAATGAGTCATTACCAAGGCAAGGCAAGGCAAGTTTATTTGTATAGCGCATTTCATACACAACGGCAATCCAATGTGCTTCACAAAAAAATAAAATAAATAAATAAATAAAAGCAAAGGACAATATATAAGGGCATAAAAGATAAAGTAAGTGTAAAAGCATAAAAGATATAAAAGCATAAAAAACACACAAAATAAAAAATAGATTTAGTAAAAATCATTAACATAAAGCATCTGAAAACAGTTTGGTCTTAAGTCTAGACTTGAAACTGCCAACAGTAGGAGCATTTTTAATGTCTTCTGGAAGTCGGTTCCAGAGCTTTACAGCATAGCAGCTGAAAGCTGCTTCACCACATTTTGTTCTAACAGCAGGTTCTACCAACAAATTTTTATGACGTGATCTCAGAGACCGAGTTGGTGCGTATAACTGAAACATATCCAATAGGTAATTGGGTCCCATCCCATTTAATGACTTAAACACAAGAAGCAATGCCTTAAAGTCAATTCTATAACTTACTGGGAGCCAGTGCAGGGACCTTAAAACTGGAGTAATGTGGTCAGATCTTTTTGTTCTTGTAAGAACCCTTGCTGCTGCATTTTGGATCAGTTGAAGCTGTTTGATGGTCTTTTTAGGAAGGCCTGTGAAAAGGCCATTACAGTAATCAACCCTACTGGAAATAAAGGCATGTAAAAGGCGAATGAAGACCTTCTCGACAGCCCCTGCTATCTGTGGACAGAATAGCACGCTTGCAATATCTGGGTGTCCGTCCAGGCACCCTCGGTCTCACATCACGAGAAGCAGGATCACGTTAAACTCTGGAGAAATTCTGACTTTACTTACCTTGGATGACTATTTTTGTAGGCCTATTCACCGGTTACTCTGATCAGTTGAGTTGCAAACCCATGCACAGGGTGGAGGAAGGGAAAACAGTCCATTTCTATGAGAGTCCAAGTCCATTTACTTGGAGACACTAGGGAGAGCTCAGTTGAGAAAAAGTACTCAAAGTTGCATAGTGCTGCTTTAATTGCTTCTGTATGGAATTTGTTGTAGGGATACAAGCTATAGACGTTTGTCTGTATGAACATGCATTGCTGTGAATCTAACAAATGGTGCCAAATTGGGTCGGATGTTTTAAGATTCAAGAGAAAACAGCTGGACCTCATCCAACTTATGTCAGCAGCAACCCTCTGAAAGAGAACATATTCTCCTGTCTGTTTAAGGGGGCG
Source organism: Coilia nasus (assembly GCA_027475355.1). Taxonomy (NCBI): domain Eukaryota; kingdom Metazoa; phylum Chordata; class Actinopteri; order Clupeiformes; family Engraulidae; genus Coilia; species Coilia nasus. Next base: position 25,936,798 of record CM050217.1, read on the forward strand.
GGGGGTGTAGAATGCATCAGAAAAAGATTTTTGTTCATGTGCCAGTGACTGAACTTGTAAGCAATTCATACAGTGTGTTATGCATTTCTGAGTACTTTGATTCAAATAAAGTTCTCTTTTAATCTATTTTAAGTTAATATTTACGACATTATTGCATTATTTACACACATTATAATTTAACTGTTTTAACTGTCATGTTTGTATTTAATAGTATGAAACGTGCTACAGTAAGTAAAAGATAAACAAACATGCCTTGCCCTGTTTTGCCTTGCCCGTGTGGGCATGCATTGTTGTTACAGTACACAATCACGATAATCCAGCGAGATGACTGCCGACAGGAGCTATGAGGGTGTGTCAGATCGCTGGTAGGTCCAAAAGACAGCAGAGTGTACTTTGCAGTTTGTATCTCCGAACGTGACGATCGGTCCGAGACCCTCCGTCTCCATCTAGTGGCCAGCTCCCGGAACAGGATTATGGATCTCGGAGTACTGGCCTTTTTGCAGTAAAGAGTTACTGATCTCTAAAATGTATTTTTGAGCTGTTAACCAACTGATATGGCTGATAAGTGGAGAAACACACAATTACTGGTGTTAATGTCAACAATAGTGGCTTTGTTGGTGACATTCTGTGGCTTTTTAGCTTAAAAATAGCTCTTTGCGTTCTCCACAGCTACAAATAATGATGCCAATTCAAGACGACACTGTGTGTCCTGAGTGAATGGCAAGTTACAGAGTGATATCTACCTCTAATCACAGCTGGCAGACATACTTCCCAAACTCACTTATGCTTTATGCCCTCTGGGATTAGGTTGAATATGATCATCAGTCATTATGTCAATGATCATTATATTACTCTACAATATCACTCTATTATATTACTGTACAATATCATTATATTGTTATTAATGCTTAAATGCAGTAAATAAGCAGCAGAGTTTTTGGGGGTGTCAGAAGTCAGAGTAAGGACACCTAAATTTCACCTGACTGTGGTGTTCACAACTTTGCATCATTTCCTGCCACACTTGGCTATCCTGATAGTGCTGTTGATGTCTGTTTAGAGATACCATCTCAACTGTCTATGAGCCACATAGAGACACAGTGCTCTTCCTTTCAGAGTCAAAATGTAAAGTCAGTGTAGACTTTAGACACCGCATATAACTCAGACATTTTTCATCATGTTTCCCCATGTTGGTTCACTCTATATAGAGGCAGCCCTAGGGGCCGTGGTTCTGCCTGAGGTTTTTTCCTAGAATAAAACAGGGCATTTCCCTCACCAATACCTGAGGTATCTTCCTAGAATTTATACAAATCAAACAAACAGGGAGTTTTTCCTCACCCCTGTTGCTACCTGGGGACACTAACAACCCAACTGCGCCTCAGTGAACTTTCTCGTTCCAGCGCCTCTGGACTACAAGGAATGTTGTCCTGTGTTCACGCAAGAGCCCACATCAACAGGGCATTACATCGTTGTGACATTGCGTTATTGCGTCACACAAGAGCCCACATTAACGGGGAATTGCGTCACTGCGTCATTGCGTCATTACGTCATTGCGTTATTGTGTTCTTCCGCTCCAGCACCACTGGACTGCAAGAAATGTTGTCTTGTGTTTTTCTTGCCAAACTGTGAAGCACTTTGAGCTGCATCTTGTATTAATTGTGCTACACAAGTAAGGAATATTATTATTATTATTATTATTATTATTATTATTATTGTTATTATTGTTATTATTATTATTATATCATAATACACCAAAAAATACACATTCTAATGATATTAGATTTGTAATTTAACACAACATTTACATTTACTATACATCTACATAATCGGTACACTATTATAAAGCATCATCCTGATGTAAACATTGTTAAGGTGTCATCATGTGTCACAGACATGTAAAGAAACTAGTATCATCACAGGGCCGCTATGATGTAGTGGTTAGGGGGTTGGTCTTGGGATGGGAGAGTCACAAGTTCTAAAGAAACTAGTATCATCACAGGGCCGCTATGATGTAGTGGTTAGGGGGTTGGTCTTGGGATCGGAGAGTCACAAGTTCTAAAGAAACTAGTATCATCACAGGGCCGCTATGATGTAGTGGTTAGGGGGTTGGTCTTGGGATGGGAGAGTCACAAGTTCGAATTCTACCCTACCCATGGCGGAAATGCCCTTGAGCAAGGCATCTGACCCAACACTACCAGGGACTGTGACTGAAACCCTGTAAATAACTGTAAGTTGCTCTGGATAAGAGTGTTAGCTAAGTGTCATGTCATGATAATAGCCATTGCTGTATTTGGGTTAAAAGGTAATGTAAATGAAGCATGCTCACATACTGCTATTGCAAAACATCATAAAGTCAAAGATAAGGACTAAGGAGGATCAAAAGTTTAAGTTTGCCCTCTTTTTATTTAAATGACAATCAGTTCACTACTGTAACACATGCAAAATACTTGGGTCATATTATTAGAAATAACTCCGGTGATGGTGATGACATGCAGCGTCAGTGCTGTAAACTGTATGCTCTAGCGTACTGTAAACCTATGGTGTAATTACAGCAAAACAAAGATGAATAAGATTAAGGTGGCATATAATGACGCTCTTAGAATATTGCTTAAGACTCCAAGGTGGGAAAGTGCTAGTGTGTTGTTTGTGTCTGCAAATCTTCCCACGCTTCAGGCTCTAATGAGGAACCCCAAATATACAAATTTATGCGTAGGAGTCAAGAAATGGAATTATAATGTCTTTGACTGATTTTAAAGAAAGTGATATGCAATATTTTTCTGACTTCTGGAAACTCTGGAAGAGTCCGTTATATGTACTTTAATTCTAACAGACCTTACGTGAATGTTGGCTCTTTGTGTGGGTGTGTGTGTATGTGTGTGTGTATGTGTGTGTGGGTGTGTGTATGTGTGTCTATATATGAATGTATTATATTGTAAGCGTATGTTCTTATATGTACAATTGGACCTTGAGTCTGTAAATAAAGTTATAACAACAGAAGTATTAAGGAATGTAATTTTTGGACAATGTGAATGAAACACATAAAAAGGCTATGTGTCCCCTCAGCTAAAGAAGGAGGTTGAGATTTTTTTTTTACATTTCCTTTCAAAAGCAAACAGGCAAATATTCAGATGGCATATTTCAAATTTCATTTGAACAGCAAAAATGTATATTGTATAATGTAGTTAACAAAGTTAGAAAGAATTAGTTCTTTTTCTACAATGCACATGTCTCTTTTCATGTTTTCTTACATATTTAGATACATGCTGAATACTTTGGAAGTAGTACATGCTATTTCACATAAAAAAGTAAGCACCACATTACCATGGATGAATGAGAGAGGTGTATCATGCCTCAACATAAAGCAGCAGGAGCCTCAGACAACCTTACTGCTGTCTGAGAGTCTGCGAGCTGCTGTCTTTAGTCCCGTCTTCCCCTGTGTCCACCATCCCTTCCCCACTCTGGAGCCTCAGCAGTCGTTTGCACACCCGTTGGAAGGTGGGGCTGGAGAAGTAGTACACCACGGGGTCAAGCGCGCTGTTGAGGTAGGTGAGAGTCAGCGTGGCGTAGAAGACGTCACTCACTACCTCTATGGCCTCGCAAGGCCTCTTCAACCACAGCTTCACCGAGAGGACCGTCTGGGCCACATTGCAGGGCAGGAAGCAGACGAGAAACACCACCACCACCACAGCCAGGGAGGCCAGGGCCCCTTTCATGTTGCCGTGCTGATCCAGGCGCCTGCGCCTGAGCTCGGAGATGATGCGGGTCGAGCAGACAAGGAGCAGGACCAGGGGGCCACAGAAAGAAAGCATGAAGACAGTCTTGTACCAGGCGTTAGCAGGGTCATCAGGCATGCACACCTTAAAGCTCTCGCACTGCGTGAGGTTGCCCAACTTCATGTGCTGTGGCCCTGTCAGGAGGTGGGCGTTCAGGGCGACGGTGACTGCCCACACTGCCACGGCAACACCTGCAGCCTTGGCAACGGAGGATGAGTTGAGGCGGTGGTGCGGGTGCAGCACGCGCACGTACCTGTCCAGGGCGATGAGCGTCAGGAAGGCGATGCTGCCGTTCCGGTTCAGGGACACCAGGAAGAGGAAGATGCGGCAGAAGACGTCACCGAACCTCCAATCCAACTTGGACAAATAGTAGCTGATGCGGAACGGCAGCACCAAGATGAGGAGGAAGTCTGCCAGGGCCAGGTTGAAAAGAAGGACGGTGCTGCTCTTCCAAGGCCTCATGTGCCAGCAGAAGATCCAGAGGGCCAGGCCATTCCCCAGGATGCCCAGCAGGAACTCAGTGATGATCAGGGGAGGCAGTACTATGGGGAGCACCTCAGTCTGGTACTGACAGCACACCGTCTCCATGCTGTTGGTTGTGTCTACCAGAACTCTGCCTTTCCAAATGTGATTTGTCCAGTAGTTCAGCGGAGGCGATTTTTCTTTATTTTGACCACGGAATTGCTGATGGTTTCAGTATGAGGCTGGCCTCGTCTATTTATATGGCTCGGTACAGCCTGAATGAGGAACAAAATTTACATGTTGCCTGTGCAACTTCTCAGCACTGACATGCAGCTTTGTTGAGAAATTCTTTTCTTCCTTCTCTGTGACTGCAAACTACGGGGCTATGGATGAATTCACACCAAACTTTCCCTTTAATACCAGGGGCATAGCAAGTTTGGGGCTTATGAAAGACTACAATTTTACAATATAATACATTTGGGTTCTATTATTATTACTAATTATATTAATAGTGTCTTTAAAGGGCCCCCTGCCAACGCTGGTCCCTAAGATTAGAACCATCCTTAGTCTCCACCCCTGGTTACACCCCGCTTACATCAAGTATAGAACAGTCAGTTTTATTTTGTATGCAACCAAAGTTTTGTTTTTACTTGTGTTTAATATTGCACTCACTCAAATTATGAAATATGTTCACAGTCCTGTTTTTTCCAATCTGCCCCCAAAAAATATGTTTTCAGCAATTTCATGTCCTTTTCCAATTTTAAGAGATTTCATAGGTCGTTTTACAGTTTAATTATGTTGCTGCTACTGTGCTTGTATTTTACTCACAGAACAATTCCTAAGTAATATATTAAGTGACAATTTCATGGGCCTGCACTGGAGCAGGGAGCAGGGCCTTATATTGTCACTATAGGAAGTTGGAGGGGTATTTAGCTTAGCCTTAGCCAAATAAACACACATTTAAGTAACTGGTGCTAATGAGTTCAATGGAACCGCAGCTAATATAACAGCAGGTGGAAGTGAAGCCATGCAAGGAGCTATTAGTTTAAAATCCGGTGTTGCATAAAATTGCAACATGATACAGTCATCAGAACTTTCTAGGAGTACAGAACGTTTATTTAAAAAGGATTTTTATACAGACAGTACCTTGAGGTAGATTTACGATTGCAGTCATTTTGATATGAAATCCCTACAAGTCTGTACACTGCCACTGCCCTGCCAATGCTGGTCCCTAAGAATCATCCTTAGTCTCCACCCCTGGTTACACCCTGCTTACAGAAATATAGGGGATTGTACTAACTAGCTCGCATACCTTCCCACAAGGTGTGAGAAAAACAATCCTCACCAGTGTATGTTTTTATTTGTTTGGACACTTGACGTGATGTAACCGGTCCTTCCTGTCTGCATGGTCCTTGCTGTGTGTGTGTGTGTGTGTATGTGCGTGTCTGCCTGTCTGTCTGTGCTTTTCATTACACCTTTGCATGGAAGACTATAGCTGTAGATGTAGATGTAGTCAGCTGTGTAGTAGTTTTGGCCCTTTACATACACCCTGATAAGCAGCCAATCTCAAGCCCTTACCAAGCACATGATATTCATAGTGGTACGTACTGTAGTGTTACCTCTCTGCTAATAGATGGCAGCATTGTAGTGAAGTAATGCATTGGCCGGGTTGGAGTGGGTACATGCAGGGAAACCAGCTCTATTATGGCATGCCATGGTGTAGAAATGTGGTCATCAGATTTGTACATAGCTGTAAAATGGTCCCAAACGTAAATAGTCTTACAAAACATGCTTTGGATTTGACACAAATGTTGTATGTCACAAATGACACAAATGTAGTAATCAATTGTGCTGCCTTTAAACGTGGACCGTGGATATTTAGGCAAAGCAAAGTACTAGAGGAACTGTGGTGATTCTTCTACTGTCTTGCTTTGCTTCTCTGTCAGCATTAGAGGTGGGTAATCTGGCTGCAGACAGTAGAAGGCCATGCACCATTTTTGTTTTCAACAACAACAACAACAACAACAACAACAACAACAACAACAACAACAACAACAACAACAACAAAACGGGATTCTTATTACCACAACTCTTCATCCAGGTAAAGGAGCTAATTAATACAGTGAACTGGGTTAAGTGTAGAGGTACAACCAATACACAGCAGGACTTAAAGGTGTACTTCCATCATGTTTTCATTAATTTTGCGGTGGTCTCTAGTATTAATGAATGCCCTGTGAGCCGGTTTTGGTGAAAAAAATGCTTTAGCGCTTCTGTTTCAAGCTGTTCTAGTTTGGTGGAGAAGATGGAGCAGGGAGAATGACAGGTTCTCGGCTATCCTAGCCACAGGCTACAATCATTCAAAGCCCATTCGGTCATAGCGAACCAAATAGAAGATCTAAACGTTCTACACAAACACCCATACTTACTTATACTTCGCTAAGTGAATGTGTGCTGCAACAAAACTTCTCCAGTAATCACAACTGTGCCATAGCTTTTTCCAATTTACAAACCTGCGTCACTTTGCTGGGCTTTTTCTTATTCACTTGTTTTTCCGCCTACTTTCTTCCACTGACTAATGGAGCCAATCGGCAAAGAACATTTTCACGTGCAGCATGCATATGCAACTCAGGGTGACCTGTTGTATTTCAAGTGTACTAAAGTACTAAACGGTTTCTTTTGGAAGTACTCCTTTAAACTCTTTGAAGCTGAATGTTCCTCCTCTTATGACCATAAGTTAAAAAAACAATTCTAGTCAGTAGAGATGGAACAGAGTGGCGCTCATATGTAGTAGCTCGTAGTACAGTAAAGGCAGTAAGAACGTGACGGCGAGAGCGTGACAACGGGAGTGTGGCAATGACTTATTGGTAAAGCATCCAACATTGTACAGTCTCTATGATCCAGAAGGTAGGTGTTAGGTTAGTACATTTAAGCCACATTGTGTCTTTTTGTAAGCTGCCTATTAACAAAAGTAGGTTTTTCCATTCATAAATATGATTTTATTGATAAGTGTTTACCTCTATCAACAAGTTCCTGAAAATTTTGAATTTGCCATTTACATACAGTTGGATAGCTCAATGATGGATAATATGCCATTTTAAAACTCTTTCAGCACCAACAGGTAGCCTGGTAAACCCGCCCTTGTACTTCATTCCATTTTGTACAGAGGGTCCGGACTGGAATCTGTTGAGGAGCAAGAGGACCGAGCAACTGAATTGTAGTGTGTAGTTAGGCTAATTGCATACGTGACGACCAGGCGTTAGCGATTGGGTAAAGGCAGAGGCACTTGTTTTAAACTTCAGTAGAGTCCACACCTCCAGGAAGAAATCGTTTCTCACGGCCTCCACTCCAGACCCTCTGTACAAAATGAAATGAAGTCCAGAGCTAACCAACAGGGGCCAACACTAGGAAAATACAGCTTTTGCGTTTCACCTAGAGAGGGTGTTGATGGGAAAAATTCTTACATAGGATAGGTTTTAAAATCAACCATTCTGACATTGTCAATAGCTTTACACAATGTGCTGTCTCTTACTCTACAATTTCCTTTCTGATGCCAGTAATGTAGCGCCACCTATGGGCAGTAAAACATTTGCCTACTAGTCTGTGTAACCGCGACAGTGGAGAAGAGGAAGCCGACAGTACTGTAGGATTTATGGCATGAGCGTGCCAGCATGAGACAGGGCAGTGTGAGCGTGACGGCGAATCACAGGTGGCCACGGGAGAAGAGGAAGTCGATGGAGACAGACATAGCACGGTGGCGTCGGCGTAGACTCATCCTGTCTTTGCATGTGATACGCATGAAATCCCATAAAGCCCAGGCAGACGTGACCACCGAACAGCTGCGCAGAGGAGGGGCTGAGGCTGGTGGGGCAAATTAGCATGTACAGCTGGCAGTGTGAATGGAGAAAGGCATAAAGAAAAAGAGATGCTGTTCGTTTATTGATGGCTGAGAGTCAAAAAAGACATTAACATGCTGTTAAAGTCTTAGTTTCTGTCTTACTGCGTTGTACTTTAGTACTGGGCTGTTGTGTGCTGCGTTGGACTGGTGGCCAAAGGGTCACAGGTTCGATTCCCCACACTGACAGGTGGGTGGGGGGAGTGAATGATCAGTGACCTTTGACCTTCTCCTGTGACTGAGGTACCCTGAGCATGGTAGCATCCACACACAATGCTTCCTGGGGCACCTGTGGGGCTGCTCCTCTGCTCACACGTGTGATGTGATGGGATGGGTTATGATGACAAATGCGAATCACTTTCATTAAATGGATGCCTGATGAAATCCACAAAGTTAGCTAGGAAAACTTCCATAAATCTATTTCAGAATTGTATTTATTATCTTTGTGCTTCTCTCAGTTGTGTTGTTGATGTTGATCTACTGTCAATTATATCTGTTTTTATAATTTCATGTTACAATTTTACCATACAAAAAAATGTAATTTAAGTAAAAAACTCAAATGTTTCCATACACTCCATTTCACAGACCGCACTCTTTCACATCCATACCAGGGTCACATCCAGTACAAGGCACCCAGCCCAGCTCCGCAACCTGAGCATGGCCTTCCCTCTCGGGGACAGATTTACAGAGGGGGTGGCAAAGACAGGGCCAAGACATCTGATCCAGCTGCCTCAGCATGGCCTTCAGCTTTGATCTGCAGTACAGTAGCCTACGGGTGGGGGGGGGGAGAAAAAAGTAAATAAATTACTTTAGGTGAATTTGGAGACTCAGTCAGCCTAGTGGTTGAAAATCAGGAACAAGGTTTATTCTTTACAAAACAGCAATGGACAAGACGAGACGAGACAAAGACTAACACACAGGACAAGACGAGACTAGACTGATGAAACAGTGGATATCCTAGACCTTAAATCATTTGAATGAAAAAATGGGTGTATTCAGCGGTGCCCACCCTACATGTGAATATGCATGAGGCAGTTGTAAGGGACAGGGCCTTTGTTACAATTTGGGCTTTTCCTAACAAGATCATAGGGAGCTAAACCTCATCTGTATGTTAATTAAAAGACAGGGACAGCTCTTCAAAGATGCACCAAATGGTTAAGGAAACCAGCTGTTCACCCCTCCTATCTCACACAGACACGTATACACAGCTCTGATCCTAATAAGAAGAGTTCCAAAAACAACCAAGTGATGTAAAATAATAATAAAATATTTTAACATTAAAATCTTATATACAATATTATTATTATTATTACTGAAATACCTTCAAAACATGGGGAGGGAGGGTGGCGAGGTGTATACAGAGTGGCTGTTGTCACATGCTGGAGTGGCTTAGAGGACGAATGTCTGTAGACCGTTTCAACAGTCAAAACAAAAACAATTCCAGAACGTTCTATTTAATTCCCAAACTACTTCCTCTACGTTTCACTTCATTGGGAATGTTAAAACAAAAACCCTGTGGAAGCAGCTAACAATCAAACTCTCTTTAAATGGTCTATTAATGAGCAGTCCTGTTGTGGGTCACTTTATCTTAACGGCCTGTGTGTGTGCGTGTGTGTGTTGTGTGAGAGAGACAGAGAGAGCGAGAGAGAGAGAAGAGAGAGAATTTGCTCAGCATGAATCAGGACTCATTTGCTAACAGTGTGTGTTTTCTTCATGCCCATATAAATCAGCCTGGCTGCTGCAATGCAGCCTCTCCGTCTCTACATATTTCTCCCTCCCTCCCTCCACCTCTCTCTGGTACCTGTTTATGTCTACTGTCTGCTCTCTCTTTTCCTCCTTCTCTCTATCGCTTCCTCTCTTCCCCTGTCTCTACATCTCTATCACCGCTCTCTTTTCTTTAGCTCACAATGTCCACCTATCTTCTTTATCTCAACCTCTGTCTCTCCTCCTATTTCCTTACTCCTATTTACTGCTGTTTATCTGCCCTCCATCTCTCTCTCTCTCTCTCTCTCTCTCTCTCTTTCTCTCTCTCTCTCTCTGTCTCTCTCTTTCTCTCCCTCTCTCTTATACATTGATATCTTTCTGTCTTTTTTTCTCTACCTGTGTTCTTAATCCCCATCTTTCTCTTTCTATATTCTGTCTTTCATCCATCTCTCTCTCTCTCTCTCTCTCTCTCTCTCTCTCTCTCTCTCTCTCTCTCTCTCTCTCTCTCTCTCTCTCTCTCTCTCTCTTTCTCATCCAAAATCACATGACTATAGTGTTGCCAGTGGATATTGTTGAGAGTAAAATTCTAAAATGTTTTGGAGTTTTAAAATACATTGCACAGTCTGAGTTCAGTGTTTGGTAGTGTGGTTATGTCTGTTTAGCATGTAATATTACTATTATGACTATTTAGCTGTTCTCTATGATAAGTAAGGGATGCCACCTTGCAGAGATGAATAACTTCCCGATGTGATGCATGTCTGTATAGACACAAATTAAATGTGTTCCTCCCTAGCATGAACAAATGAACAAATGAAACAATGTACTTAAAATCCAATATACAATGCAGAAATAACATACACACATAACATGGCATACATGTTCACACAGTAGCAGTAGAAATACTGATAAGATTCAACAGACCGTATATGGCACGAACACCCTTTAAAATGTATTACACAGAAGGTCTGATGAAAAAATAAAATATTCATCTATCACTATTAAGTGTTGCCTGAAACATGAGGCTTCATGAAAAGATTACTCTTTTATCCAATAGTAGCTTCTTCTGTTTTGAGGTCGAGGTCGCTGAAGCGAACAGGTCCTTGTGTATAATCTATGGGGCAATAATTACAGCAACATTATCGTGTAACCTGCAGGATGACACAGGCCAAATCTCTTTGATGTAATGAGATATTAAGCTACACACACACACACACACACACACACACACACACACACACACACACACACACACACACACACACACACACACACACACACACACACACACAAACACACACACAGGGGTTTGTGTGCTGACAGCTGATGTTAAGATGATTGGTGTAAACAGTAAATCTAGTTTGGTAAATGTTTATCATTGCAGCTCATGACCACAGATGAGTGGGACAAATCTAATTCTCCCCATCACTAGCATCTGCCCAGAACAGACAGACAGAGAGAGGGAGAGAGAGAGAGAGAGAGAGAGAGAGAGAGACAGGAAGAGACTGAGAGACAGAGAGACAGAGAGACAGAGAGAGAGAGATGGGATCCCTCTATCACTAATCATGACCCAAGCCCATCGTACCCCGCCCCCCAACACACATACAGACAATCACACACACACACACACGTGCACACACACACACACACACACACACACACACACACACACACACACACACACACACACACACACACACACACACACACTCTCTCTCTCTCTCTCTCTCTCTCTCTCTCTCTCTCTCTCTCTCTCTGTCCCTTAATCCCTTCATTCAGCAGGAGAGCAGCAGACATCTCTAGTGTGAGCTTATGTGGACGCACACTGACACACGCTATCTCTCTCTCTCTCCATCCCTGTCATTCTCTTTTCTCTCTCTCTCTCTGTTTCTCTCTCTCTCTGTCTCTGCCTCTCATTGGCGATCCTATAAGAGCTGCTGTCAATACCTTCTCTCATTTTTCCTCTATCTCTCTTTATCATCATTTACTCCCCCCCCCCCCCCACACACACATATACACACACTCTCTCTCTCTCTCTCTCTCGCTCTCTCTCTCTCTCTCTCTCTCTCTCTCTCTCTCTCTCTCTCTCTCTCTCTCTGCTGCCCTGGGCTGTTGTCCCACACAGCTGACGGGGCAGTCACTAAGAGCACTGCTGGAGCTGCTACATAGCCTGTCCACGGTGGCACCACAACAACACAGGGACAGACAGACAGACAGACAGACAGACAGACAGACAGACAGACAGACAGACAGACAGACAGACAGACAGACAGACAGAGGCAAAGAGACAAGCATTCCAACGGACAGGAAATCCAACAGCTTGACAGCCCCGCAGACAGACAAACCGGTGCAGGAATGGTGGATTCCTTCTTTGTGGAGTAGCTTGGAGAAGATACTGCTACTACTGCCCTCGCCTGCTCATCCAACCTCGGCTACTACTTTTCACACCTGCCTTTGTGGGAGGAGGGGGGGGTCATTGTGCCCACCTACCCGCCCCCCCACTAGCATTAGGAGCCATGTTTCTGGTGGATCTCCTGGGTTGTACACTGCCTGAGAAGAGCGCCTCACCTTTGATTGAGGTAAGATCGCACACACCTGCAAGTGCATCTCAGTGAATTAGAATGTCATGAAAAAGTTCATGTATTTTATTAATTCAATTACAAGAAGTAAAACTCTATATACTATAATGATTTTTTAAACACACAGAATGAAATTCTGAAATGAACATTTGTATTCATTTTGATGATTACTGCTTACAGCTAATATATTGTACACAATAATATATAATAATACACAATACTGAAATTCATTGAGATGTGCCTATACACTTAAAGTGCCCGTCTATGACTCCATGACACGACACAATGTTGACATTGTGACTTAACAGCAAATAAATGCCACCTGTGCCACCTTCATTTCATTTTGTACAGAGGGTCTGGCATTGACGCCACTGAAATTCATGTGTGCTGACCGAGTGAATCCTAGCCAATCAGCGAACAGAGGGAGTGTTTGTGATCAAAAACATTGGCTTTGTGTGCTACATTTGAATTGTAGTGCGTAGGTAGACTAATTGCATATGTGACAATCAGATGTTAGCGATTGGGTAAAGGCAGAGCTACTTGTTTTAAACCTTAGCAGAGTCCACACCTCCAGGAAGAAATCGCTTCTGACGGTGTCTGTTCCAGACCCTCTGTACAAAATGAAATGAAGTACAAGGGGCTGGTTTACCAGGCTATCACTGAGGTGAGCTACATGTTCATAAGCTACCCGTCTGATCTTGAGAGTTTGAAGCACTGTACTGTGAGGAAAGATTCTTAGCGACGCACCTTACCAGCCCCAAAAATAATGTTTGTTATATATTTTATATATCTGGGCCTGGTGCTGGTTTTGGACTCTGGAACCTTTGATAGGCACAATGTTAGTGTTTGAGTGGATCTGAAACTCCCTGCATTGCACGTGTGTTTCACCCCTCTAAAGAGGGACAGCTGGATTTTATGGTCAACATCAGTGAGGAGAATAAGAGCAGGCGGGAGGTTGTTGTGCTGGAAAGGATGCATAGAGGGCTCTAGTAGTAGTTTGTTTCAGTTCTCTGTCTCTGTCTCTGTGTCTCCCTCTGTCTCTCTCTCTCTCTCTCTCTCTCTCTCTCTCTCTCTCTTGCTCTGTCTGTCTGCCTCTGTCTCTCTTTTTCTGTCTGCCTGTCTGTCTGCCTGTCTGTCTGTCTGTCTGTCTGTCTGTCTGTCTGTCTGTCTGTCTGTCTGTCTGCCTGCCTGTCTGTCTGTCTGTCTGTCTGTCTGTCTGTCTGTCTGTCTGTCTGTCTGTCTGTCTGTCTGTCTCTCTTTCTCACTGTTTCTCTGTCTGCACATGCATGTTTGTGTGCCCTAGCTGGTTTGTGGTGTGATGCAAATAGTTTCCAGTAAAGTGAAGTTTGTGTCATTCCTTTTTCAAACAAGCTGTTTTTTTTATATATCTGTTAAAATTTGCACATTTTCATTCACATACACTCTCAGAAAATAAGGTACAGAATTGTACTTTTAGGGGTACAAAGCTTGTCACACTGGCAGTACCCTCAAAGGCACATAATTGTACCTGTCATTTATACGTATTGTACCTTAAGATACAGATTTGTACCCCTACTGTCCCCATATTTCTGAGAGTGTACATGGGTAGAATGTTGGGTGAGCAATGTTGGCGCTGATCCAGGGTCAGTGAGCATGACCCACCTGTACTCAGGTGTAAGCACTTCACAGTAAATTGAGACAGGTGAGAGTTGGGGCAGCCGTAGCCTACTGGTTAGCGCTAGGGGCTTGAAAGCCGGTTCGATCCCTGACCAGTGGAGCATGGCTGAAGCGCCATTAAACAGGGCACCTAACCCCACACTGCTCCCCGGGCGCCGTTGCGGGCAGGCAGCCCACTGCTCAAGGTTAGTATGTGCTTCACCCCACTGTGTGTTCACTGTGTGCTGTGCAATTCACTAATTAACGGATTGGGATAACTGCAGAGACCATTTTTCCTTCAAGGGATCAAAAAAGTATATAAGTTAAGTTATTTAAGTTAAGATCCTCGCACAGACACCTGCACACAGTATATAGGGGGAGCTTTTAAAACAGGGGGAGCTTTTTAAAAGATTTGTTAATCTATTCATGTTATTTAGGTTTTAGGTAAATAGGTATTTTACAAAAATGTAATTAGACTGTTATTACCTTTTAAATGTCTGGTTAAGGCACATCATTTTAAATGAACTTCATTAATAAACACAGCAGCCTACAAACCACACTGACAGCATTATGTGTATTCCCTGAATGGATTTTAAAACAGCATCTTTTTTCAGTACACTGCAACAAGTGCAAAGCGGTTTAGCAAAACCACTTAAAGATTGGTCATGCCTGTGCACGCAGTTTTTAGTAGGCTCACTCTCGCTGTTTCAGTACACAATCTGACTCGTTAGCTGTTTTCAACTGTCTCTCAAACTACCAGGTGTGCATGTGTGTGTGTGTGTGTGTGTGTGTGTGCGTGTGTGGACAGCTGGGTTGTTCACTCATTTTCTGAACATATTAAAAATTATATGTGTAAAAAGTTGTCCATTTTCAAATGTTTCATTTGAAACATTCACATAGATGTGTTACTTGTCAGAATATTAGTTTTGCTTTAGGATATTCTTCCCACTATTACTACATGTTAATAACTTAGTCTATGTGGCTTGTTATAGCTTCGTAATAATAACTTGTCCATTACATCTGCAAAGAAAATAATCAGATTGCCTGTGCGAGCAGGTAGATAATTCATTCAGCCTATCCTTGCAAAGCAAGCACTTTTCTCTTTTATCCTGGGTTAAGGTCACTACAGTGTTTGATGTAGGACATTCATTTCTCCTTGACATTTAAACTCATCCCCCTCTCTCTCTCTCTCTTACACACATACACACACACACACACACACACACACACACACACACACACACACGCACACACGCACACACGCACACACAAATGCCTGTACCCACACACACAAATAAATACAACACACACACGCAAATGCTTATATACACATACACACGCACAGACACACACAAACACACACATGCCTGTGCGCACACACACAAATGCACATAAACACACACACCATCAAACACACACACACAAACACAGCCGATTCCATGTACAATGTTGTAAAGTCTTTTATCAGGCAGGTTCCCGTGCATATGAAATATTAGAAAATGAAATCAGGCTCACTACCTGTCTGTGAGGCCCATAATCCATCCACATTCAAAGCCATGACCAGAGAAACATCACTGAAGAGCAGCTTTACTAGGAGATTAGCCCCTCAAGCCCTTACATAATACAGGCAGAGAGAGAGAGAGAGAGACAGCAAGAGAGAGTACACTCTCACAAAAGAAGGTACAGAATTGTACTTTTAGGGGTACAAAGCTTGTCACACCGGCAGTACCCTCAAAGGCACATAATTGTACCTTTTAACTAGTTTGTACCTTCTCCAGAGCTGAATAGGTACACATCAGTACCTTAAGGTCCAAATATTAGCCTTTCTTGGTACATTAATACGTATTGTACCTTAAGATACAGATTTGTACCCCTACTGTCCCCATATTTCTGAGAGTGTATCTCAAAAGTACCCCTTGCTCACATGCATGAAACAATTGCTTTGGCAAAAGAAATGTCTCATGATTTGTCACACCTACAGTATAAACAACGTTTTAAATTTTAATAGAGAGGAACAGAGAGAGAGAGAGAGAGAGAGAGAGAGAGAGAGAGAGAGAGAGAGAGGGGTGGGGGAGAGAGAGAGAGGAACAGAGAGAGAGAAAGAGAGAGGGTGGGGAGAGAGACAGAGAGAGACAGTGAAAAGAACAGAGAGAGGAACAGAGAGAGAGAGAGAGAGAGTTAACCCTTTGAGATGCACCCCTATTATAACTTTGTTGTTACCAGAATGGCAATGACCCAGTGATAATGTGTTACTAAAGACTTTCTGTAATGTCGTAGTAATGTTGTAATGTTGTAGTTACGGTTTTTTTCGGTCACAGTGAGTCATAGCGCCGGCGATACAGTGACCGCTAAGAGGCTACCTTAGAAAATGAGCTAAAACTACCATTCTTCCTTGGAGAAATTGATACCGTTACAGAACTAGCTTCTGACTACTTAGAGTCCTGTCACATTTTCAGAAAAAAATAAAGAAATAAAGAAATAAAAATAAAAGCATGTTCTACTGACAGTGAAAGAAACTTGCCTCTTTAATGTTGATGATTTGACAGTAGGAATGCAGGTTATTGGTTCTTATTATTTTTCTGATTGCGCCTTGTATTATGTTTCTGACTGATTGTGTGTGTGTGTGTATGTGTGTGTGTGTGTCTGTCTGTATAATAAACATGCACAGGGGACTGCACCAGAGAGAGCCACAGATGCTCCCATTCCCCTGCTGGGATGCTGTGTGTGGCAGAGAAGCTGAGGATGGCTGCAGCACAGCAGTGGGGAGGGGAGGGGAGGGAGGGGAGGGGGTATGATGGAGATGGTCCACTGGAAAACAGTTCACCTTGGCTCACACTATGTGGTCAGTACATCAGAATAACTTAAACATCAGATTTTACATCAAAATTTATAGAAAACTAGAAAAGCACTCAGACAGCGCAGCTCAGATTACCACCAAAATCTAATCACTTTTAAGATAGACCATTTATTAAGTTAGACCATTTTTGACCTACCTACACAAATGATTACATAACCTCCGCCCCCTAGTAAAAAGTAAGTAAATAAATAAATAAATAAATAAATAAATAAAAGAAACACAACAAAAAAACCTCCTAAGTTAAAAACCTAAGCACAAGCTGTTCTCCATATCTGGGGGATAAACAGCTTTGCACACAAACACCCTATGCAGCACATTATGATCCTTCCGATTTTTACCATCAACGCGACAGCAGTTAATATGAGCTAATGGAGGGGTTCGGTAGACTGTCGGCACTATCGGATAATGGAGGATTCTAGGAGGGATCGGCCTGGCCATGGGGCAGATTTGCCACATCTGGGCAAGATCTGGGCCAAATCTGGGCTACATCTGGGCTGAGCAGCTGTGCCAAGGGTAGAGGAAATCCCTCTTCGATGGCCACATTGAGTTATGGACTTAGAGGTTATGTAATAGTCTGTCTGCAAATGAAAATGCTCAGAGATTACTGTCCCCATTTGATGGTCACAAAGACAAAGGCCTGCAAAGCAACCTCAGTCTATCTATCTATCTATCTATCTATCTATCTATCTATCTATCTATCTATCTATCTATCTATCTGTCTATCTGTCTGTCTGTCTGTCTGGCTGTCTGGCTGTCTGGCTGTGTTTATCTGGTTATGCATTTGTCTGTCAAGCTAGCAATGACTGGTCCTTATCTAGCAAGGCTAACTTGTGGACTCCATCCTTTCAGCTGAAAATGTGGACTGTAAAGCAGGTTTATTTTTCTACAAATTTAAAGCAACACTAAGGAGCTTTCCTATTCGGTCGCCCTACAGGTTGGAAGTAGAATTGTCTCTCATTCGAAGTACAAAGAGATGGCCACTCCTTCATGGACGACAGCAAAGTGAACTCAGAAGTGTGTTTCACCCAGTTACAAGTTCATGAACCGCTGAAATTATTTTTTAGAAACGTTATTTTAAGGTTGAAAAGGTGTTGTATTACAGTTTTTCTCAATTGGTTTGGTACATTTCTCACATCAGAATTAAAATTCTCAAAAGTTCTTGTTCAATTGTCACATCATCATGCCATTTGTGCAGATGAAAAAGGCAATTTCTCATTGCATTGAACAAATTGCAAATGCTTTTGTCCATCCATGCAAATGATAGTGTACAATTCTCAGTTTTTTCGTACATTATCAATTGCCTTTGT
>CM050217.1:25965000-25975000 GCA_027475355.1 Coilia nasus
CTCTCCATTCTCTTTATCTTTTTCTCTGCTGCCTTGTTTTTTTTTTACCTCCATGTATGTCCCCCCCCCCCCCCTTTTATTCTGCTCTTCTACATTTCATTGTCTCTCCTCTTGTCTCCCTCCTTTTCCCCTCTTTCCTCCTCTCTACTCCCTCTCCAACACTTTCCATCCCTTTTGTCCCCTCCCTGTCTTATCTATTTTTCTCATCTTCACTCTACTCCCTTGTTCTTTCTTACCTCTACTCAATCTCTGTTGCGTGCTTTCTCATCCTCTTTCTCTAAATTGTCTTTGCCTGTCTTTTTCTCCCTCCGCACATTAATCTCCACTACTGAACCTACAGTTCCCAGTTTACTCTTTTCCATTATTATTTTACTCTCTTTCTTTCTCTGTCGCTCTGTCTGTTTCTCTCTCTCTCACTACCACTTTCTCTCTCGCTCTTTGCAGCCTTCTTGAAGTTGGAAAAGGGTAGAAGAAGGAAGAACAGTAAAAGAGAAGAATTAAGACTGTTCCTATTCTCTCTCTCCCTCCCTCCCTCTCTCACTGTCTCTCTTTCTATCTCTCACACACACACTCTTCTCTTCCATCTTTTATCTCTTCTGTACTTTGACATGCCACCTTTTACTTCTTTTCTCCTCTATCCCTTCTCCCTCTATCCCTCTCTTCTCCCCTCTATCCCTTCTCCCTCTATCCCTCTCTCTATCCCTTCTCCCACCTGTCTCCTTTCTCTGCCCTCTATCCTGGGTGACAGGTGGTATAGCGCGCTGTGATTCATGGGCAGCAGGTGGCTGATATGCTGAGAGGACGAGGCAGAGCAACAGTACACCTCCTCCTAGGCCTCACAAACAAGGCACATAAACAAACATGTCAACACAAAAACCTATCTCCAGTTCTTATCTGACACACAGGCAAATAAGACATGTTCATCGAAACAATACAATAACATAGTATTTGATGGGATTTAGTATTAATATAATTTCATACAGTAAGTGTACAGTAGCATAGTATGTAATGAGATTTAGTATTAATATAACTACATACAGTAAGCGTACTACAGCAGATGTATGTACCTTGGACATACAGTGTCACAGTTCCACAGTTCCAATGTACCTACAGTAAGTGGTTTTATCAATAGATCAATCAACTAGATGCTTAAGCCAATCTCTGTAAGTGTGCAGTGCAATCCTTTTGGTTTCTTACTGTAACATACAGTGTAGAAGTGTACCCAGGTGTTGCACCAAAGCTTTGGAGAAGGGCAGTTTTTCACATTAAGTCCTCTCACACCCATTAAAGATCTTGTCAGCTATTGTCCGTATGACTCCTGGGCCCTGCTCCTCTTTCTACATTTTGTTTCTTCTCCCTGCTTCAAGTAATCGTACCAATCATGTCTTTAGTTCACTGTGCCTGTATGTGTGGGGATTCCCATGTGTATTTCCTCTAGAAGCTTCTACTTGGTTCTGGATTATGTCGTCTGCCCTCCAGGTTCTCTGCCTCTGTTATGAGTCGAGGCCATTTCCAGGGCTGTATATTACAGTGCAATATCAGTATATACCCCCGCGCGGGACTTAAATGATCAGGAGGGTTTGTGATAGGCAGCGGCTGAACAGACAGACGGATTCCCTGGGGGGATTAATGATACGAGTCGGCCTTTACGTGTGGGGAGCGTGACATTGGGTGAAATACCCTCATATGAGATTATGTCCTTTGAGGCTGTTTTCTTAATTGTCCTCCGTGTCTTTCGCTCGCTCTGCACGCCCCGGGGCGCCTTGCTGGATGAGAGAACACGGCCTAGTAATAATGGCTTTAGTGTGTGTGTGTGTGTGTGTGTGTGTGTGTGTGTGTGTGTGTGTGTGTTTTTACTCAGCTAAATAGCACATTCTATTCAGTGTCACACACACCCAATAAATACAGTAACTCTCTCTATCACTCCCTCTCTTTGTCTCTTCCTCCTTGTTCTCCTCTCAGCATTAACATTACCTTCTCTTTATTTTGTTCTTTCTTTCTTTCTTTCTTTCTTTCTTTCTTTCTTTCTTTCTTTCTTTCTTTCTTTCTTTCTTTCTTTCTTTCTTTCTTTCTTACTTTCTTTCTTTCTTTCTTTCTTTCTTTCCATCTCTCTTTCCCTTCCATTGCTCCCTCTCTTTTAATGTATTCCTCGTTAATGTCCTTTTAACTTCTCTCTCTCTCTCTCTCTCTCTCTCTCTCTCTCTCTCTCTCTCTGTCTGTCTGTCTCTCTGCATCAATTATAATACATAACACAAATGCAGACATGCTGAGTTGTAGCTTGCGGTAATAAGATGTACTTGCTTGGAAACCTCTTTGCTTTTATACAGTACACTGCTCTTCTTTCACACACCGTCTAGTATTGAACTGTTTGCATGCTCTAACTAAACAAACATGCAAACATGGAATATGAACAGACCTTATGTCACATTAACCCCTTAAGTAACACTGAAGTAAGTAACTACTCACATGCCCAAATCACACAAGGTGGTTGTAGTCCAGAGAGATTTCACGAAACTAAAATTTAATATAAATGATAGTGGAACCAAATGGACAGTCATTTTGTTTTAGTTATGAAACGTGCATAATTTGGAACCAGGCACAACATACAGTACATGGCAGCATATGAGAGGGTGAAAGAACTCTTTTAAGGGAAAAATCATAATGTGACAAGGGTATCCTACAAGCTGGGGTGCCGCTAGAAATTGCGGGCTCCAGAAAGAAAATAATTTTGGGCCCCCACCCCAGCCATATCATAGCCCTCTTCTGGGCCCCCTGAATCGTCCTGATCTACTCTGCCTACAAGACAAGCCAGAGAACATTACCACAAAGGCAAGAATGAAGTTGTCCAGTTCAAAACAATTCTCTTGTGAAAAAAGACAGATTTTTCCCACTCTTTGAAACTGAACAGTGGTTTTGGCAGTGGATGTGGTGCAGTAATGTGGTCACTGACTGCTTTGAAGGGGTGGTGGTGGTGGGTGGGTGGATAGGTGGGGTTGTGGTTGGTGGGATGGAAAAGTTTTAGTGCAGCCAGACAATATGAATGGCTATGAATCACCCCACCTGTCTGTGGCATTTAGTGCTGCTGAGGTCGTAAACTCGCCCATGGCTTTAATGGCCTTGCGCTGGCCACAGATTAGCAGTCCACCCACGCCCCAGGCCACGCTCTACCTGCCTGGCCATGAACTACCGCTTCTCTCCCCTCCCCTCCCCACCCCCACCAGCACCGCACTGCACTGCAGAAACACTGCAGATCCCTCAGCTGCAGGGGTCTATCAGCCTGCGTCCCTCTGCTTTGCATTTCTTATTGACATTATATACACTTACTTCTGCCAGTGGAGGTTATGTAATCATCGCCGTTTGTTTGTTAGTTAGTTAGTTAGTTAGTTTGTTTGTTTGTTTGTTTGTTAGTTAGCAACATAATGGATATTTGGAACATTATGGATGGATTTTGATGACATTTTCAGGGTAGGTCAAAAATGGGCTAACTTAAAGGTGATTAGATTTTGGTGGTGAGCTGAACTGCCCTGATGGAGGTCTGTGCTCTCTGAATGCTTTTCTAGTTTATTATTGTTATTATCTAGTTTACATTATATATTTATTTTTTATTATTTTGAGTTTAAAGAGGGAATCCAAAATACATCTATGATGAGCAGTTTTCCTTAACTAAATTCACAACAAGTTGAACCACAATGGGTTCAAAAGCCTTACAGTAATTTGGTGTGACTTAGGATTGTATTCACACCAGACTCCTAACATCTGCTGCAGAGGTCAAATCAAGGTCACCTTGTTAACACTTCCTGCAAAGTGTGGTGATAAACAGAAGCCTCAAACTTGGGGCCCCTATAAGGCCCCGCCCACACGACAATGCTCCTGGATTTTTTTTTTTGCGGGTTGAAAAAAAAGTTGCGTCCACAAGACAATGAAGCAGTAAATATTCACGTCCAGGTGGGAACATTTTCATTGCATTGTCATTGTGGAAGGTGTGCTACCCAGCTTGAGGGGCATGATCAGAAGCACAATGATTCACTTTAAACATTTAATGTATGTTGATTTTAGCAATGTGTGTTGTTGTTTAGGTGGGTCAGATGCAGCGATAGTTGGCCTTTTATTTAATAAGCATAACATACGAAAAAAAAAAAAAACTTGTTGGGCTGAACTAGCGTTGTATACAAAAAACAGCCTGTAGTTCAATGTCAGGAGGTAGAAACAGTTGCATCACACACAGCCTATACTGCAGATGATTTATACCCCAAAGTATCCCACAACAAACTGTTTGTAAAAGTTTGACGCTGTTGTGTGATGTCAAGTCATTAAATTGACCCACTTAAGAAAAAAAATAGAAGGAGCTGCAAATAAACTTGAGGCAGCTGTGCAATTAAAACATGTCATATGTTGATTTTAGCAATGTGTGGTGTTACTGAGGGGAGTTGGAAGCGGTGACAGTTGCTCTCTAATTAATTAAGAACAATGAAAGCCTATACAAGAAGTCTT
Organism: Coilia nasus; assembly: GCA_027475355.1. Classification (NCBI taxonomy): domain Eukaryota; kingdom Metazoa; phylum Chordata; class Actinopteri; order Clupeiformes; family Engraulidae; genus Coilia; species Coilia nasus. The sequence continues at coordinate 25,969,492 of CM050217.1, forward strand.
GTTATAGCCTACTAGCCTACTAGCCATACAGCCAGTTTAATGGCAAAGGATAGAAACAATTGCATACTAGCCAGCCTACATTGCAAGCTAATTAAACAATTTATTCGACAGCAACCAGTTTGTAAAAGTTTGAAGTTGTTGTTATGAGATGTGCAGCGCAAGGTGAAGGGGCAGTGACATCATCGTTTTCAAAGAGTTGCGTTTTGCTTGTCCACACGACAACGCAACGCCGGCGTTGTCAGACTTTTTCACTCTGGAACTTTTCAAAAAGTATCGTTTTCGGGCACCCAAAACGCTGGCGCCGTGTGGATGAAAGACCGAAACGCAAACAAACTTTACCGTTTTCACCTGAAAACGTTGTCGTGTGGACGGGCCCTAAAGGAGCATGTGAGGCTGTGGCTACTAGCCTGGGCACGCCCATACTGCCTGTGACGCTGCATTTTCATTTCGCGAGCAAGTCAGTCTGGCCAAGCTGCCTATCTAAACCATTTCTGCTCAGTCCTCAGATAGGGGGCCAATGAAAATCGAGCATTTCAAAAGGCAATGACGCGGTAGTTCAGCGACCGGAAATCTATCTCAGTCACTGTGTACATGGCGAACGTGGAGCAAACGCAAGATTTCAATGCATCTGTAGCTGCTGTTTAGGATGAATTCAAAGGGAAGTTCTATATGAAAATAGAGCAAAGGGCAGCCCTTGAAGCATTTGTTGCGGGAAAGGGCGTTTTTGCAATGCTACCGACCGGCTTCAGTAAAAGTTTAATTTATCAGTTAGCCCCGCTGGTAGCCAAGTCCATTGGGCTTTGCGAGGACGCTGTTGTTGTGGACATTTCGCCTTTGATCGCACCGATTCGTTTTTCGAATATCAATATTAAATGGCCAACACCAGCCACTCTCATGTTCACCTCACAAGTCCGACAAAAATCATTTAACGCCATTTCTATATGACTACAGGCTACTACTACTTTTTGTTTGGATCAAGCAGTTTCTTCTGCTGGGGTATACGTCAGAGGGCAGAGGGGTGTGATTGATTGAAGCTTCGTCCAGTAGCAAACAGAGGCATTTGAAAGAGACGGGTTAAGCCCGCCTTCTGAGAAATGGGTTTACAACACAGCTTGGAGGGACCAATGCTCGCAGAGAATTGACAAGTCGCGATAGCCAGGCTAGTGGCTACAGCTTGGTTGTGCTGTTTACAGCTGGGCCGGAGAACAAAGTGTCGTGATTTGCCCTCTCGGGGGACCTTGCTGTCTGATTGGTTGATGTAGAGGTGGCTGGCCTCTGGTTCTTCATTTTTATCCAATGGTTCACCTATGACCTTAGCGTCAGTTTAACAAACAGTGGCAATCACACAAACCAACACAGATAAACCCCCCTGCCATACACACACAGTGAGATTTCAGCTTCTATAGCTCTCTCTCTCTCTGTCTCTCTCACTTTTCCCCTCTTTCTCTCCCTTTCTCTCTCTCTCTCTCTCTCTCTCTCTCTCTCTCTCTCTCTCTATCACTTTCCCTCTTTCTTTCTTTCTCTCTCTCTCTCTCTCCCTCTCTTATCCATAGCAAATAAAGACAGATCAAATCAAACGCTTGCAATCTCAAGGATGTGATTGATCCAATCTCGCTTTCTGTATTAAGGTATAAGAGGATTGCCTATAGACCTCCAACAGCCTGCATCCCTCTGCACTGGACTGCTGTACTGGAGTGCTGTACTGCTGGGGGTGGGGGAGTGGGGTGGCTGATAGGCAGGCAGGCTGGTGCATTACAGGCTTATAGGGGGGCTTTAAGGATACCAGGAATTTACTGCAGATAGATGAACGCACACACACACAAACACACACCTTTCTCTTTATCTCACTTTTTACTTTTGCTGTTGTAATGGTCCTGCCCCCCCCCCCCCCGATACGTCATATGCTGATGCACATACTTAAACACACTAGCTGCTTAAATGCTCTCTGGTTGTGACACATAAGTCACAAGTTCAGTAGGATTTATAGCTGATCCAGATGACCACTCATTCACCCTCTTTCTCACTCATTATCTATCTATCTATCTATCTATCTATCTATCTATCTATCTATCTATCTATCTATCTATCTATCTATCTATCTATCTATCTATCTATCTATCTATCTATCTATCTATCTATCTATCTATCTATCTATCTATCTATCTATCTACACTTGTACCAAGTAAACATTTAAGGGGGAATTCTCAACTGCTGTTCATGGTACTTTCATCATCCCCCTCTTTCTCCCTTACTCTTACTAAGCATACATAGTATAATAATTACTCATAGAGAAAGAGAGACACACAGCATGGTTTTACAAACACACACACACACACACACACACACACACACACACACGCACACACACACACACAGACACACACATACACACACTCAAGTCTTACATTACACTCTCGTACTCCTTCTCTCCATTCTCTGCGTCTCCTTCTTGTTTCTATCTGCAAGCTCAGTGTTTTTAAGCCGAAGCTTCATCGGTAGAGTGTAGCTGTTGGCAGCCAGTGGTTCCCACACAGTGAGCTGAAATCCTTTTATGCCTGTGTGTGTGTGTGTGCAGCCTGTAAACATTGGGGCGCAGTGCTATTATATGCTAACCGCTAGCACGCTAACGGGTTAGACTGGCGGATGCAGCTTACGCCTATTGATTTTCTTCGTGCCTTTGCTACAGCATTAGCATTAGCGTGAACCGAGAGCCAGGCGGCGTAATGGGCTTTGAGGATGCAGGGTCACACGGCGCAGAGGGCCTCAAGCGTCTAAAGAGCCTGCCAGAACTTCACTCAGGATGATTAGACCGTGTGGCTGGGGCGGGGCTTTAGGGCTGTGTTTTAGTGAAGACTGGCCACACTTGCATGATATAAATTAATAGGGAACATGCTTACATTGCACTGCAGCTTTCTTCTCTTCCCTGTGTTCCCTGTGTCTGTATGTGTGTGACCAAGGAGGGTGGGACCAAACAAAGAGGATAAAGCATTCAATCTATGGGAAAGTAAAGGACTCATACGATTCTATCAGTTGTACAATGAGGAAGGCTTTGACTCTTTTGAAAATCTAGAAAGAAGATATCAATTGCCTAGGAGCCACTTCTATAGTGTGTGAGTGGGAGAGAACGAATGAGAAAGAGATTTATGGAGAAAGACAGAGACACTGAAGGACAGAGAGACGTAATAGAGAGAGTGATTAGTCAGTCCACTTCATCTGTGGATGAACCTACAGTGATTTACTGTAAGAGAGATAGAATCCACACAGATCTACCCCAGAATACCGGAGGACTGATGCCAATTCACTAGTCTGGCTATAAGCCTGCCAACGCACTTCTGCTCTAATATTTTCTCCCTGCAGTGGTAGTCTGGGTTTGCTTCCATTGACATGGTTGACTACAGTAGAATCTTTACTGGGCCAGTCAGTGAACAGAGGGAATGTTTGTGAGCGTCGACATCGACTTTGTGTGCTACATTTGAATTGTAGTGTGTAGACAGGCTTGTAGCCAGGCTAATTGCATACACGACCAGATGTTAGCGATTGGCAGATCCAATTGTTTTAAACCTCAGCAGAGTCACATTAGATAATGACAAAAAGCTATTTATGTACCAAATCATTTCACTGAATGTAACTTCTCAAACGAATAGGAGAAACAATTTACAGTGGACTATTGTGTAAAACACAAATAAAATAATAATTCATAACCATAATTCTTAATTTAACTTAGTCAGACGCTTTCAGAATTTACCACCTAAATATTAGAGTTGTCAAAAAAAACCACACACAACATATCAAAATGGCTGTAATAGTGAGAATGGACTCAACTCTGATTGTGGTTTAATGTGCTCTACAGCAGCGACTGAGAGATGCTACCCAAGTCTGATCGACTTCTCACTTCCTGTTTTCCTGCATGACTGGAGATCACAGACATGCTAAAACCCCTGCCAGACTTTGTGAATATGTGTTTGTGTGTGTGCGTGTATGGGTGTGTGTGTGTGCATGCGCGCGTGTGTGTGTGCGTTTGTGTGTGTATATATATATGTGTGTATGTGTGTGTGTGGGTGTGTGTATGTGTGTGTGTGTGTGTGTGTGCAGAGATCATCCCCGAAAGCACAGCCACACCTGGCTGCAGCCCACGGAAGCCTGAAGAAGCCCTTGGAATCCCTCAGCCAGCTTAGTGTGGGGATGACATGCTTGGCTGAGCGCCTGACTCCTCCAGGGAGAAGCTCAGGGAGGCTTTCCTACATCTTTCTGCAACATTTGGGGATGTGTGGTCATGTGTGTATGTGTGTGTGATCGTGTGTGTGTATGTGTGTGTGTGTGTGGATGGGTAATGCACAATGAAAGAGGAAAAAGGAGAGAAATGTGGGGGTGCGTGTAGTTTGTGGGTGTGTGTGCTTGTAGTGTGTGTGTGGGGGGCAGTATTTGTGTCTGGGTGTGTGTTCATGGTGTGTGTGCATGGCGTATGCATGGGGTGTGTATGAGTGTGCATGCGTGCTTGCCTGTGTGTGTGTGTGTGTGTGTGTGTATGTTTTTGTATGTGTGTGTTGAGGGGGTGCAGCATGTGGCAAACTGTGGGGTTTCCATGGCACCCAGACCACCTGCTGCTAGTGCTACCTCTCACAGGGAGGCTTCAGAACAACATGAAAGATCCAACACAAGATGCTTCTCTCCCCAATAATCTCTCCGCTCTCTCTTATGATGTTTGTTTTGGGCCTGACCCAGTTTTCACTCCTGGCTGCTTTCGCTTCTGTTTTCTCAGAGACTCGAGACCTTTTCCTGGGTTTCGCGTGTTTTCGCATCACAGCCTGATTGCATTAGCGGAGGACGTGACTAATGATATTCCTGCCTAGTCGCTCTTGTTGCTCTTTTGTCTAAATGTGTTTGTTTGTGTCCCTGTCAGATGAAAAAAAGGCACTGGGCCTTGGATGCTGGGAATCTGTGAGACTGAGAGAGCTTTGCTCGAGGCAGTACACAACTGTTTTGGTATTCTGGGCACATCTGGACACAAAGTTTTTGAGAAATTACAAGTGTTTGTTTATGTTTGTGGGTGTGTCTGTCTGTCTCTCTCTTTCTTTCTGTTATACAGTACAACTGTATTTCCTCAGTTTCCTCCTATCCCCTCTATCTTGCATATTTACACTGGTTGCTAAATCCCCCATGTGGCTCCAGAACGGTTGGATATATACTTTTGCATACACAACAGTACAGACACAGACTTCGACATATTAGGCAAGCATATTAAAGCGACACTAAGTAGGTTTTTCAACCTTCAAATAATGTTTCCAAAATTTTTTTAGTGGTTCATCAACTTGTAACTGGATGAAAGACACTTCTGAGTAAGTTTGGAGGAGTGGGCCATCTGTTCGTAGTTTGAATGAGAGACAATTCCACTTCCAACCTGTAGGGGGACCGATGACGAAAACTACCTAGTGTTGCTTTAAGCAGCTCTCTGGGGCTCTCTGGGGTTATTCAGTTACTCAATAAAATCTGCTGTTTGATTAAAAGGAAA
>CM050217.1:25980000-25985000 GCA_027475355.1 Coilia nasus
AGTGGCAATGTGTCCTTGGAAAGTGCGGCGGCTTTCAGGGAAATGAGGGATCAGCTGGGACTTAAACCTGAGTTCTATCACATCCACGGCAAGGTTCAAACCGCTAGACCAACTACTGAAAACTGTGTTTTCAGAGTTATCCGCTCTCACTGATGACTTTGGTTGCAGCTGGAGAATAGAAAAGAATAGAATAGAATAGAATAGAATAGAATACCAACTACTGAAAACTGTGTTTTCAGAGTTATCCGCTCTCACTGATGACTTTGGTTGCAGCTGGAGAATAGAAAAGAATAGAATAGAATAGAATAGAATAGAATAGAGTAGAATAGAATAGAGTAGAATAGAATAGAATAGAATAGAATAGAATAGAATAGAATAGAATAGAATAAAATAGAATGGCTTTATTGACATCACATAGACTGAACGACAAACTTAGAGGTTAGAGGTAGTGGTGCAAACAAGCCAAGCCAGGAAACAGGTAAGGTAAATAACAGATATCCATAAATATTCAAAATGGACATATTAAAAAGACATAAAATAATAAATAACAAAATTAAAAAAATAGCACAGAATATTATACAAAGTCTGCTTTGTTACTGTACCTAAATGTATTCCACAACAATTTGCTCATTGATTGTTAGAACTGACTGACAACATAAGTCTGGCATAATGTCATTAGCCCAATGGACTAATCTGTGCCTTTTTTTACTTTTCATTGACCTCAGTGAAAGGCATTATAAGGTCAAGGAAATATGTCTGAAAGGAATCAACTGTGACAGAGAAAACGACACACACAGAGCTAAAGAATTCAAATGCAGTTGCAATTGGCAAAATAACTGGTAAAAGGTATCATTGACTTCTGTCACATTTGATACTGTTGCAGTCAGAAGGATTTGTGGGGCACGGTTAATCCCCTTCCTATAATACAGGATGCATGATCAGGTGTACTCGATACTAAGAGAGGTTTAAAAGGAAGCATTGAAATGGCTTTTCTTAATAGTGCACATTCAGATCATAACAGTCAGTTAGGAATGCTCTGAAGCAGGTAAGGCATCTGCTCGCAGCCTCAGCATTCGCTGCACCACATGGCTGTGTGCTCAAACACCTGAGTCATGATGACACCTGCTCCAGTCCCCTGTGTGCTGATGCTTGTGTTGTTGCTTCAGTGCCTCCAGTGCTTACCGACAACACAGAAGTTTAATGATGTTAATTTTCACCCAGATTACCGTAAGGTGTGGTGGCCATCAGGGAAAGAAGGGCTCGTCTGGGAGTTGAACCCAGGACCCTTTCGCACCCAAAGCAAGGCTCATACCCCTAGAACAACGAGCCCTGATAACACTGTAAAGTTTTGTTCAATCCCTTCGTTTGTGTCGAGTATGTGCCGAGTTGACGTCTCAACATGCTCAACATGCGTCGTCTGCAAGGACAGGCACAGTTCCGTTTTGCAGTGGGGTAAACAAACTGTTAAAAGCCTGCAACAGTCTGTGACAAATGAGAAGACAAAGCAGCAATAAATAAGAGCATTCATTTTGTTGGTAATGGAGCCCCAAATACATTGTTTGTGTAGGGCTTGAATTATACCCCTGTGTTAAATTTGAATTTATGGTGACCTCATGTATAAGCACCTCAAGTTCTGCGTCCCTGAATTTTTGCTCATCACTGCGCTAATTACGTGATGAGCTTTAGGCTCATACATACAAAATAAAGGCAAACAATGGTTTTCTGTGAACTGAGCAGGGCGCAAAATACGTTGCATTCGCAAATGTACGTACATCTGGCCCAGAGTATAGCAGAGGTGGGCTGATTACAGCAAGGACAATAACACAAAACAATCTTCTCAATTGTGTCTTTGAACCAAGGTCCTCTAGCTGTCTTAATGAGATCCATACTCGTACACCAGTAAGCCCCAGGCTCCTGGGCTTTTGTCTGGCTTTCTTATACACAGCGCATCATAATAATCATCAGCTACAAGAGAGGACATATGCGGTGGAGGTCTGGGGTCATTGAAGCATTTTTTGCCAGCAGAAGATGATTCAACATGCATTTTTCCCTCCTAAATTCTGCTTCTTGGACATTGTCCTTGTGCATGAGAACATTTCACTTGCATAAAAGCACTACTTACTTATAAAGCAAAGCCGTCAAAATCACACAATAGCTAAGATTGACAATTGAGTAGACCAACTATCGGGGCTTCAAAAGAAGTCTTTCTGACGTCTAATGGGAGAATCAAATCCAGGACCAACAAGCACTGCAGCAGTGTGTTTGTGACTGTCTGTCTGTAGTTTCTGATCGACTGTGACATCAGTAGCTAGCAGGTTAGCAGGCTCAGCCAAGCAGCATGCTGAGAAGTGACTCAATTGAACCCATGAAATTGACTGATCTCAAGCATCAAAAGTCAGATTTCAGAGACTGCTTCATTTAGAGTGGCTATGATGCAGACTTGCCGTCTCACTAGATGTCTGTAGATTCGAGTAACCCATATTCTGCTGGGAGGGATATGTAAGGATTTAATGCAACTCATCAACTGAACCCAATGTTATACAATTCCTGATTATCCTCACAGTTATTACTTGAAAGAACTCATGCACAGTGGGTAAATATCACAAAGTGTATTTGACAAGCACATCACAATACTCACTGAAGTCACCCCCCAGATGTGACAAGAATTCTTACCTAATACGTTACTGATTATCTGAAAAAGAAATCAAGTGGTCTCATCATGCATTGTCTGAGACTGCTTGAGAATGGGATTGTGAGCTAAACTTAGCATAATCTTCTTCTCCCCTGAAATATCAAGATTGAATGGCCAGTGGAGCACCATTAAGACTATTATGTTTCCCAAATAATCAAAAATGGCAGCTCTTGGTTAGCCAAGGGTCACTGTCTGATCGACAACCCAACACTGGGAAATTTGTTTACATGCTTACATGCACTGTCTTGTTTCTGGGGACAAATGGAAATCTGTTATTATTTTTTGTGAAGCTTCTGGAATGAATGAATGTGATGAACATGACTGATAGCCTGTTAATGTCCTCCACCATTACATCTGAGATTGACTGCTTGTTTAATTATGGGGAATGGATCGCCATGGCAACAGTGGCACCGTGTCAGGCTAGAAAACTGACAATGATAGAATTTCAACAAGGATTTGTGTACTGTGCATGGCTCAATAGAATTTGTATTTATTTGGTGTGCACAACTGGACACACATGCACACACACAAATCATGCACTTGCATACATAAATACACATGTAAACACACACACAAACACACACACACACACACACAAACAAACACATGCATAAGCTACAGACGAGATCTTAAAACACACACCCAGCAGGGAATTCCCAGGTCTGGCAAACACTCATTTGGGATATGTCTGGTCCACACAAACTCAAGCGTGTGTGTGTGTGTGTGTGTGTGTGTGTGTGTGTCATATGCCTTTAATATCATCCCAAACCCCTTTGCTCCAGATGCAGGTGGAGGATGTTTCTAGGCCACCAGTCATCCCACATCAAAACACGCTGCTATGAAGCCCTGTCACCCAAAATTAAATTACCATGGCAACACAAATGTCTTTCTGTCTGTGTGGGCTTTGTCAAATAATTGAAGCAGCATAGTATTTTGTTTCTTGGGTCTGGGCATGTGTCTGCATGACATTTACGTTGTGTGTGCGCGTGTGTGTATGTGTGAGTTTGTTTGTCTGTCTGTCTGTTTGTCTGTCTGTGTACATGTATGTGTGCATTTATGTGTGTGCGTCTCTGTACATGGGTACAGTATATATATGTCTCTCTCTCTCTCTCTCTCTCTCTCTCTCTCTCTCTCTCTCTCTCTCTCTCTTTCTCTCTCTCTCTCTCTCTTTCTCTCTCTCCATCTCTCTCGCTCTCACTCTCTCTGTGTATGTGAATTTCTGAATGAAGTAATTGTGTGTCTCGCACAGGAGCCTCTAGGACAGAACCCCTTCCTCATATGGTTGTCTGTGCTTCCACTTCCATTCCATATATGGAAGCAAGCACTTTGACACTGACGTTGTTTGCTGATAAAGAAATGTTACACCCACGAACAGACCCTGTCAAATGGAGCAACCCATCAGTGGTACTTTTACTGGGCTGAGAACACCACTTGTAATTTGGTCCCAAAAAATATAGGCCATATTTCCTCCAGTTCTGCTCAGCAGGAACCACAAACACCACAAATTAACAACCTTCTTGATGCAATGCTTTTCAATTCGTAAGAAAAGATCTATCATCAGAAAGCATCAAACTCACTGTACTGCATATCACATAGACTTAGGACTTATGACCCATGTATATGCACAAATGATTTCAATTTGTTCAAATATTTTAGATGGTTCACACAGTAGTGTGTCACTGCATAAGACCAGACAGATGCTTTAGCTTGATAGACTGATTGGTTGATTGATCAATTACTAAGCCAATTCAGCCAGAGCTCTACAAGCAAGATAATAGTAAAGGTATACTGAAAATTGTATCTGTCATAATTGATAGATTGATAGGTGGATTCATCGATTGACAACAGTTTAGTATACCTTGCTGTATAGTCTTGACTAATATGTGTTTAATCCTATGTGATTGTAATACGACTCTGTTTGTGTGTGTGTGTGTGTGTTTGTCTGTGTGTGTGTGTGTGTGTGTAACATTGACATTTGGTACGAGGGCAGCAGTACAGTGTGTGCCCACATGGGGCTGCACAGAATCAGGCGCTTTGTTTGCCTGTGTTTCAAAGCCATCGCAGAGGACACGCACGTGAGGAGGATTTGGCTTTTGTTCCTGGGAAAATCCAGGATTACTCCTCCATGTCTGCAGAATGTAGATGCCTCTAGACCCACATACTCACACACGGACACACACATACACACACACACACACACACACACACACACGCACACACACACATTAATGGCAAGGCCTTGACATGGAGTTATGCAATCACTAAGGGCTAAGGGTTCTGATCCTGATTCTAAGCTTATATGTCTGTT
>CM050217.1:25990000-25997500 GCA_027475355.1 Coilia nasus
TCTTTTCTGCCTCGGTGTGATTTTCAATCATAGCCCTCATCCTCTTTTGTGTTGACATACCATAGTATCATTATTCAGTAGTATACCTTAGTATTGTTATTATAGTGGCATTTTTCTGTTGTTTATAGTGTTTTCATTGTCATATTCTTCTTAACATCACCGTGTGGAAATCACAAAAGAGCACAGGAATGGTTTCCATGTGTATAATTTACTCCTGTCTCCTATATAATGACCTATGGAATGTAAATCACTGGGAATAACGCTGTGGAATTTTTCGCAGTCATCTGAAAAGACCAGATTCCCCCTTCCTGACCAGGCCCCATAATATCTGTCTGCTATATAGCTGGTCTTCAGACACACACACACCACACACCCAGAAACAGACAGACAGACCGACAGACAGACAGACAGACAGACAGACACACACACACACACACACACACACACACACACACACACACACACACACACACACACACACACACACCCACACACACACACATACATATGCAGCCTCCCCCTCCGCCCAGGCTGTAGACAGTGAGTGGGCTGTCAGGGCAACCATCACACTTCCTCTGCCTGGCCCTGAGAGGAGATCGGATGTGTACGGTTTCCTCCACGTCTATCGTCTTTCTCCTCTCCATCTCTCCACCTGCACCTCCCTCTCTCTCTCTCTTGCTGTCTCTCTTTCTCTGTCTCTCTTGCTGTCTCTCTTTCTCTGTCTCTCTTGTTGTCTCTCTCATTGTGTCTCTTTCTCTGTCTCTCTCTCTGTCTTTCAGCCTGTCTGTGTCTGTCTGTCTCTCTCTTGCTGTCTCCCTTTCTCCGTCTCTCTCTATGTCTCACCCTGTCTCTGTGTCTATTTGTCTCTGTGTCTATTTGTCTCTCCCTCTCTCTCTCTCTCTCTCTCTCTCTCTCTCTCTCTCAATTCAATTCAATTCAAGTGAACTTTATTGGCACGACAAATAGTTCATTGCATTGCCAAAGCGTGACATCCAAACAATACAGTATGAGCAATACATGTATCTATGGCATTTGTACAAGAGCATACATGTGTCTATGGCATTTGTACATACAAACAAAGTGGTGTGTGTGTGTGTGCGTGGGTGTGTGTGCGCGTGTTTGTGTGTGTGTGCATGTGAGCGTGAGTGTGTGCATGTGTGTGTATGTGTGTATGTAGTCTGTGTGTGTGAGTGGTTATGTGTTAGTGTGTTCTGAAATGCTGTGGATTGGTGTTCATGTCTTTATGTTCGTGGTGTCTATCCACTGTCCCTTACTGTATGGCATTCAGTGACATATTTGGCAGCAAGAGCTGCTGTTTGTCCTTGCTGTCCAAGTAAGACAGATAGTAATTCCTGTTCGCACAGGTTTTGGAACCCTGGGATTAGGTTTGTGAATTTATCAAAATATGTTTCCCTTATATCTGAGTATTTCTCACATTGGAGAAGAAAGTGCACCTCTGTCTCGACCTCACCTGTCATACAGTGACCACATACCCTTTGTTCTCTTGGCAGCCATGATTGCCTTAGTCTGCCTTTTTCTATGGCAAGGTTGTGGTCACTGAGTCTGTATTTGGTCAGGATCTGCCGCTGCTTTATATCTCTGACAGTAAAGAGATATTCCTCCAATTCGTAATTAGATTTGATGGTCCTATAACATTCTAGTTTGCTTTGTTTTTTTTGTTTCATTTTGCCAATGTTCTAGATATTTTTCTTTAGATGTTTGGACAATTTTGTTGACATTTAGTTTGAAAGCAGTGCTTGTCTGAGAGAGGTTGTTAGTATGTATTAGGTGGGAATTAGTTAGTCTCAGTACAAGCTGGCGTAGAGGACTCTTTTCAGGATTCAGTTCTTGGGTTTTTGCTGCAATGAAATGCAGTGCGTCAGTGGGACCTGTTTTAAGATGCATCCAAAATTTTAGAGCTCTTTTTTGTACGTTGATGACCAATGGAAATCTAACCAATTCTGCATGCATTCGTTGGTGTTTTCTTTTGGATTTTTAAGATTAATCGGCAGAATTCTGCATGTAGGGCTTCTATAGGATGCTTGTCCCATCTAGTGTGGCTGTGTTCACTGAGTGGACCCCATATCTCACTTCCGTACAGCGCAATAGGCTGAATTACACAGTCAAATATTTTGCACCAAATCCTAACTGGTATGTTTATGTTGCAAAAATTTCTTTTTATTGCATATAGAGCTCTGCGAGCTTTTTCTTTTAGCGCATTCACTGCCATGCTGAAGCTCCCTGATGCAGTCATGATCAAGCCAAGGTAAGTGTACTGCATCGTGTGATCTAGGGCGGTGCTACCTAGATTGAAGCGGTATCTGAGTTCCTGACATCTGGGCTTCTTTTGAAATATCATGATATTTGTCTTTTTTAGGTTTACTGTCAGGGCCCAGTTCTGACAGTAATTTTCTAGCAGGTCTAGGTGCTGCTGAAGTCCCTGTGCAGTGGGAGATATCAGCACTAAATCATCTGCATAGAGAAGGAATTTGATTTCTTTGTCAAGTAAAGTGAGGCCAGGAGCTGTAGACTGTTCCAACTGCACCGCTAACTCATTAATGTAAATATTGAACAGTGTTGGGCTGAGGTTACAGCCCTGCCTCACTCCTCTGTTCTGAGGGAAGTACTCTGTAATTTTGTCACCAATTTTCACAGAATTTCTGTTTTTGGAATACATTTCCTTTATTAATTGGTATACTTTACCCCCTACACCACTTTGTACAAGTTTATAATATAATCCTTCATGCCAAATTGAGTCAAATGCTTTTTTGAAGTCAACAAAACATGCAAATATTTTTCCTTTTTTGGTTTGGTTTACATGTTTATTTATTAGTGTGTGTAGGGTGTAAATGTGGTCCGTAGTACGGAAATTTGGGAGAAATCCAATCTGGCTTTTGCTCAGGACATTGTGCTCCTTAAGGAAGGCTGCAATTCGATCGTTGAGGATGCTGCTAAACACCTTCCCCAGACTACTGTTCACACAAATGCCTCTGAAGTTATTGGGATCCAATTTATCTCCATTCTTATATATGGGTGTAATGTACCCTTGGCTCCAGATGTCAGGAAAACAGCCCGAAATTTCTCTCTCGGGCTCAATCTCTCTCTCTCTCTCCCTCTCTCTCCCTCTCTCTCCCAAGAGTGGGGTTGGCTCTGTGCTGTGTGTTCTGGTTTGGGTGCCTAACTGAGAGGGAAGTAAGGAAGCTGAGTCAGCAGCCTCTTGTCGTGACTGCTAGAGTAGCAGGAGCACGCATTTCACAGTCACCTATGGCCTTTAGCACACACACACACACACACACACACACACACACACACACACACACACACACACACACACACACACACACACACAGAGACAGGCACGCACATCAACACACAGAAAACCCACACACACTTACACAGGCATACATATAGGCAGATAGACATACTTGCATACACACACACACACACACACACACACAGCACACACACACACACACACACACACACACACACACACACACACACACACACACACACACACACACACACACACACACACACACACACACAGCACACAGAGATATCACATACATATAGAAACACAAACACAATACATATAGAAAGTCAAACATAATACACAGAAACAGACACATGCACACACACACAAACACAAACACAACACACACGCACACACACATGCAAATGAATGAATGAATGAATGAATGAATGAATGAATGAATGAATGAATGAATGAATGAGTGCACATTATGGCATAATGCATAAGCCCTTGAGACCCAGAATTCTGTAGCCTAGAATGCACAGCCCCATGCCTGCAGCTTACCACCCGCTGTGAACAAAGGTAGCATTTACAGTAGTCTTCCAGTGACGTGGATTCAGTTGTTAGGGCAGCTACTCATATAAGCCAAAGCTGATTAGAGGAAATACAAACTATCGATGGAAGTATGTGGAGTTAACAAAAACACACTGTCAAAGATAAAGATAAATGCATAATTATTCACTCACTTAGTTATCAACTGTACATCCACCCTGACACCTACTGAAACCGAAAATGACCAAACAGCAACATTTTGATAGCTCATATTGCTCATGTCACTCATGAGGTGAAACATCAGACTGGTCAATCATACTTTTCCAACTAATGCAGGTCAGTAAATCTACACAATCTGATTGGTTGGCTCCAGTGACTACCAGTGTAAATGTACAGCAATAATGCATGGAGTAATACATATAAATAGAATTAACCTCAGCATGTAACAGCTAACTAAGGCATAGCTTGGGAAATAAGAGGGAGAAAGAGCTCAGGGAAGTTCACAGAGACTCAGATCAGCGGGAGGCAAAGCGTAGCATAACTATTGTAACCAGATGACTGTACAGTATATAATATACAGACCATGGGGTGACTAGATGAGATTGGCTGAAACTGGACGGTGACGGTAGACAATAGTGGGGGGCACTGGGGGATATCTTTGTAAAACTGAAAAAAAAAAAAGAAACAAAAAAAAATACAGTAGGGCCTGCTACAGCCAATGAGCAGACTTCAGGGGCTGGCTGAAGGACGACTAAACCTCCACAGTTTTAATGTGACAATAACTAGCCTACTCAATATTCTGCTTTAGCATAACTGTAATGTTTTATCAGACAAAGACTAGCCTACTCAAGATTCTGCTATAGTGTAATTTTCAGGACATTCGGGGCCAGATTCGTGATTCGTGATTCGAGATTCGGGACAACAGCTTAAATTTCAGGACTGTCCCGAATTTGCTGCATCTCTTGAATGAAGGTACTATAGACACTGTGTGAAACGCACACCGCACACACAAACACACACACACACACACACACACACAGTGTCAGGGAGGCGCAGAAAGCTCCCCCATGGATTTTGTATGGTCAGGAGAGCAGAGCCATGAACTTTTCTGTCAACTATTTTTGTTTTTATATAGAGGGTTGAAATTGGCATCGGCTACTCTCATCCATCCAAAAACCTTTTAGTGTGTTTTCATGAATAATTGACTGCATCAGTCCTGTCCTGTGGGACACAGAGGCAAAAAGAGGCTTGCAGGGAGAGCTGTGCTGTTTCAGGCAGATTTGGCCCATACTGTAGCTGTTTATAGCTAGCTTACTCTGTGTTAGGAACAATTCGGTGTCAGGTCATTTGAGGCAAATGCGGACATACCACCACTGGTAGTTCAAAGCAGTTTTGATCCCTTTCTGTTGTAATAATCTGAAAAAGCAGCAATCAATAAGCAATCAATAAGCAACAATCGATGTGATTGCTTAGTGTGTAGTCACCTTAGGCACGTTGCACTCGTATCGTGGTGGAGTACGGTTGGCTCTGGTCCCTGGTCTGCAGTCACACTGTACACGGTTCAGTCACTGTGCTCTAGAGTCTTTGCATAAACACGTTTTATTACCATATCCAGAAAAGCACTCAGAGAGCACAGACCTCCGCCAGGACAGCTCAGATCACCACCAAAATCTAATCACTTTTAAATTAGCCCATTTTTAACCTACCGGGAAATTTTCATCAAAATCCATCCATAACTTTTTGAGTTATGCTGCTAACCAACAAACAACCAAACGCAGATGATTACATAACCTCCACTGGCGGAGGTAACAACAGAATTCTTTACGATCTATTTGATGCAACAAATGCAACTCATAACTTTGCCCAAGCATGTTTGTGTACCATGCCTTGAGTCCAACTGAACCAGACTCGAGTCCACCTCTACCAAGCATACTAGCTGCAAGTGATCACACTGGTCAAAAGAACTGGACTTTGGGGGTCAAGTTTACTCGGATACATTACAGATGACATAGTGTGGGTACGGCATTACAACAACAGAAAGTAAAGTTCTGTCATATACTTGTTCCAGTAATTAGCTCATCTACCCTGGCTGAAAGGTTGTTGCAAATTTAAATTGTCTGGTTTAGTGAATGGTTGGAACACATGCACACACACAAGCACACACTTTTACCTCCAAGCTTTGCCTTGGATTTATAGGATAGTGAGCAGTCATTCCCATTGTCAGTGTTGGACATAACCAATCAATTTCAACTTCACCAAGGGTATTTTTCGATCAATGGCTGTGTGTTTCAGGCACCCAATATAGCAACATTGGTTCAGATGACTGGGAATCGTTACACAATGGGCTATCGTTTCCTACTGTAGTCACGACGTGTTTGTCTGAGTCTGTGTATCTATATTTGGGTTCTGGCGCGCTGGGAAACACTATAAATAAAGCTGTTGTTCTGAAGAGAGCATGTCACTCACTCCTATGTTAAGACAAAGGAACAGTACCAGTGGGATTTTTTTCACGTAAGCCCAGTTTATCTTCTCACGTACACACATACAAACATCCCTAGCTGCCACAGGCAGACCTGCAGACAGGCTAAAAGCAGACCGAAATCTGGACGTGGGCGTAAGATCCTGAAACGTACAGTCTGTGTTTATGGCACAACAAAAACTATCCCAAACTTTAGTCCTTAAATAGGATCAAAGTAGACTTTTATACAACTGCACTGCCCCCCCCCATAAACACACACACACACACACACACAGGCACAAGCCTATGCTACACACCTCACCCGTTTGTTTGTGGTGGTGGTGGTTATGCAGCTTGACTAAATTCCACACTAATGTCTTTGCTGGTCAGATAGGGCTTAGTCACATTTACACTTGGACAAGGATCCCTCTTAGTGCAGTCAGAACCATCACAGGAGTATATTGTATTGTATTGTATAGTGTACTCTGCATTCTGCAGAAGAGTCCAGCCTTGTTTATTGACTGACCTGTGTCTGTTTCTCTTCTACTCTTCCCTTCATCCATTTGTCTTGATTTTATAGACTTTTATGAATCCCTTTGATTTAACGAGATGTAAATATACTGTAACTATACGCTAAATATACTGTTTATAAAACTATGTTAACACTGGTAATGAAATTATTGCTTCAGTGTTTTAGTATGAAACTAATTGCATACAAATCTCCACTGAAAGCAACTCTCATTCCTTGCACTGCATTCACTGCAAATATGTGGTACATTTAAGGAAAAAAAACATAGTGTACAGCAGACCTTCCCCATATCTATGTTTGTGTGAATTCAGCACAAGTGGAACATCCAGAATGTTCCATGGTAATTATGTCATGAAGCCGTCAGGATAAGATATCCTGTTCTCGGCCCGTGACCCAGTTCCTCAGACGTGTTTGGATGAAAGCCCTTCAAATATTTATGCACTGTCTGCTGTCTACTTGAGGTACTTGCATTTTTTCAGATGTTATGTACCTTTGGCAAATCTAAGACAAATATTTCCACACATTCATACATAAATATCAGACTTCATGCGAAATTGGCTGTTTTTGTTCCATTGTTTGATGAAGAACCTTAGACTTTTAATAAACAGATTTTATAACAGATGCTAAAGATTTTCACAGGATTTTTTAAGCTCCCTCAGCTTTTTGGGTGTTCTGTCATATTGGCAAGCACTAGGAGGGAAGTGT
>CM050217.1:26000000-26007500 GCA_027475355.1 Coilia nasus
AACCTGCTATTATCGAAAAAGGCATTACTTTTGATTGGCCGTCATATGTACATATATGCACAAGACAGACAAGAAAGAAAAGACAAAGAAGAAGACAAAGAGCCAATCAAACATTGGAACATTAACATAGATTGATTACACAGAGAACACAAACAGAAAATGTGAGAGATATGGAGCAAGTGAGAGACAATGTGAGACGATGGCAGAGAGAAGCAGAGAATGATTGACTAATGCCAAATGAGAAGAGGAAGTGGGAGGGTCAGAGGTCAGCTGGGTGATGATCTCCTCTACAGCTTGTCCTGGAGACGGACCAGCAGGGGGGAATGTACTAACCTGGTAAACCAGGCCTTTGTACTTCATTTCATTTTGTACAGAGGGTCTAGCCTTGCTGCATTGAGAAACAATGTCTTCCTGGAGGTGTGGACTCCAAGTGGCTCTGCCTTTACCCAATCGCTAATGCATGCAGTTAGCCTACCTATGCACTACAATTCACATGTAGCACACAAAATCAACGTCATCACTCACCAACACTCCTTCTGTTCGCTGATTGGTGCGGATTCGCTTGGTCTGAATACATGAATGTCAACGGCAGCAAGGCCAGACCTTCTGTAACAAAATGAAATGAAGTACGAGGGGCTGGTTTACCAGGCCAGGAATGCATGGCCTTAGAAAATTGGTCCATGCCAAGGCCAATCATTGGAGCTTAAAGGTGAGCAGGTACAGTATAAAAGTGCAGGTAGTTGTCAGTTAGAGCCTTAGTGAGGTAAAGTTGTTAGAGTAGGGGGTGCACTTTGGTTTGGTTTTGGGTTTTAAGAGCTTCCTGAACAAACAAAAAAAAAAAACAGATGGACAACCCTGCTTTTGGATCAACTGGTAGCTTGCAATCAATGCTGGTGGTGTTCTGGTCTTTTTTTGGTAATGTTTTTCCTTTCCTCTTTAATATTAGAGAGAGAGAGCGATACAGAGAAAGAAAAGAGAGAGAGAGAATTAGGTGTTAAAATAAATATTAATGGCTAACCCCTTCAGCCTTCTCTGATAATTAGCCATGTGTTGTTGGTTAGAGGACATATCCACATACAAAACCTTTCATTTCCCTTGACCAGCCATTTTAATTTGACAACTCAAATGGCACGCAGAGGTGAGGTAAAGCATGACATCACATCACATCAGCAGTTCTGAGGCCTCGGGTCGGGGGAACGAACATCCGGAACATTCTGTCTCTGTCTCAGTTTCGCCTGACATTCCCAGGCCTTATCTGAGGAAAAGGAGGGAAGATGATGCACGCCCTCCGTGTCTAGCCTGAGCTCAGTTCCTGTGCCTTGTTTACACCGGTTATGATGAGGAAGGCTACAAGAGTAAACAGGTCCAGGAACAGTGCCTATGAAAAATGGTCTGGTTATACATACAGGCACTTACACAACAAAAGAGGAAGTTGTCATAAGATTTGTTTGTTCTATGGATAGACGTGAGGCCATGTGGTTGGAGGAAGAGTTATTTTTGGCCCTGTCCTGCCCTGTACACTTTAGTGCATCAGGTTGGAAACACTTGCTTGGAGGCCCTGGCAGATAGACCTTTGATATTGTGATGGATAAGTGAAGTGAAGTGTATAGTTTTTCTTCCTCTTCTTCTGCTTATTCTTAAACACGTTTACCTTCTGAAAACATTATACAGTGTTAACTATGTTTTTGTTTGAGAATTTTATATATTTTTTATTACTTTCATTATTTCATTATTTTAATTTGACATTTTGAGTCTGCATTTGGTCAGAGGTAAGTGTCCACAAACTTTGTCAAGTTACATGAGTGATATATATTACATATTACTGGTGCGTTACATAAGGATCAGTGAATACTTTCAGATCTGTGGTTAAGCTCTATCAGCCCAAAGTACTGGATAGTTTTTTTCTTGTTTTTTTTTTATCTTCATTTAAGGTCAATTTACTGTAATTGTGTGTAAACAAATTTGACTAAAAGGCTTGTCTTTGTGTATAGAGCCCTACTAGACCATTTTGCTAAGCAAGAGACAAAAAAGAGCTGAAAAGAAAGAAAAGGGGAAATGCAGACAGAAGAAACACACGAGAGAACCTTCTAGAATTCTAGATGATTTTCATAAATTCTCTGTATTTGTCAAATGAATACAATTATCTGTAAATGTGACGTATGTATCTGTACAACACCAAGTACCAGTTTGCTCATATGATTTATGATGCTGATTTTGGGGTATATGTATGCTGTCTTTTCCGCATCCAAGACAGATGGATCGGACGGACAGAGAGAGAGGTCAACATAGGAAACTTCTGAATCCTGCTGAGTATTGCTGTCCTCAACCTCGCGGGCGAAGACAGGGTAGTTCAAGTTAGACTTAGACTCTAACTAAGAGTAACCGTTTCTCTGCTCCTTTATTTTATAATTTTTATTACTCATTATTGTTAATCAGTTCAACCAGATTATTTTTATCATCTTTATGTAATAAATCGATGATCCTGATCAAGCAACGGAAGCATCGAGTCTTTTTATTCAACTGCGAGAAATCTTAGTTAGTTGGAGAACACAACGCAATTCTCAGAGGGAAAATCCAACAACCTCATAAATCAGATGTTCTGATGTTTCTTTCACATTTTGATAAAAGTGTGATTAGATTTCGAGACCTTTAAGGCCTGGCAGCTAACCGGGAATTTTAGGGACTCTGTCTGGATACAATAGAACAGGACCTGAGACCATAGAAATCTCAGTGCCACTGCCTTCAAGCACCACAGTCCACACACACAAAGACACATCTAGAAGTCTCCTGGGCAGGGCAGCAACTGAGTAGGACTTTGCAAACATCAGTTGTGTTCTCTTTTGGGTCGGTCTGGTGGGCAGAAAACTACAGTGGGGGCACTACAATTGTGCCCTCTGTTGCAAGAATAACACAGTTGTGTCATACACATACTGTATTGTCAGACAGAAGGCTATAATCTGTTCTCTTTGAGGCCTTCGTAGGGTGTGATGTTTTTGTTTTGTCTGATTGGTGTGACCCATTTCGAGCACCGGTACCCACTTGGGATGAGAGCCAAACTCTTATTAAATAATCTTTCGATCTCGTGGCCTTCCAGTCCAGTCACCTCAGTGTGAAGGAATGCATGAGATCTGGGTTACATAAACAGTAGAGTGCCCCTGAACCTCGTCAGAGGGCCAGTGGGGGGTTACGTAACTTTGCCTTTTATGCAGGGGGGCATGCTCGACTGGTCTGGCGAGGCACGGAGTGGCGTGTGAAGTCGCCCCTGCCCGCTGTGCCTCCTCTCATTACCGACTCTGCACAGCGGGTCAGTGTGTTCATGGTGGATATTTCAGGGTCACAAGATGTCTCCTTCTCACTGTAAAAACACACACACATACACACACATACACATACACACTCTCTCTGTCTCTCTCTCTCTCTCTGTCTCTCTGTCTCTCTCTCTCTCTCTCACCCACACACACACACACATACACACATATACACTCTCTCTCTCTCTCTCTCTCACACACACACACACACACGAACATACACACAAACACACACACACACACACAAACATGTGACTGTGCAACACAGGAAGTGAGAGGGAAGACGAGAGCTGGGCCTCAGCAGCACACAGAGTTTCAAAACACTTGCAGATTACAAAACACATCCAGCCACATAAGTAGGCCGAGGCATGGGCAGCTCGGGTGATATATCTACCTTCATGTATGGATGCACAGAATAGCCCTTCCTGTGATTCTTACCACCAACATAACAGCAGAAGAGCACAGGGTTTAGGTTATGTCACTCTGAACTGAACTGAACTCAGCCACTGATGGGGAATTTTAGACAGGGGCATAGCTAGCCAACAGGCAACTGCTTGGGGGCCCCCAGGCCACTTAAGAGCCTTGGAGGACTGACAGCCTTCAAACTACAGTGGTGGCAATGCGGTTTCCTATGAAAGCGTTGGGTTTTTGCTTGGGGCCACAACGGAGTCTAGAATCATCTCTGATGGTAGAAATGACAAAGAGCTTACAAATATTCCCAGCTTTACTAATAAACACAGTGAGATAAGACTTCTGGCAGCAAGAAAACAACAACAACAAAAAAAACATTTGTTTTAATCAGTTATTTAATGTAGTGAAATATCTGAAGTCTGTCCTCAAAAGGGTTTCCACAAAATTGGAAAAAGGGATGCTGTGGTTCAGCTAACCTTACTCTTGTGTGGACCAAGCCTGACTCAGGACCTGCATAGTCTAAATACCAGTGTGCATGCACAGGCTTAAACACTGAAACCTCAGAGGTCATATAGAGAAGTGAAACATGCTTGCGATAACAAAAATCAGCAAGAGCGACTGTGTTAAATGTGTTATCGTTTCTGTATTACATTTCTCTTTTCTCTCTCTGCTTAGTGGCCATTTCCCTTATTCCCTCATGCCTGATGCAGCTGTCACTCTTCTCCCTCTTGTGTCTCTCCCATCTGTTAGCAAAAGGTTACTCCTCATTTGGCTGTACTCAGTGATGGTGAGTGCCTTGTCAATTATTCAAACAATCGTCGTAATGAGGCTTCTCATGTTGACTGATTTTGTTAGGGCATTCTTAATTGTGGTTATTTCTTCATTAAAATCTTTTGCTGTTCTGTAACCATACAATTGGTAAGCTCTAGAGAGGCAGTGCAAAGATATATTGCAAATAATTTTACGTGATTCTGTGCCCAGTAATTTGTAAGTGAAAGTGTGTAAGTAAATGAGGACACAGACTTGGAGCTTACAATGCTATGTACTATGCACTACGAAATATCCACATATAACCCCTAAGATGTCTCCTCTCAAAAGAAAAGTAACCTTCAAAAAGTGCAAAAACAGGTCAAAAAGGGTGACAGGGTGATTGCAGGAAGTAACATTATAACCATTATATATAAAAAAGAAATAAATGGAGTACAATTGAAGTAAAATAAATATAGAAAAAGAAAATGAGCAGAGAACCCATGTGGGGTTTTCTCAGTTCCATGAATAAGTGGGGGCAACAGAGGTAGCTAGGGGCTGCAGTGGAGTTTTAGTGTGGCCTTAAAAACAGCATCCCAGGGTATCCCCTCTGCAAAATAGAGCCAGAGAACACTAAGGGAGGAGAATCTAAGATCTTTGACAGAGCTTTTAAGAACAGATAGGGAACGCTAGGCAACCGTTGCCTCGGCAACTGTGTCTTTGTGGGGTGCTCTGGATGAAAAAAAAAAAACACATTTCCTTTCTGCTGTAAATCCTCCACTTCCTCCCAGTCCCTGGAAAGAGTCCACTGTTGGCATCCCATAATTTAGCCCTGTTTACACAGTACTGTTTGTGACAGTTGCACACTATGGCTCTTTCTGTCAGGACTCTGAATAAAACAAGACACCCTTAGCAGCAGGTCAGTTTATCAACATGTGTGAAGAGAGCTTCTTATGTTTAGGTTGCCTTTGAAGGTGTGTGTGTGTGTGTGTGTGTCTGTGTGTGTGTGTGTGTGTGTGTGTGTGTGTGTGTGTGTGTGTGTGTGTGTGTCACATGACAAGGTCAGTGGGCTCCTCTGTCTTGCTTTGAGAAGAGGCAGGTTTAATGGGCTCGCTCTTGAGCCCTTTGATGTATCTGTGACCCTGCCATCTGTTGTGGATAGGCTTTCATGTTTGCCATTGCGGCCAATGATCAAGCTGACCCATTTGGACACTGCACTGTATGAGATGCTCTGCCGTGTCTCTGCTTGATGCTGAATGAATTCATATGCTCTTCTCTGTACCTACAAACCCTTCAGACATTCTGCGTGACATTTGGGATCAAAGTCAAACTATAAAGTGCATCAAAAGCTGTTCAAGCTGTTTGTATGTTTAGCTAATCAGTGTGACAAACAAATAGTGATACATTACATCGAATCCCATTTTCACCCTTAAAGGTGTACTTGCATCGTGTTTACATTAATTTTGCGGTGGTCTCTAGTATTAATGAATGCCCTGTGAGCTGGTTTTGGTGAAAAAAATGCTTTAGTGCTTAGTGTTTAATTTTCTGTTCTGTTTCTATTAACCCAGTCTAGTCATCATGTTGTTTGGACTGAGTGAAGTTATGCAAAATGCTGAAATGACAGTTGAAACAATCATACAATATAAATGTAATTTTTTATAGTATAAGTATATTATAAGTAAAGTATATTTTCTGGGCTTTTGTGCGTTTATTGTGACAGGATAGTGAAGAGTAGACAGGAAATGAGTGGGAGAGAGATGGGGTAGGGTTGGAAAGTAACCCAGGCCGCACTCGAACCTGGCTCCCCACTATGGTACGGGTCCTCTACCCACTGCGCCACAGCACCAGCAACAGTGGCCTCTATGAGCATCTGTTTTACTTTGGCAGTTCCTCTCTCTCGTTTTTGTCATCCTCCTCTTGTGGCAGAGACGTAGCTTGTGAAAAGGCAGCACAGCAAACTGCCTGGGGCCCCCAGTCTACTACAGGGCCCCCGAAACCTCCAAATTACTGTAGTGCCATTAGTTTTCAACAGAATTTATGGAGTTATGGAATTATTGCCCCTTCTAGAAGCGCTGTGTGGTGATGGTCAGCCCAAATCATTGCAGACATGGGCCAAGATGACTCCTCTATCAGCTGGTAGCTCACAGGCTGGAACCTCCAGAACCACACTGATATAGATTCCATCTGGCTATTAGTCCAAGGTACAGCATGGTCAGGGTTAGGGTTTCCTTTACTTGGATAGCCCACCCACAGACACCTCACAGATTTTGTGTTGAAACCATCTGCAGGATTTCTTTTAACAGTTCATCTGGGATCTTTTCAACTGTTTGATAAATGCCATCATCACTTTCAAAAACCTCACTTAACCTGGACCATGCGTTGTAGTTTCAACGGGCAGTTGATTTATATTTATCATGAGCATCTATATAGAGTCTACAGGGGACCATCCAGAGAATTCGTGACCCATTACCCACAAGAACTGTCCTTTTACACACACACACACACACAAACACACACACACACACACACACACACACACACACACACACACACACACACACACACACACACACACACACACACACACACACATTCCTATCGTCCACGCTCACACTTACAAAGCGACCAGAGCAACGGAAGTCATTATTTCTCTATATAGAGTCGGCGAATTGGGCGACCAGAGCAATTCGCCAGGCAGCGAAGCGAATTGGGCGACCAGAACGAAAAAGAGTTAAAAGTCAGTTGACTTTATGGTAATGAGCTATGACACGTTTCGGCAAAAACCAACCAGAATACATAGATTTACCAACATCCGTTAATTACTGAGCTAAATCCAAAGTTCTTTGGCTAAATCCAACATTCCAAATGATACGTCATGAGCGAACGAAGCGAACAAGGCAAATTCAACAGAGAAGCTTCTTCAGCAACCTGAGCGACCTGGTCGCTTTGGTCGCTTCTGATGTGAAACCACAGTAAGCCTTGCTCTGGACCTCACTGTGATGAGTGGGTGTTGACCAACATCTGGGAGAATTAC
>CM050217.1:26022500-26040000 GCA_027475355.1 Coilia nasus
CACACAGGCAACCTCTCTCTGGTTCCTGGAGCTGGGGGAAGGAACAGAAACTAGGCCAAAAAAACCTACAAGGCCCACGCACTATATGGGACACATTCCTGCTAAATGAAATCCAGGAATCTGGCCATGTATGCGTGTACATTTCTGTGTGTGTGTGTGTGTGTGTGTGTGTGTGTGTGTGTGTGTGTGTGTGTGTGTAGCCTACGCCCTAGTATGTGCATGTAGCTTATAACATGTATGTCTGCACTGTGTTTTCTGCATCTTATGTTTATGTACATTTGTATTGTCGGTATTGTGTCTTTGTGTTGGGCAATGTGTGAATAAGCGTTATACAGGCTGGTGTGTGTGTGTGTGTGTGTGTATAAGTGTGTATCTATATTAGTGTGCTTGAAAGTGTGCTTGTGTGCAATATATGTGTGTGTGAGAGAGACAGAAAGATACAGAAAGAGAGAGAGAGAGAGAGAGAGAGAGATAGAGAGAGAGAGAGAGAGAGAGAGAGAGAGAGATAGAGAGAGAGAGAAAGGTTAATAGTGATTGACTGGGAGTTCAGTTGTACGGGGGCCTCGTGTGTGGTCGGTATCATCTTACGTACGGCTGTAGAAGTGGGGCCCAGACACTGTGAAAACACATAGATGGACACACACACACACACACACACACACACACACACACACACACACACACACACACACACACACACACACACACACACACACACACACACAAGCTGAGAAAGGAGATGCCTGCAATGCACCCACTTATTGGGAGCCTCCCTGCTGAATTACACCCAATCCACAGAATGCTAAGAATGTGGGGTAGGGCTTTTAGCTCAACCTCAGCAAGAAAAAATAGATGATTGAAGAAAAATAGAAGATGAATTGCAGACACAGTAGCAAACAGCAGAGAAGAACCTCGAGGATCTACAGTTGTCACAACAAAGGCACTGTGTGATTTAGTGCATGTAAAAACTGATTCTCTGGCGTGTTCTGTCGTAGAAGCATGGGTTTTTCTCTCTCTCCCTTTTCTCTTTCTCTCAAATTCAAATACAGTGGTCCCTCACTATAACGCGGTTCACCTTTTGTGGCCTCGCTGTTTCGTGTTTTTTTTTTTAGTGCATGTTTTTTTTTACAGCGCATTGTGTTCTGCGCCCTGATTGGCTAAGGGACTGTAGAACATTGTCAGTCAATCTCCTGTACAGTGCAGAATGTGCTCGGCTTGTAAAATTTACATAAATCTTCCATTGCTAGCCTTATCACTCTGAAGTGCTGTATGTTTGCAAGTTTGAACTTTGAGAGTAGAAATGTGAGAAAATGTCAACGCCTTTCTGAGAAAAGTGTATAAAGTGTGTAGTGAAGGGTTTTACAGCCTTAAAACATCTATAATAATTGTAAAAAAATAAAGCTGACTACTTCGCGGATTTCGCGCCTATTGCGAGTTATTTTTAGAACGTAACTCCCGCGAATAACGAGGGACAACTGTAGTGCTTTATGCTTATTATATTTCCAAATAAATGGAAAAAACTGATGTCAAAGCTATATGTGAATGATGTCATGTAACAATTTAACATTAAAATTGATTAAATAAAAGAAAGGAGCAGTAATGGCATAAGCAAAAGAACAATATTGTAGAAAAAAAACACAATAACACGATAATTTTTTTTAATCTAAATTGATTGAAGAACCTTAATTACTCTCTCTCTGTCTATCTTTCTCTATCTCTCTTTATCTCTTTCTCTCTCTCTCTCCCTTTATACAGTATAAACTAAGTATACACATAGTATAGTGGAATATATCAGGTTTATTTTCTAAGGCAGTGCAATGTGTTGTTGTCTATCACACACCTACCACAGGTCCCTAAACAATGTCCATGCATACATTAAGGGGGTTGGTGGCGGATGAACAAACATGGCAACATACATACATACATATTGCAAACATACATACATTTATTGCAGGAAGTGACACGACTGATTCATGGTGGTGGGCTTTGGACTAGCTGTGTGTGGTGGGTGGGAACAGGTGGTAGCCTGCGGAACGAACATTCTGCAGCCTTCTCTGGATCCGCACTCAATCCACCACCGGCGCACTCTTGCCTCCCTCGCCGCAGTCCCATGATGCAACACACATCCCATGACGCAACATGTGATGGCTAATGAGTGGGGCAATGAGCTGAGGCGAGGGGGAAAGAAAGAGAGAGACAGAGAGAGAGAGAGAGAGAGAGAGAGCGAGATGGTTGGGGGGGGGGGGGGCTTTGAATGATCAGCAGACCGTACTGACCTGATTCAGAATGTAAACAATTTTCTGCCGCTTACGCAACAAACATCCAGTCAGGCGGCTCAGAAGGACAAGGTCAACGCCAGAGGGGGAATTCAGACGTTTTTTTTTGTCTCTTTTAGTTTTTTTACTCTTTTTATTTTTTCCTGACTTCTTCTAGCTTCTAAAAGAGCGAGACTGTCCATCATAATCTTCCCCCGTCTCTCATTACAACTCTTGTTTTAAACATTTATGGTATTTTTTTCTTGCCTGTCTGTGTTGTTTTGCCTTGTTTAACTTTTTGCTCGGCAGAATGTTTCAAAGTAACAAGCTGTCGAAGGCAGTTTAGTTCATCATTTCCGACCACCACCGCGGTGCTCTCTCTTACATAAGGTCGATGTATGGATCTTGGGTTGCATTGAGGCAGAAGAGATGTGCTGAGCTGTCAATCTTGCATCCCTCGTTTAAATCTGCATGAGTTGCTGTTTATCACAGTCATTACATAACCGACTCCGGAGGATCTTTTATTTAGAGCTGCCAGTCATAGGACTGCAGACCATTGGAAGCCCATGTGTGGGGCCTGAGAAATGTGACTTTGCCCCCTACTCTAATGCATGTTAGATGCTCTGAAAGGCTTTAAGCCAAAGACTTCCTGATTCTTTTTCTGTGTAGTTTTCGTTATAAGCGTAATAATCAGACTTGATTATATCGGCCTATGTGACCCGTACTGCTAGCCTGGTAAACCAGCCCCTCATACTTCTTTTAATTTTGTACAGAGGGTGCTGAGTCACTGCCGTTGAAATTCATGTACTGTACTGTATAAGGAAAGAGCAACTTCTAGCCAATCAGCGAACAGAGGGAGTGTTCATGAGCTATGACGTTGACTTTGTGTGCTACACTTCAATTGTAGTGCATAGACAAGCTAATTGCATAGGTGACAATCAGACGTTAGCAGTTGGGTAAAGGCAGAGCCATTTGTTTTAGACTACAGCAGAGTCCACACCTCCAGGAAGAAATTGTTTCTCAATGTAGCAACTCCAGACCCTCTGTACAAAATGAAATTGAAGACTATAGTGAAGTAAAAGGAAATGAATATAAGTGAAATAAATACAATAGAATAGAATAGAATACAATACAATACAATAGAACGGGACTGGATTGAATTGAATTGAACAGTTTACTTGCATTGAACTTCACAACTGAACAGTTGTCAAAAGATCTAAGCAGCTCTTGCGTATGTGACATTCACCTGTGTCCCCCGGCTATGTTTGTCCCTGTCACAGTGACATAACTGGCCTGTGTGGGGCCCGCTGGCCTCATTCTCTCTCTAACCGTTACACACTGACCTAGGTCTCTGATCCGCACTTACACAACACACACTTTCTGTAGTGGAAACACTCACTGGTGGTGGTAGTGGCGATGGTGCATGTATATGCTGTATATATGTGTGTGTGTGTGTGTGTCTGTGTGTGTGTGTGTGTGTGTGTGTGTGTGTGTGTGTGTGTGTGTGTGTGGGTGTGTTTGTGTGTGTGTATGTGTGTGTGGAGATGGGAGATTGCTCAATACTAGCTTTACTGTATATGTGTGTGTGTGTGTGTGTGTGTGTGTGTGTGTGTGTGTGTGTGTGTGTGTGTGTGTGTGTGTGTGTGTGTATGTGTGTTTGTGTGTGTGTGTGTGTGTGTGCTCAATATTGCTCAATACCAGCTTTTACAATGATTACATAGAAGGCTGGTGAGTGCCTAGTAGAAGCCTGTGTTTATCTTGAAGCTGGCATGTTTTTGCACCACTGTGTGGTAGGGTTTAAAGCATCAGATATGGTGAAAAGGCCTGTGTTTTTGAACTGGCAGTGGTCCTCTTGTCCAGGGGGGTTAGAGAGAAAGAGAGAGCGAGACAGAGAGAGAGAGAGAGAGAGAGAGGGACAGAGAGACAGAGAGAGACAGAGAGTGTATGCTTTGGACTTGTCATTAACCAGGCTTCATGTACTGGTGCCAAACTGGGTCATGTTCATACATAAACTCGTAGTGAGGCTGCCATCATCTATCGCTATCCCAGGGACGACACATTAATGTTTCAGCAGTGAAACCCCAGACGGCCGAGTGTCCCAGTGGCTAAAAGTGACAGTGGCAGTAAAAGTCAGGTGAGATTTGGCTGGCAGGTCAAAGAGGACTACCGTGACAAGGAGCAGAAGGTTACACTAAACTCACCCACACTACAGACACGTTAACATGGGGAAGCATGCATGATCTAGAAAGTCTAATTATTTTGACAAAGTGATCAAATATCTGTGTGTGTGTGTGTGTGTGTGTGCGTGTGTGTGTGTGTGTGTGTGTGTGTGTGTGTGTGCGTGCGTGCTACGATAAGATCTATTAGGTCCAAAATTGAAAAAACACCAAGGTACACCCTTTCATGAACAATTAAAAACCCTTCAATGTCATCACATTGCTTTAAAGAAAACAGACATGTCATTACTCCCTGACAAAGACTCAAAATCAGTTTCTAAAGATTTAATATGCTATTGCATGTACAATAACAGCTGTTTTCTTGATTTTTGATGCCCAACAAGATCCACTTCAAAGAGCACATGGAAGACATGCTGTTTCAGTATATAACAATGCTTCTTTACAAACATTTACACCTATGTCACAGCTGAGCACATGCTGCGGGCAATTTCTGTGGAACAGCAAAGGCAAATTGATTAGCTAGATACCTACTGTATATACGTACAACTCCACATATGAGAGAGAGAGAGAGAGAGAGAGAGAGAGAGAGTTAAAGATTTATGGCCTAATAATTGCCGCAACATGAACATTGCTCATGACCTCCTGCCGAACTGCACCAGAAACCTTATACGACCCTTTAAAGTTTATTACAACACTTGCGTAGGACCCTGTGAGAATGGACAAATCACTCCAAATCCGCTTCCTTCACACATATTCCATGTTTCTATATCCGGCACAGACGCATGGTCAGTCAGCAAGGGTGTGTGTGTGTGTGTGAGTGTGTGTGTGTGTGTGTGTGTGTGTGTGTGTGTGACGGCGTTTGCTGGAGCACACAGGAGCATATGACTGACACGAGTGTGGAGATAAGAGGGTGATGCACAGGACACACTGTGGAAAGGTCTGTGCTTCACACTGACATCATTCCCCCTCTGTAGGTGTGAGTGTGAGTCTTTCTCTCTCTCTCTGTCTCTGTCTCTCTCTCTCTCTCTCTCTCTCTCTCTCTCTCTCTGTATGTGTGTGCATACATGTGTATGTGTCTGTGTGTGTGTGAGAGAGAGAGAGAGAGAGAGAGAGAGAGAGAGAGAGAGAGAGAGAGAGAGAGTGTGTGTATGTGTGTGTGTGTGTGTGTGTTTGTGTGTGTGTGAGAGAGAGAGAGAGAGAGAGTGTATGTGTGTGTGTGTGTGTGTTTGTGTGTGTGTCTGTGTGTGTGCGCGTGAATAGAAATGCAAACGAGCAGGACTGAATATGAATGCTGCCTGCAAATGAGGCAGCACACACACACACACCCACAGACTGAGAGGTCACACTCTGTTCTGTGAGCGGCTATTTCCTTCCCTGATCTTCACACTAATGGTGAGTGATCACTGCTACTTTCCAGGAAACCCGTGCAACAAACACTTAGGCATTCAACATCTACACCTACTTCAGATAGGTCTGTGGATAGGTGTGTACAGTACAGGCCAAAAGTTTGGTCACACCTTCTCATTCAATGCGTTTTTCTTTACTTTCATGACTAGAATATAAGACATGCTTTAAGTCATTTCACACTTTTTTGTTAAGAACATAATTACCTCCAAGGAGGATGTTTTTGCCAGCATTGGTTTGTTTGTTTCTCTGTCTGTTAGTTAGTTAGTTAGTTAGTTAGTTAGTTAGTTTGTTTGTTTGTTAATAGCATAACTCAGAAAGTTCTGGATGGATTTAAACGAAATTTTCAGGATAGATCAGAAGTTGGCTAACTTACAACTGATTCGTTTTTGGTGGTGATCCGGATCACCATCTGGATCCAGGATTTCCTTCACCATTGCAAGATAGGGCCAATTTGGACATTTTTGCTCATAACTCATATAATAAACTCATTAAAGAAAACACATTGAATGAGAAGGTGTGTCCAAACGTTTGGCCTGTACTGTATGTATGTGTTAGTTTGTCCCTGTGTTTGCGTGTGTGTGTCTGTGTGTGTGTGCACGCATGTGCAGGTGTGTGTGTGTGTGGGTCTGTGTGTGTGTGCACGCATGTGCAGGTGTGTGTGTGTGTGGGTCTGTGTGCCTGCAAGCTTATGTGTGTATGTGCAGGTGTGTGTGCAAGCGTGTGTGTGTGTATGCATGCCCGTGCACACACATGTGCGTGTGGGTTTGTGTGCATATTCGTGTATATGTGTGTGTCTAGGTGTGACTACACAAGAATCAAACAGTAGCTGCTAAACAAGTAGGTGACAAGAAAGTGTGTAGTGTCACTGTGTGATGCCTGGTCTGTCACCTCGTAATAGGTCTCCCACCTGGGATGAACGGGGCTATTTACATATGAAACCTGCTCTGCAGAGAGCTTCCCTCACATGTGCGGACCACTGATGCTTACATTTACATACTCGCATTTAGCCCTGAGGGCCACAGTGAAGTCAAACAGAAGCTTCTGTAACTAACTACAGTAATAAGTAAGTAAGAAAGTAAGTAGGTAGGTAAGTAGGTAAGTGAATGAGTGAGCAAGCAAGTTAGTAAGTAAGTGGGTTTACCTGTTATCACAGTACAAGCAAAATGAGATTTTGTTTGTAGCTGTGAGCAGATGCTGAGAAAACAATGTGTAAGATTATTACAACTAAAAAAAAAAGAAAAAAGAATTTAAGAGCTGTTCATTAGAGAGAAAAGAGTAATACATAGACAACAGTAACAACATGTTCACACATGATGTATACACACAAAATGGGACTAAGATGCTGGAAGGAGGTAGGAATTATATGTGCATATAGTAATTACTAACCAACTAACTAACTACCTAAAGATTGTCCTTAGGGGGTTATGAATATTCTTGCTGTATGCCTTTGTCCAAAGGGACTTAAAAATCATGCCATTTTCTTGATTAGGACATCAATAATAACAGCTGCCCATCTTGTATTGGTCCTCATTATAGCATACATGGATTTGACAGATTAGAATAGATTGGATCAGATTAACATTCTTTATAATTCTGTATTCTATATTCTTTATAACTCTGTATTCTATATTCTTTATAATTCTGTATTCTATATTCTTTATAGTTCTGTATTCTATATTCTTTATAATTCGTTCTTTACCTGCATGTGCTGTATTCTTTGATAGGCTCCATGGGGAAGCAGGTATGTGACTTGAGTTTGTTTTGAGAGTGTGTGTGTGTGTGTGTGTGTGTGTGTGTGTGTGTGTGTGTGTGTGTGTGTGTGTGTGTGTGTGTGTGTGTGTGTGTGTGTGTGTGTGTGTGTGTGTCCCTATTGGCCGAGGTCATTCCCTTTTCACCACCTGGGCCCGCTCAGACAGGTCGGCTTTGTGATCCTGGCTTAGAGAGTGGAGACTGGGCCAGCTGGGCAGCAGCTCTCTGCTAGGACAAACACAAACACACACACACGCACGCACGCACGCACACACACACAAAGAATTATGAATTACTTATGTACCTATCTTCTTACCCAATGGTCCCCTTTCTTTCTCTCTCTCTCTCTCCTTCTGTCTCTCCCACACAGTCATTAGGCGCTTTCACACTGCCAAATTTACCGGTAATTTCAGCCGAAATTAGTGGGTCGTCTGTTGCGTTCACTCTGCCGACACGGGGTGGCATGTCCAAATGACACGGCAATTCGACCCACCTCGGACCCTACACTTTTTTGCGACACGGGGCGAGCGTAAACACGAGCCGAGGTGAGACGGGGCGCAGGGTGTGGTATGGTGACGTTTCACTGCCACCACCCACCGTCGGGACTTTTAAAAGGGAAAACAGCTGAGCAGAACTACAAAAGCACCAACAAGGAGTTCAGAGGCAAACTGCTAACTGTCTTTCGAAACATGCTGTTTATTTGGCCTAAATCATATATAACTCACCCAACGTGAGTTCGTAATTTGTTTTTAATTTAGATGCTGTACATGTTTGTTGGTCAACAGCTTTATCATGTAGCCTAAATGTGCAAGGAATAATATCCCCCATTTCGGTGTTGTTTGGAAGTGCATGATTTTGAATAAAAAAACATTTTTTTAGAAACACAAAACAATGACATGACAATGGAAACAGTAGGGTAAATGCTATGCTGAACATTTTATGTTAAATAAACATCATATTTTGAGAGACAAATCATTGTGTTGTGTGCCTTTTAACCAGGAGAGTAAAATGTTTGAAAACTGTAGAGTGATGTTTGATGATAGCGCTACTGTTTTGTTAAGGAAACATATGTCCAGAGCGCATCCATCAATATATCTCCATATATTGTGAATATCCCGAAATATGTGACTGCAAATATCCCCACAAAGACCACTATCGCCCAGTGCATCTTCACCCTAAGTGTTGTGGGCTTTTTCGACGTGGGCGAAAATGTGTGGATAGAGTAAATTATTTAATGATAGCGCTATAGTTCACCTGATGGTGCCATGTACAAATAGCTACAGTAAATCGGCATGAAATGTATTCTTTGCAAATATTTGCAATCCCATGTAAGCATCTAGGTGCAGTACAGTACCATGTCATTTGCCCTTGAATGGTTGTGCAAAGAGCCAGCAACAGCCATGGTTGTTTTAAAAAACTGAATGAAAACTTTGCAGACAGGTGTATTTACTGCCATGCATGGGTCATTCACGTCATTGTACACGGCCAGCAATATCCTTGGCGTAATGTTACAGTGCCACTGGGCTACGCCTTCTCAACCCACCTTTTCAGAAGAGGGTTCAAAAACACGCCGTGCATTCACACTGCCGTCCTGGGGTAAATTAGCGTGTCGTGAAGTGTGAAAGCGCCTATTCATAGGCACATCCAATGTTTGAAGCTTCTCTGATGCCAATCAGATCAGTGTTTTTTTTTTTTTTTTTTTAATACTGTAGGACTTTAACCTCAAATTATTTTAACTTGAATTGTGTTCTTGAAAACGACCTACCTCTCAAAGTAAAGCTCTTGCCTTTTTGCGTGGCAGAAATGTATTTACGCCCTCTGCATCAGAGAGAGAGAGAAAGAGAAAAAAAATCCTGTGCTGGGCTGTGATTGGCTGTCCACTGCCGGGTGGTAGTAGCGTTTTAAGAGTACCGTCTTTCCCGGGTTTCGGAACTCACACTTGCTCTTACAAGGGAAGAGTGCGTTTCTCCTGCGGTGCGCTATCGGATGTTTCTCTAAAGGATCGTGTCTTTGGATGTGCTATCCTGAATAATTTGAAACAGATTGTGATTCGAATATGCACACTGGGTCTCCACCTGCAGTCGTTTTCAGCCTGAATTGAAAGACTTTATCAGTGCCGACTAGATTTTTCTCGGAATTTAATTCAGAAGCTTGGCTACATCTCTGCAGATTTTTGGGGGATCAGTTGTGGATTTTACAACATTACTTCAAACCGCAGGTGTCTAATTTGAGGTAATCTCATCTACTTGCTTTATGTTTATTGTCTTTAAATATTTCGATTTAAACTTTAGCTATTATACTGAACTTATACATGTTTTATTGTTGCAAGTCATGCAAGTCATTGGTCATTGATAACGGGTCCTGGCTTAATTATTACTCCCTGATCATTTCACAACGTGAGGAGAACGTTTGTAGATTTGGGTTTACCGGCTACGCTGGACATGTGTATAGTTATAAAAACGTTTTGTAGCCTTCTGTGTAGAATCTGACAAGTACTGGCATTTAGGCTGATCCCTGCCTATTCACGTGTCTCCTGGGTGGTATTTTTGCATTGCTTACAAAATGAAAATATGTTACCAGAATGTGTCTAGTGGCCCTTGTGTGCTCTTTATTGACTGTGCTAAAATCTCAGCTGTTTTGGCAACAGCTGAACGAAACTGTTTTGCTGACTTGGAAAACATGTTAGAGTCGGGAAGCTTGCTGATACCTAGGCTGCTGTCTGGGCGCGTTTCTGTCACCGTCACCTCTGCAGTCAGCGTTCTCTCCGTGTGGGTCTGTGTATCTATCTTACAATTAGTGTCGTACTGTCTATTTTTAACTCTCTGCTTGTCCCAGGGGTTAAGTGGATTCACTCTCCCTGTCTCTGGAGGTATTCACAGATTACTAATGCTATTCCTTATGTCATAAAGTAAGAATATCCTTCGGCTCACCAAAACAGTTGATTCGGTTAGGTCTCAAGAGACAGGAATTTGCTTTCTTTAGGGTGATATTCATGACTCCTGGCTGTGAGCGACTGTATCTGTTGATAGAAGTCTTATCAGTGTTTGGCACGCCGTTCTTCGTGGACTTTGCTCGGGGTAAAGATTAAAGAGTCGTGCCTCAAGCTATGCAGAGAGGATCTTCACTGAAGGCTTATCTGCCTTCGTCTAACCACGGGCTTCCTATGGGGTTGCCAAGTCCACTTGCGACCAACATCCTTGCGTACTTAAAACAGCCGCCTGTCTGTCAGCGGATTCATTTCAACATTCAACAGGCGACATTCTTTAAAAAGGTACTGTAAA
This sequence comes from Coilia nasus, assembly GCA_027475355.1. Taxonomy (NCBI): domain Eukaryota; kingdom Metazoa; phylum Chordata; class Actinopteri; order Clupeiformes; family Engraulidae; genus Coilia; species Coilia nasus. The sequence goes on from CM050217.1 coordinate 26,033,370, forward strand.
ATACTCAATGAGCAATGCTGTTGGCTTTGAGCTGAAGTGTACGTACAAGTGATAGCGCAGCCGGTGAACAGTAGGGGGTCTACAAGCCAGCAATTCACAGAATGAGTGGAACTCCTTTAAGTTAGTCCTGAGTAAATATCGTGAACTGAGGCTGAGGTGGGGGCTGTTGTTTGTTTAGTGCCTCTTTCACACACACACACACACACACACACACACACACACACACGCACACACACACACACACACACACACACACACACACACACACACACACACACACACACACACACTAGACTGCAACAGCAGAGCGCTGACAGTAGATGTGTGGGAAAGGGTTTTCTGCTGACATTCGCCTGTAGGCACCCCCACCCTTTACCTCTCCCACCCTACCCTTTGTTCTCAGACTCTCTCTCTCTCTCTCTCTCTCTCTCTCTCTCTCTCTCTCTCTCTCTCTCTCTCTCTCTCCATTTCTCGTCTGATGCCCCTACTTAGCGCCTCATCAACTCTCCTGGTTGGGAGTCTTCCTGGTCTTGTTCTAGCTGGACCACTCCCGCGCCCACACCCAACAGGTGGGAAAGTGTGCGGGAAGGGAGCTGAAATGTCACGTTCCTGTCTGGAGTTGGATAGCAGGTGGATGTTGGCTGTGGTCAGGGTGGATGTTAAATAGGCTTTGGGGGGTTTATGAGGGGTATGTGGTTGGGGGGGCGACATTAGGTGGGTTTGACATGTTAGATGGGCATTGGGGTTCAGGTTGGGTGCTAGGTGGTCGGACTGAGTGGGGTGGTCAGTGGAGATGTCAGGTGGGCTACAGGTGGGGTTCAGGGTGGATATTAGATGGGCATTGGAGTTCAGGGTGAATATTAGATGGGCAGTGGGATTGAGGGTGGATATTAGATGGGCAGTGGGATTGAGGGTGGATATTAGATGGGCAGTGGGATTGAGGGTGGATATTAGATGGGCAGTGGGATTGAGGGTGGATATTAGATGGCCACTGGAGTTCATGGTAGATGTCACTCACTTACTGGACTTCAGCTCTGCTTGTCTGAGTGAGAATTAGCAAAATCCACACACACAGTGAGTCACTGCAACCTATCAGTGAGGTGGTGTGTGGAGGAAACAGTTAAGTCACCTCCGCATGATGATGACTTGGAGTGCTACACACACACACACACACACACACACACACACACACACACACACACACACACACACACACACACACACACACCCACCCTCCTACAAACATGCACAGCCATACTTGTCTTTCATCTCGACTTTCTCTATCCCTCTCTCTTAGATACACACATAAACAGGAACACCCTCACACACACACACACCGTCATAGCCAAAATTGTAGTGCAATTGATTAGGAGGAGTATGTCACTGGACTTAGTGAGATGACTTAGAATCTCCCACCCATCCTGGCAGCATGTTGCCACGCCAGCGGCCATCCCATAATGATGTTTGTCTGTGACTGCGTCAGGGGGCGGGAAGCCTGGCATTGTTTGCCACCTGCAGTCCCACTGGAAGCACGCTCAGCTGTCAGGCTGTGTGTGTCCAAGCGTGTGTGTATGGGTGAGTGTGTGTGTGGGTATATGTGGGTAAGAGTGTGGGTGAGTGTGCATGTGTGTGTGGGTGAGTGTGTATGTATGTGTGTGTGTGGGGGGGGTGAGTGTGTGTGTGGAGTTCTGGGCTCTGGCTTGTGTCACGATGCTGTGGGATTAAGCGCTTCTGCAGCTGCCCCCCTCAGGAGGAGAGAAAGAGCGTGCCGCTTGGCGTGGGTGAGTGGGTGGGGTGTGGAGGTTGTGTGTGTGTGTGTGTGTGTGTGTGTGAGTGTGTGAGTGTAGTGGGGGTGGGGAGTGCTGGTTTGTTTGGCTTGCTTTTTCTCAAGGGATATTTGGCATCATGCCCTGTTTGTCACCACACACACACACACACACACACACACACACACACACACACACACACACACACTGTGTGAGACACTCATGAGACACTTTTACGTAGATCAGCAGCAGGGAGGAGTGCTGGGCTCACACACACTAACTTCGGGCTGTTTGATAAAAAAACAAACAAACAAAAGTCAAAAGTACATAGAAGAAGATAAGATAAGTATCATTGCATGCATTTAATTATGGCTTTGGTTATGTAGATGTTTTGTTTTTGGCAAATGCCAACTGTTGTCTGTCTGGCTGGTTGCCTCCAGAACCAGAGTACAGAGGGTATGAGTGCCCTAGCCACACACACACACACACACACACACACACACACACACACACACACACACACACACACACACACACACACACACACACACAGTGGATGCCCTGCCAGGGTGCATGAACTCCAACTATACCCACACTGACACGGAGATGGAGAGAGAGAGCGAGAGAGAGAAAGAGAAATGGAGAGAGACAGAGATGGAGAGAGAGAGCGAGTGATAGCAGGAGAAATGGAGAGGGAGAGAGAGAGAGAAATGGAGATGAAGAGAGATGGAGAGAGAGATAGAGAGAAAGAGAGAGAGAGCAGAGCTGATGGGCTCCACATTAGAACTCTCTGCTGACAAATAGCAGACGTCCCTGGTGTGTTATGAAACCACTGCTGGAGATCAGAGAGCTCCCATGGCCCATGCTGTTAAGCTGATGCCCGAGTTAAGTGTGTTTTTATGGGGGGTGTACCACACATACACACACACAAACACACCATTCCATACCACACAGGCTGTTCTTGAACACAAAGGGACAAGGATGGAGTTAGTGTTCAGATGGTGCTTTGCTGCAGTCCTTGTTGTTTGAGCGTGCACGTGTGTATATGTGTGTGTGTGTGTGTGTGTGCATGTGTGCATGTGGATGTCTGCGTATTAGCAACAGGACGTAATAGTGTCATGGTAGCAAGAGCCTTTAGTCTTGACATTGATTATTCCTGCTCCGAGTGTGTTTGTGGGTGAGTGTGTGTGTGGGTGGACGGGTGGGTGCTTGTATGTGTGTGTGTGTGTGTGTGTGTGTGTGTGTGTGTATGCATGCTTGCATGTGTGTGTGTGCTATTGACTAGCTGAAATGGAGACACACGTGAAGCAACAGATGCTCAGGGTGCAGCCCTGACTTTTTAGCCTGGGCCTTTCTCATGTTAATAACATCTCTATAGAAAAGAGATAGAGAGAGAGCGAAAGAGAGAGAGAGAGAGAGAGAATGAGAGAGAGAGGGAGGGAGGGAGGGAGGGATGGGGGTATGGGAGAAAAGAGGATGAGAGAAGGGAAGGGTGGGATCCTAGCAACACCCTGACTTCCCAAACCCCACCCCTGCCTCGCCAAAAGCGGCCCATCCGTGGCCCCGTTGCGCTCACATTTGAATTTGGGAAGAATAGGCAGGCGGCTATTATGCTGCCTGGGTGGGTGGGTGAGAGTAGTGGGGGCTTGAAAGCTCAATAGGCTAGCCACAACTTATGTGTGTGTGTGTGTGTTTGTGTGTGTTTATTTACATGCGTGTGGATGTGTGTGTGTACATGTAGGTGTGTGTTTATGTGTAAGAGTGTGTGTGTATACATTTTCTAGGCTAGCAGTGGCTGTCAGTGGCTTTGGGCTGGCGTGTATCGTGTGTGAGTGTCGTGCTGTGCGTATTTGAGTGTGTGTGTGTCATGCGTGTCAGTGATCTAAGTGCTGCTGGTGAATAGGCAGGCGGCTATTGGGATGGTTCATTGTTTTTGGGTTCCCTTCGCCCCGTGCCAGGGGTCCTGAATGCCTTCATTGTGTGTGTGTGGTGTGTGTGTGTGTGTGTGTGTGTCTGCGTGACCCACGATTGCAAATTCATCTCCAGGTCTCCCACTCTCCACCGCCCCCAACCCCACCATTTCTGTCTGTCTGTCCCTGTCTCTCTCCCTTCATACACATGTGCACACAGACACACATGGACACACACACACACACACACACACACACACAAGTTATACCCTTGGGGAACTCCTGACTCTCACAGGACATTTTGAAGCAGACAGCATGTTCCCCTCGTGTTCGAAACAAAGACTCCCACTGAAAGACTGCCATACAAATACACAAGAACCTGTTCACACACAGAAGCGCATGTATGCACGCATGCACGCACGCACACACACACACACACACACAATCCCACACACAACCTCAGACTGACAGAGACAGACAGAATAATGGCTAATTTCAAAATGGAAATGCTTTCTGTACCCCCCCCCCCCCCCTTCACCCATGCCAACCTGCTCCCCTCTGATAAGCATCAGCTGTCTGTGTCTGTGTGTGTGTGTCTGTGTCACACAGCACTGCACGCTGCACGGGGCTCCACGTGATGGTGCCGTCTGGAGGGTAGAGGGGAGATTACGGGCCTCTTAAGCCCAGGCGCGGGCAGTGCCGGGCGGTCAGAGTGGCACTGGATTAGGGCCCTGGCAGGCTGGATCCGCTGTCCATATGTGGCCCACAGCCCTGCTGCTGCTGCTGGTCCTGGTGCTGCCCTAGCTGGTCAACAGGGCTGGATTACAAGAGCAACAGCCTGGCAAGCGTCAGAAAGAGGGAGAGAGAAAGAGTGAGAGGGTTAGAGAGAAAGGGGGAAAGAGAGAAAGAGAGAAAGGTAGAGAAATGGAGAGAAGAGAAGCAAACAGGGTGGGAGAGAGGAGGTTAGATGAAGAAAGAGGTAGATAGAGGAAGAAAAATAGAGAAAGAGGGTTGGATTAAGGAAGAGTTAGAGATAGAGGGAGGAAGAGAGAGAGAAAGAGAGGAGTAAGCACAATCATGAGATGAAGAGATGGAGGGATAGAGTGATGAAGGTGCGGTGGAATCGAGGAAGTATTGATACTGAAGAAGGGGTGAGAAAGAGATAGAGAGAGAGCAACAAAGAGGTAGAGAGAGAGTGGGAAAGAGATAGACAGAGAGCAACAAAGAGGTAGAGAGAGAGTGGGAAAGAGATAGAGAGAGAGCAAGAAAGAGGTAGAGAGAGAGATAGAAAAGGGCAACTAAAGAGATAGAGTAGGCAGCACTGAGCAGACGCGGCTAGCTTGACAGATTCGCGGACACACCCCTGTAGCCAAGCCAAGGGTAGCCATTTCCCACTCTTCCTGTGATGATGTATGATTTTTGGGGGCTTGTGTACTGGGCGTCGGGTGTGGTGTTGGTGTAGGAAGATGGATGTTGTAATGTTAAACTGGCAGATGATTCAACTCTCCGACGAGAGCCAAGACGCATGAGTCCTTCCATTTACACCGCTCAACCCGACTAAGACGTGTTTTCCATCCTGGTAATGTTGCGGCTGCCAACGTAAAATCGCCTAATGTTGTGCAGAAGGCCATTCTGCATTCTCCACATAGCCTGTCCCTTGCCAGAAACAATCTGTCACAACTTCCTAGAAGCTCACACACACTGTTCCACCCCTCCTAACTGTGTGTGTGTGTGTGTGTGTGTCTGTGTGTGTTTGCCAGAAGAGCTATTACAATAACAAACATGTTCTGTGTTTCTCCCTCTCCCTCTCTCTCTCTCTCTCTCTCTGTCTCTCTCTCTCTCTTTTTTAATTTCCCTCCACCCAGGACAAGATGCCTCAAACCCCACCCTTTGCGGGCGTGTTTCCCAACAACGCCTACAACAAGAACCTGTACCAGACAAAGGAGGACAGCAACTACGGGGGCCTCTATTACCATGACAGCACCCTTGTGTCCGGGTCCCTGGAGGCCCTCATCCAGCATCTGGTCCCCACAGTGGACTACTACCCTGACGTGAGTCCGCCATGCAGCCTCATATGATTGGGGTGGGATAGAGGGTGGAGTGGGTGGTGGTGGTGGTGGGTGGTGGGGGTGCTGGCTGTTTGCTAGTGACACCGGTTGATATGGAGTTAATTCATTTTATTTATTTTAAGTTTTCTTTCTTTTTCTTTTTTCTCTTTTCCTTTTCTTTTTTGCTTCTCTTTCTTTTCATCTTCTTTGTTTTTCACTCTTTCTTGTTTTGTTTTTCTCCTCTCTCTCTCTCTTTGTGCTGTGCTCTCTGCGTTCTGTCCTGTCTTCTTTCACCCATCTCTCTTTCATTCGCTTTTCATTCCCCTCTTGCTTTTTCTCTTTTTTTTCTCTCATTTTCTCTCTCCTTCCTTGCTTCTCTCTTTCTCCTCCACAGAGGACGTACATCTTCACGTTCCTCCTGAGTTCCCGGGTCTTCATCCACCCCTACGAGCTGATGTCCAAGGTCTGCCACCTGTGTGTGGAGCACCAGAGACTCAGTGACCCCCAGGCCGACAAGGTAGCGTCCCCGAGCACCCCGACATCACAGCAGCACACCATAATGTATGATGCTGTACCCCAATAGTAATATACTGTATACCGCACATAGTAATATCCAATACCGAATTACACTAGTGCACCCTAACATAGTTTAGCGTATCCCAACATTACCTGAACATAGCCCAATGCATGATGCTCTACCCTCAACAGTATATGAGCAGAACATATTACGATAGTGTACCTTGGCATTACACTAGCTACACATTACACACTAACATATCAAAATTCGTCCATAACTTTTTGAGCTATCTTGCTAACTAACCAAGAAACAAACTAACAAACTAACAAACACAGATGATTACATAACCCTCACCCCCTGATAATAATAATAATAACAACAACAACAACA
>CM050217.1:26045000-26050000 GCA_027475355.1 Coilia nasus
GCTGTGGGAGAATGTCAGCTAGTTATCTCCAAGAGCGCGCCCCACTAAATATAGTGCTCGGCTCAGCTGGTGGTCAGCACAGCAACTTGCTTGACCATATGGCAAGCCGTGGCAAGCGGCATGGTGCAGACAATCCTTTCTGATCTGGTGCAGTGTGTGTGTGTGTGTGTGTGTGCGTGTGTGTGTGTTTGATTCTCATTCAAAGGCTAGTGCATAGTCTGACTCCCTCAGCATTACTTGACTTACTTGGCTTGCCATGCAGAAACAACAGCGTCAGCATCATTTCCTGTTTTAGTATTTAGGTTTTTATTTATTTTATTTTATTTTTTATACCTATTGAAACAACATTTCACACAGTCTTCATTATCTACACAGATCACCTCAGAATGAAGTGCTTTGTATGTGGTTTTGGTTTAGGTTGTGTCAGTGGTAGCTGATATCATAACTGCTGATATCTCTGTAGACTTTAGACTGCTTATCACCAGAGCGTAATGGCAGAGAAAAGGCCACTGTGTTCTCATAGCCAGTTCAGGCTTCTCCTCCCCAATCTGACCAGGAGGTTAATAGGTTGGCCAGGCTTCTCTTCTGTCACCACAGCTATGCAGGGTGCAGCAGAAAAGATTATACCAGCAGATGTTTTTAGGGAGCCTTGTTGTGAGGCCTCTGCCCTTGGTGTGTGTGTGTTTGTGTTTGTGTGTGTGTGTGTTTGACAGTGCATGTGTAGGTGTGTGTATGCTCGTGTGTGTGTGTGTGTGTGTGTGTATGTGTGTTTGTCTGTGAATGACTTTTATTCTCTCCCATGTGAGCTATTATTTTACTTTATATGTCCTCCTATGAGAGTGCAGCCTTCAGTTTGTTGATATATAAGAGTTTGGCAAAAAAATCTGTTTGATCCTCCTCCCCCTCCATCCTCCATCTCTACTCCTTCATTCACTTCCTCTCTACTCCCCCCGCCCCACCCGCCCTGTCTCTCTGACACAGAGGAATTTATTACTGCAGTGTAGACATGCTTCACTCCACTCTTCCTGCACTCCTGCAGACACACACACACACACACACACACCTGCACACACACATACACACACATGCAGACACACATGCACACACCTGCACACACACACACACACACACACACACACACACACACACACACACACACACACATACACACACACACACACACACACACACACACACACACACACACACACACACACACACACACACATACATACACCTGCACACACACATACACACACATGCACACACACACACACACACACACACACACACACACACACCTGCACACACACATGCACACACCTGCACACACACACACACACACACACACACACACACACACACACACACACACACACACACACCCCTGTAGATTGACGAGGTCGCCTCTCAATTTCTGCCCCGGCTGTCTGAGTGACACACTGTCACCACGGAAAAATAAAGGGTGGAGGGGGGCGAAAGATAGATAAAAAGAGAGGCATGGGTGGACAAATAGAGAGAGGGACAAGAAAATGTGGAGAGGGGGAGGGAGAGAAAGAGACAGAGGGATAGATTGCTTGGCTGGCACTGTGGACCCTCAACAATCTATTAAGATATAGTTCACCTGGCCATGCTGTCTGAAAGCTGTTTGTATATAGGGCACCTACCACCCCACCTCACCCCCACCCCTCACCCGACATCCGACTCACCAAGACTACTAGGCAGTATGATTGTGACCTGGCCATATATGGAACTACTCTCTCTCTCTCTCTCTATCTCTCTCTCTCTCTCTCTCTCTCTCTCTCTCTCTCTCTCTCTCTCTTTGTCTCTGTCTCTTTCTCTCTATCTTTCTCTCTCTCTGTCTCAGTCTAATGGTCTTTCTATCCTTATTTCTGTCTCTCACCCTCTCTGTGTCTTGACTGTCTCTCCCTCTCTCTTAACCTCCATTTGTCTTTCTCTCCCCCCTCTCCTCCATCCATCCATCCATCCATCCACCCTTCTCCTCTCCTCTCCTTTGCTCCACTCTCTGTGCTTGTTACACAACCCAGTGGCGCTGGCCAGCATCAGGAGGCTGAGAGGGCTGCTATATGATCTGATGTTATGTGACATTCCAAGGGGCAGGAGGGGGCTATGGCCCCGTAGGCTTAGTTGGCCCCTAGGGGCCCCTGAGTGCTCAGCCAGAGGCCCCCACGGTTGGGGTTGGAGTACTACACGGCTCTTGCAGACAGCTTACATAACACACCTTGGCTGTTTCGTGAGACAGCTGCCTCCCACCCCTTTCACACATACACACACACATGCACGCACAGACACACACAACCACACACACACATATACATACACACACACACACAGTCCCCTCGGCCCTAATTGAATAGGCCTGGCCAGGTAGAGTGATTTAAAGCTCATGTGGTGGTGGTTAGGGGGCCTCCTCTCACGGAGAGGAATGCGGTCAGATGTCAGAAGGAAGAGAGGTGCTGCACCAGACTCTCCTGGCGACCTCCATGCGGGTCCAGTGTGTGTGTGTGTGTGTTGGGACTGCATGATATTGGAAAAATGTCTGAATTGCGGCAACATTGCTAGGCCATAGCCAGTGCACAGCCTATGTGGGTGGATATCAAGGGCAGTAGGACTGCATTTGATTTTCCAAATATCTTTATATGTGGAGCGTGAAACATCTTACAGTAATGTCTCATTTATTGCAGTTAAGCCATTGCAGCCCTAGTGTGTGTGTGTGTTTGTGTGTGTGTCAAGGTTCGTCTTTTCGTTCAAGAGTTCATCTTTTCACCTGGGTTTGCCAATGTAAACAAAGCATTGCACATGACAGGCATAGGCCTAGCTGTACCGTCAGGCGGTGAATATGGGTTCAGCGATAGAGTATTCAACATCTCTCCCTCTCTTTCTCTCTTCTCTCTTTCCCCTTCGCTCCACTATAGCTGTACCGTAAGGCGGTGCAGCAGATGACCCAGGCGTTGATCCGGAAGCTGACCACGCTGAGCCAGTACGAGGAGGCCCTGGCCAAGATCAGTGCCACGGCCACGGACCGCCTAGCCGTGCTGAAGGCCAAGCCCCAGTCGGTGCAGCGGGACATCCTCAGCATCTGCAGCGACCCCTTCACCCTGGCACAGCAGCTCACACACATCGAGCTGGTGAGTGTTAATGTGTGTGTGTGTGTGTGTGTCTGTGTGAGAGAGAAAGATGGTGCGTGTGTGTGTGCGTGTCTGTCTGCCTGTGTGTGTCTGTGTTGACATCATGTATTTACCCTGCCTGAATTGTGTGTGTGTGTCTGTGTCTGTGTGTGTGTCTGTGTTGACATCATGTATTTGCCCTGCCTATGAGTTTTGTGTGTGTGTGTGTGTGTGTGTGTGTGTGTGTGTGTGTGTGTGTGTGTGTGTGTCTGTGTCTGTGTGTGAGTGTTGACGTCTGTATTTGTCTTCCTCAAGTCTATAGCAAGCTGTGTTTACAGACAGGGTGGACAAATCTTCTGATAGCACAACAGTCTTTTTCCCCAAGTGGTGTTTAATATCCAGTAGAAGTAGCAATGCCTCTTGCATGACATAAGAAAACTCATTTGACATGGCTAGAAAAAAATGTAAACATGTTGACATTCTGAAGTTTGCGCCGGATATCTGAAACCATTATAGTTGGCTTAGGTGCTTAAAGCTGCTGAGAGAGACCTCTTTCAAGCATTGCCCTTCTGACTCTGTGTTTACTCACCACACACACACACACACACACACACACACACACACACACACACACACACACACACACACACACACACACACACACACACACCTCCTGAAAGAGTGACCATTGCAGAGAGCGCAAACAGTCTCAGTTTTTGCCCCAGTGCTACTGACCCGAGGGTGACCTCATTTCACTAAAACACCTCAAATATAATCAGCTGATGCATCACTGCTGTGGCCATTGTCACTCGTTTATTTAATTAGGCCTGACCTCTATCCACAAATATTACCTGAGATTTATTTCCCTTTCAATCCCTTTAAGTCTGTTATAAGAAACACAAATAGGTTAACAAACAGTTGGCCACAAGGATTTGTATATAGCCCTGACGATTTCCACACCGTGTGAACAGTTTATTCATAAACACTTGTGCTATCAGCTGTGTGTGTGTGTATGTATGTGTGTGTGTGTGTATGTGTGTGTGTGTGTGTGTCAATCACTGATACCGATGTTGCTTGCTGGGCCACGTTTAGCCAATTGATTTGCCTACATCAGCGTCGCGTCTGGGACTTCATTGATCCACTTATTGAACCAGATTTAAAAATATATATATGTCCAAGGTGACCACTGATTTCACAGTTTGACAGATGACCCCACTGATTAGAACTGACTTAATGAATTTCTTTTTTTCTTTTTTTTCCTCCACAGGAGAGGTTAAGCTACATCGGACCGGAAGAGTTTGTTCAAGCCTTTGCGCAGAAAAGCCCTTTGGATAACGATAAGGTAGGTGTAAGGCACAAATAATTTTCATAATATAACAAATAATAAATAAATTGAAGGTGAATCAAATCTGCCTTTCTGGTGCTTAGCCGTGGTGCTGTAACTATACATAAGGCTGAACGTTTGGGGTTCTTTGTTTAGTTGTGATGCTGTGAGGATACAGCTAGAGCAGACTATATCGACCGTAGACCACGGCTCAATAAACATTCAACTCAGGGTCATCGTGAAGTCACCTTTTTCACATGTGGAAGACCCCCCCCCCCCTCCTCCTCTCTTCGTCGTTACTATTCCACATTCCGGCTTTTGTTTGGCTGTGTCCTAGCAGCCACTCAGATTCAGCAGTGTGAGGAAATAAAGCGCTGCTGAAAAAGTTTGCTCAGGTCACACTGCACATTCTTGTGAGACTCGTCGCAATGAATTGGCGCCTTTTTTTCTCACAAGGGAGCTGAGAGGCTGGGTGGGAGGGGCGGAGGAGGCCAGAAGAGAGGCCTCGCTGGCTGCCCATCAAAGGAGAGGGCGGCAGGGCCGAGAGC
>CM050217.1:26057500-26060000 GCA_027475355.1 Coilia nasus
TTGGGTGAAAATTAATTATTGTCATTTTTTGGAACAATAAATATTGTTCTATCGTGTCGCCAAATATCTTGAGTCAATTTTATTGTTCCTTGGGAAAAATAAGATATTGTCTTTGCTGTAACACTGGTAACACATGCAAGCGGAAGATTCTTGAAGCCATTTTTTCTCACTTTTACACTTTTGAGTTAGGATCTTTTGCAGTACAGCAGTATTGTAATAACACATGATTCACCTTTACTCTAAGTCATCAACAATGCAATCGCTCCCAAAAAAAACTGCATATCTCGACATTTCATCATCTTAATCATCCTTGTTTTGATAGCACTTACTATACAATCAAAGGGGTGGCTGTATTGTGTCTCTCCCCATGTTTTTTGTACTGGGCACACACCTACTCGGCTGCTTTACTGTAAATGTATGACGCCACTCACACACACACACACACACACACACACACACACACACACACACACACACACTGGACTGAAAGAGAGACACAAACATAATTAGCATGCTGATGTTTTGACTGTGCTACGAAAACGTGGTCTGATGGAGCTTGACGTCAGCATGGTGCTGTTTGGAGGCTATCAGACGCAATCACAGAGGAGGCAGATCCCATCACCAGACTGGGAGCTTTGAAGAGAGGGGGGAGGGGGGTGGGAAACACTCCACTTATGGGCACATGCCTCTTGGGAGATTTCCAGATTTTCTGTGTTCGTTCACACAGAGTCTTTATTCTTAATACCAGTACACACACATACACACACACACACACACACACGCGCACACACACACACACACACACACACACACACACACACACACACACACACACTTGGTTTGGATGGCGTGCTGGGTTGCACAGGGTTTGGACACTTACATAACAGTGCTGCATTTGGAGCAGAGGGGGTCAGAGGTCAGCCCATAAAGTGGGACTACCACAGAGAGCAGACGTTAGAGACTGGTCTTTTTCCCTGTCTGCTTTGCTCCTGTACTTTCTGAAAAAGATGGAGAGAGAGAGCAAAGGAGGGTGTGTGTGTGTGTGTGTGTGTGTAGGGGGGGTGGGGTGTTAATACCCCCTATTGACCAAAAAAAGAGCTAGAATAAAAATTTCCATGAGGCTCCAATAAAACAATATGAAAGCAAAAAAAAAAATAGATTGATAGATTGAGAGACAGAGAGGGAGAGAGAGACAGAGAGAGAGGGAGGAAGGGAGGGACAGATAGGAAAAATAGAGTGAAAAAATGGGAGAGAGAGAGAGAAACAGAGAGGGAGGACATAGAAAGAACATAACATGGCCAGCAGCCAGATCACAAAATGTTCTCTCTGTCCATCACCACAGTGTGCTCTGTGTCTTTGCCCACTTCGGTCTCCGCTCCTGACCCAGCCCGACCTGACACGACTCCAGAGCAGAGCCAACTAGCGACACACAGCCCTCCTGAGCCTGCCCAAAGCCTCGCCTTTCAACCCTATATGTTCCCTATATGTTTCTGCCCAGCCCCCAGTTTCAGGCCCACAGTCCAGCCCTTTGTCCGGGACCCAAAACGGCCCACAGTCCACAGCTCCCTGTCCACCACCCATTCAAAAGCCACCCAGTCCCAGCCTGATGCATCAGCTGCTTTCACCTCGTTTCACTTTGTGCAAAGCGTCTGAAACATCAGCATTGGCATTCGTTTGCTCCACGGTGGGTGGATTCTTTTTTGCTTCAACCCATCGCTACTGCTTGGTCTTGATGATGCTGATGGCCAATAACATCTTTCCCCTCGACAAAACTCCTCAAGCATTCTTCTTGTTCTGACTTTAAATCTTCAATTTGGGGAATAGTTGCCAACACGGAATGTATAGCTTCGTCTATATTCATCGCACCAACTTTGTTCAGTGCTGCTGTACAACAAAAAAGTCAAGCTCGAATGCTTCAGTTCAGCGTCTCCTTTTTCAGCCCTCCCGCTATTCGCTGATTGGGCCGTATACATTCAGAGACCTGGCAAACCAAAACTTACGGTATGCTCCCTAACGCAGTTGCTGGAGGTAAATGAAATTGAGCGTTAGCCTGACTAACCCAGTCCAGCTCCACTTACTTACACTCACCACCTCATGCTCCCAGTGCCCTGTTCACATGTACCATCAACACAAAGCAGTTTTGGGTCTCCAGCAGTTGTGACCAGCAGTTTTACCCGCACAATACCTAATAAGTCTCTCAGAGTTACACAGAATTTCTGGCGTGACCCAGTAGATCTTTGCAGCCTGCCTGCAACCAATACAGACCTTAGACAGGAGACCAGGAGACCACACAAAATTGGCCAAACTTACACACTCTTCCGTGACACTGCATCCTGTCCAGTCGGCATGTTCTGTGTGCACTCTGGAGCCTCCTGAGCAGGTTCCAGTAGCCTGACACACTGGGCCTCTCCATGGATGTTTGCCTGAGTTATTTACTGCTGTTTGTGTTAGCTCTGTACTGAGCTTATTTTCTTTTCTTCTGTTTTGGAGACACTGGATG
>CM050217.1:26065000-26105000 GCA_027475355.1 Coilia nasus
ATTATTATTATTGCTATTCTTTGTTTGCCTGTTTTTTTTGTGGCTGGTTGTGCCCACCAGAAGAGGTCTACATACAGCACGGGTGCTGTTTTTTTTACTTTTCCCATAAGAAGGGGAGCTTTTTCGAACACTAGAGAGTGTGCCCTGTGTGGCTCAGGGCCTCTCTTTATATGCATTTCCTCTGAAGACACTAGACACTCAGAGTTAGCTGCTGGTTGGCCAACTCGATTTTTTTTCAGTTGAAGTAAATGAAATTCAACAAAAATGCTCTCTGTATATCTAAAATTTCAAATACCAGCATTGTGCATTCTGGATATTGGAACTGTATCTTGATAAGATGTACCTGTCATGCATTTAAACCAATTTATTTTTTTGTTGATTGTATCTTGAGTCAATTGATTTTGTCATGTTGATCCTCTTTTCAGTGTATCTCTGAATAGGTATTATTTTTTTACACAATTGTTTGTGAGTCTACTTGTGTTCATATGTGTAAGTGTGCATGAGATAGTCAGTCGAAAGAGAAGCGAGAGAAGGAGGGAGATTAAATATGGAAATTAGGTGATCCTGTTGCTTGTTTTGTTCCTTCCTGCCAGCTAGTCCAGGAACAGGTCTCACTCCCAGACCCCCTCCTATGCAGACGGACACACTGGAAGCGTTTAGATTACAGGGCGTAGCTAACCCTCTGTGTCGACTGATGTCCCGTCACTCTTATCTTCCCCTCACTGTCTCTCTTACATTATCTGGGAGTCTGTACCAGGCCGACCGTGTGTAGAGTGATGATATGTCACCCCCTGGTGGCAGTCTCCAACAACTGCAGTGTTTAGAGTATGGTAGATCCATGTGGACAAATGGGAATCTTTCCTTTAAGTCTCCATTCCAAATTCCAACAGTGTTCTCTTGTGTGAGTTCTCCATTTATTAATATTATTATTATTATTATTATTATTATTATTGTAGCTAATTTCCAGTGTTCTATTTATGTTTACCCAAATCTGTAGTCGTGTTTTATATGTTGATATTTACTGTTATATTTTGTTACCCAGCTTTATATTAGGTACATAACATATTTTGTAGCTATAAGAGATATTTCCCTAATATTTTTTAAATGAAGCTTTTTAGGAGCGAATGTGTCTTGAGAAGGTGATAGCGTGCAAAATGAAGTTGACGCCATCGACTGATGTCTCGCTCACCTTGTCTTTATTTTTTTGCCCTTTCAAAGGAAACTCAGACATATGCTGTGCTTTTTTTGTTCTCCCGGACTCCTGTGAACATTGTTATGTATTTGAAACGTTTGGATGGTGTAGCAGAATCCTGATGAGGATATGAAGCTGTTGTGTTTGAAGGAAAAAATGAATTTCAATAAAAGAATGCACATGAAATTTGATCCACTGGTGCTGCCTGTTGTTTGTTACTAGCCAAGGGTGATTTTTTTTTTTAACCAATCAGATAAACTCACTGACATTAGGAAATGTAAGATTGACGACAAAGTGTCCGTAAGATTATACAGAATGAAAGTTTAAAAAAGCTTAACACTTGAGAAGAGGAAGAGACCTACTGGCATGGGAGCGAAAGAGTATCATCAGAGAGCGTCAGTACAGCAATGCATACAAAAATTGATCCCTTCTGCCCCCTGCTGTCTAAAGGGTGGAAGTGCATGGTACAGTAAAGTGCATTAGCAGGGAAATAAAAGCCAAGGTCATACTTCCTATGGATCTACAACACAGTTTACTGCAAGTCCACTAGACTCCTCTAGTCTACTTACACAATCAAAATTTATCCACATTTGCAATTCAAAATCCTTGACAAATGATCAGACAAAAGACATCAAAATGTAAGTGTTAAAAAAGTAAAGCGCATTAAGGAATCTCAAACATCTGGATAAAAACCATCTTATGTACATTCAGCAATAGGTTGGGAGTTAAGTGATTTAATATGTAATACAAATTTGGGATATTCTTTGGCGCTATCCTTGTAGGAGAAGAGGGAGGGAAGTCAGAGACAAAGCTGAGGAAGCTGTAGACGAGGAAGCTGGCTGGGTTAGTTGCAGCCATTCTGGGCTCCATCACTGGGGCTAAGTCCCCTTGTTCCTCAGGAATCTGTGTATGGGGCAGAAGATGTCAGAACATTGTGTGTACAGGTGAGAGTTCTAGTTTGGCTGATAGAATATTGTGGGTTAAGTTTTATAAAGACACAAATCAGCAGAATTGATTCATTAAACAAATAATGTAGTACCTTCAATAAATGCTTTTAATTCTTTCAGTTTGACTTACCAAATGAAAATGAGATATAGTAAGAAAAATCCTCCAGCTGTCTCTCACTGAGGGAAACACACACCACAATGCCAATAGGCACGACATTACTTGGATAAAAAACAAGTTAATGCACTTATTCAATCAAAGGCAAAATGCCCTATTGGCATGCTTATAAACAAACATACCAAAAAGAGTCCTGCTCCTCCTCAGAATGCCCCCCTTAGAGTCACCCCTCTTGTGGGTGGATTTCTGGCTGTGGGGTAGAGGGGCAGTAGCCTGGTAAACCAGCCCCTCCTATTTCATTTCATTTGACCCTTGACCTTGACATTGATACATTTAAAAAACGAATGAAAACGGAAACAATTATTTACCTATGATGCAGAAAAAACCCTTTATCCTTTTGTCCATCAGTTGGCGCTGTTGAGCTGAGGCCCTTTTCTGTGTCAAAAAAAACAAAAAAAACAGACACGTTAACATTTGTACAATGTTTATAGTTTGGTACTGTTCGATAAAAACTTCATACCATCTTCATGTGTTTGTTCATACACAAGAAACAGCAGGAAGACAGTGGATTTCTTTTAATTAAATATAAAAAATACACACATGCACACAAACACATGCATACATACCCATAAATACACACACACACACATTTCCAACAGATATGACGTATATAACTTTAACCTGTAACTGTAACTGCAACTAATGTGTGCACTCCCGGCTGCTAATTGACCTATGCTGGTCTTGTAGGACCCTTCTTTGTCTTCCAGTTCATTAAGCTTGTGCTTCAGAGCTGTGCGTTTGTCCTGTGCGATAAGGACCTTTCCTCCAGTGTTTAGGTGCTTTTGCTCTCTCAGGCACCCTTCCATTTCCACCTGTATTTTCACCTAACGATTCAAGAAATACATCATTGTTAAATCTTTTTTAATGAATCGTAGGCCCAGCAACAGCCCTAAAGACCATTTACAATGTTTCTGAGAGATAAATAATCCATAATCCTGAATAAACATATTGAGGTTGGTCCCTCAACATAACAATGTCAAAACAAACTAACCATTTTATTCGGCCCAGTGTGAGTTTGTTGGTTTCGGGACAAGCTCTTGTTGAGAATTTTGATTCTCTCCTCCATGTCCTTGCTTTGTGTTTGCAGTGTGGTGGAGAAGAAGATAACACACAATACACACAATACACATTCACTTCAGAATGGACAACTTCCTTTAAAACAACTAAAACAAAAATAAACTCCTCACCTTCAGCTGTTGGATTTTCTGCTCTGTGATGCGCTGAGAATTCAAACAATCTTGTAGACTGGCCTGCAGTCTTTTGTTTTGAGTAGATCATAAAATAAAGTTTGGTTATGGCATGGAGTAAGTGTAACAATGACATGTCATGTCACAAACTCTGTAAACTCAAAGAAGGGAATATTGGCTACATACCAAAGTGTGTGAATATTTCAATCATGCATTCATTCTTTCCTACATCAATTTACTTGCTTGGTTGTTTGTTTATTGCCTGGTGTGTAATGTTATTCCCATATTCAACCACAATATTGCAACACCAAAAGAGCTTACAATTTTGTCAAAGTTCTGGAAAAGCTATACCTCAAAGCTGAGCTCTGTGATCTTTGCCCTATATCTCTCCACAAAGAGCGTAAGCCCTTTATCATCCAGCGCTGAGCCTGAGGATCACACAACACAGGATTTCAAGGTACCGTCAGACCGAAAACAAAACTAAAAACAGACCTACACTAAATGAAACAAATAAGATCCTACAACGGATATGAAAGACAAAAAATATACATACCATGGTGCTTTAGTAGCCCTTGTAAAATATCAAGACTTGTATTAATATACGTTGAAACAGTTTTTTTGGTAAATTATTACTTCATTTGCAATAAAATAGCATACATATCCATTTAAGATAGTAGTATGATTAACAACAGTTTACTAAACTCATATTAGTTGTTGTTTTTCAACAGGAATACCAGAGGAATGACTGCACTAAAAATCCACTGTAAAAGCACAAGAAGGACAGAGAGGCAGACATTAAGATGGACACTTGGACAATATTTCTGTGATTAATAACAAAATGATTACTGTTACTGTCACTTGTGACAACAAACTAATTTATTATATAATAATTTTAAAATTCAAGAACAAATAGGCTACACAGAAAACAGAGTTGACAAATCTCATATATGTCAAACCAGCTATTTCACAAACCTTGAATAAAATTATAAAATAGTAATATGATTGGTTAGTTGCTGTGAGAAAAGATTATTAAGTAACAAAATATTATGATGATGATTTCCATGTCTTCCATCGCTGCTTGGATGGAATTTCCGCTAAGGTACAGCAGGTGGCGTAAGAAGCTCGCCATCTGAGTTAGTTTGGTCAGTTAAGATTTCCTGTTTGCCCTGGGGAAATCTATCTTTGGTTCCTTTAGGCAGAACCAGATTATGGACTCAAGCGCCCCTGGACGCAAAATTACCTTGCTTCCCTGCCACCCAAAATTCAGGTGGCTACATGTTCTTTTCAAAGCAATTGCAAAAAACTGCTGAATCACCTTTTTTGAGGAAGGTCTGCTTTGGAACTGCATGGCTGCATGAACGGTCTTCTCAGTCTGGAGCGTTTGATTCACTGAGCTAATTATTCATCCATGGTTCTTCTTTTGGCAGTGGCTACGGGTCCGGAATTTCGTACCAGTAGATGCAGAGGTGGACAAAGTACACAATTCCTTTACTTAAGTCAAAGTATGGATACTCCTAGTCAAATATTACTCAACTACAAGTAAAAGTTGCTATGCCAGTTTTCTACTCACGTACAAGTACAAAATTAATTGTTTCTAAAAATACTTAAGTATTAAAAGTACAAATATCTTTTTTCTTTCTTTTTTGATAATTTGGGGCCACAGACAGGTCACTAGAACTTGACCTGACCTTAAGTGCTTTATACACAACATCACTATTTCATATGTTTGGCCTACCTGATAATTTGTTTAACTATACAAGATTTTTACCCTAATATAAAATAATGTAGATGCAAATAAACTTCCAATTAGGATACCTGCAGTCAGTATAGCCTAGCTCATTGCAAATGATCATTGCTGGTTTCTATCCTTTGTCTTGTATGTAAGTCCATGTATAGTTGCAGGAATTTAAGATAATGGTGTAAATTACAAAACAATATGTACTTGGGGAAGCTCTGTAGTTTAAAAAATTCTTTGGGAGAGTGTAATTCCAGGTCCATGATTAAAACCGTCAATTGAATTACTATTGTTATTCATTCTCTACTAACAAATCTGAAACAGCTGAACACAAACACAAAAACTCAATTGGAGTGGTAAATGTAATGTTTAGTTATAAAAATGTGTGCTGAAAGTCAAGTGATTGTCTTTTTTCATTCCAACTTTATCATAGTCACAAATGTTTTGAGGAAAAAATTGTCATTATCTGCCATTGCCATCATGATCAGTGCCAAGTTCAAATTCAGTGACGGAAAGTAAAGACACTTCAGACTTCCATATGATCTATCACATTATTGCAAAATTACTTCAAAGCCATTTTTCAATGTAATTTGTACTGGAACTGTACTGATCATACTTTTTAAACAGGAGTGGAGCGCATCCATCTCTCATCAATTTCATAAGTACTTCATGCACATTTCAAATGTAGTGGAGTAAAAAGTACAATATATGTCTTAAAAATGTAGTGAAGTGAAAGTCACAAGTTGCCAAAATATTTAGTACTCAAGTAAAGTACAGATACTTCAAAATTGTACTTAAGTACAGTACTTGAGTAAATTTACTTAGTTACTGTCCACCTCTGCTTTATTTTAAGGTGGAAAAAATCTACTTGGTGTTGTTTTAAAGGAAACACATTTATTTGAAAGTGGTTCCCCCTCGTGGTCATTAGAGAAGTTTTTTATTTGTTTTGTTTGCAGCGAGGGGACTTGAAAGATTTGCATTTCTGTCAAAGTTTGTTTGTTTGTTTGTTTGTTTGTTTGGACGATTTAAATTGACCAATTGCACATTTCTTTATTATGTCCTGGTGCTAAAAAGTATAAATATATACGGTATGCCTTTTCCTAGGACCTGGGTAGATTAAGAAAAAATATTTCTTTGGTTGTGCATTTGGCCTACAAGCCAATACACAAATGTCATGTATGGTAGAAATAGTTTAGATTTTTTATAGACAGATCCTTGACGACAGCCTCAGTATGTCCCATAATGAACAAAAGCCGCCGGCGAGATGTGAATGCATCTGTGATGCTATCCTTCCAGATGTGGCGCAACCGCAGAGGCTCACGCTTGTAAATGCGCTGGCAGTTGTGTGCCCAACTAAGCTACTAACTTCACGCCGAAAGGACAGGAGAGAACATAGGCAGATAGTCTTCAGGCATGAGGCATCGCGCCTGCACATCAAGGCTGGATAAGTGAAGTGAAGCGAGGTTGCTCCGCCGGGACCTTCGCGTAGGCTGTGCACAGTCCTGTACTCCAGTCTCACCGAGCTGTCAAAACCTGCCCTGGACGCTGTGCGAGGAGTCGAGTCCACGTTGCTTCACGTGTGATCCAGCGAGCCGCGGTTTGATGGCCATTTCAGCGTCGACTTTGGCTGTTTCTGGATGAACAGAACTTGTTGTTGCTGTTTATTTGAACCACAGAACGTACCTAGCACCGGTAAAGTAGCCTGCGTTTCACGTTAATATACCCCCCTTCCTTACCAGAATGCTTGAACAGGTGTAATGTAAACTATATGAATGATTAGGTATGGTTTCGCACTTTGAACATTTAGCATTTAGTATTATTGTATGTTTTTTTTCCTGCTAAAAGAACAGACTGTATTTAATTGCGGTGTTTGCGCTAAATTATGCAAATCGGATTTACACTTTTCTGCTCTTACATTTCTCTATTATTCATGCGCCCATCGAGCAATCAGTGGGGAACAGGAACCAGGCTGCTGCTGTTTGGGGGAAGTTTAGACCACAGCGGGGTTGCCTGTTAAGTCTTGCAGATGGAGCTAACGAAATATGTGTCTTTGATAGAGCTTAATTTGTTACAGCCTCGTAAACATACATAAGTGTTCATTGTTGGTTTCTATCTAATACATCACTGCTCACACGTGTGATGGGTTAAATGCAGAGGTTGAATTTCGTTGCGTGCACTGTGCTATGGTGTGCTGTGTGACAGTGACAAATAGGAATCACTTTCACATATGCTATGTGCTCCATCTTTACATCGTATTCAGCATTTCCTTTTTGTGTGGCGAAGAAAAATGTGCAGAAACACGTCAAATTGACCTCTAGCATATATAATAAAAAATGTATATTAGTTTTTCTTTAGATGTCAACTGCTGCTTATATCAACCATTTTCCATTTCAGAATCACTTCACCCAACTGCTGGGTTTAGCACTGTTGGATTATTTTATTTTATGCTATCATGGAGTCACAAAGGCCCTTTTTGTTGTTGACATAATATGTGGGCTTTTGCTTCAATGCCTCAGTCTGAAAGGAAGCCTGTGTGTGTGTGTGTCAATGTGTGTGTGGAGGTGTTGAACTTCGTGGGCTCACCCTGCAAATGGCCTATGCAGTGAAAGTCACATTGTGTGTTGTTTGCCCTGAATGATTTGAGGACCTGAATGAAGGCAAAGGGGGTTGGGTGGTGCCGTTTTTTTAGGTACCACCAGTGTTACTGGGACGGAAGTGTGAGAGGGGACATATTTTCACCCCCTGAACAATTATGACATGATCACCGCTGGCTGCTGTCAGGATGTGGATGTCATTTAATACTTCCAAAGCCTTTGAATTATTGATTGGGTCGAGACTTCACAGGGCACAAAGCTCTGCTGGCCTTCTCTAAATCTCTGTCTCTCTGTCTCTCTCTCTCTCTCGCTCTCTGCATCTCTCTCTCTCTCTCTCTCTCTCTCTCTCTGTCCCTGTATCACTCTCTATCTCTGTCTCTCTCTCTGTATCTCAGTCTCTCTCCCTCTCTCTCTCTCTCTCTCTCTCTCGCTCTCTGCATCTCTCTCTCTCTCTCTCTCTCTGTCCCTGTATCACTCTCTATCTCTGTCTCTCTCTCTGTACACACACACACACACACACACACACACACACACACACACACACACACACACACACACACACACACACACACACACACACACACACACACACACACACACATACTTTTCTCTCATTTCCTCACTCTCATATCTTTTTCACTCTTCCTCTCTTTCTGTTACCACTCTCTCTCTTGTCTCTTTTCCCCCCTCTTTCCCGCCTATGTCGGGCAAGCTCTTGTTCCCATAGGGGGGCTCTACTGTACTTCATTTAATGCAGCAGCTTTAAGCTTGAAGCCCCCCACCCATATGTTTGTTTTCTATTTATAGTTTGGGTGCATATGAGTGTGAAGATGCCTTCTGTTTGTGGGGCAATTTGCGCTTCAACAGACCTGTGATATGATTAGAGCAAGCCAGCATTTAAGGCCAGTCAGCCAGGAGAGCTAGCCTAGCAAACCAGCCCCTCGTACTTCGTTTAATTTTGTACAGAGGGTCTGGCCTTGCTGCCGCTGACATTCATGCATTCAGATCAAGCGAATCCGAGCCAGTCAGTGAACAGAGGGAGTGTTCATGAGAGATGACGTTGACTTTGTGTGCTACATTTGAATTGTAGTGCGTAGGCAGGCTAATTGCATACGTGACGATCAGACGTTAGCAATTAGGTAAAGGCAGAGCCACTTGTTTTAAACTTAGTAGAGTCCACACCTTCAGGAAGAAATCGTTTCTCAATGCAGCAAGGCCAGACCCTCTGTACAAAATGAAATGAAGTACGAGGGGCTGGTTTACCAGACTACAGGAGAGCTGCTCTGCACCTGAAAACTTCAGTAGGCACCGCCTACTAGTCAGTGCCTACCATTTGTTAGAGTAGTAGCTTCTACACAACAAGCGATTTGTGTGATTTGTTTGATTTGTGTTTCCATTTCTACAGCACACTTTCTTGTGTGTGTGTTTCTGCATGCGTGTGTGCATGTATGTGTGTGTGGGTGTGGGTGTGGGTGTGAAGTTTGGGGGCAGGTATTTTATTACACATTTATGTGTGTTTGGGAATGTGTCTCTGTGTAGTTTTGTGTTTGTATACAACTATTGTTGTGTATGTAACTGAGTTTGCATTTATTTACACCTGTATTCTCTATTTGTATGTGTGTGTGTGTGTGTGTGTGTGTGTATGTGTGTTTGAATGTGTGTGTGTGGTTGTGTGTGTGTGTCTGTCTGTATGTCTGTTTGTGTGCGTGTGTGTGTGTGTGTGTGTGTGTGTATACACACATCCAGGACCACCCAGGGCTATAGCGATGGGTAACGGCTCGATGAAGGCGAAGCCGGTCAAATCCAGCAACGGGTCCCATGGCTCATCCAGCGGTCGGGGGAAAGGCGCCCACAAGGACCCCGGCAAGGGCCTCGGCTCCAGGGCCACAGCCCAGCATCTCAAGGCCAAGGTGCGACGCACCCCCACAGCAGCACAGCACAGCACAGCACAGCACAGCACAGCACAGCACAGCACAGGGAGCCACAGGGTCTGCTGGCTACAGCTGGAGCCTGCTGAGGCACTGTTTTAACACAGAATAGAGTGGAAAATCATGTACCTCTGTGCCCTTTTGCCTGTGTGTGTGTGTGTGTGTGTGTGTGTGTGTGTGTGTGTGTGTGTGTGTGTGTGTGTGTGTGCGTGTGCATGTGTGTGTGTGTGTCTGTGTGTGTGTGTGTGTGTGTGTGTGTGTGTGTGTGTGTGTTTGTCTGTGTGTGTGTGTGTGTGTGTGTGTGTGTGTGTGTTTGTCTGTGTGTGTGTGTGTGTGTGTGTGTGTGTGAAATCAGCACATTGGAACATCCAGTTTTAGAACTTGGTGCCTTAAAACACCAATGTCCCATTAAAAATACCAATGGCATTACTGGCAGTAAATGCAGATCCTCTGGGTAGAATTCAGAAAAAAACATAGACCATCCCATTACAGGACGAGACTGAAATAGCTAAGAGGAAACAGATCACAGAAATCTAAACAGAGGTGTCCATGATGATGAGTTGATCCCAAAATAAATTGATGCTGAATGAGGGATTGATGCGTCTTTTAGGAGCATTATAGGGAATGTACTGGAAGTCTGGGAAGACTTTGGTGCTGGAAAAGTACATAATTTGTGCAGAGCAAAAAATAATCTTCAGCTATGTCCCCATTTTACCTCCGCACCCCCACCATGCAGTCCCTTCTGGGGTAACGTTTGACCAAAGCCAGTTTTAGCCAGCTCAGGCTAGAGGCCTTGTGCATTTTCCACATGGAACAGGATTTATGGAGCGCACAGGCAGCCAAGCTGTAGCATTGCAAAAATTGGGTAACCCTTAATTTGGATAGTCAAACGTAAAGTGCATCACTCACATCCCTAAATTCAGTTACAGAGCATTGTTTTGAATGCCACTAGTGTCTACAATGTTTTCTCAATTAATTTTGCACATTATTTGATGTATCATTATTTGATGTGTCTCTGTATGTGTGTGTGTGTGTGTATATGTGTGTATGTGTGTATGTGTGTGTGTGTGTATGTGTGTGTGCATGCGCGCATGTGTGTGTATGTCTGTGTGTGTGTGTGTGTGTGTGTGAGTGTGTGTGTGTGTGTGTGTGTGTGTGTGTGTGTGTGCATGTGCGCATGTGTGTGTATGTCTGTGTGCAAGTGCATGTGTGTGTATGTGTTTTTGTGTAAATCTGTGCATGTGTGTGGCGCATGTGTGTGTGTGTGTGTGTGTGTGTGTGTGTGTGTGTGTGTGTGTGTGCATGCACATGTGTGTGTGTGTGTGTGTAGGTGGAGGAGCTGGAGCAGGAGCTGCGTCGTCGGGACGAGGAGCTGGACTCGCGACGTCTGCAGCTGCGCTGCCTCCAGGAGCAGCTGCTCCAGCAGGACCGCGTCATCGCCGACCTCACCGAGCAGCTGCAGACCCACAGCTTCCAGCTGGGCAGGCTCCACGCCGCAGGCCCCCGGCCTCCTACGCCGCCCAGGGCCCGGGCCGACCCGCTGCGCGCCGCCCTGGACCGCAGGAGAGGGGCCAAGGCCGGCGTGTCTGCAGAGCCGTCCTCCAGGACCTACGACTCGGGTTCGCTGCCGCAGTTCTGCCTGGAGAAAGCCCGCGTGTGGAAGGAGGGCAGGTGCGTGTGTAAGGCCTCATTCCCACCGACTTGAGCGTGTACAGCGCGTATCCGTGTACAATAGGTTTGTATAGGGACAGAATACGCTCAGATCACGAGTGCGGTGGAAATGGTTATCTGTTAACGTGCATTCTAAATGAATATAGACAGAAAACGGGCACGCGCTGTACATGCAGAGTGTTTGGTGGAAATGAGCCCTAAGATGGAGGGGGACTGAGAGGGTGAAAGAGAGATATAGAGGGTTAGAGAGAAGATACAGAGAAAGAGGGGTAGGGAAGGGAAGAGAGATGTAGATGAGAGAGGGCAAGAAAAAAAGAGGGAAGATACAGAAAGGAAGAGGAGGAGGATAAAAAAGACTTTGGGAAAAAAAGACAAAGAAAGTCATGAAAGAAAGAGGTGGAGAAGGAGGTAGGGCAGGAAAAAGAAGCAGACGGCTGAGAAAGGAAGACTGAACGAGATAAAGATAGCAAAGCAAACAGAATGAAATCAGAGCACTTTCGTGCTGCTGCCTTTGTCATTCTGCCTGACTGGTTGAGAACACCTAGGACACCCACACAGACATACACCTAATGTCTCGTCTTGCCACCACCTTCCTAAGCTCCTGATTAGAGTTCGGGCTAGAGGTTAGAGGTTAGGGTGGCATTGTTGTATTTTTGTCTCCTCTCTCTCACAACATTATTTTGTTTACGGCAATGTAAGTAAACACAGGAGTCAAGGTCGATGGTTTAGATTGTAGGACAGACCACGTAAACTCACAAACTGAACTAGTATTAGTTTGTACTTTATTAACCAACTCGCATCTTTTAGATAATGTTCGCCTGTGGTGCAAGTAGAATAAACTCAGTGGTATTTGCAAAAGCTTAGCAAAATAAAGAGCAGAATACATTTTAAAAGATGCACAAAACTAAAGGACTAAAGATGCAGGAAAGTGTATCCCTCAGCATCCTCGACCAGCATCCTCAAAAAGCCCATTTCTGTGTGTGTGCTCTGCCGCTAAACTGCTGATTAGCCCTCGTGTCTGTCTGTGATGTTTCCCTCAAGGGCACTCCTCTGCACCGAGGAGGCCTGTTTCGGTCACCAATTAGAGCGGGGCATTGAGATGGAAATGTTGAGCGGACGCATCCTGGTGTGTCGCGCCATGCTGCCGCCGTCTCCTTGAAGCTGCCTGCCCACGAACGGCACAGTGTAGCATCTGGTCGCTGGCATGCGTTGCCTGGCCACAAATTTTAATTAAAGGTTTTCCTATATTTCACTAATTTTACCTTAGAATTTTTTTTATTGACAACGTTTAATGATCTCTTCATAATTTCTTAATTCAGGCCAACAGTTTGAAATGTTCTTGGCTGTGTTTTTGTAAGAAAACTAGGTTTCCAAATCTACCCTTACATAAAAGACGTCTTTCATTTGCTTCCAGAGTGGTGTCCAAAGAAATTAACCTATGTATCCAAAACCCCTACATGTCAGCATTACAACAAATATATTTGGTACTCTGTATTATTTTTATAATTCAAGATATAAGCATTTAAAATGTGTCCCTTATTTTTGGACCACCCCATATATAGTTTAGAGAAAACACAAAATACTTGTGCACTTAGGAAAATACTTTTGGGAGAAGAGATTTCCTGACTACACACCTTTTTCTAACATACTATTGTTCGGAAGAACACTTTAGGTTATGTTATTATTATTATGTTATTTTCTGAATCCTGAGGCAATCGTCCTTTTGTGGGGATTGTTTGCTAAGGGTCTAGATGGTCTGTGGAAATTTCCAGGACACTGGACAGGACATCAGTATTGGACCTCAGGATCTTAGGGTGTTTCAGGCCTTTAGTCACTATACACCCTCCTCTGATTCAGCCCCGCTTTAGGTAATCAATTCTTAGCGTATGTCCAGTATCCAATAAGTCAATATTGTCTTCTAAGAAGTCATAATTTGGTGAATGTAAATTGGGTGGTTTTATACCCAGTGGTTTTATACCTCTTGCTGTCTAGTGCTATTGGACTTTTGGACAGTTCTCGGCCTTATCATGTTCCATACACCACACAACTCCAGGGAGCTAACTTGACTAGTTGTCTCTCTGTATACACACACACACACACACACACACACACACACACACACACACACACACACACACACACACACACACACATACACATATATATACACACACATATATATACACACACACATATATACAAAATTTTGTTGAAATCCGCCCAGAACTTTCTGAGTTATTCTATTACAGTTTTTCTCAATTGTTTACACACAATTCCTTGTACTTCAGACACAATGACCACAACATGTAACTCATGCACCAACCCCATGAACTGATTCTGCTAAACTATAAACACAATTCCTGCTTTACACTCAAATTGCAGTTCTAAAACACACTTTTTTCAAAACACTATAGACAATTCTCTGCGTTTGGCACAATTTTCATGACAAAAATCTCTTGTTTTCACAAGGAACACACAGTGATTCAAAACGCTAAAGTCAATTGCCCCACTATGCACACTGACTCATCACATTGGCAAACACCTGTCACACAGCTTTACAATTAGCTATCAGAGCTTTGGAAGAGGCAGAGCCACAGCTAGAGGAGTGAGAGTAAGAGGAGGAGGACGGGGAGGACACGGACGAAGACGAGAAAGGACCGTAATCTCTAATGAGATCAGAGCCATTTTGGTTGACCATTTGGTCAACGAAATTATTTTACAGTAGTTTAGTTGTTTACGTATCTCTCTCCATATTCTACAATCCTCAACACAATTGAGGATTTTGTTTTGACTGGAGATGAAAGTGTATGACCAAGATCCACAAATGCGTGTACCCTTTCTCTAAGCTATGGAAGATGCATGTAGAAATATAGCAATTGAAGCTTTTCATGGATGGATTCACTGCTAGGTCAGGAAAAACATTGCATGTGATGTGGATGAGGTGCTGTGGCCACAAAAAAAGGATGCAGCGTATTTTTTTTTTTTTTTTTTGTAATTGTATAGGCTACAGTGAATTCTTCTGTTCTATTGTATGTAGACCACTGTAGGTGCAGCTTTGTGTTGATTGGGATGCACAGTGTGTATACTGTTTTTGTGGGAAAAATAAAATATATTTGTATCGATGTATATGTGCGTTCTGAGTATAAAAACAATATTCTAAAATATAACACACTTATGTATGTACTGTATGTAGCAAGTGTAACACTGAACAAAAAAGGCCTAAATCATTATGAGGAATGGATAAGAAGTGTTTTCCATTTATCATAGTGTTTTACATTAAGCACATCAGGGTTCAACTGGTTGTTATAAATGTCTATTCATATGATGGTTTGTGTGTGTCATTTGACAACAAAATAGCATTTTGAGAAGAAATAATACTGTTTTGAATGCAAAGTTTCATTTTGCAGGAGAAGTGAGGGTTTTAGCCCATTGTGTGTGTGTTTTTTTGACTTGTGTGTAGAGTTCTGAGAGTATGTGGCATGTTTTCAGAAAATGTGTTTAAGCAATTGAGAAAAACTGTAACAAACAAAAAGACAAACAAACTAACTAACTGATGGACAGACAAACAAACAAACAAACCAACGGAGGTAAAATCATAACCTCCTTGGAGGTAATTATGTACTTAACAAAAAAGTGTGAAAAATATATTCTAGTCTTATATTATTCTTATATTCTAGTCATGAAAATAAAGAAAACGCATTGAATGAGAAGGTGTGTCCAAACATTTGGCCTGTACTGTATATGTATGCATTGATCAAACCTCAGATCATGAAACAAGCAAGGTCGAGTGTTGCCTTGCTGTTAATCATGAGTGATCTCTTGTCCTGCATGTTGGAGGATGCACGCTAATGAGACGTTAGCGGTGGCCCCGTGGGGTAAATGGAGTGCGCTCATCACCATCGCTGCACGTTTATTGGCCTGTCATGGTGAATCATAACTATCCACAGAGTCCCTGGAGAAGACATACGGCCCTCGACTCCTCCAGCTGAGACACTCGAGTAGACCCACGCTGTGATTAGCCTGAATTAGCACTGTTACGTTAGTGTTAGCGCTCCCATGAGAAACCTGATACTAGAAACAGAGTAATCTCAGTTGGCAGAGTGGGAAAAAGGTCTGTTTTCTGTCTTACTGAACAACCAATTATACACTGTCCCTAATGGTTGAACAGGACTAGCACCAAACAGGCAGAACAGAAAAAGCCAGTGTTGACCTAAATGGGCCCTTGTTTTCTGTCAGTATGATGACATTCAAATGTTTAAAATTTGCTTTATCAATTGGAAAATCCTCAGTGTTACTCAAAAATTTGCTCTATGTTCTGTCATGTTCAGAGCGAGGTGTTGTCAGGGTAACGTGGTGGTGATGTAGTCTGTTGCTGCCTTCATATCCTGATATTGTGTTCTCAGAGGTGATTCTAGAGTGTTTCGGGACCCCAGGCAAAAAAATGTACAACTCCCGTTGAAAAATGTATTGAAATTGCTGTACGGTTTCTCACCCTTTGGGAAACCCTGTAGTGGGCCGGGGTCCCCAGAGCAGTTGCCTGTGTTGCCTTCTAACAAGCTATGCATCTGTGTGTGTGTGTGCGTGCGTGCGTGCGCATGTGTATGTGTGTATGATGTGTGTGTGTGTGTGTGTGTGTGTGTGTGTGTGTGCACCTCTCTGTGTGAATGTGCCTGTGTGCGTGCCTGTGTGTGTGTGTCCACAGTGTTAAGAAGCTAATCACAGACTCCCTAAACAAGAACCTGTACCTGAGAAAGCTGGAGGCGCCCCAGATCAGAGACATGGTGGAGTGCATGTATGAGAGAAGCTTCCAGAAGGGGGACTACGTCATCAAACAGGGAGAGCCGGGCAATCACCTCTTCGTCCTGGCAGGTGTGAACACACACACACACACACACAGAGTCACATACATACATACACACAATCCCACACACACACACACACACACACACACACACACACACACACACACACACACACACACACTGTCACATACATACATACACACACACAATCACACACACACACACACACACACACACACACACACACACACACACACAGTAACACACATAGCCTACATACATGCACACAATCCCACACATACACACACACACACAAAAATCCTTATTAAAAAAATCTTATTCAGCAAACATCTGGCAGTCTTCAGGGTGGGTAGCTAACATTAGCCAATGCACATCAGCACCCACACTGTAATGCTTTACAGAAGCCCTGCAAGATTCCAAGGGTCCCGGAAGTGACAAGGGGCCTTTGCTCCTGTATCGCAGAAAGTGTTGAGATAGCATCTGTGGAGACCAAAGATTGCTACAAACAAACTAGATAGTGGAGATAATACTGTAGTTCTTTAAAATTCCTACTCCCTCTGGGCTTAACGGTGCCCTCTCCAATAGCCTAGTACAAGGCAAGGCAAGTTTGTATAGGTTGTTTAATACATAGAAGCAGTGTACGGCTAAGCAGAAGCAATGTACTTAACAAAAATAAAAGCAAATAACAATATGTGTACAAAGAGAGAGAGTGGAGAAGGATGGCAGGTGTGTTAGGGTCAGAGGTGAGGAAGGAGATGAAGGGGGGGGGGGGGGGGGGGAGGAGAAGAAAAAACAGGAAAAAAAACTGAGTGCTGTTTTTTTTACCCTTCCGCATGCTTCCGAAGCAACTTGACCTCTCACAAGCAGTTCTCTTTTCTGCAACGCGTTTTTTCCAGGCCAGTGAGTCAGTTTAAACAGCAACTGTCGAAATGTAGGGTGTGTAAAGAGTGTCAGTGTAGAACGTGTAGAGTGCCCCCTGGAGTTTACCACTGGTAGTGTTGAAAGACAGGATGTTAGGTCCCTACTGTTAAACATGCTTTGTGTTACAGTCATTCAGCAGAGCTCATTCAGAAAAGCAACTGTATTGTATACACAGTGAATTTTTCACTGTTGTTTGGAATAACAACAAATGTACTATATTTTAATAGGTCTATTTTGCAGTCTTTCTGAGCCTTGTGTGTTTGTGTGTGTGCGTGCGTGCACACGTGTCTGTGTGTGTGTGTGTGTTCTTGCAGACGGTAGTCTGGATGTGTACCAGCAGAGTCAGCTGCTTACGTCCATCCCGGTGTGGAGTACCTTTGGGGAGCTGGCCATTCTCTATAACTGCACGCGCACCGCCTCAGTTAAGGGTGAGCTCACCCAAATCTCCTATTCATTTCCCTGTTCATGCATGCATGTTTGTGTGTGTGTGTGTGTGTGTGTGTGTGTGTGTGTGTGTGTGTGTGTGCCTGCATACATGTGGTATGCATGTGTCAAATTTAGGCAGACTGTGTGTGCACTAGGTTGTTAAATTTCATTCGTGTGTGTGTGTGTGTGTGTGTGTGTGTGTGTGTGTGTGTGTGTGTGTGTGTGTGTGTGTGTGCCTGCATACATGTGGTATGCATGTGTCAAATTTAGGCAGACTGTGTGTGCACTAGGTTGTTAAATTTCATTCGTGTGTGTGTGTGTGTGTGTGTGTGTGTGTGTGGTGTGTACTGTATGTCAAATATGCAAATTTCATTAAAGTTTATTCGTGTGTGTGGGTGTGTGTGTGGGTGTCTGTGTCAGTGTCTGCTGTCTCAGTACAGATTGTCTTTGAAGGAGAAGGCATTTGTATTCTGCCCATAATTAGCTAGCTTTAATAGTTGGGGATAGTGAATCATTGGTTTGTAAGGAGGGGGTGCTTGTCAGAGCCAGTTTGAGGTCTAGATGATGTCCTCTTATTCCAAGTGACACCCCCCCCAAAGGCTTGTCATCGAGGAATGACCTGTGAGTCAGTGCTTGTGTGTAGGGAAATGAAACTAAGTAAATTAATAATTAATATATATAATAATACTTATTAATGGTGACGTAGGGCTGCAGAAATGTAGTGTGCAGTGTGTGAGTGTGTGTGTCTGTGTGTATGTGTGTGTATGTGTTTGCACATGGGTGTGCATGACCATGTGTGTGTGTGTATGTGGATGTGTGCACACGTGTGTGTATGTCAGTGCTTCTCAAATACTGGGGCGGGCCCCCCTGGGGGGGCGCAGTGCCATGCCAGGGGGGGCGCGTGTGACCCTGGGGAACATTTTTTACCGTACTAGAATAAAGTGTAATTGCAACATCGACCACAGTACAGACTAAAAAAGAATGTTAATAAAGGAATTATTTGTTATAAGGTGATGTATATTTCTTTATTTTTTTGTTTTCTTTATTGTTAATAAGGATAAAATGTTATGCAGGGGTGTTATCTAGTTGTGTTGGAGAGTGGGGGGGGATGTTTTATTCCTCCTAGAGGCGGCGTAACAGAAAATAATTGAGAAACACTGGTGTATGTGTATGTGTGTGTGTGTCTGCATGTCTGTGTGTGTCTGTGTCTGTGTGTCCTGCAGTTAAACCCCTCCTGACCTCATTAGACGCTGTCTAGCGGTGTGACTCAGCGAGTTCTGTAATGATGGTGTGTGCTGCTGTGAACTCTCGACACTGCCCATCTAACGAGCCGTAACTGAGAACGACAGTTTCAACCCCCCCCCCCCCCACCTCCTCCCCCTCCATACCCTCAGCCCCATCCCCATCCCCAGCCCCATACCCAGCACCACCCCACCCCATCCCCACACCATCCCCAGCCCCATCGTCATCCTCAGCCTCATCCTCATCCCCATCCCCAGCCCCATACCCAGCACCACCCCACCCCATCCCCACACCATCCCCAGCCCCATCGTCATCCTCAGCCTCATCCTCATCCCCATCCCCACCCCATCCCCACACCCACCCCACCCCATTCCCACCCCATCCACATCCTCACCCCCATCCACATCCCCACCCCCATCCACATCCCCACCCCATCCCCATCATCGCCCTTGGAGAGTGTGGAGTGGTGATCACACAGAGTCCCCAGAAGAGTGAAAAGTGTCAGAAGTGCATGACAGCGAAGTCAGCAGAAATAGGATCTTAGCCATCACGTCCTGTCATTCATTGCAGTTAGGTCCTTTTTTAGAGCACTTGGGAGAGGCGTGCTGAGGGAAGGAAAGAGAAGGAAATCAAGCAAGCTTTCGTTTTCAATCTGGTTTACATTTAAGGAGAACAGGATGAAAATGCCATGACGAACATTGACAATTACACAACCAGAAACCAGTTCTTTCTTTTTTGTGTCTACACATTAGTTTACTGGGGTATTTTGTCCAAAAAATATGGCTCAATTAACACCTTCTTTAAGACATTGAATTGAAAGAAGTGAAAGCAGTAGAGAATACAACAACGGTGGTTAGGTGACAAACCTGGTTTATTTAACAAAAAGGTTAGTCACACCTTTACAGCTACCTCTGGGTTAACTAAAGCATATTTATCACTTTGCCATTTTTGTAATATACAGCATTGATCTGTTCATGAAGACATGTGTGTCAGCGCTGGTGTGTTGAGATGACAGCTGGTCTTGTGACATCCAGTCCTGGAGGGCACATTAGTGGGGTTGAGGGACCCAGGACAAGGCTGTAGGACACAGAGGGGACACAAACATAGCAAGAGAGAGAGAAAAACCCAAACATTACACACAATATCACAAACACATGCACACACACACACACACACACACACACATACACACCCACACACACACATGCATACACACCCACACACACACATGCATACACACACACAGACATACACCAACCCCACACACACACATGCACATACACACGCACGCACACACACACACATACACACCCACCCACACACACACGCACATACACACACATACACACGCACACACACACATACACACCCACCCACACACACCCCCACACACACACACATACACACGCATACCAATGCATACACACCCCGCTAGCCAAAATAATTGTACTTTTTATTATTTTTTTTATTTTTTTATTCAATTGTGCTTTTTAATCTATTTTTAGGTAATTTCGACAATTTACTTAGACAGTCTATACTTTGTACTAGTACTAGTCTACTTTGCAGTAATGCCTTTTTTAATCGTTATGTCAACTTTAAATTTGCAAACCAATTTCCATCTTGAAATTGGAAACACCTCTGAGCCTTTTTAATCAGGACCCAGTGTAGCAGTGCAGTCTGTGCTATTGGCCTTGACATTAGGGTACTTATGTACTTACGTAAGGTGCGTAAAAGCTCACGTTTACGCCAACCTCATTACATTTTACAATGCCTTCGGGCGAAACATAGTCCCAAAGCCTACGGCTCTTTTTGCTAACGCGGCCCTTGTGTTGTGTGATGTGAGGCACTATCTCACAGGGCATCACAGCTTTGTTTTTGTTTTCATGTTTTTCTCTTTGTGTTGTTTGTTTGTTGAAGTGGTGTCACTTTGGTTAATGTGCTGAGTTTGACCCAGCGTTTCCTTAATTTTGTTTTCTGCTCATGTGTTTGTTTTGTAGTTTTTGTGTTTTGGTCATTTAGTGTTTGAGAGTACTATAGAGGCTGAAATGCTCTTTTGTTTTTGTGTTTCCTGACTTCCTGTTGTGCGTTGCCGTTTGTGTGTTGTTTGTATGTTCGCTGGCCAAACAATTTGAGGCTATTTGGGGGATTCCTTCCCTGACACTGTGTCAAAGTGCGTCTGTGTGTGTGTGTGTGTGTGTGTGTGTGTTTACCGTACCCATATCCTGTTGTATGCATTGACTGGCATGTGTGTTGTGGTTTTAGCTGTGACGGGTGTAAGAACATGGGCTCTGGACCGTGAGGTGTTCCACAACATCATGCGCATGACGGCACAGACTCGACACGAGCAACACCGCAACTTTCTCAGAAGGTCCCATCACTCTCTCTCTCTGTCTGTCTCTGTCTCTCTGTCTGTCTATCTGCCTCTCTGTCTCTCTGTCTCTCTCTCACACACACAGACACACATACACACCCAGAATGTTTCATTTATTATGTTTATCCTGCAGTACATTGTGTTATATTTAAATATCTGCAGTTATCAAATGACTGGTGGACTTGCCATCATTGCGTCTGTGCTCAACTCTTGACCCGCTGTGCCGATCCCTATCTTATCTAACATCCAGTGAGGTGGAACCCTCCCCAGCAGCCAACAGACTTGATCAAATAAACAAATTAAAATACTTCGGCTGCTTTAGATTTGCTAGTGCGGTGCATTGTCCGTGCGGGGGATGATAGGCCTCGTCCAATTGAATTTTCTACTGAAGGAGGCCAAGAGATAAAACAAGCCATTTGTTTCTTCTGTCAACACAATGAATGGAAACCATGGATGTGGCGAGGGGGGGGGGGGGATAACTCACTCCTGTTGATGAGACAGAGCTGATAATACATACACATAAATTACGATAACTCTGTTAGGTCTGGCTTCCTTTTTTGCCTTAAGAGGCCACACATGTCCGTGTGTGATCTATTACCACCGTAAATGTCCCTTTTTCCAGCCATGATGCCCCCTATAGATGGCAGGAATGCTTCTTTAAACAAGCCATATTTAGTAAATATAAACAAATGTTGTGGTGGTATTGTGGCTTTTCCGGTCTTGTGTGCGTGTGTCTTTGACATCTGTTTTGACTTACATATCGCTTTTCATCCCCATGTTGCAGTGTCTCTCTTCTGACAAACCTACCTGAGGACAAGCTCAGTAAAATTGTGGATTGTTTGGAAGTGGTAAGTAAACATCAGATTCTGAGAACATTCCTAAATATTCGAGTAGAGCTATGCGGTATTGATAAATTTAAGTAGGGAGATTCTGTGATTATTGGTGTGTGTGTGTATGTGTGTGTGTGTGAGAGAGAGAGAGAGAGTGTGTGTGTGTGTGTGTGTGTGTGTGTGTGTGGTCATGTAATTCTATGGTTGTGAGGGCCAAAACTAGAAAAAAAACACTTCTGATGACATTGTGATGGTCCTCACAACAACACTGTTTTCTTGGCCATTTTGTTGTTATTAAAAAAAAAGTATAAGTACAAAAACATTTACTTACTGACAAGTTATGGTTAGGGATTGTTTTGGTCTGGACACAGTGAAGCATTCTTTAGTTAGATATGAATGGGTGTCAATGAAAGGTCCTCACAAGCATAGAAAAACAAACTGTGTGTGTATGTGTGTGTGTTCTTTGTCATGAGATTTGTGTGATTTGTGATTTGTGTGGGTAGCACTAGGGTTAAGGGGATCTGAGGGATATTGTTATCTTAGTAAAGTATTTAAGCACAGCCAAGGCCCCTTTACTCAGACTTGCCTGTGAAGCCTGTGATTGCTGAAAGCAAAGAGCAACAGGCCAGTGAGCGCTGCTGACTGATGTAGCCTACTTTTCTGCCTGGCAACCATATCAATTATTAAGTCCCTCTTCTTTTGCTGAAGTAAGACTTTCAGACAGCTTTTTATTTCACAACACCATGTGCTGACAAGTGCTCTGTTATACAAAAAAATGGAGTGAGAGTGAGGAGATCTTCAAGGGCATTCTTCTCGACTATCAGCCCCCATCCCCCCGGAAGAACAGGAACTGGAGAACGTAGGTCCTCGATCATTGTGAAGGGAGTGATTATGTGGGGTGAGGTTGTCTCTGGAGACTTCTCTCTGTGTAACCCAATCGTGGCCACAGATGTTGGGCCCAAACTCATCCGAAACTGTGCAGGCGTAGCATCATTATGCATCAGGGCTGGAGATGCCATAAGCAGGCCTGGGAGCTCAGCTAAACTGTGCTTGTGGTGTCTTTTGAAACCCCAGAAGACCCCACATAGGGAGACTGGAGAAGCAATGAGGTGGCAGCAACATGAATTAGACATTCCTGGAATGATTCTTTCCTAAAAACAAGTCAGGATAGTTAGCTTCATTTGAATGTCAACTATGAGAAATGGTATAAATGAAATTAATTTTAGCTAGCTAGTTAATACTACTACTACTACTGCTACTACTACTACTAATAATAATAATAAAAATAATAATAGTAATAATAATAATCTTTAACTATATAGTAGCCTGGGCCCGTTCATGCATCCTGTGACGCTCCATTGAATTTTGCATTCAGGTCAGTCTGTCCAACCTGCCTACTCTCACATCTTCCTGAAAAATCCGGAACCAAAGAAAAGCGAACGCTATGCGTTTGTCATTGGAATCACTGGTCTGATTGGTTGAAGCTTTCTCCAGTAGTATGCAGAGGTATTTGAAAGAAGCCCATTGATCCCACTTCTGAGAACTTCCTGTCTGTGGGAGGTTTGCCAGACCAAGCTCCATCTACAAGCTTGGTGCGACAGCCAGGCTACTTATATAGCACATTTCATACAAAGAATGTAGCTCAAAGTGTTACAACAGTTTGGCACGAAAGCACAAGACCAGATTTCTTGTAGTCCAGTAGCACCAGAAAAAATCTGTCAGGGCACTGTCGAAAGCACTGCTTTTGTCCCTGCAGAAGCAAGCACCAGGACAGTGGGGGTGTGGAAAAACTCTCTTTTTGTGTTGGTTTATTTAAATTGAAATATAAGACACCTCAGGCAGGACCATGGCCTCCATATGGCTTAGTTAGTATAATTACTTTAATGAATATGATTTCCTTGGTCATCGAATATTTCTTCTGTGTGACAGAATTATTAGCAAAAAATAGGCCAAATGATCTTCATTTCATCAAATTTTAGTGCTGAAAGGAATAGGGACAAACAAAGGAAGTTAAAGCCAAAAGCTGAAGCATATAAGGTTTTGTCTTGTTTTGCTTTTGTCTTTTTAGGTACATATGAAGGGAATATCATACACACAATCCCCTATGCCACAGGGGAAGAGGATGTTTGTGTGTGTACCCAGCTCCAGCTTGTTAGCTCTGTCAGTCTGGTTGTCTTGTGTGATTTGAGGCCTAATTGAGCATTGTCTTCCCAGGCTGGCACGGTGTGTGCAGACAGCCACTGTTTACTGCGAGATAAGCGCATCAGAAATACCCCTAATTAGCCCAGTGCTATGTGATCAGGGCCGGGGAGAGCAGGGTAAATATGTCTCCGGCTGGCAGCTTAGAGCAGACTTACGCGGGAGGGCTGCAGACGTCCTGTTGCCTCCTTAGGGACGCCTGAGTACAGGAAACGACTAACGGCCGGTGAAAGATCAATATCTAGCATGAAGAGCCCACACAGTTATCACCATCTCGTAATCTCTCTATCTTGCCTCGTTCTCAATGTTTATCTTTAACTCTCTATCTTTTTCTTCTTCTTCATCCTTTCTCTGTCTTTCACTCTTAATATCTTCATCTGTACCTTGCTGGATTATTCTCTCTCTCTCTCTCTCTCTCTCTCTCTCTCTCTCTCTCTCTCTCATTCTATCTCAATGTGCTTTTTTCTAATTTAGTTTTCTCTGTCTTCCTCAGGAATATTACGACAAGGGAGACTACATAATCCGCGAGGGAGAGCAGGGAAACACCTTCTACATCATATCCAAGGGAAAGGTACAAATGCCAACCCCAAACCTCCCTCTCCTGTCTGTCCAGTCATTGCGATGTGTCCCACTTAAAACAACACTAAGACAACACTACCAACACTACCAACACTGCCCTTTTTCAACCTTAAAATACTGTTTTCAAAATCATTTCAGTGGTTCATCAACTTGTAATAGGGTGACAGGAACTACCTTATTCGCTAAGTAAGTTTGGAAGAGCAGGCCGTCTCTCTGTAGTGTGAATGGGAGACAT
Source organism: Coilia nasus (assembly GCA_027475355.1). NCBI lineage: Eukaryota > Metazoa > Chordata > Actinopteri > Clupeiformes > Engraulidae > Coilia > Coilia nasus. The sequence continues at coordinate 26,090,056 of CM050217.1, forward strand.
TTACGCTTCCAACCTGTAGGGCGACCAAAGACGAAAACTACTTAGTGTTGCTTTAATGCCCAGAGAGACCTTGGCATAACCCGCTCAAATAAGCCCCATTTCGGGGGTTCACTGTGGCACAGCTGGCTACACCACCTGTACCCTACATGGAGAAGGACCATGGTTGTGGTTGTGGTCACTGCCCAACCCCACCCCACTCTCTTTCCAGCTTGCTTGCTGTCTTACTCTTCATTGTGCTGTCAAATTAAGGGCAAATGGTCACAAGGGGGGTGCTATCTAGTATCTTGTAATGTCAGGAGTCGAGGGCATCATCAGGAGGACCAACCCTGCCACTGACACCAATCAGAATCTCTCAACCTTTGGGATGTTCCAAAAGCAGCAACCCGGAGATTGGAGATTTATTGGCCTAATAGTTACAGTAATGCTGATTTTTTTAACATGGGGTCATGACTAAGCTGCTGGAATCTGAAAAATTGGGTGGGGTCACAGAGCCAAAAAAAAAATGTTGAAGATCGCTGATCGAGGGGACGTTTGCAATGTCGAGAGCCGAGGGCACCGTTGAGGACACCACTTCCCCTCCGGCGTGCTAAATTGAATGATACACAAACAGGAGCAGTAATGACTGTGTATTCAGTGAGTGGGGGAGAGAAGGGAGAGGGGAGAAAGAGGCGGGTCGGAGGAGGGAGAGGATGAGAGTGAAAGTGAGATGTATGTGTAACCGGAGAGATGGAGGAGAGGAGAAGTGGGGGAGGAGGGAGGGAGGAAGGGTGGGTGGGTGGGGGGTAACGGGCGGAGGTGAGATGGAGACGAGACATTGGGGTCCTTGGGGATCAGCTGTCACCATTAAGGACCACTGAATCACAGGACCACATCACTGTGTGTGTGTGTGTTTGTGTGTGTGTGTGTGTGCTTATCGGTTCCAGTGTGAGATGAGATTATATAGGAACGCATTGTGATATATATGTGTGTATGTGGCTGTGTGTGTGTGTGAGAGAGAGAGAGAGAGAAAGAGAGAGAGAGAGAGACAGAAAGTAAGCGAGAAAGAGAGAGTGAGAGATAGAGGGAGAGAGAGAGAGAGAGACAGAGAGAGAGAGAGAGAGAGAGAGAGAGAGAGAGAGAGAGAGAGAATGTGTGTGTGTTTGTCACTTAATATGATTTTTCTTAAGTGCAGGAAATGGTGCCACCCAGGCGGCCCGGTTCTCTGGGGGAGTAATAGACCCATTAGCACTGGCCTCCAGAAGCTGTGTGTGTGTGTGTGTGTGTGTGTGTGTGTGTGTGTGTGTGTGTGTGTGTGTGTGTGTGTGTGTGTGCGCGCGCGTGTGTGTGTGTACATGTGTGTGTGTATGTGTTAAGGGGGTCGCAGGCAGGGGCCACCTCTGAGTGTGCTCCCTCCCCAGCATGGAGCTCCCACTGCGGCTCTTTTCCCATCAGCCTCCCCTTAGCCTCCGACCCTGGAAGTGCAGGGTTACAGCACAGCACAGCACTGCACAGCGAGCACAGCACAGCACAGGCAATAATGGCCAATGAGTCACACACACTTCTGCACCATTTGCCAAACAGGTTCTTACCTTTGGCAGTGTCTGTGTGTGTGACTGTGTGTGTGTGTGAGAGAGAGAGACTGTTTGTGTGTGTATGTGTGTGTGTATGTGTGTGTTTGTGCGTGTGTGTGTGCATGTGTGTGTGCGTACATTCGTGTGTGTGTGTGTGTGTGTAAGAGAGAGTGACAGTTTGTGTATGTGCGGGTCTGTGCCTCCAGGAGTCAAAGAGCAGATTTAGATTTAATATGGAGATACTAAACAAAAGGTCACATGAAACCCAAAACACACACACGCACACACACACACACACACACACACACACAAACACACACACACAACACACACACACACACACACACACACACACACACACACACACACACACACACACACACACACACACTTCTATGTACATACAGAGCTTGTCAATCAACCTCCACTGAAGCAGCTGCTGAACTAAAAGATGTGTGTGTGTGTAAAGTGTGTGGTCATATGCATAAGTGTGAAATGGACACCTGTTAATGTCTGTGTGTGTCGTGTGTGTGTGTGCGTGCATGTGTGTGTCGTGTGTGTGTCTGTGTCTTCATGTATGTGTGTGTGTGTGTGTGTGTGTGTATGTATGTGTGTGTGTCGGGTGTGTGTGTTTGTGTGTGTGTGTTTAGGTGAAAGTGACCCAGAGCACACAGAGCCACTCGGAGCCACAGGTCATTAACACGCTGCAGAAGGGGGACTACTTTGGGGAGAAGGCCCTGATCAGGTGACGCCACCCCCCTGTCTAACACCCCCCTATCCCTCTCTCCTCCTCCCCAATGCATCTACTCCTCCTCTCCTCCCATCCCCTCACGTTTATCTCTTTGCTTTGTGCACCCTCGATTGACCCTTCCGACACTTTTGTATTCATCTTTCTACCATCCGCTATTCGAGTTTGGTTATATTCATCCATCCATCTTTCTTATTCATCCATTACTACTTTTCTCCTTCCACTCTGACTAGTCTTCCATACAGCCATCACTTTCTCCCACTCTTCTGCATCCTTCTATCCCCCAGCTTACCATTCATCCCTCTCTTTCTCTATCCTCTCTTTCCAATCAATCTCTCCCACTCCTCCTCCCCTTATTGCTTGTAAGATCCCTCCCATCACCTCCCTTTCTGCCCTTCTCTCTTTCTCCTTCCCTCCCTATGTCTCTCCCTCTATCACTTCCTCTTTCATTCCCTCTCTGTCTTAATGTCTCTTTCTCTTTTTCACTCTCTCTCTTCTTATCTCTCTCGCTCTACTTATTTCCCCCCTCTTTCTCTTCCTGCCTCTCTCCTAGTATCTCTTTCTCTCTCTCCTTCTGTTTGTCCCTACCTCCATCTATCCCTACCTTTTTTCCTCTGTTTCCTCCCTCCCTCTCTCCCTCCCTCTCTCTCTCTCTCCCTCCCTCTTTCTCCATCTGCCCTTTCTCAAACCTGGCCTGCTCATTTCCGTCTCTTAACCCCCTGCCTCTGGGGCCGGCTGACTTAACCTCACAGTCTGACCTCATCGCTTAAGAACAAAATGAGCAGATTGACCTCTGACCTTTCCAACCAGAGTGTCATGCCTCAATGTCTCTGTGTGTGGTTGAAGTGGTGTGTGCATTCCTGACGGGCTCCTGATGAGTATGTGTGTGTGTGTGTGTGTGTGTGTGTGTGTGTGTGTGTGTGTGTGTGTGTGTGTGTGTGTGTGTGTGGGTGTGTGTGTGTATGTATGTGGGTGTGTTTGATACTTCTCTGTCTCTCTCTTTCCTTCCCCTGTATGTGTGTGCATGTGTGTGCGTGCTGGTGTGTGTGCACGTATGTGTGTGTGTGTCCATTTCTTCTCTGGGACAGCGATGATGTGAGATCAGCCAATATAATCGCAGATGAGGATGGAGTGGAATGTCTGGTTATTGACAGAGAGTAAGTACTCATGCCACCCGAGGCAGTCAGCATCTAAGCACTCACATACACAGCACATCAACCTGCTTAAGCAAGCAAAAATACAGACTATATTTAGGTGTTAACATGATGCATTGACCTACATCCAGACATGGTATTACTAACATGAGTCCAGAAATGTTTGTAGGGAGGAGACACTGTACTAGACAGAAAATGAAATTGGAGGACTGTATTGAAGGTGGGAATTGTATTGGCAAACATAGAATAATTCTACTGTAAACAAATCTCCTGCCCTGTTTTCTGATGAACCAGTTATGTCTTAGAAAAGGCATAACAGGCTTTCCACTTCCACTGAAAGTTCTGTTTATATATAGCTCTACACTATGCCATACCGTACCATATTCTATACTATACTACACTATACTATACTGTACTATACTATACTATACTATACTATACTATACTATACTATACTGTACTATACTGTACTGTACTACACTATACTATACTGTACTATACTGTACTATACTACACTATGCTATGCTATGCTATGCTATGCTATACTATACTATACTATACTATGCTATGCTATTCTATACTAAATTGTATTCTGTTCCCATATTTGTCATCCATATTCTTTATTGTTTTACTCTTTTATCCTATATCAACTCTTGAACACAAGGCCTACACTTAAACACATTAATGAAAACTCTACCTAAATCAATACCTATTTTACTTCTATTAACTCATTTTATGTTAGGCATCACAAACAAAACATAGAAGTGTTATGTTTAGAGGTGTTTTAGCAGTTACCTCATAGGCAGTTGTTTTATTCACAACATTTGATATTTTACATTACTTATTTTATACACATCTTCCCTTCCCATAGAACCTTTGATCAGACTGTGGGAACTTTCAGTGAGCTTCAGAAATACCTGCAGGGCTATGTGGAGACTCTGGACCGCGATGACAAAAAGAGGCAAGCTAAGTAAGTTAGCGCTAACCTATACTTTGTGCAAGCACTAAAGCTAAACAACATGAGCATATAAGTTTCAGTGTTAACAGTCAAGCTGAACTGAATCAGAAGAGCTAAACTTTAGCCGCTAAAGCTACTTGATGTAACCCCAAAAGCTTTTGGATGCACTGTACATTTGCACCAAAGACACTTGATAACAGGAGCACATCACCTTCAGCTAACAGATGTGTGGTTACAGCTAAACATGGCAACCTGCTGGCTGCCATCATACAAGCATAAATATTACAGGAGTTACTGTGATTGTGTGCTTCAGTGGCAGTGCGGTACTGTGGTTCACTTGATGGATGCATATGGTTTGCACACAGACTGATGCCCAACATAAATCATTCATGTGTACTATAAAAGATGTAACTATATATAGTGGTGCATTTCTACCTGACATTTCTATGTGGTGTAAAAAGCCACACGTTTTTACCAAAATCAAATGTTCGCTTTATAAAGTCTTTATTACAGCGTTATACATGGGAAATAATCCTAAGGTATTTTTTTATTTTAGCTTTTTGAAGTTTGTATAGCTGCTGAACATATCCATGGTCATTTCTGTTTTTGTCAGCATAACTGGTCTTTTAGGACAGAATGAGGTTTATAATTTTTAAAAGATGTCAAATGTTTAATGAAAATGTTTTTCATTGTTCTTCAACCTTTAAGGTGGTTGTTGACTTAATCTGTTAAAATGTTGACGTACATCCATGTCCCACTGGAATGTGCCTGGGAGTAGGTGACACCTTGTGGATTTAAAAAAAAAAAAAAAAAAACATTTCGCCTCCCCTACCCCACCTCCTCTGCAGGAAGTTGACCTCCACCCTGCCCAGCCCTCCCCTCTCCCCTGGGCTCATTGAGCTGAGCGAGAGCAGCTCGGGCTCCATGCCTCGCCTTAGCAACCTGGAGGTCATCACCACACTGGGCGTTGGTGGCTTCGGACGCGTGGAGCTGGTGAGAGATGGAGAGACACATTTTTCTAAGCACGTTTTGGTGTTGTTTTTCCATGTGCATATCTAGTAAATATGTGTATTTCAATATGCCACGAACACCACCCATATACTTTAACCCTAACCTTGATTACATAGGTAGATGCACCAATAGCACACACTTACAGTACATGCATGCTTGTGTATGTCCCGGTTTAACTCAGCACATACAACAACTTAACATCATAGATCGATCTAGATAGATAGATCTAGTAACGTAGGCCTGTAACATTCAACAAAAGTGTATGCGTTTCACCTGAAACTTAAGGAAACAAAGTTGTGACAAGCATGCATTGTTTTCCTTTTTCTGTCTTTTTTATTGTTTTATACAGTCTTCATCTATTTTCATTCATACACAATATTTTATTTATACATGTATGGAATGTGATGTGGCATTGCCTCCACTAATTTGGTTGGTATTTGTTGCTCACCACATCTTCATGTGAAACCTAGAGCTCGAAGATGACATTTGGGGGTGTGTCCTACAGGTAAAGGTGAAGAATGAGGATTTGACCTTTGCCCTGAAGCGCATCAAGAAGGCCCATGTGGTGGAGAACAAGCAGGAAGAGCACATCCACTCTGAAAGGAGAATACTGGCTGAGGTCAACTCACCCTTCATTATCAAGTGCGTTGCAATCTTCCTGCTCGTGTGTGGTGACATAGCCAGCCAGCTGCAGTGACACCTTTATAGCTGTTATTATACTACTCAAAACAATTAAAGGTGTACTTCCATCGTGTTTTCATTAATTTTGCGGTGTTTTCTAGTATTAATAATTGCCCTGTGCGCTGGTTTTAATAAAAAATGCTCTAGTGCTTCTGTTTCAGGCTGTTTTAGTTTGGTGGAGGGGGTGGGGCTGGGAGAACGACACGATTTCACCAGAGGCACGCTCCCTGCAGCTTCCTTTGCCCCACAGTCAACTTGATAGCAGAGTAAGGTAAAGGGGAAAAGTCAACTTGACAGCGCTACAACTGCACACAGAATGTCTACGGAGATACAGCCTTATGTATTTGATCCTGAATCCGAAGAGGAAGAAGAGATGGCACAAGCACAGTCGCTTCCTGACCGTTTGTCAATGAACGTTTCAGAATGGTAATATTTGCATGACAAAACAGTGCTAAATGCAGTTCAGTCATTCAACTAGCCTGCTAATCTTCTGCTAATCGAGTCAGTCACAGGCTAACATTATTTAAAGCCCATTCGGTCAGTTTCTCTTATATGTATTTCCACGTCTACGTCACGCCGAAGGCCCTTTTCGCATTGGGTCGTTTTTCCGCCTATTGTCTTCTTTTGACTGATATAGAAAACGGGGATAGAAAAACATTTTGATATGCAGCATGCATATGCAACTCGGGGTGACCTATCATATTTCAAAAGAGCAAGTACTAAACGGTTTCTCGTGGAAGTACACCTTTAAGGGAGCAAGCAGAATATCTGTTAAAATGTTGACTTACATCCATTTCCTGCTGGAGTTTGCCTGGGAGCAGGTGACACCTTGTGGATGTAAAAAAAAAAAAAAACAAAAAACAACATTTCACCTCCCTTACCCCCACCACATGTTGAGCTGTTTTACACCGGTTTAAACTTTGGCCTGGTTGTCTGGTGTCCAGAGCCGACTTATCACACTATGTAACACAGCAAAGCAACGAGCAACCTCCCTCTGAGTGTTCCCATCTTCCAACAGTTGCACTGCTCTGGCCATGTCTGCTGGATCCAGATATCGCCTGGCAGCATTGGTTACAACCAGGAACCACAAACTCAGCCATATAACGATCCAAAATGCACATATTTTAGCCATTAGGGTACAGAATGCAACTGTGAAACAAATGTGGGCAACTTGCCTTTATATAGGGCCTTGCTGCTACAAGGTTTGAGCACACAAGCTTCCGCATGATTTGGCTCAAACTCACCAGTTGAGATACACTGCTACTCAAAACTAAATAAACAGTTCAGGTAAACTTGAATTTATATGAAAATGTAGCAAAATGGGTTTGCTTCCTTAACTGTTTTGAGTAGTGTATAGTATGTTGTATGTTGGCGAAAGCATTTCAGCTATTGCTGTACTGGATTCCTATCAGTAGTGATAAAGAAAAGTAATGTTATGTATTATAAGTTACGTATATTTTTTAGATATGTTTGATAAATGTTCTGATGGAACCATAAACCATTCCTAGAAATACAAACAAGATTACCACTCTGCTTTGGTATGAAGTTGATGTAAAACCTTTCTGCATATCGCTTTACTACAGTTTTAAACAGATACGCATAGTTATGCAAGTACCTTACGACTATGGATGGGGAATACACTTACGGCTGCAAAATTTAAGTTAATTTATTATGCTGAATTTAGTGCAGTGTAATCTGATACATTTTTAGTAGCTCACAGCAGATTCAACCGAATCCTGGACAAATAATTAATGTCTCTCTTTCAGCTTGTACGACAGCTCATCCCTCTCAGATATTACGATACAGCATTAAATTTACCTCCCCAAACTCAGGAATTTAATCCTGGGAAGGAAATTGCAATGTGTTTCATCCGGATGCACTGTATGTCTCTTTGCCCCTAACCGTAATGCAGGTTATGATCTGAGATGGGTTTATAATTCATATCAGTGGTAATATTACGGAACAGTGTTAGAGGGCAGATGAAGCTGTCAATCACACGGCTTTGATCATTGGGTTAGTCCAACATGTGACACTCTTGGGGACCTTGGCCCCTCTGACTGTGAGGTGTGCTTATTGAGTTCTCGGCCCATATGCTTTCCAGACTTCATATTAAAGCCATTCATCTTTCCCCATCATCTTCCTGCAGCAGCCATTAAAATAATGTGCCCTCAGATTGCACTGAACCGCAGTGAGCAAGGCACCAGCTGCTCGTCAGAGACATTCATAAAGCACACATACTGTGTACACACTGAGCCTCTCTCAGTGCACTAGATGGATGGATATGATCAAGGCCCAGTGTGTGTGTGTGTGTGTGTGTGTGTGTGTGTGTGTGTGTGTATGTGTGTGTATAGACTAGGGTTGCAAAGGGGCAGGAACTTCCCAGAAAATTCCCTGTAAATTTCCACAAACTTTACATGGAAACTTTAGTAAGGGAATTTTGGAAATATTCCAAATTGGTAACTTTCCACAGGAATTTTGGTGAATTTATGACAATGAGTGGGAATTAACTGTGACATTTGGGTGATATACCAGAATAAATATAAACATTTTATTTTGTCTATCGAACAATATATTGCCGGGAGAGGAAATGGTAATTTCAAGTAGACGTCATCCATGATTTCCAGTAACAATACATTGATGAAAGAGGAAATGGTGATTTCAAGTAGATGTCTTTCATGATTTGCATCATACGCCAACATGTGTTACTTTCTATTGTTCTCTGGTCCATCCCCAGGCTCCACTGCACATACAGAGACAGCAAGTATGTGTACATGCTCCTGGAGGCCTGCTTAGGGGGCGAGATCTGGAGCCTCCTCAGAGACAGGTCAGTCAACACACACACATGCACGCACGCACACACATACACATACACACACACATACAACTTGACAGACAGACACACACACACACATGTACACACACACACACACACACACCCACACACACGCGCACACACACACACACACACACAACACACACACACACACACACACACACACAAATTGACAGACAGACAGGCAGGCAGGCAGGCAGACAGACACACAGACACACACACACACACACACACACACACACACACACACACACACACACACACACACACACACACACAAAACCACTACTGTTCAGTAATGTTAGCTTCTTGCACGCCATAATGGCGTTTCCTAAACTGGGAAGTTTCCTGTTTTCCCAAATCTATCTAAATACATAAAATATACATACATGCATACATACATACTCACATACATACATACATACATACATACATACATACATACATACATACATACATACATACACACAAGCAAGAGACAGCTTAGCCGTCTATTACATAGGGATTTGGTAGTCCCTTTCACCTTAAGCAGTTACACAATGTGGCCTGAAAGCCTACTGCGTCTACCATATTGTGAGCCATGCATGCCTAATTATGTCTTCTCCTCATTTAGCCTCTCAGGTATTATCTGCTACACGCTAGGCTGGTGTGATGTTGCATAAGTGAGCACTAGCTAGCCAGTTAGCATGGCATTAGCAGTCTGAGCTAAGTGATTTCATGCTGGTGTGCTCAGGGGCAGCTTTGATGAGCACACATCGCGGTTCTGTGTCGGCTGTGTGACTGAAGCCTTCGACTACCTCCACCATAAGGGCATCATTTACAGGGACCTGAAACCAGAGAATCTCATGCTGGACGCAGAAGGATACATCAAATTGGTTGGTTGCACCATATGTTTTTTTATTGTTCATCTGACATTTGGTGTGATGTCTCATTGTTATAGCAATAACAAGGTTATACAATTGTCATACTTTCCATGAGGAAAAAAATGTATGTTCTTGATACAGGTAAAACATTTACACATTATGCTTTAGTGTGCAATTTCATAAGCCGGTACAACTGCAACTGACTCAATATCTAATGTACTGTACCACCAACATAATACACAAGGTGGTGCTCTGGTTTTTGCAGTGAATATTCTCATTTCACATTGTTTGAGGCTGAAGTCACAATGTAGCATTTTTAATTGTCATTTTTGCTTTAGTGAGAATATGACCATAATATTACCTGTAAACAACTTGCAAACTTACGTTAGAATACGAATTATAGAGATCTAGACCAGTTTAATTTAAGCACTCAGGGCTGTGTATCCATGTCTTACTGATGTCCAATAAGGTCTACCCTCCCCTCCACAATCTGTGTTTGTCATATGTTGATGTGTCAGCAGAGGTGTCAATCCCAGGTTCAGAAAGTAAAAAAGCCTGCCAAGTTTTCCTTCTAACACAGGTGACTTCAGTGAGCAGCTGCTCTACCTGTTTTGAGTGATCATTACAAACAGCTGGTTGTATCAAATTTGTGGCAAGGTTTTTACTTTCTGAACCCAGGACTGACACCTCTGTGTGTCAGTGTGTCTATGATGTAATGCAAAAATGCCTCCTGAGGACAATAAAGTCCTCTTCCTCTTCCTCCACTTCGTCCTCAGGTTGACTTCGGCTTCGCCAAGAAGATGAAGTGTGGCCAGAGGACGTGGACGTTCTGCGGCACGCCGGAGTACGTGGCCCCCGAGATCATCCTGAACAAGGGCCACAGCTTCAGTGTGGACTTCTGGTCCCTGGGCATCCTGGTCTTTGAGATCCTGACGGGGAGGTGAGTGCTGTTAAGGTCTGTTCACACCAAGAACTATGACGATAACGACAACTATAACTACAACGATATGGGCGTCCACATTGAAGGACAACATTTTAAAGGCAATATTCTAGTCGTGATTTAAACATCTAATGGAACATGACGAATTGTGAATTCTTATGAATACTGATTGGCTGACAGTGCTTTTATAGTTCATAAAATCACTCTGAAAGTGATCCCAATGATATCGCTCAGCTTGTCATTGTCATTATAGTTGACATGTGAACGGCACCATTCACTAGAGTTAAAACGATTTTTACAAAGTTATAGTTATATTTATCTTCATAGTTATCGTTCTAGGTGTGAACTGCCCTTTAGCAGGGCTGCCCATAAAGTGAGATAAACATGAAAGCTTTCCGGGCCACAGCTGCCAGTCAAATGAAAACCATAGGGTTTTTTTGGGGGGAGGTGGGGGGGTAAACAATAATTTGATTTTTTCAGGGGCCCAGCCATCTCTGTGAGCAGGCTTGCTTGTTACTCTCCTGACCGTCTCACAGTCTTCTCACAGACCATGTGGCCACAGGCAGTCAGGGCCTCTGGTCATGTTTTTCTCTTCACACTGTCTATGAACCTACACAGAGTTACAGTGTAAGAGTCTTCAGTCATTTGATATGCTTTTGAGGGGTCTGAATATGACAGTTTACTTTTTACCAATCAAGGATTATCGCTTTGATGGTATTATCTATGTTCTCATTATTATGGATTTGATGGTATCATCTGTTTTCTCATTACTGTGTCTTTGATATCTTCACCTATTGTCTCATTTCAAACCTTTCCACATGAAGTGGAATTTTATTCACTTTGTTTTTATTGCAGCATTCGGTTCATGCCCTTTACAAATAAATAAACCATTTCAAGCCAAGATATAACCAAAACCACTCCAGTCATCTCCGAATCTCATTCATGAACAACCTGTCGGTCACGCTATCCACTATGATTAGGTTTGAAGCGCTGTGTGTTTGGAGACCACCGACCTTTTACAGTGCATCTTTGTCTTCTACTGCCAATGCGAATAACTTGCTTTGCTCAAATGTATTTATCAACATAACATGATATGTTCAGTGTTTAAAGTTCAGTGTTTTTCTGGCATTTTCTTGCCATTTTCATGCTCCAGTGGCTTCAAGTGATTGGCTAAGATGTTTTATGAGAAGCAGATGTTCTAAAGGACCTGCAGTCCTTCTGCATCTCTTAGGCCTAGAACTTACTTCCTGTTAACAACACACAAGCATAGGCGTTTTGGTTGCCATGCATACTGTGCATTCCTTTGGAGCGTTGCTTGCGCAAATCCACAAGAAGTATGTGGCCCGTGCGCAAGGTGCAGTATTTACATAACTTGGCCACTAGCTTACAATATGTACTTCTTCTACCATATTTCTTCATTGATCTCTCTTACTGGATTGAACAGATCCTATTGGCTAGCATTGTAGGTGACATGCGCATAGTGCCGCCATTTTGAAGAGTGCCACTACACATGTAAACAAACAGCTGTCAATGGTGTAGGCTGCAGATAAGCCTTATTTTACTTCGTCCGTGATAAATAAATAGTCAACCTGATTCAATTTTGCATTACTGAAGCGCAATGTGGTATAATATCTATATATCATCAAACATGGACATTTTGTTCTTACTTGTGATAGGAGATGCCCTGCTGTCTGTAGTATTCATTGGCATAGTTGTATCAGCCAAAAGCAAAACACTGGATTCCTTTAGAATGAGAATTTCCTTGGCTGGCCCGCCATGCTTGTAGATGAAAGTAGCACTGTTCAAAATGGCGGCATTGTTGGCACACCAAAAGTCACATGATGTCCAATCCAGTAATAGAGATCAATGTGTTTCTTTTACAGCTCTTGGAGTAATTAATGTGGTCTGACCGCAAGCAGAGTCCCCCAATATCATGAATGGTTGTGCTTCGTGACAAGTACAAATTCAAGTACAAGTGCCCATTCACAGTGCAGGTTGTTATGTACATGAACACTTGGTCCAACAGCAAGTACATTTTAAAGTAGAAAAGCACCCAGAGAGCGCAGACCTCTGCCAGGGCGGCTCAGATCACCACCAAAATCCAATCACTTTTAAGTTAGGCCATGTTTGACCTACCCTGAAAATTTCATCAAAATCCATCCATAACTTTTTGAGTTATGTTGCTAACTAACAAACAAACTAACAAACAAACAAACGCCGATGAACCTCCGCTGGCAGACGTAATCATAATGTTTACAATACACTGTTCCATTTGTGAATGCAGATGGTTGGAAGTTGCCTAAAGAGATGTCATGTCAGCTAAGAGAGAAAATGAGGATCTGCAAATCTGCACTTATGACCTTAGCAGGAGGAGGGGGATAATGATGATGATGATGATGGTGATGGTGGTGGTGATGAAGAAGATGAAGACCGGTGGTGATGAGAGTGATAATGATGATGTTGACTTTCACCACTACTGTCTGTAGTAATGATCGTACTGATGTAATGACGAGGAAGGGAATAGCTTGGAGTTTTTACAGACCAGAAATAACCACAACAGCATAATAACCCATAGCAGAAAGAAGCCCAAAGGATCCAAACTGACATTTATGAGATGTCCATCTGTTCCGCTCAGTCCTCCCTTCACCGGCTCTGACCAGATGATCACATATACCTTCATCCTGAGGGGCATCGACTCTCTGGACTTCCCCAAGAGGATCACCAAGAGGGCAGCAGACCTCATCCGCAAGCTGTGCAGGTACAGTGCACAAAGCTGAGGACAAGCTACGCTCACATCCAGCACATCACAGATTAAATGTCAATTAAATATAACACAAATAAAATTATAAAAAAATAATAATCTTCACTATAACCTGAGCTGATACACTAACAACACAAAAACTTTGCATTGGGATGTTTTTGGCCTGTTTGTCTAATCTAATTAGCCTGGTAAACCCGCCCCTCGTACTTCATTTCATTTTGTACAGAGGGTCTGGACCGGAATCTTATGAGGGTCATTTAGTCGGACCCAGCAGGACCGATCCAATCAGCGAACAGAGGGTGTGTTCGTTACCCGTGACGTTGACCTTGAATTGTAGTGCGTAGGTAGGCTCATTGCATACGTGACAACCAGACGTTAGCGATTGGGTAAAGGCAGAGGCACTTGTCTGAGTCCACACCTCCAGGAAGAAATCGCTTCTGACGGTGTCTGGTCCAGACCCTCTGTACAAAATGAAATGAAGTACAAGGGGCTGGTTTACCGGGCTATAATTTAATAGCAACACTATAGGTGTTTTTAATTAGTTATAATGGTGTGTGAATTTTGTTGTTTGTGACTGGCGTTGTGTGTGTGTCTCTATGCCTACTGCAGGCAGAACCCATCAGAGCGACTGGGCAACCTGAAGAATGGCATCACAGACATCAAGAAGCACAGGTGAGACACAGACGAATCTCTCTGTCTCTGTCTCTGTCTCTGTCTTTCTCTCTCTCTCTCTCTCTCTCTCTCTCTCTCTCTCTCTCTCTCTCTCTCTCTCTCTCTCTCTCTCTATCTTTCTCTGTATTCCCCCCAGGAGGAATGACAGTTTTTGTACATATTCCTTTCTAAGTTAATAAATCCAGGCCAAATGCATTTCCTCATTCCCTCAGATGTCGCTATTTGAGAAACACTCATTAGATTAAGTTTCTTTATTAGTCTCCACCAGGGAGAAATTTGTCTCGGAGATGGGGAAGCTGCAGCACCATAAAAACACACAACACAAAGAAAATCAGGGCATACAAAGCAACATACATTATACACACACATTACCAGGATAACGTCAGATAAAAAAGGATAGAGGCCTAGACACAGGCATAGACACAGACACACTGAAACACTGAAAGGCAGCTGTGGCCTAGTGGTTAGGGAGTTGGTCTTGCAATCGAAAGGTTGCCGGTTCGAATCCCGCCCTACCCATAGTTGAGATGTCCTTGAGCAAGGCATCTTATCCCACACTGCTCCAGGGACTGTAACTGTAACTGAAACCCTGTACATATCTGTAAGTCACTCTGGATAAGAGCGTCAGCTAAGTGTAATGTAATGAAAGTTCTCACCCACTGCTCCTGCCTATCTTAACCATACCCTGAATATCAGCATTCACATAAGCATTCACATCACCACGCATTTCATCCATTCTGCATCTCCGCAGTCCAGGCCGTGCTGTCCCCTCAT
>CM050217.1:26107500-26125000 GCA_027475355.1 Coilia nasus
CACCATCCTCTCTTCTCTGCCTTACTGTCTAGACCCTCTCTTGCTCTCTCGCCTTCTCTGTCCTTTCTGTCTCACACACCCCTCGTCTCTCCATCTCTCCTAGCTGAGGGGACCCACGGACCACAGCTACTTTGACACCTATTCACCTGATGAGGACCTCCCCCCCGACGAGCTGTCTGGCTGGGATATAGACTTCTGAGATGGGCTGGTCTGGTTCTCAGCCCCTCTTTCTCTCATTAACCTCTCACTTTACCTCTTTCTTTCTCAATTTCTCTTTGTCCCTCCCTCTCCCTTCTGCCTCTCCCTCTCTCTCTCCCTCTTTCTCTCTCTCTTTGTCTCTCTCTCTTTCTCTCTCTGTCTCTCTCTCTGTTCTTCCCTTGAGCCCTTCAAACTGAGAGCAGTGTCTGCCCACTCAAACTCAACATGTCAGCTGTGGTCAAAACCAAGGGGTGTGGGCATGTGTTGGTCCGGCACTGAGGTGTTTTTGTGTGTGTAGCTGTGGGTGTGTGTGTGTGTGTGTGTGTGTGTGTGTGTGTGTGTGTGTGTGTGTGTGTGTGTGTGTGTGTGTGTGCGTGTGTGTGTGTGTGTGTGTGTGTGACAGCAGGGACATAGGGCAAGAGAAAGAAGGGACATAAAACCGAGAAAGTATCACCACCTATAACCCCTACTGTGTCCCACATACACCCTCTGATGAGGGCACTGGAGCTGTTTTCAGCCTGGAAACACCTTACATCACATTACAAGGACTGCAGTGCAAACCAAACCTTACCTGGGTTTGAGTAGTGCAAAAGGAAGATGGAGTATTGACCCAACTTTGCCTAATGTTGGGTTAGAAGGAAAGGGAGAGAATAACGGGGGGTATTATCAAGTGGTAATGTGTTGTCATATGTACAGTAACTCGAGTGTTGGAAGTATGGAAGTATAAACCCTGACCTGACCGGCTCCAGGTTAAAGGTGACAGCCTTATCTGTCCTATAGTGCTGCCCACCAAAGGCAAAAGACCTTAACTCACCAGACTGTGAAACTAAACAAATGGCCTCTTTCAGGACACTATTTATATTATCATTAATGGGAGAGTTGCCCCAAAACTGTATTTCTTTGACAGGACCCCAACAATTTCTAGCAGCAGCCCTGTTTCCAGTAGCCTGGTAAACCAGAATTCTGAAAATGAATCTTCTACTTACGTGTGTTTTCACTGTTACAGCAAAGACAGCATCTCATTAAACATGTAAAACAACAACATTGACTCAAGATATTTGGCCACATGACAAAACTGATGTTTATTGTTCCAAAAATGACAATAACTCATTTTCACCCAAAATTGAAGTTGTGGCCTTTTGCCTTTGCATGGCAGAGTACTGCAGGCTGGCTCTGGCTCCTGACAGGTTTGATACTGAAGAGCTCAGTTGAGCTGTTCCTCGTGTCCCAGGCTGTTTCCCTGATCTGTTCAGCAGTATATTTGAAGTTTCCAGCTCACTTAAACAGCCTAAAACATACCTTAGGCAAGCACAAGATGTATTATCACTGCAAGGACATGCAGGACTACAGAGTGACAGGTTGTGGCTGGAACATTCTACCCTTCAAAGCGCAATGTACATAGCTTCTTCAGCACTCAGAAGTGTCACCAGAGAGAGTTCTCATTGAGTACCCAGAGTACTCCAGATTATACGTTAATGATCCTGTGGTAACTACACAGGTGTAAGACAGGTGTAAGACTATTGATTAGGGCACACACCACTACGGTCTGACAGGTGAAGTGCATATGTAACAGGTATACCTCTCTCCGACAGGCTCCAGATTGGATTTAGTGACCTCTCTGGATTTTGGATTTTTGTGAATCCTGTGAAACTTTCCACCTCACTATTCTCTGGGTATATTAGGGCCATTTCAGTATATGTGAACAGATCTTACATCTCCGTTGTATTTTTTTGTACCATAAAAAACACTGCTGTGTACCTGTGCCTGTGCTAGCCCAGCGGTAGACATAAGCCCCTTTCACACTGCACGACACGGGGTGGCGACACAGCACGGCGTGTTTTTGCCCCCTTTTCTGAAAAGGTGTGTTGAGGAAGCGTAGCCCAGTGGCACTGTAACATTACGGCACGCATATTGCTGGGAGTGTACAAAGTGTACAATGACATGACTGACCCGTGCATCGGTGGTAAATACACCTGTCTGCAAAGTTTTCGTTCAGTTTTTCAAAACAACCATAGTGGGACACAGAGTTGTTGCTGGCTATTTGTACAACCATTGAAGGCCAAATGACATGCTACTGTACGGCACGTACTTTGCCCATTTTGCCAGACGTTTCTGTGTTTATTTAAAGGTTTTGCCCATGCCAACTAGTTTTGCTCTTCTAAGAACCTACCTACTGTATGTATTACACATGACAACCAATCCACTAGTTACTTATCCTAATTTATTTGTGTTTTGTTCCCAAAAATGTGTTCTTGAGATATTACTCTGCCATCTGTACATAAAGAAAATCTGTGGGGAAAAATGCTATGGTTCAGTTGTAAATGTTTTTCAAATAAACTCAAGCAAATGTGTAAGAACTATAAATGAGTCGCATTTTTTTAGTATAAGTGTGTAAAAGTATGCACCAAGGCCAAGTAGATGGTGTGTGTGTGTGTGTGTGTGTGTGTATGATCAGATGAACAGCTGATTTGATTGTGAGTTTGGCTGCACAACTGCTGGTCGTTTGTTGCTTCCACCTGCCAGTATCAGAGGGTGTGTGTGTGTGTGTGTGTGTGTGTGTGTGTGTGTGTGTGTGTGTCAGTGCCAGCACCTGTTAGCCTGAGTGCTGTTCAGCCATCTGGAGGGCAGTGCATACGTGTGTGTGTGTGTGTGTTCTCTGCATGTTAGCTGCCCTCTCTGAGCTATAGGCATCCCTGCATGTGAAGAGGTGGCAGGGGCAGTTACAAGACTAGAGGCTCCAAGACAGACAAACAAAACACCACAGTGGTCTATTTGTACATAACTTTATTGATTTCAATGTATTGACTTGACTAGACTTTGCAGAGGGCTGATCTCTTACATGGGGCAAGACTCGGTATAGTGGCATTCACCGACAGAGCTGAGTTGACCTCTAGAGTTCTACAAGGTCAAAGGTCAGGAGGTTGCCAGTTGTCCTTCCTGTCTCCTTCTCAGCCCTGAAGGCTTTCTGCAGTAGGCCACATACGAGCTTGGCTTACAGGAAGCTGAATGTCAGAGATCGAGTCCCGTGACACCGTAATGACAGAAGAAAAAATAAAACAAGGGAATTATGCAATTAACAGAAAATAAATAAATGCATTTGAAGGTAATTTCCATATACAAATATACTTTTCTTATGAAGCTTATGATACAAGCAAATCCTTTTGTCTCCAACAAATCATTTACAAAATAGATTATACACTGTGTTATAGGAAGCTCTTTAATAAAAAATATACAAATTAGAGGAGTGCTCTGGCTATATTTTTTTATTCTATAATGTGAGGTTTATATATATATATATTAAATATGCAGTTGTATAATTTTCAATAGAGTTCTGAATTCTCTGAGTGTCACCTTGCCCACTCCAAACCATACTTACTAATGTGTAACTACAAGAGATCCTTTGCAAAGTGGCAAATATTTCACTAACAGATACCAGATTACAGTATACACTTAAAATGTGTGTTTTTATGAAATATAGTCAGGTATATAAAGAATCAGGGAAGCACAATGTCACCCTCTTTTAACTTCACAAAATATTTGAAGTATAAATGCTATGTTGACTTTTAATAGAAAAAAATAAATATTATTTATCTTAATCATTCTAAAAGGTATTTGCTTGAACCTACTGTAAGTGGCTTTAGACATAAAAACCTAGCTTTTAAGATGGCTGACATATTCATCTGTTAAAGGCACTTTCTTAGAAAAACAAAGTTACATCACAGTAATCATGTAATTGACATTATGTACAGTTCGAATATACAAATACAATAAAGGAAGTGTTAGCATCTACCCTCCATACCTGAATAAATATCTGTCTCGCTGACGTAATTATGCATGTATAACTTATTTGATTTTTTTAATACAAATACACCAGCAAATAGCCTTTCTTTGGTTTGACTTTAGTAAAACGAAACAGCCTATTCTCAAGGTCTCTCACTGTAGCACTAAAAAAACCCTTGCAGTTAATTCCTGTTCAGTTTTAGACTTCAGGAACGGGTTTGCTGTCATGTATAAAATGGCACGGATATGAGATGTGGCGCACGACTCTCTTGTCAACAGGTCTGCGTGTTTACGTTCACTTCAGCTGCTCAGCTGCTTTGTGATAGTGGTCTACTGGAATGTAAGGTTTTGCAGTCTTACCCAGTGCTAAAAAGCTACAGCGGCGACCATTAAAACAACACTGCAGGGTTGCCTTGAGACAGACAGCTAAGAGAAACACAACACAAGCATACTATGCCATGAATCCATTCTAACTCCCTAAACACTAAACATCTATGAAAATGCGGTATAACTACTATGGCCTATGCGGTTGAATATGCAACATACAACCCTACATATATATACTAATAGCTATACAGTAGACCGATAATTGGAGAGGCGCAAGAGATTAGATTCTGGAACAAACTATGATAAACATACACATTACTCTATCATCATCACTTTATCAATATACATCATCATCATCATCATCATCATCACTGCATGGATGTACTTCTTTTCGTTGGCCTCTCTGTACACATGCAGTATTAAAATGTAGCCTTTTACTCTCGTACTAAAATCTCTACCTGACTGCACCCCTGTTTCCTCACTCTAAAATATTACATGACCCTTCTTCAGACACAAAACTGAACCATGCACACAGTTGCTATGAAGAGCCCTTTGAAAGCATTATGTACACAGTGAAGCAATGTACAAATCACTGTTTGTGTATGTGTGTGTGTGTATGTGTGTGTGTGTGTGACAAGCGTAAAAATAACATGCTCCTAACAAATAAAAAAAATGCACGACAGCACATACAACATAACAAGAGACAAAGCAGCCATGTACAACACATTTTTGGCCTCTCAGTTTAAATATATGTATATGTGTAAAGGTATATACTGTATATAGCAGCCATATGGATACTGGGATCAGGTCTTGCGTAGAGGGTGGAGGAGGGCATGGTCAAACCCCACAGAGGAACGCTCAAGCACAGTGTCTCAAATGGTATTCACATGGACACCACTGTCCAGTGTCAGCTCCACTGCAATTAGCCTCCCCTTCAGAAAGATGACACTATCAGACCCCCGAAACAGTGTCTGATTATCTCTGCTCTTCCACTGCACCCATCCAAATGTCAGTAAGAGCTTCACCAGTTGGGATGGACAGGAGGAAATTAGGCGTCCGTCCATTGGGCGAAGACCTTGTCAGTCTCAAGGTCTTCTCCAATCAAACGCAAGTTTATTGGTTTTGTATGCACTGTCCTGACCGGTCTTTGATGAGGGGCGGATATCTTACATGGGAACAAAAGAAATTCAACACCTCTAGTCTTAGGTCTGTCTGAGAGCCTCCACAGAAGAACAACCTGGCTCAGTCCCAAGTCCTGGACAGGTGGAATGGACAACGGAAGATCCAACTGCTGGCTGCAGTCTCTCTCTGCCCCCCCCCCCCCCCCTCCCGTATATTGGGTGGATGGAGGCCTCACACTGCCCAGAGCATATGTGGAGAACCTAAGACACAAGATGGCGGCCTGACAGTGGTCCAAGGTGGTAACAAGTGGAGGCTACGTGTTTTTTTTCCTCAGAGGAAGGGGGGAAAGGGATCAGAGGGGTGGGAGGTGGCGGTGGTGGTGGTGGTGAGGGTGGGGTTGATGGTGGTGTTACTGGCGCATTATCTGCAGGCACAGGAGTCCACAGTCATGTTGGGGTAGACCCGGAGCACCACGTTCTTGTCCTCGTCCAGGAAGAGAATGCTGAGGGACGACATCTTCTCTGGGACACAGCACGGCTCAGGGATGCCTGGGACCACCCCCACCGCCCGCACAATGCTCTGGATGGTGGCGTGGTTGGAGGGCTTCAGAGACTGGAGAAGAGAGAAAGAGAGACAGAGAGAAAGAGAGAGAGAGAGATAGAGAGAGACAGAGAGTGTGTGTGTGAGAGAGAGAGCACAGGAAACAGAGAGAGAGAAAGAGAGAGAGGGAGGGAGGGATACAGGAGGGATTAGAGTGACTGTGGTTTGTCCATTGTCTGAGGTCTGGTAATCAATATTTTCATTGCCAATAACATAGTTCCACACTGACAAACATTTATTTTTATGGCCAATAACATAGTTAGCACACTGACAAACATTTCTGGGAAACAGAGGGTGCCTGTGGAAAAATAATTGGAATCGATCAAGCTCTTCTGATTAATCTACCCATTAAATGTCTACCACACAAGGCCTAAGAGCATGTGCAACTTTGCAATTACAAATTGGTTAGCGTGGGGAATCTGGAAATTACACAGAACCCACTGCTCAAGCATTAACAAGTGACTAGACTAGACCACATGAATAACTATTGTACTACTAGCAAACAACAAGCTATAGTGTCCACACACTATATGCAAACAATCTGATTATTATTATTATTATTATTATTATTATTATTAGTGTTGTTGTTGTTATTTATTATTATTAAACAGTTTTTACAGTTAAGCATTCTGTGCTGTAATATGCAGCAGCAGCTGTCTTTGCAGTGTTGAATAACTGAAATCTCCACAGTCTTCATCTTAGAGTAGCGATTTAACTATTTTAATGGTACTGTCCCCATCTATATGCCCTGGCGAACCAGAGACCATTATCCATCTTACTGTACACGCCAGATCACTGTACACGCAAGAAGCGCTGGGTGTGACATCTCACTTATGTTTTGAAATGTTTGCTTATGAAGTGCTTTGCCTGAAAGGAAAGGAAGTTGGATGTATTTCCCGATGTTTTACACTATGAATGAATTGTGACGTTTGGGCATTGCACATAGACACCACGGGGTGGCGCTTTAGTCTAGTTTTACGCACTGGGTTCCCGCTATGCCATTACTAGGTGTCAGCGGGCATATCTTAACAGTATATGATTTTGGCATGACACAGCAATTGTCTCACACACACACACACACACACACACACGGAAGAGCAAGTGGTGGGCTTTTGAAAATAATCTGCCATACTGAGCTACTTAAAAACGTGATGCATTTACCAACCTTTGGCATTGGGAACTGGCAGGAGCCTGCGCAGTAATAGGCATCAAATGACTTCGGGGAGATAATCCAGTCGCTCCATCCAATGTCGGCGAAGTCCACTTTCAAATACCTACGAGCACAATTTCGTGGTTCATTCCACTGCTTTTTGCGCGCCTTCTTGATGGTCTGTTCGTCAAACTGTAGTAAGGGGTTCTTCTGTCGGTGGTTTTTACGAGGCTTTTTACGTGGCTTCTTGGCTGGCTTGCTTTCCACGGGGTCATACGGACTCGCCTCGTCCCAGGTGTTAACGTCATACGGATACTCTGGACCTGGCAGTTCATTGTTCTGTAAAGGCAAGAGAATATTAGCGGACCGTCTTGTCCTGGTCTGAGTTGAAGCGTTCCGACTGTGTAGTCCCAGTCGGTGGAGACCCGGAATGGCCGTGGTTTTATGTCTTTGCAGCGTTGAGACCACGCTCTCGGGCTCGGATATGGCCGAGTCGTTGGCATAGACCAAAATGTAAGGCGTATGGTCTGACAGAGGCTGTTTCCAGGGCGCCTCGATGTCAACACCTATGAGGAGCTCGTCGTGCTTTTTGGCCTGAATAACCACGCGAGTAATGTCCTTCCACTGCCACGAGGTAAAGTCCCTGTACATTGTAGAAACGTTGATTCTGAAATGGCCCAGAGTTCTGGTGTTGTTGGCAACGGAGGAGAAACTCCAGATGCCCAGCTGAACTTGCCCGCGCTGTCGCAGACCATGGCGTGGGCAGTGTTTTAGTCGTGCGCAATGAGTGTTGTTGTGGAGGTCCCCAGTATAATAGTGTAGCGTGGCTGAAAGCACTTGCTCCGATTTGGTGAGGGACGTAAGGTTAAAGATCTGCAGAGTCTTGTTGTTGATTTTACCTGTTGGTTAAAAGAAGGTGCACGTAAGAAAAAACCCGAAGCTTAATTTCTTTGCTCGGGTCAAATCGGGTTATAAAATCATGTGACACAGCTGAAAGACACCACACAAACTTAAATTCATACACTTTGTTTGTTGAAATATGTGTGACAAAAAATCACCAGTAGAGAGCAGTACTTTCTCAAATATTAAATGGGGTTGTCAGTGTTTGGCACAAATTACTACTACTGTAAGCACTAAATGTACTGCAGATGATTTGAATTGTTTTCTTTAAGTCCAAACTTGTCAAGCTAAACCTATGTTCAGTTAACAAAACCGCTTAATTGCTTTTTCTGTTATTTAAAAAAAGAAACCGAAGGTTATCATTTACAGCCGCCTTCAACAAAACATTTCGCTGTGTAAGAAATTAACTCATATAGATTATATAAGGAATTATAATTTAAAAAAAATTAACGTATCGGTCAGAGCTAAGCTGTTACCCACACGGACAGGAAAACGTTTGGAAATTCCATTACACTCCCCCAACGCTTGGAAGATCAACAGGTGGATCCACAACTTGTGCGGTCGACACAAACAAGTGCAGCAGCAATGCTGCAGTGTCGCCCAAGTCTTGGAACCCGTAAAATAATTACACTGCGAAAGGTAGCACTCGCTGTTATAGACATTAGTTACATTTTTCATTAAAATGTTCATTCAATTTTTTTACATTTACGCAATATCTACACATGTCTCAAAGAAAGCGTTACTTACCCAAATGCGCCCTGAAACTTCGAACAGTATTCCCGTCTTTGAAGAGAAATCCTGCCCTGTTATACTTGGCGTAGAGCATCTGCATGTGTTCGGACACCGTGTCCTGTAGACCTATATCGACCTTGGCTTTTGTGCCGTGGTGGTCCTTGTGCTGGGCGTCCATGAAACGTCCCAATTCCATGTCTTTGGAGAGCCCTGTAAAATGCTCTTTCAAGCGAGCGCAATATCCAACATATAGATAGCTCCATCCCAGAAGCAGGACAAACACACGCTGACAACTCGCCATTCTTCGGTTTAAGTCCCGACTGCAAAGACCTGATAAAGTTCAAATTTCCTCTCTAGGCTGTCGCTGCAGAGAAAGTCCCCAAAATGTTGCCTGTCGTGTGAGAAACCATCACCCGGACAGGGCGATAGCGGTACAGACTGAAGTTCAGGCACCTACTGGGGTGACGATGGTGAACTCTCCTCACACACAAAAGTGTTGTAAATCCTCTGAGCGTCTGTGCGCCGGGGGATGTTCGTGCAAATTGAGGTCCTCCACCTTGCAGTTAACTGTAGGGGTCCAGAGGGGTAGTCCCTATGATTTTGTATCTTAACTATGGGCTGATGTCGGAACCGACAGCCAATCGCACCCCTTCTCAGCTTTCATAGAGCGCAAAGCGCCCTGCGCTTGTAATATATAGGGGTTGTGAGAGGAGTTGGATATTCCTCTCCAACACGGAAACCGCGCAAGAGTGTGTGGCAGAGAGGGAGGGAAGCAGAGAGAGAGAGAGAGAGAGAGAGGGTGGTGGTGGTGGTAGGGGGAATGCCCTTTGAAATTGGATTATGATATTTATGGTTTAACATGAAGGCGCATATGGTTATTTGGCTTGACTCTCACATCAACGACGCAGCTGTGATATTAGAGTATTCTGGTTTCAAGTCGGATTGTATTATGGTGATAATACAACAGATACAATGTAAGCGCGACAGGACTCAGATTCGAAATTCAAATAGCTTCTGGCCAAGGTAACAGTATCCCTCATGTCTTTATATCTTAGTACCCGACGCATAATGAAACTTTCCCCAGTGCGCGATGGTATAACTTTTTTTCTACTGTTTGGAGTAGTCAAAAGTAAGATCCGTGAAAAGTTTCACAGCAAAGCAGTGGTGTGGGGTGCCGCGCTGAATGCTGCGGCTTATTGGTGGCATTAACGGCTCTCGCTCCCTTTTACTAGAGTTCAATAGAGTTAAGCACACGCATCCTGTACATGACGGTCTATCCGGATGCCCCACCGCATCCCTACACGCCAGATCCATGTGCATGCTTTAAATACACCCTCTTTCACACACACGCAAGCAAGCCGTTTGACTCACAGCCAGAAATATCAGTTTAGTAAGACTCTTCTGTTACACAACGGGACTCAGAAAAATCACGGTTCTGTTCCTTTTCCACATGTGCATAGTAACGGTTTAGATTATTTCGTGTTAGTTTCTTTATAAATCAACACGTGACAAAAATATTAACTTTTTGGTTTATGGTGTGTGTATTAAGTATAGTTGTCACAAATTAAGTCTGAAAGCTCTGCATGGGCATGAATACTTCAGTTGTGCCATGCGCATGTTGTGAGCGTGTCCGTGTGTGTGTGTGACTGTATGTATTTGTGTATCCTCCTGCAGTGGGTAGCTTCATCACTAACATCTTACCACACAAGTGATTTCAGGCTACGTGAGGGCAAACGGGTTGAAAACGTGGGCGACTGAGCGGCCGTGAACAGCCACCCAGCCTGCATACGGAATATAGGCTATGGTCTGTGATTAGCACAATTCGTGCCGCAAGAGTGCGGGGTGGGATAGCTAGGGCCGGGGGGTTGGGAGTGAGGCGGTCAGATGAGTTTCAGAATCAAAGG
Organism: Coilia nasus; assembly: GCA_027475355.1. Classification (NCBI taxonomy): domain Eukaryota; kingdom Metazoa; phylum Chordata; class Actinopteri; order Clupeiformes; family Engraulidae; genus Coilia; species Coilia nasus. Next base: position 26,118,214 of record CM050217.1, read on the forward strand.
CCGAAGTAACCCGTCCAGAATGTGGGAAATTTAAGGTGGACTTGCCAGTAGGAAGGGCGAGGTGGAGATCTCGAATTCGGTGAATTCATGTAGAATGCCAGCGGACCTGTTCCAGATTCAACTGCTGATACAGTTTGTTGTCCAGTTTCTTTCAAACACACATACTCTCTTTCCCTCTCTCTCTCCGAAGACCCTGAAAAACTGCAAAAGAAACCCATTAAAAGATCATTCATTCGTTGTTATTCTTGTCTAATTAAATGCTTCCCCCACCGCCCCTTTGATGAAATCAGCTCTCGGCTGGGGAACGGTTTTTAGGGGGGACGCCTGTAATCAGGGTAAAAAAAAAAAGTATGGTGGCTGCAGCAACGACCTGGAAGAGCCCCAAACCAGGAAATTGGCACCAGCCCGCAAGCTCTGGGCATTTTGAAGTCTATTTGTAAACGTGAGCCCCTCATGCGTCGGAAAAGGAGTCATTATTGAGTGACTAATATGTAAATGACGGAAGATTTTGATGTGGGGAATCTGGGTGCAGTACAGAATCTTACCCTCCCCTCCTCAAGCTTCCCGCTCTCAAATGGCCAGTGTTCCTCCACTCCAACTCACAGCCAGAGGGTACACATGAAAGGATCGCCATCATCTTTTAAATACCACCACCGTCACACACACACACACACACACACACACACACACACACACACACACACACACACTGCCTTTAATTTGTTTGGACAAACAGTAGAAACATTTTCTTGGGCTGGAGTTGGCCTAACAACAGCTCTGCTCCCTTCACAGCGTGGCTTCTGGCACTGAGGACATGTTTCTTTAAAGCGGACTGCTGTTACGTGTGTGTATGTGCATACCTCTCAGTCACTGTCAAACTGCCATGACATACATCAGAAGCAAAACATTTAAAAAGGGGACCTGAGGCCTTTTTCTCTTTCTCTCAAGTGTCCCATAACACAGTTTGGAGTCAAGCACTTATAATTGGTTAATGCAGAAGGGCTTAAACTTTTTTAGGGCACAACAATTTAACCCGTACACTGCCTTTCGTCTGACCCTTCTTACTTTTGGACAGGCTGTTTGTGTTTTCCTACTTTGTACAGCAACACAGTACTGGTTGCTACCGCCCCCTTAAGGTGATGGTGCATGGGGGAACTTTTTTGTGTGCTATGTTACTGGGCAACAACACAACAGGCTCCAAATATTCTGATTTGATGATCATACTGATGACTTATGTCACCCTGATGAATAATGTGTTGCCTAATACCAGTAGGAAAGTGCCCAAGCAATATCTGTTAGTAACGCTGACCGACAACATTGCTCAAAAATCCCCTTTCTGGAATAGCGTATGTTACGTCAGCAACGCAATCACCCAAAGCTTTGGACTACCGTGGTGCATACTGGGACGACACACTGCAAAAAAGTATGCCTGTTATTTAGCACACACAAATATACAGGACACGCTTTATTGTGTGTGCAAAGGGAGAGGAAGGATATATCTAAATGGAGTCTCATGTGACACCAGTGTGAACGAGGAGTTTAGGAGTAAAGGAGTCTGAAGTCTGAAGTTTGCATTTGTGAATTGTGATGGAATTGGTTTTGGTGCCTCAGGATATTTTTGAAGCGGTTTGAGGAAGGCCACACACACATCTTTAACCATCTTCCTCCAGCTCCCTGCCCACGCTGCCCTACACCCAGATGTTGTTCACCAAACACACACACACACACACACACACACGCGCGCACACACACACACACACACACACACACACACACACACACACACACACACACACACACACACACACACACACACACATACACACAAACACATACACACACCATACTCACTCACACACGCTTGCTAATACGCACACAAATACACACACATGCACACACAGATGCTTGCACAAACTTAAGCACAAATATACACTGAATGTATACACTAGCACAGGCACACAAACACACACATACACACACACACACACACACTGGAGGAGCCTAAATGCAGAGGTCTAAAACAGCTTTTACACAGCTGAAATGAGAGGCTTGGGGCTGGGTTTAATAAGGTTTTAATTGCAGAGTGCCGGGCAGCCATCGACTCTAGGCTCTCCTCCGGGTGATGTGGTCATAGATGACGACTTGAGTGTAGAGGTCCGACTGCAGGGGGGTTCGGGATGAGTTATCACCAGGGGATGCCTGGGTAGGGGATACCAGAGAGAGAGAAAGAGATAATGGCAGAGGGAGAGAGAGAATGAGAGAGAATGAAAGAGAGAGAGAGAGAGAGAAAGAGAGAGGGAGAGAAAGGGAGGCATTAGATCAGACTACATTCTAACACTGCAACCTCACTTTTCTAAAAGTATCATCAAGCGTCATGAGCAATAAACAGCCCAAAACTTCAGTTCAGTATACCCATGATCAGTCTGCTGCCAGTGTGTATCCCACAGTGCATTTCCTCTATGTGGGCATTAACACTGCAGCCTGAGGGCTCATTCACACCAAACTCTCTGCGTATTCAGCGCGTGGCCGTATTCTGAGCGTATTCTGTCCGTATTCATTTAGAATGCATGTTGGCAGATGAGACCATTCCCACCGCAACCGTGTTCTGAGCGTATTCTGAGCGTATTCTATCACCATAGAAACATATTGTACGGACAGAATACGGCCACGCGCTGAATACGGAGAGTGTTTGGTGTGAATGAGCCCTGAGGCCCTGAGGTAGGCAAACACGTGTGTGGTTTCATCGCTGCAGAGGGTGATTTAAAGACTTCAGCCTGCATGCCCTCAGAGAGCAGGATTCACATAAATCACAGCATCACAGCAGCTCACAGAGTTACACTTGGCTCTACTGTCCTCCTAATACTGACCATCTGTTCTCAAATCACAGCCAATGGCAACTTATAGATAATGCATAGAATACATGAACTGAATGATAATGGTAAAATGGTGATGAATAACAGTAAAATGCTACCAGTAATCAATAACAGCAAAGTACTGTTTGTTTACAGCAAAGTAATGTTTGGCAACAGAAAACTACTGATTGATAATGGCAGTGTACTGATTGATAATGGCAGTGTACTGATTGATAATGGCAGTGTACTGATCGATAAAGGCAATGTGCTGACTGATCAGAGCAAGATACTGAAGGATTGATTGGATTGTTGACCTTTCTAATGTCTTTTCATAGGTTCATTTCAGTATGTAATAACACCTTGTTGTAATAAACTATAATACCTTATAGTTAATATGTAGGACCTACGTAAGGGTCACTTTCAGGTACCAATACTATCAGTGATTGTGTTTGTGTATGTATTTGTGATTCTGTGTGTGTGTGTGTGTGTGTGCCTTAGATGTAGACAGAGATGTGTAGGAATGTGAATGTGGCTGCTTGGGGTGTGTACTCTTCTAAGCTTCAACCCTCAGCACAGCCAGTGGCTCTCGGACGGCTCTGCAGCTCCACTCTGCTCTGTCCAGCCCTCTCTCTCTCTGTATCTCTCTCTTTCCCTCTCTGTATCTCTCCCTCTCACTCTCTCTTTCCCTCTCTGTATCTCTCCCTTTCACTCTCTCTTTCCCTCTCTGTATCTCTCCCTCTCCCTTTCGCTCTCTCTCTCCCTCTCTGTATCTCTCCCTCTCCCTTTCGCTCTCTCTTTCCCTCTCTGTATCTCTCCCTCTCCCTTTCGCTCTCTCTCTCCCTCTTTATATCTCTCCCTCTTCCTCTCTCTTTCGCTCTCTCTCCCTCCCTCTCTTTATCTCTCTCTGTATCTCTCCCTCTCCTTTTCGCTCTCTCTATCTCTCTCTCTGTCTCTTTCTCTCTCTGCACCTCCATGGGGCACGCTCTTACTTCCCAAATAGCTCCCCTGCCTTCAGGCCCTCAGGCAGAGGGATAAAGGGATAAGGTGCAGAGAGCAAAAGACAGAGAGAGGAAGAGGGAGAGGGAGAGAGAGAAAGAGAGAGAGGGAGGGAGAGGGAGAGGGAAAGAGAGAGAGAAAGAGAGAGGTAGAGAGAATAGAGAATTGGTCCTTGCATGATTTCACAGCACATTCCCTTGATCTCAGGGCAGATGGTTGCCTGTGTGTGTGTGTGTGTGTGTGTGTGTGTGTGTGTGTGTGTGTGTGTGTGTGTGTGTGTGTGTGTGTGTGTGTGTGTGTGTGTGTGTGTGTGTGTGTGTGTGTGAAGGAAGCACCTGTCTCCACAACTGGCTCTTCCCAGGTGGAATGAAAACAGCAGCCATAATGTCCCTTCCATCAAGCTCACACATGTGGCTGACAGAAATACAGCTCTGAGCTGCCCCCACCCCTCACCCTCCCACCCCTGCCCCCTTCCACCCTCCAGCCCCACTGGGGGACCCCTCACCCTCTCACCCCCGCCCCCTTCAACCCCCCACCCCCACTGGGGGACCCCTCAGTGCAGCCGGGGCCCGACAGAGAGGCCCTGCCACAGTACACACACTCGCTGAAGAGATACACCGACCACAGTCTTATGCATAGTCTCTTACACACACAGACACATGCTCTCTCTTTCTCTCTCTCTCTCTCTCACTGAAGAGATACACCGACCACAGTCTTATGCATAGTCTCTTACACACACAGACACATGCTCTCTCTCTCTCTCTCTCTCTCTCTCTCTCTCACTGAAGAGATACACCGACCACAGTCTTATGCATAGTCTCTTACACACACAGACACATGCTCTCTCTCTCTCTCTCTCTCTCTCTCTCTCTCTCTCTCTGACTGAAGAGATACACCGACCACAGTCTTATGCATAGTCTCTTACACACACAGGCACTTGCTCTCTCTCTCTCTCTCTCTCTCTCTCACACACATTCTCTCTGTCTTTATCTCTCTCTCTCTCTCTCTCTCACACACACACACTCTCTCTGTCTCTCTCTCTGTCTCTCTTTCTCTCGTACACACACACACACACACACACACTCTCTCTGTCTCTTTCTCTCTCTCTCTCTCTCTCTCTCACACACACACACACACAAACACACACAAACACACACACACTCAAACACACACACACACACACACACACACACACACACACACACACACACACACACACACACACACACACACACACGCACACACACACACACACACACACACACACACACACACACACACACACACACACACACACACTCAAGGGGCATAACGCAACCAGAGGACATTACCAGTCACCAGACACTGACTCACATGCTAGTACATGCACACATGCTATCTATCCCTGCACCTGATCCGGGACCATTTTCTTTGTCAGTATTGTTGCATTAGCTACATCTGGACCTAGTGGGCATGAAGGTAAGAAGCAGGACTACACCATCAGAGAGTTAGCATTTCCACTCCGTTACATCCATACCTACTGGGCTGTTGAGGGTGTTTGCAAGATCTTTTGCATGGTTTTTATGTCTGTTTTAGAGTTAAAGGATGGCGTTTTAGACTTATTGTTTTCTACCAAAAGCTCCTCCGGCTACTTCAATACACTCTAGTCTAGGGTATCCTGTTTGACTGATAAATAGAAATAACTGGGACTGTGTTAGAAATACTACTACTACTAATAATAATAACAACAATAATATGTACGTAAATACATATAGATAAATACATGAATACATATATAGACTCATATATATATACATATTATATTTGTGAGTATGTATTCAAAAGACTAAGTATGTAAGTATGTGAGTGAGTAAATCAATCATAAATTAAAGCAAACAGCTGGTGAGTCAATCTGCAGGTTAATAAGTTAATGTGCATGTAAGTACAGTAAATCTGGACCTAAGTGAATGAGTAATAAGTATACGTCTGTAAATAGGTATGTGTGTGTGTGTGTGTGTGTGTGTGCATGTGTGTTTGTGTATGTTGTGTGTTGTGTGTGTGTGTTTGTGTGTGTTGTGTGTGGGGGTGTATCGTGTGTGTGTGTGTGTGTGTGTGTGTGTGTGTGTGTGTGTGAAAGCTCTGTGGTGAGTCAGCAGGGTGAGGTGAGAGGCGTGAGGTGCTGTAATGATTTGAGAGCAGAGCTGCTCGCCTCATTAACACCTGACAGCAGAGAGGCATGCAGGGGGACCTGGGAAAGCACTCAGAAACTCCCTGTGTATGTGTGTGTGTGTGTGTGTGTGTGTGTGTGTGTGTGTGTGTGTGTGTGTGTGTGTGTGTGTGTCCATGTGTGACTGTGTGCTTATTACGTGTGTGTGTGTGTGTCCATGTGTGACTGTGTGCTTATTATGTGTGTGTGTGTGTGTGTGTGTGACTGTGTGCTTATTACGTGTGCGTGTGTGTGTGATCGTCTGTGTGTGTGTGTGTGTGTGTCCATGTGTGACTGTGTGCTTATTACGTGTGTGTGTGTGTGTGTGTGTGGTGTGTGTGTGTGTGATCATCTGTGTGTGTGTGTGTGTGTGTGCAATCGTCTGTGTGTGTGTGTGCATGTGTGTGTCTGTGTGTGAATATGTGTGTGTGTGTGTGTGTGTGTGTGTTTGTTACTCTATACTTCATCCAAGCATGTAAAGAGTGAAACAGCCATTTCTACTCATAACAACATCACGGTGCGTGTCAAAACCCAGAATAAGAAAACAAGAACAGATGGAGGCACCAATTACACTTTGTTCGGTCCATTAAACATCCCATCAAATACATTACAGTAATAAAAGCATTTGGGCCCTTATTAGTACACTAGTTACATTATTAGTAATTAGTACATTAGTACACTAACCATCGTTATCAGCCTGAGACAGGCCTTAAAGGCCCCCTGTGATGTAGGAAGTCCACAGTGTATGCGAGTT
>CM050217.1:26130000-26140000 GCA_027475355.1 Coilia nasus
CACTTGCAAACACGCAGATGGAAGGGCACTTACTCACTCTCTCTCTCACACACACTCACACCCCACACACAGCCAGACGGATACACACACACACATATACACACCCACACACACTCCTCCTGCATGTCTCCTACTCCTGCGTGTGTGTGCGTGTGTGTGTGTTCCTGGTGCGAGTATTACTGTGTGGCTTTGTGGCTCTGGAGAGAGAGAGAGAGAGAGGGAGAGGGCCCTGTGACCATGTGACCATGTGACACGCCCCTGTGCCAGCTCACTTCCTGTCCCACATCTGGCCCCTCCTGTCAGCACGGCCATCAGCTGCTTCCTCATGGGGAGTGGAGCACTGTCACCGCACACATCTGCCAGCCACCATGTCTGTTTGTGTGTGTGTGTGTGTGTGTGTGTTTTATATGTCTATGGGGTATCTGTGTAACACAGCATGAGACCTTAAAGTGTGTCTGTTTAGTGTATCAGCAGTGTGTGTGTGTTTGTGTGTGAGTTTGTGTGTGTGTTTATGTGTGCGTATGTGTGTGTGTATGATCATGAGTGTGTGTGTGTATGATCACGAGTGTGTGTGTATGTGAAGTGTGTATGTGGGGGAGAGGGCATGTGTCTGTGTGTGAGTTTGTGTGTGTGTTTATGTGTGCGTATGTGTGCGTGTGTATGATCATGAGTGTGTGTGTGTGTATGATCACGAGTGTGTGTGTATGTGAAGTGTGTATGTGGAGGAGAGGGCATGTGAGTGTGTTTGTACAGCAGGATGTTTGTGTGTGTGTGTGTGTGTGTGTGTGTGTGTGTGTATGTGGGAGTCCATGTGTGTGTGGGTACAGCATGTGGAAGTGTTCTGCTGTCCCAGAGGTGACGTGTGCTGGCGCTGGGTTGTGGAACGGAGCACGCGGTTGTCATGGATGCGCTGCTGTGTGCTGCCATGTTGGAGAGCACGAGGAGCAGCACTTCACCTCAGCACAGTTGTAACAATATACAGCATCATCGCCCTCACACACACACACACACACACACACATAATCACACACACACATACATACACACAATCACACACATGCAAGCACACACACACAAGCACACACATTCAAGCACACACACACAGGCACGCAATCACACACACACACACACACACACACACACACACACACACACAGGCACACACACAGGCACACAATCACACACACACACACACACACACTCACACACACACATACACACAATCACACACATGCAAGCACACACACACAAGCACACACATTCAAGCACACACACACAGGCACGCAATCACACACACCCACACACACACACATACACACACAGACACACACACACGCACACACACAGGCACACAATCACACACACACACACACACACAGGCACACAATCACACACACACACACACACACACACACACAATCACACACACAGGCACACAATCACACACACACACACAGACACACAATTACATATACACACACAAGCACACAATTACACACACACACACACACACACACATACTCACACGTACATACAAACTGTGCTCACACACAGGCACCTTCACCCAGGATCACCCTTTGTGGGCTTTTCTTACAGGATCAAGTGGAAAGATGGATACCACCATCTAGAAGAGCAGTCCTAACATGTTCCCTCGCTCTCTCTCTCTCCTCCTGTGCCTCTCTTCCTCCCCCCCCCTCCTCTCTGTCTCTCTCTCTCTTTCTCCATCTCTCTCTCTCTGTCCCTCTCCATCTCTCGCTCTCTCTCTTACGCTGCCTATTTATACCTTCAGGCCCATGTGGCAATTAACATTTTTTCGGGCTGACCACTTTTATGCGCTGGTGTACCGCTGGCTTTTTTAGTCCAAGGCAGCAGGGACAGATGTGAGATATTTTAACAGCGAACACGGAGAGACGGTCAGAGCCGCTTCCAGGGCTTTTAAGAAGAGTGGAGAGAGAAGGGAGAAAAAAAATAGAGAGAGAGAGAAAGAAAGAAGAAATCATGAGAGTGAGAAGGGAGAAAGAGAGAGAGAGAGAGAGAGAAAGAAGAAATCATGAAATGAAGACCATAAAAAAGCCGGCCTGTCCTGAGGCATTATGGGACGGCGGGGTTAACGTGCGCTGGGATTCGTAGAGTTTGGGGCTCGGAGTCTCGGGGTCGTCATCGCGTGAGATCTCGTTGAGCTCGCTTGACCCCTTGGCCTGCCGCGGGCCTCTGCGTCCCCGATGAGCTGTTGTCACGGCGATGGTTGGAGGTTTTTCGTGCAGATGGCGGGCGCCACACCCCGACGTGTTCCGCTCGCAAAGCACGGGGTGTGAAAAAGCTGCCCATCGCCGTGGAAACGGTTACGGGCCTCTCGATGGCCGCTGTGTGCCTCTCACTGCGCCGCTCGCCTGTATGTTCCTCATCGCCATGGTTACCCCCTTAAACTCCCCAGGACCGACTATTGTCTGACATCTTAAAGGGAGGTTTCTTCCCCATACTTACTCTTTCTTTTTACTCTCTTTCTTTCTTTTTTTTATTTTCTTCCTTCCTTCCTTACTTCCTGTTTCCTTTTTTTTTTCTTTTCTAACCATCCTTGTTCCATGCCTATGTTTAACACCCATGACATGCTGTGAGAACATAGTTTTGTTGATGGTTTAGATTGAGTCTGAATTCCTCCACACACGCTGCAGTCAATGCCCATAGCCAGCACTCTCCTCCCTGTGCTACTACATACCACCACTGAATTCATGTACAATACTGCGCACAAGGCTAAGTAAGGCTAATGACACAGCAATTTAATGGCATTGATCAGATCACTGCTTAGGCCATGAGGCATTGGTGCGTGAATTCTCGGGTAAAGGAACAGCCATGAATAGGCAGGTTAGCCAGACTGACTTGAAGGCGAAACTGTAAGCAGCACCACAGGCAGTATAGCGTGTTCAGGCTAAGGCTATCTGCTCTGTCTGTTAAACACATGTCCGTATGTAAAGTACACACACGCACACACAGACATGCAATCACACATATACACACCGGACATAGTACACACAAACACAGAAACCATACAAAAACACAAGCATATGTATATACACTGTACACACACACACATACACACACAAAGACACACACACACATACACACACACACACACAAGCTTACAAACTCAGAAACAATATCTGAGCTGGAACATGGCAATTTGGTGCAGTTTCCTTTCATGATAAAAGTTAATAAAGTATGACAGAAGTGCAAATATTTTTACTACACCAAACAGAGCCAGACTCACAGGTGCAACACAAGCAGAGAATAGAGCAGACACGTTACACACACACACATGCACGCACGCACACACACACACACACACACACACACGTGCATTGCAGGAGTGGGTAATGAAATCAGGATGAATCTGGCTAAGAGAGCCAAAACAAACTTTTGAGTTTAATATTAAACATCAGCAAATTGTACACACATACGAACACACACACACACACACACACACACACACACACTCACACAAATGTGCAGGTGCATATACACACACACATACTAACACACACATGCACACACACACATTCACACACAATCACTCAAACAGAACTATACAAACTGACACACATGCTCAGAAACATCTGCGGGAACACCTGTGTAGGAACACCTGTACGGTTTTTCTGAAATATGGAAGTGGGATCTACTGAAAACTAACAGCTTGTTCATGTAAACACCGGTGTACTTTTGGCTTGTAAGTAAACACATGCACACAAATACACACACCAACACACACACACACACACACACAAAGTCAAATACACACACACAAAGTCAAATATACACACACACACACAGTCAATTACACACACACACAAGCATTTACACAAGCCCACATACATACACACACATAAAAAAGCATTCACACACACATGCACACATACACAACCCAGTGTTATTTGTGTGCCTCTGACTCAGATGTTACTAGGCACCTTTCCACTGCAGGAACCTCTCCAGGCCAGAGCCAGATGCTGGACCTACCCTTGTGGGACACCTTTAGAGCTGAGGAGGAATAAGGGTAACACTTTATTTGGATAGTCTGCCCGCAGAGCCATTACAGATGGGCTGCTGAAATTCAGTTTTATTTCGTCTATCATTTACTGACTTATTACCTTAATCAAACCCAACCCCCAACTCTAACCTGAAGAAGACACAGAGTTTTTAACAGATAATTTATTAATAGTCTCTGCAAAACATTATGCAGGCCATGGGTATGACATTACTTGGGAGTTCTATTCCTTAACATTCCAAATTTTAAAAATGGTAGTTGGTCCTGGTGTAACCATAGACAGTAGAAGAGAATGGACTGAGGGATGGCGTCGTTTTCAATGGGAACCGTTGAAGCACGATTTTGAGATTTTTAATTGGTCACCAGGCAACTGCACAAGCGCGGGGTGACGTACGGTCACGTCGGCCAGCGAACCCAAATACTATAAATTGAGTGGTAGATGCTCAATCACAAATCATACAGCGTACGATAATTTTCTTAATAAGTATTCTTCTACCGTTATAGCTACAATCACTTAGTGGAATGGGAGGCTAATATTGTACGTGGGGACTTGATTCTTCGTCAACTAACTTTGGTTCTAGGCAGTCTTGCAAGCCAGCATGTCCAGGGAGCTAGCTAGTTAGCATTTAAACTACAAGCTATAGCGTGTAGCTTAGCTTAGCCATCTTTCTCAATTCACTTGCATCGAATAGTAAAATCCATAAAGATAGCGATTCTGCTTACAAACAAATACCAAGTTCTACGCTTATTTTTTCGGGAAATAGTGATGTAAATGTTTCCCCAACATGAATAGGAAAGTAAACGAGCATGACTGTGCCTACAGCTTGTTATCCAACCAGTACGGTAAATTTTCTCCTGTGCGACAGAAACTCACTAGCCGTCGCATGATTTATGGCGTCATTTTTAGCATAATTTCAGATAAACGTTTCTTACAAGGCAATAACATGACAGATTTCTGATCGAAGCAAATATGTTTTGCTGTGCCCTCTTCGGTTTACAACAATGCCAATATCAAGGTACGAATGGCTTCTCATGTAAAGTTGTTTGATTTCAAAGTGACGCTAAAATGAATGGAAGTCAACGGAATGCTACATGCTATTGGTCCCTTTCCGGGTTGAGATTTCCCCATGGGTGCTTCAACTTCCGGATATATTCCTACCCCCTTGGGTGTAACTGCCGCAATATTTGCTGTAGACTGTCTATAGAACCGTCCTGTAGGACCATCCAAATAAAGGCCCTGTACACATAAGCCAGATAAATATTAATACACATAATTATTTATCCGGTTAGCTCTTCTGTACACATTAATACGGCGTATTCACGGGGAGTTTCAAATGCGATGACGTTCGGTTACCATGACGTCAAGGAAAGTTTAGCTTCTGATTGGCTGGCATGATTCTACACAGCAAAATATAGTGTATTTATCTGGGTGCATGTGTACAGAGATATTTTAAAAAACGTTCTAGTGTGGACAGAAAGAGTTTTGACGATGGATATGCGTATATATATTTATCCGACTTAATGAGCACATGGCCAAAATCTAAGCGAAATAAGCACCTACTCAGGGGAAACGTACTCCTGCAAGGCCCTGAAACAGCTGGGTGGGGTTCAGATTATGAAGTAAATCTAAAAGTCAGATTTATTATGCTTAGGCTAATGGGCTTTTATTAGTCAATAGTAATGCAGGTATCTCCATTTGTAAAGGCATTACAGCTGTCAAGAAAGAGGGAAGAGAGCAGAAAGAGGTAGAGAGTGACAGAAGAAGAAGAAGAAGAAGAAGAAGAAGAATTGCAGTTTTGACTCTTATTGATGTGAGCACTGTCTCATAGTGTCAGACAAAAATGAAAATGTGAACATGGAGAAGAGCAACTCTAGAATGAACAACTTCAGACGTTGGTGACAAGTATAACAGAGGCTTGTGCCTCAAATTGTGAAACATATGTATGCATCAATGATCATCTAACATATCTTGTGTAATCTTTATTTACAGTACAACCCTAAGGTGAACTGTGAATGGTGAGCTACCAGATCACGATGATAGATTTTTGTTATTATTGAATTAATCTCCCAGCATAGTACAGTGCACTTTCCGTAGTTAACGAAACTTTTTTTTAATGTTATCTGTAAGTTCCTACAGAGAATTAATGTGGCTTAAAAAAGGAAATCAAGTGAACAGGGTGGACAAAAAAAGGATCCCATTCCTGGCGTGTTATTGTAGGGTTTTTAAAAGAGCACTTCCCTGTGGTGTGACGGTTTGACAGATCTGGCGTCGAGTGTTTCACAACACGGGCGTGCAATGCAGGAGCACAAGCGGGGTCCCACCTCAGGTCCGTTGATCTTGGCAGCAGACGCTTCTTTCCGCTGAAGTACGGTTCAAAGTCCTCCAGCTTGAGTCTGTGGGAGTAGTCTATATAGCCCGAGATTTCCTGTCCCTGAGCATTGCGGTCCCTGATGAAGATGATGGACTGCAGCAGAAGGAGAGTGAGACAGAGATAGAGAGAGAGACAGAGAGAGAGAAAGAGAGAGAGGGAGGGAGACAGAGGGGGCAGTTAGGAGAGTTTGACAGAAAGACACAGAGAAAAAGAAGAGAGAGAGAAGGGGAGAGTGAGTGAGACAGGAGAATAGGAGAAAAAAAAGAGAGAGAATGAGTTAGAGAGTGAAAGAAAGAGACAGACAGAGGTGGGAGAGACAGAAGGTGGAAACCCTGTGTTAGTCATCACCGGGGCAATGTGCTACCTTGAGAAAGTGACCGTTCGGAGGGACAGATGGAGGGATAGAGGGACGCAGGGAGGGAGGAGAGTGGGCAGAGTGACATCCATCACTCCTACTGGAGGCCAGGGAGGGATTCCCTTACAGGTGGGAGCGCCCACACAAGCACCCCAGTGCCACTCAGGACAGCAGCGCTGCTGGCCATTGGCTAAGCAGAACAGAAGTAAGGTGTGGTGTGTGTGTATGTGTGCAGGTGTGTGTGTGTGTGAGGGTAGGTGAAGGGGGATGGGGATTTGTTCTCCATACGGTCAGGTCATCGCCCGCACTGTGTGTGTGTGTATGTGTGATTGTGTGTATGTGTGTGTGCGTGCATGTATGTGTGTGTGTGTGTTGGGACTGAATCTCCATACGCTCAGGCCATCGCCCGCACTGTGTGTGTATGTGTGATTGTGTGTATGTGTGTGTGCGTGCATGTATGTGTGTGTGTGTGTTGGGACTGAATCTCCATACGCTCAGGCCATCGCCCGCACTGTGTGTGTATGTGTGACTGTGTGTATGTGTGCGTGCATGTATGTGTGCGTGTGTTAGGACTGAATCTCCATACGCTCAGGCCATCGCCCGCACTGTGTGTGTATGTGTGACTGTGTGTATGTGCGAGTGCATGTATGTGTGTGTGTGTGTGTTGCGACTGAATCTTCATACGCGAAGGCCATCGCCTGGCCCCGCCGCCCCTGCCAACGCCACAGGTTCACACAAGTGCTTTGATGTGGGCGAGGCCTCTACGTTTACATCGGGGGCTAGTCGTGGTTTAACAGATGGCCCCCACTGTACTTTTATAACAGGGCGTTTCCATTACAGCGAATTTCGCTGCGCTCTTATTGACTTTGAATGGAGGCGAAATTTCATAGGGCGATGGCAGGGCGAAGCCAGGGCAAATTCGCTGAGGGGAGCGAGATACAGTTGGCGAAACCTGAACTTTATTTAAACGAGAATGATGTGATAACCAATTAGATCAGTGTGTGGTGTGCGTGACGCCTGCTGAAGAGGCAGGAGTTACAAAAAAACTCAGACCAACATGGCGGACAGTTGTGGAAGATGTAACGTGAAAGTGTTTGAGTGATTTAACTGATTTAAGACAAACACACTACTCTTAATCACTCAAAGTTTTAAGATGGGAGAGTTAGCTTACAACTAGATAATTACTAGCAAGCTGGCTAACATATCACAAGGTTGTACTAATATACTTCTTGCATTTGTAGAACGATATTACCACATTTAAATATAACATAGTGATACTAATTATCCCATGTTCTTGAGCAGATATGTGCAAGGCTGCCGTTAGATGTAGGCTAGCTTGCTGGATGACTTATGTTGGCCAGCCAGGCTGCTTTGGTAGGCTGGCCGGTGACGTAATCACTGACATCGGATAAGATCCACAGCTGTCTCGCTAGATAACCTGCTTGAACTATTGGCGACCATGCGCTCAGGCGAAATTCGCCTGGTATTTCGCCCTGTGGAAACATAACGTAAGGGGTTGCCGAGCAGAGCAGGCCCAGGCTGGACACAAGTGCGCCCCAGGCTGGACCTGTGACCTTAGTGGCGATCATTTGGTGAAATAATAGGCTGGACACATTTTTGACAAATGGGCATCCTAGAAGCATTTTTAGTAAAAGTCAGGAACCTGTGTATTTAACATAATTAAGGTGTGCTGAATTCGACTAACGCGGTTCCCAAGCTGAATTGAGCTGAGCCAAAATTAGTGTGTAGTGTAGTGTAGTATAGTGTTTTTTGGCTACGCAAATTAGATGAAGTAATACAATAGAATAAGTTCAAACCATGTGTGATCACTGACGCACACATCATACATCACAGGAAGTTTCTACGCTTTGCATTTTTTAGCTACATGCTAGCCCCTCTTGCACAGCTGCATTGCTCATGGGGGAAATAAGAAAAATAGCGAGGAAAATAAATGAAAGATGAGGAGGGGAAAAAAAGAAAAGTCAGAAAGAAAGAGAGAAAGAGAGGCAGGAAAGAAGGAGAAAAGTTGGTCCAGACACAAGGCAAACAGGCAGTGGTTTGTGTTTTGCATGACTAGCGGCGAGGTTACACAAACATGAGGCTCGGTGGCGAAGCACTCGCTCGGCCCTTCTGATCAGCCCACAGCACAGCACAGCACAACAACACCAGTGTGAGTGTGTGTGTGTGTGTGTAATACAAGCACACGTGTGTGTGTGTGTGTGTTTAGCTCGGCCCTTCTGATCAGCCCACAGCACAGCACAGCACAACAACACCAGTGTGAGAGTGTGTGTGTGTGTGTGTGTGATACATGCACACATGTGTGTGTGTGTGTATGTGTGTGTGTGTGTGTGTGTGTGTGTGTAATACATGTGCACGTGTGTATGTGTGTCTGTATATGCGTGTCTGTGTGTGCATGTGTGTGTGTAGTATGTGTTTGGTGTGTGTGTATGTATGTGTGTGTAATACATGCGCACGTGTGTGTGTGTGTGTGCATGTGTGCGTGTGTTTTGGTCAGCCCTTCTGATGAGCCCACAGCACAGTACAACAACACTAGTGTGAGTGTGTGTGTGTGTGTTTGTCTGTAATACATGCGCACGTGTGTGTGTCTGTGTCCGTATGTGTGTGTCTGTGTGTTTGTGTGTGTGTGTGTAATACATGCGCACATATGTGTGTCTGTGTACGTATATGTGTGTCTGTGTATGTGTGTGTGTGTAGTATGTGTTTGGTGTGTGTGTGTGTGTGTGGGTGTGTGTGTGGGTGTGTGTGTGTGTAGTGTGTTTGGTGTGTGTGTGTGTAGTATGTGTTTGGTGTGTGTGTGTATGTGTGTGTGTGTTTGGTGTGTGTGTATGTATGTGTGTGTAATACATGTGCACGTGTGTGTGTGTGTCTGTATATGCGTGTCTGTGTGTGCATGTGTGTGTGTAGTATGTGTTTGGTGTGTGTGTATGTATGTGTGTGTAATACATGCGCACGTGTGTCTGTGTGTGTCTGTATATGCGTGTGTGTGTGTGCATGTGTGTGTGTAGTATGTGTTTGGTGTGTGTGTATGTATGTGTGTGTAATACATGCGCACGTGTGTGTGTGTGTGTGTGTCTGTATATGCGTGTGTGTGTGTGTGCATGTGTGTGTGTAGTATGTGTTTGGTGTGTGTGTATGTATGTGTGTGTAATACATGCGCACGTGTGTGTGTGTGTGTGCATGTGTGCATGTGTTTTGGTCAGCCCTTCTGATGAGCCC
>CM050217.1:26145000-26147500 GCA_027475355.1 Coilia nasus
TACTATACTCGCACATTAACAGAAACACACCCACACACACACATATGCAGACACATATACAATAACCACACATACAATTGCACACACTTTGCCCGCAGATATATTCACAAACACACACACACACGCACATAACTACACACACACACACACACACATAACTACACACACACACACACACACACACACACATAACTACACACACACACACACACACACACACACACACACATAACTACACATCCACACACACACCTTCACCTCCGCCCCGCTACCCCACCCCACCCCACCCCCAGTGCCTGGGAACAATCCTGCAGTGTGCGGCCTGAGTGCTGCAGGTGTCTGGGGGTGTCAGCTGGAGCCAGTGGAGCCCTGGGGGTGAGGGTGGGGATGGCGGATGTGAAGGTGGGGCTGTTTGGGACTGGGGAGGGACGCGGGCGGGGAGGAGGAGGAGGAATCCCTGGGCCAGCCTGCCAGCCGACCAGGGATGATTATGTGTGAGGGGCTGGGAGAACTTAGCCCACCGCCCTCCACCACCCAACAGTACAACACAGCATAATGTAACCACACAGGGCAGGACAGGGCAGAGCAGGGCAAGGGGGGCAGGATTAGGACAGCCAGGGCTGTGCAGGGCTATGCAGGGCAGGGCAGGGCAGGGCAAGGGGGGCAGGATTAGGACAGCCAGGGCAGGGCAAGGGCAAGGCAAGGGGGGCAGGATTAGGACAGCCATGGCTGTGCAGGGCAGGGCAGGGCAGGGCAGGGCAAGGGGGGCAGGATTAGGACAGCCAGGGCAGGGCAAGGGCAAGGCAAGGGGGGCAGGATTAGGACAGCCAGGGCTGTGCAGGGCAGGGCAGGGCAAGGCAAGGGGGGCAGGATTAGGACAGCCATGGCTATGCAGGGCAGGGCAGGGCAGGGCAGGGCAAGGGGGGCAGGATTAGGACAGCCAGGGCAGGGCAAGGGCAAGGCAAGGGGGGCAGGATTAGGACAGCCATGGCTGTGCAGGGCAGGGCAGGGCAGGGCAAGGGGGGCAGGATTAGGACAGCCAGGGCTGTGCAGGGCAGGGCAGGGCAAGGCAAGGGGGGCAGGATTAGGACAGCCAGGGCTGTGCAGGGTAGGGCAGGGCAGGGCAAGGGGGGCAGGATTAGGACAGCCAGGGCTGTGCAAGGCAGGGCAGGGCAAGGGGGGCAGGATTAGGACAGCCAGGGCTGTGCAAGGCAGGGCAGGGCAGGGCAGGGCAAGGGGGGCAGGATTAGGACAGCCAGGGCTGTGCAGGGCAGAGCAGGCAAGGGGGGCAGGATTAGGACAGCCAGGGCTGTGCAGGGCATACCAGGCCAGGGTAGACCCCCAAGTCTCACAGGGCCCAGTGCCAGCTCCATCACACTCCCTCCAGCCCTTCCACCAGCTTTCACTCAAATATGCTTTCCTTATGTGTGTGTGTGTGTGTTTTCTTTACATCTGTAGGGCCTTATTTTTGTGGCTCAATGAGGAGTTTCTCTGAAATAGTGTTGGACATGGGGAGTGGAGAGGGACAGTTGTGGGGTGGGGGGGGGGGGGGGGGGGGGGGGAGCAGGGGAAGCTAAGGGAGCGAAAACAAACCGTTCAATCATCCCTGAGTTACACGCTTTTACAAAATAAAAAATAAGGCTCAAGTGCTGTACATCCTTGTGGATAGCAAGGAGCTGGTCACTCTAGCTTCAATATCATCATTAGACTCCGCACTTTCAATGTTTTCTTACGTTTATAGTAATTGAGGAGTCCATGAGAAAAAAGCTGGCATTATGTCATTGACATAAACATAAATGTCATTTATAAGTTTGATTTTTGATTTGATTTTATAAGTAAGTGCTATTTTAAAAATGATTCTAGCTCGAGACTATGGTCGTTCATTCACAGGAGTGCGTTTGCTAAATCTGGCGAAGTAACTTAAAAAATGTGATTTTGTGTCAGTTTTTCCCGTGGTCTCCCTGAGGAGGAGGAGAGTGGGAAAGAAAGACGGTGAGGGAGAGAGGGAAGAAGAGGAGAGGAGGGGAGAGGAGAAGAGTGTACGGGAGGAGGACAGAGAGAGGGAGAGAGAGAGACACAAAAGTAGAGGGACGGAGAAAAAAAGGATTAAGGGAGAGGAGGATGTATACATTGGACATTGTACACAGTAGTACATTGTCCTACTTGTATATGATGTACATAGATGCCCAAATGTATATTGTTGTCTCTATTGTACAGTTGGTGTTTAGATATTTCTATATTTATTTCTCTATGGATTTATATTGATTTATTGATTTATTTGTCAAATTCCTTGTATATGTATACGTGGCCAATAAAACTGATCTGATTCTGAGAGGACAGAGGGAGAGCTGGAGTGGTTGAAAGAGAGAGAGAGAGAGAGAGAGAGAGAGAGAGAGAGAGAGAGAGAGAGAGAGAGAGAGAGAGAGAGAGAAAGAGAGAGACAGAGAGACAGACAGAGAGAGGGCAGTGGGTGCCTATTTGTGTTGGGTGTGAGTTCACA
>CM050217.1:26152500-26155000 GCA_027475355.1 Coilia nasus
ATAGTCAGAGAAGGATAGGGAAAGAGAGGGAGTAAAGGAACAGAGACAGAGAAGGGGAGCGGAAGAGATAGAGATAAAACAGTAGGGGAGAAATAAAGAGGGACAGAGAAAAAAAGAGAAGAGATGGGAGCAAGAAAGACAAGAGCTGAGAGAGAGAGGAGGAGACAGAAAAGTGGGTGAGAGAAAGAAAGAGAGAGGGAGACGTAGGAGAGAGAGGGAGACAGAGAGACAGAAATGGAGACAGAGAACTGGGTTAATGCGAGGGAGAGAGACAGAAAAAAAGAGAAGTCGGTGAGAAAGAGAGGGAAAATGGAGAGAGAGAAGTGGATGAGGGAAAGAGGGAGTGAGAGTACGAGAGTAGAGCATTTGTTTACCCATGTGCTCAGCGTTCTGCGTCTTTAAACAGAGCGCAGGGGCTGTTTGTGCAGGAGCACAAATAAACTCAAGGCAGGTGTCCCACCGCTATTTCCCCAACCAGCTAACCAACAACCCCCGCCATCCTCAAACCACCCCAGCCCAGTCCTAACCCCAACCCCACCTCCAACTATTCGCTGGGGCCTATTTTACCCTTGTCATGGCCTCTCAGACAGCCATGGGTAAATGTGGCTGCATGGAAGAGCAGAGGAAGTGGGTTAGTGGTCAGTCACAGGAGCAAAGCCAGTGGGTGGAGGGGGACTGGGTGGGTGTGGGTGGACGGACAGACAGGTGGACGGATGGACGGACAATCAGATGGAGTGATGCTGTGTTACACTAAAGTCGTTGTACAGACTTGTGTTTTGACTGCCTAGTCTACAACACGTTTTTTAGCTGGGCAGTAGGGGTGCAAGTTTTGCTACCCTCAAGACAAGGATTTGAAGCCTTTCTCTCTCTCTCTCTCTGCCACCCTCCCCAACACACAAACATACATGAACACACACATACAGGCACACACAGACACACACACACACACACACACACACACACACACACACACACACACACACACACACACAAGTGGATAAGTGGGTGGACAGGCGAGCGAGCGGACGGTGGGGGTTGGAGTATGGTATTTGTGTGTGTGTGTGTGTGTTTTGTGTGTGTATTTGAGTGTGTGTGTTGGTGGTGGACAAGCCGCTGGTCTCGGCAGCATCACAGGGCAGCAGCAGCAGCAACAGCACTAGCCTGCCTTCACCAGAAAAGCCCTGGACCACAAAATAAGAGCCTTGAGCCCACATGCATCAAATTACAGGGCACGCAGAAAAATCACAAAATGCTATACCCCCCTTTTTTTCTCTTTTTTTCCTCTTTCCCTCTTTTTTCCTCCTCAAAAGTACATTAAAATTGTATTAAAGCTCCCCATTCTGTGTGTGTCTGCGTCTGTGTGCTGTATGCATATGTGTGTGTGTGTGTTGTATGCATATGTGTGTGTCTGCGTCTGTGTGCTGTATGCATGTGTGTGTGTGTGTGTGTGTGTTTATGTTTGTGTGTGTTGTATGCATATGTGTGTGTCTGTGTGTGTCTGCGTCTGTGTGCTGTATGCATATGTGTGTGTGTGTGTTGTATGCATATGCGTGTGTCTGTGTGTGTCTGCTTCTGTGTGCTGTATGCATATGTGCGTGTGTGTGTGTTTATGTTTGTGTGTGTTGTATGCATATGTGTGTGTCTGTGTGTGTCTGCGTCTGTGTGCTGTATGCATATGTGTGTGTGTGTGTGTGTTTATGTTTGTGTGTGTTGTATGCATATGTGTGTGTGTGTTTATGTTTGTGTGTGTTGTATGCATATGTGTGTGTTGTATGCATGTGTGTGTGTGTGTTGTATGCATATGTGTGTGTGTGTGTGTTGTATGCATGTGTGTTGTATGCGTGTGTGTGTTTGCGTGTGTGTGTGTTGTATGCATATGTGTGTGTGTTGTATGCGCGCGTGTGTGTGTTGTATGCATATGTGTGTGTGTGTGTGTGTGTTGTATGCGTGTGTGTGTGTGTGTTGTATGCATATGTGTGTGTGTTGTATGCGTGTGTGTGTGTGTGTGTTGTATGCATATGTGTCTGTGTGTGTTGTAAGCATGTGTGTTGTATGGATGTGTGTGTTTGCGTGTTTGTGGATTGTATGTGTGTGTGTGTGTGTGTGTGTGTGTTGTATGCACGTGTGTGTGTGTTTGTGTGTGTGTGTGTTTGTGTACATGTGTGTGTGTGTTTGTGTGTGTGTGTTGTATGCATATGTGTGTGTGTGTGTGTTTGCGTGTGTGTGTTGTATGCATATGTGTGTGTGTGTGTGTATGTGTGTGTGTTGGGGAAATGTCTTGCCTGGTGGCCCCTGGGGCTTTTGGTGGCGAGCAGTTTAACTCTACCAGTGAAGTGGGGCAGTTCATTGCAGAGTTGAAAGTGCCTCTGTGTCTGTGTGTGTGTGTTGGGGGGGGTTAATGCGTGCTTGTAAACACCTGGGCATGAACAGCGTGTGGAGTGTGACATGACAGCTGTAAAAGACGTCCCATATGTTGACAGAGGGTCTGGACAGTATCCTC
>CM050217.1:26160000-26167500 GCA_027475355.1 Coilia nasus
CTGGTGTGAGACTTGGATTTGGCATCAAAGGCGAAGCAGTGTGGAGCGCATCTGTAATGAATGTCTGCTGAGTCCTGTTCTCTATCCCGAGCAGGGCTTGTGCACACACACTCTCCGTAAGAAAAAAGAAAAAGAGAGATGAAGTGGACAGAGACGCCTGCTGCGGATGACCACAATGGAAACGACCATGTGCTGGGTCCCCTTAAGCCCCATTTATAAGAGCTCTGGGTCGAGCTTTGTGTGTGTGTGTGTGTGTGTGTGTGTGTGTGTGTGTGTGTGTGTGCGTGCGTGCATATACTTGATTTATATGTGTCCATGTGGATGATGTGTGTGTGTCTCTGTGTGGGTGTATGTGTGTGTGTTTGTATGTGTATCTGTGTGTGTGTGTGTGCGTGTGTATGTGTGTATATGTGTGTGTGTGTATGCGTGTCTGTGTGTGTGTGTGTGTGTGTGCACGCTCGCATGTTGTGCATGTGTGCTTACGTGCAACACAGCAATTGCATGTGTCATACGTGCAGCATTGTGGGCTGGTGTAAGTAAAACACAGTGTAGGTGCAGTTCTTAAAGTTCGTTTCTTTGTCCACTTGAGCAAGTCATTGACGCGAGACTTCGGTTAAACTTTCAACTCTTTACTAAATCAAAATGTTCAAACAATAAATGGCAAACAATAAAAGCTTCTTGGTTTATAAAAGACATTGTGCAGCCACGCTGCAGTCTGCTGTAGTCACGGTCAAAGACTGTTGCGCTCTGACCCTCTACGTCTTCGCGCTGCCTAATGCCTCAGCATAAAGACGTCACACATATGTTGACATAATTATTAATTAAACATTATTACATTTCACAATCAATACCACAAAATAAACAACAGTTATTCCCTTGAAATCCCAAATAACACTCCATAGATTACAAAATACAATCATTAACAATTATTACACACTTATAAACATTATGGCTCTAACACACAGCAACTGTCTTTGTTGGCTGCTCCTATTCCAGCAGCCAGCTACCTGCGGAGGAGCACGTAGACGCACACAGCCATCCAGAGGGCACCCGTGTCCGGGCCAGATGCGGGCCGCATGCTGGCCAAAGGCGCTCCAGAGGCCTGTGCTATGTGGACGGCCTGCGGTTAACGTGCCCCGATCATAAGTACAAGCACAAGCACACCAAAGGTCTACATGCTAAATATGCTAAATGGTAATTACAGCCCCATGGCTTTTCTTTGTTTTTCCCGTGTGTAAGTGTGTGTGTGTCGGTGCATGTGTGTGTGCGTGCGTATGTGTGCATGTATGTATCTGCATGTATGTGTGTGTGTGTGCGTGTATGTATCTGCATGTATGTGTGTGTGTGTGTGTGCGTGTATGTATGTATCTGCATGTGTGTGTGTGTGTGTGCATGCATGTATGTATCTGTGCATGTGTATATGTGCGTGTGTGTGTGTTCTGGTGTTCATGACACACAGCACACAATCCAGGCAGCAATATGGACCCCACATTTTCCACCCCCAAAAAAAAAATGTGACAGACCTGTTTTCAGTTGCCCAAGACCTTGACTTCCCAAATGTTTCCGATTTCATGTAATGTTGCCGTGCGCATGTGAAGCACATATGCTGGAATGGCATGGGCGCTGTGATGGCCTGGTTAGACCTGTCACACAATCCGCCACTGCAGCTGCTGCGAATGCCATTTGCCACAAATGAACACCGCCGTGGTGCAACAGGTTATAAATGGTCTGCTGCATCTGCATTGTCGTATCATCAATTGTAAAATACTCCTCAAATGGGAATAAAAGAGGTCATTAGAACACCCTACACACACCACCCATATGCACTCACACACACACACACACACACACACACACACACACACACACACACACACACACACACACACACACACACACACACAGAGGAGAAAGAAAAGAATAAAGAGAGAGAGAGAGAGAGAGAGAGAGAGAAAGAGAGCTGATATGTCTTACTCAACATGATGGGTGGTCATCTTTCCCAACTATATTATCAGGCCACTCTTCAAACGCTTCTCAGGAAAGAGAACGAAGAAGGAGAAGAGTGGAGAGGAGGGAGGGGGAGTTGGGGGTTGGTGTGTAAAAGGAGCCTTCTTTAGGCACACACACACCAGATGAAACCACACAGGCCGCCGCTTATGCAGGTGCACTTATCCACCACCAGCTCCTGTGTGTGCATGTGTGTGTGTGTATGTGTGAGTGAGTGAGTGTGTGTGTGTATGTGTGAGATTCTTGTGTGGGATTATTCTTTTCCTCATACTTTCTTTTATTTTCTGTTCTTTTCATTTTCTTCTCTTGTGTTTCCTTTCCCCTCTGTCTCTTTTTCTTTCTTTCATTCTTTTTCCTCTTTTTTCATTCTTTTTTCCCCTCCTCTATGTTTTGAGGGGTGGGGGCACAGTGCATTTTGCACATGAAAGTTTATTGGGATTTCCAACCCTTGGCTTTGTGTGGAGAGTTGTATGATGGCACACACACACACACACACACACACAGACACACACACACACACACCACACCGCAGTGCACCGCTGGCTTGACTGCTCCCAGAATGCATCACCGGCGGGTAACCGGAGCTGGGCAGGAGGTTTTCCGGAACATGTGCCTTGTGAGAAACCAGGGTGTATAAATAATCAGAATCCTGCGGTAGAACACGGCCGGTTCCGCGCGGTCCGACGGAACATCTGCTCTCGCAAAGCGGCCGCGGCCCCCTTTTCCGCTGCGGCTCTTAAGAACGCAAAGAGCTCGCAAGCAAGCACCAGCAACGCCTCACAGCACAACACTATGTGTGTGCCTCAAGTCTGCCATGAGAGAAAGAGAGAGAGAAAGAGAGAGAGAGAGAGAGAGAGAGAGAGAGAGAGAGAGAGAGACTGCAGTGTATGAAGGGAAGAAGATGACAGAAATATGAAAAGATAAGTAGAGAACGTGCGCGAGAGAGAGAGAGACAGAGAGAGAAAGAGAGAGATACTGCAGTGTATGAAGGGGAGAAAGATGAGATAAATATGTAAAGAGATAAGAAGAGAAAGAGTGAGCAAGAGAGAAAGAGACAGAGAGATATTGCAGTGTATGAGGGGGAAAAAGATGAGAGAAAGAGAGGTAGAGAGAGAGAGAGAGAGAGAGAGAGAGAGAGAGAGAGAGAGAGAGAGAGAGAGAGAGAGAGAGAGAGAGAGAGAGAGAGAGAGAGAGAGAAAGGGTGCACAGATTCCAAAAACCAGCCTGGGAAAAGAAGCCACAATCCAACAAGTGTCTCGCTGGTGATTTACATCAGATTTTTCAGTTTTTTTTTTTCTGTCTTATTTTTTTTCTAGAAGAAGCAGACAAGTTTAAGATGGCTCGTCTGATGAAGTAAATCGAGAGAAGATCTTAAATCTTCTGGGCCGAGGGCTCTGAGTGAGTGTGCCACAACGTGTAAGTGAGATCAGCGATGTGTGAATTACAGTACGTTACGTTCCCGGGCTGTAAAAGAGCGGCAGCGTGGTCGTACGTAAAGGCCTGCAGGCACACTAAGCCCCGACCCACACACACCAGACATCTGTCCGACCTCAGAACCAGAAGCAACGTTTACCCAAAAAAAAGAGAAAGAAACAGAGGAAAAAAAAGTATGCTTCTCGAATTCCTCGGCTGGACATAAAAGCTTGCCACAAACAACTTTATTTTCGAGTGCACTCCCTTCCTGTTATTTAAGGGCGATGTTTTAAGTGGAGGGGGGCAAATAAATGCCCACATAGTTATTGGTTGGAAGCAATTAAAGCTCCAATACACTGAGACACCCACTATCCCCCAACCCACTGCCCCCCTCCTCGCCCCCACACACACAGCCCCTTCACCCCCACCACCCTCCTCCCTCCCTCTCCACCTCCCACCACCAACCACCACTTGTTCTATCTTATTTATTTATTTTGTGTAAGAGGACCTTAGAGAGAGCAGTCCTGGTCTGGTGCAGTTGGCCGGCTCGGAGGGTGCCTCCCTTGGACATTCCTGCCGTTATTGGGAACCACACGAGGAGCGGAGAGGAGAGGCTGAGGACTCGCTGACGGGTCCAGAGTCAGATTTACAGCCAACCCAAAGAGAGAGACAGACAGTGGGGGAGAGAGAGAGAGAGAGAAAGAAAGAGAGAGAGAGAGAGAGAAAGAGAGACAGAGAGAGAGAGAGAGAGAGAGAGAGAGAGAGAGAGAGAGAGAGAGAGAGAGAGAGAAAGAGAGACAGAGAGAGAGAGAAAGAAAGACAGACAGACAGAGAGAGAAAGAGAGCGAGAGTGAGGGAGAGAGAGATAGAAAGAGAGAGAAAGCGTGATAGAGAATTAGGAGAGAAAGAGGGAGCAGGCGATACATGAAATCATCTGTTTTACGGCACGTTACAGTGTGCTTGAGTGAGGAAATGTGAATAGTTCAGGGCCATTGTGGCTGAGTGGACATAGATGGGCCGCAGTCATAGTGTAAATCAAACAGAGCGCATCCATCCCAGGGAGCACCCAGCGGGCAGCACACTACTCACAGTCCATCATCATTCACCACAGATGCACTAGACGCCTGTCAGTTGGGCGCTCTGCTTTCTGCATCAAGACTGACTCCATTTTAAGGATCCACATGCAACAAACGAATGATCTATTTGAATGTGGGGATGCAACATGTTTAAACACTTAATGATTTTATTATTCAGGCAGCAGAAAAGCTTTCCTGAGAAAGAGTCAGTGCCTTCTCTAGGGCCAGCAGAGGAGCTGTTTTGCCCAGCTGGCTGGCTATATATTGATTTTGTTTTCTACGTCCTCAAAGGAAGATTCCATTCCCCTTAGTGGAGTAAATCTGTGGCCATGCCAAGGCTGCGGGTTCACTTCTCAGGATATTCAAGAACTGGCAAAATATATGCCTTCACTATGTGGCTTTGGATTGAAGTGTATGTTGAAAAGAAAGAAAGAAAGAAAGAAAGAAAGAAAGAAAGAAAGAAAGAAAGAAAGAAAGAAAGAACTGGGGGCAGAGAAGCAAAAAATGCAACTTTCTCTTACAGATGTTGTTACACATCTTGCTGTGTGGTGGTAAGTGTTCTATGCCTCTGTTTCCACGGGAAGAAACTACATAAGAGAGAAAGAGAAAGGTAAGACAGAAAGAGAGAGAACAAGAATGAGAAAGGCAAAACAGAAACAGAAAGGGGCGATTGAAAAAAAAAGAAGACAGAGGTTTAGCACGCTTTTACTAAACCGCTGCCTTCTTTCTCTCAAGCATACATCACTAAAACAATCCACATTTTTTCACGAGACATTGCCACTTATAAAACATTACTCCCCCCAGCCACATTTAAGAAAACCATCAACTCATTGCTCATTAACAGCCCACCCAGTGCTGAGAGGCAGAAAGGCAAGAGAGACAGAGAAGAGCACATATGTGGCACAACTTGTCTAGTTTTTGGTGTGGGGCATCCGTGATTGTGAGTGAAAACCATCATCTTCTGCTCTAAACCTTTATCAGCAAACCAGTTCAACATGTTCACACGTGAGCTACCTTGTTAGGCAGAACCTTAGGGCTCATTCACACCAAACACTCTGCGTATACAGCACGTGCTCTGTCCGTATTCCTTTAGAATGTTAATGTTAACAAATTACACTATTCACACCGCACGCGTGATCTGAGCGTCTTCTTGTCACTACACAAACATATTGTACACGGTTACGTACTGTACTCAGTCAAGTTGGTGTGAATGAGCCCTTATGAGGCACAACATGTCTAGTACTGGTGTGGTGCATCCTCCTAGGGTTAGGAGGACACGTAAGCGTCAGTGAAAACCCCCTCATCTTCTGCTCTCAACGTTCAGCAGCACACCAGTCCAGTTCAACAAGTTCACGTGTGAACCTACCTTGTTAGGCGCGACCTTATGAGATGTTTACTAGACGAGGAACGAGGGCGTTAGCAGTGAAAGGCACTTCCTTCCACTGCTAAGCCTTTCTGGGCCTTTCTAGGGCCCAATGGCGGGAAGAGCTGTTAGCCTGGAGTGGCTCTCCTGTGGCCAGTCTTTAGGCAGCGCTGACGTCAGCCCACCCTACGCCTGGGCCTGGGCCTGGCCGCCGCGCTGTAATTAGCCGGGCCCCCGTTAAAAGGGCGAGACGGCGAGACCGCACACAGCGTCCCCGCTGCTTCTTTTTCTTCCGCCTTCCGGCGTCTTCCGCTGTCACCCCGCCACTGCTGTCCCCCGTCCAAACGAGGCCCCTGCCGGCTGGCTGTCGCTGGCAAGCCCTGCAGGTGTGTGTGTGCGCGAGGGTGGCCGCTCCACGCTCACTCTCATACGGGGTTCGCTCGGGGTGCATACATTCGTGGTTCACACACAGACACTCACATACACACACAAACACACACACACATACACACACATACACACAGATGCATACACACACACACACACACAAAGATACATGTACACACACCCACACACACACACACACACAAACAATGACTAAAAAGCTTTGTTCTTCATGAAGGCTTATCTCGTGTGCCCATGTGCTTACTTTGTGCACCATCAAAGCTGTAGGTATGACACAACTCTTCTGTGCTGAACACCGGGTCACAGATAAATGATTTCACCCATAAACTGCTGCCAAAATGAAAACAATATGAGGGTTTATGCATGTGCGTTAGTGTATGTGGCTGTGTATGTTGTTTCTGTGTGTCTAAGCGTGTGTGTTTAAATGTTTGTGTGTGTGTGTATGTGTGTGTGTGTGTGTGTGTCTATTTTGTGTATCACATCTGCAGCATTAAGACCACGCTTGTGTCAGGTCCAGACACCTGTCAGATTTCCGTGGCTGTGGCTGATTTCCGCGTGTCTCGTGTGACAGAAGCGATTCGGCTGTCCTGGGTGTATGTGTGTTTGTGTGTGTGTGTGTGTGTGTGTGTGTGGTGTCCTTATCAGGCCCAGAGATCTAATACGATCCATGGGAGATGTGTCCTGTGCCTCTTTGATCAGATGGAATTATGGGAAACAACCCTGAGAGGTGTCAACCGAGCCCGCACAGGTGCACCAGCACCTCCCGCAATCAAAGGCACCGAGAAAGAAAGACAGAGAGGGAGAGAGAGAGAAAGAGAGAGAGAGAGAGAGAGGAGGAAAGAGAGAGAGGAAAAGAGAGATGGTGAGGCATTAAAGAGAAAGAGCGTGAAAGAGAGTGACAGATCAGATTAGGAGGGATAAAGAGAGAGAGAGAAGGAAAGAGGGAAAGGAAAAGAGAGATGGTGAGGCATTAAAGAGAAAGAGCGTGAAAGAGAGTGACAGATTAGATGAGGAGGGATAAAGAGAGAGAGAGAAGGAAAGAGAGAGAGGAAAAGAGAGATGGTGGGGCATGAAAAAAGAGAGAGAGTGAAAGAGAGTGACAGATCAGATGAGGAGGGATAAAGACTGAGAGAGTTGTCCTCTGTGTTACCTCTCTGGGAACACCCCAAAAAACCCCTGAGAGGCAATTATTTCCCTTCCTGCTTATTCTTGGACACCGATGTCTGCGCTGATTTG
>CM050217.1:26172500-26177500 GCA_027475355.1 Coilia nasus
ATCAACAATCAACTTACAGTACACAGTAAATATTTCAGGAGAGAACCACAGAGCACCAAGGATACAATCAAATATTAATACAAATAAAAAAGTAAAACAAAAAAAAAAAACATTTAAAAAAAGGTGCAGAATCATACACCAGAAAAACATTTACATTGTTCACATGATTGCAGGTAGGTCAAAAAAGATGATTTCAAATGTGGAAAGGAAGAGATGGAATTAAGAGTGTGTGTATGCATATGAATGTTTGTAGTTTCTCATGATTGTGTGTGCGCACTATGTGCCGATTCCCCCATTGGTGGGTAAGTCTTTTTTACGCACAATTTTTAAGCACTTTCTGGAGAAATTAAAAGAACAGAACAGAGAAGTGGTTTAACTGACATTTTGGGCATTTTCTGGGGGGATGATCTGTGGTCAAGATTCTATATGCTTATAATAAGTTAATAAATGACATAGTGGGGTTTGTTGCCGTTTCCTTCCAACCAACTCTCCCTCTCTCTTTATTTCTCTCTTCATTTTTCCTCTCCCCTCCTCTCTTTATCGAGCTTCTCACCTTCATATGCCTCACAATTCCCCTTAACTCTTCCTCTCTCCTTTCCATCCCCTTTCTCTCCCTCTCTCCTTCCTCCTCCCTCTCTACCTCTCTCCATCTCGTCACTCATTCACACTGTATACGGTATCCTAGCACAGGATGTCAAAAACCCTCAGTATAAACACGCTTGCACATGTTACATAAAGAGCCAAGTTCATTGAGACACAGAGACAGATGTTCTGCCCCGGAAGCCTAGACTGCACCCCTTCTCTGTCTGTCCAATGATCTGTCATTCTGTCTGGATGTCAGTATCTATGTATGTGTGTGTATGTGTACGTGCACTGCATGTTGTTACGTCCCCCTTTCATGTATAGGTGGGGTAGTTTTCCTTCTTTGTTGTTTTCTGTGTCTTTTTGGGTTCTCTTTCTGGCCTTCAGGTGTTATTGTACCTGCATGCCAGGCTGGAGTGATCCCTTATATTACCTGTCAGCCCATGGCACCACTGGCAAGACAGGGTGACCTCTGCATTTGCTAAGTCTTTGCTGTCTCCTGACTTCTCTTGTTTTTGATATTCTTAAAAATTCTCCGGTGAGTTTTGATTATATCACGGCTTCCTTCAACTTCACATTGTGAAGCGTTCTTTAGAACAGTGATTAATTTTCTATATACGCACACCTATTAAGTAGTCCCCGCTTTCTGACTGTATCACGTTTACATGTATGTATCAATGTGCCAAGTTCGTGGTGAACTGTAAATAAACAGTAAAGATATGACAGCTTTAGCAAATGATGAGCAGATGAAAGAACACAGAGTTGCAACATGTTATATGTCTCTGAGACCGTCTTTTTGTACAGTCACGCTGCATTAGACTCTCTACTAACATGATTTTGCTAAGCAAGCCGTAACAGAACTTTGGAATAGCTAGCTTGACAACCAAAGGCATGGAACTAACGACTAGGTCTTGGCCATAGCAGCCTCCAGTTTGCAATTAGCAACGGCAGTTTGTCTAGTAGCGGAAGGAAGTAGTTCTACAAATAAGTTTGTTTTAGCAATTAAAACATGAAACTTATTACCTGAAATTATCATCAGAGTGTGGTCACTGTGGTATAAGTGGGATAATGAACTTCACGGTGTTTGTATATCAGAAAGTTAATGCACTTCGAAGTGTAACAGCATTACCACGTCACACGAACATGCATTAACTTTCTGATATATATAACAGTGTTGTCCATTATCCCTTACTTAGTGTAGACAAACCCACAGACTTGAGTTTTTTGGACTTTTTGTCATATCGTGTTGTGGTTGGCGTGGCTGTCATATTGGAGGCTCGTCCGGGATGTGAATCCACGAACTCCAAGGCATTCAAGGCGAGAACCATACCCCTAGACATATGCATGTATACATACAGTAAAGGCTTGTGGCAGAATGTTTAGAAAGCCGAAGCAGATATTAGTAGCTGTTGACATCTTGAAGGCCAGTAATCTGAGACAGTGATCTTATCAGATTAGTGGTGATGATTTTGGTGATGATAGGTGATGATTTTGTTACCAGTGATCCAAACAAGACAAGATGACAACACATATCGCTTTCCTTTAAGCTTCCTGACCATTAGCTAACCCCATAATTACAGTCACTAAACTTAATGACTGAGCATTTTGAAGTATGGAGGAGAAAAAAAACTATCTGTTGTAATCCCAGAGTCATATCTCCTCAATCTACCACAGCCTGTGAAACAAAAAGTTCTTTACAACTATTTCATTTAGCACTCAGCCATAAAGTAACACACACATACATGCACACACACACACACACACACACACACACACACACACACACACACACACACACACACACACACACCACATATGTGGAAACATTTCATTGGAGTCTAAACACAGATAATAATTGAGGTGGTTGGGAGTAAGAAATGATGTAGAGAAATGAAAGGCCGGTTGTAGATTGATTCGGAGTGCGGAGCGGGGTAATGAAAAGGCTCAGGGCTGCTCGAAATAAAACAAGCCTGCTCATGGAGCAGTTTATGATTAGACCTTTGAAGCCAAGCAGCGCAGGAAGACGCAAGCGACTGAGCGAAGCGCCCTATATTTAAACCCCAATGCATTACTTCATTGAATATGACCCCCACAACTCCTCCACTCCCCGCACCTCCACACACACTGCCAAACACACACACACACACACAGAAACACACAGACACACAGACACACACCCCTTCCAGTGTGGAAATTAATGGGAAACAGGCAGGGAGAGGGAGCGAAGAAGGCGGCGTGGCCTCGAAGTTCACCCCGCTGGGCTCCCCACCACAGCACGGCACAGTGGCTCATTTACTGGCTTATTTAATACCTGACTAATCAAAACATACAGTAGGAGAGCTGCTTCTGCACTGCCGTTTGGAGGAGGGGTAGAACATAACGGAAAAAAGAGACCACATACGCTATGGATGGTACTGCCAACCTGCAGTCAACATGGGGAAGACATTATATCCGTCTTTGTAGGGATTTAGGTTTGGTGAGAGAGTGTGATTTGACATTTTTAGATCCAGACTGTATATTTCCGATTTTTCCAAGAGAGAGAGAATGAGAGACATAGAGAGAGTAAGAGAAACATTGTGTTAAATTATGTGGGGTATATTACTAAAAGTATAAACATTGCACCTAAACAGGCATGCTAATGAGCCTTAACACTTTATTCCTCTAGATCAAACAGGTAGGCAACAGTGTCGAGGAAACACTCCCAGTTATGATGTAGCAAGAACCTCAAGCCAGTATGCAACTCAAGAAAATATCATGGCTATTGGTCTGTGAAAAGCAGCAAGGCATTCAGGGCAAAGCAAAGTACACCCTGCCTGTCTGAATGGATAACTTGATGACTTGGTGGATAACTATTCAGCCAGTGACTGACTGTGTGAAAGTGTGTGGGGGGTCATGCTTGCATCGTTGTTGCCTCACCGGCAGGACAGACAGGCTCTCCAGCTTCGCCCGGCCCAGGGGGTTAATGGTTAACGTCGCTTCAGGGGGTTAATTGCAGTGGGGGAGCAAACAGTGTGTCTTATCCCTCCTCTTGAGAAGCGGGGTTAAACGCACGCAGCCGGTCAAGCGCCGGCGGTTAAGCCGCGGCGGTCCCACTGCAGTGCCGTGAGGCGAGCGGAGCGTTTGTCAGAGTCTCTCACCCCGACCCGAGACTTCAAAGCAGGGGGCAGACTTAATCACACGGCTAATCTCGGAGGGGCATTTCAAGTGTTGCCTTTTTGTGCCAGAACAATGGGACTGCGGGAAAACACACACACACACACACACACACTCATCGATCATGGAGACGTGACATGTCATGGCATGACGTAACAGAGCAAACTGTCACTCGTGGAAGCTTGGGGGGGGTGGGTGGCCTGAGAGGCTGAGTGAGACAGCACTGCTGCTGCTAATCACTCCTCACACAGGAGAGGCCACATTAACACAAGGACCCGCTACGAGAGAATGAGAGAGAGACAGAGAGACAGAGAGAATAAGCATGAGCATGAGAGAGATAGAGAGAGACAGGGAAAGAGAGAATGAGACAGAGAATGAGAGAGAGAATGATAGAGACAGAGAGAGAGAAAGAGACAGAGAAAGAGAGAGAGAAAGAGAGAGAAAGGGAGAGAGAGACAGTCAGACAGATCGTGCCCCCGGGGACACAGGTGGAAACCAGAGAGCTTCCGAGAAAATGTTCGGCACAGCGGAGGAGGAAAAAAAAAAGCACTTCAAACAAGCAGTTAAGTGGAATTGGCTGGTGTCCTCCCTATCACCTCATCGTTAAGGCATTTTGAAAGACCAGGATCATTCCCACTGAATGCTACAACTTGAAAACGCATTTTGATGTCACTGCTGTGACAACTCTGTTATGTTAATGACATTGAGTTAAGTTATACCAAATTGTTCTGTGCTGATTGGTGTCCTCATGGTAAACTATTCCATGTCTGTGAAAAAAAAAGTATGACTGATTCGAAATATTATTTGTGCATTAATGTTCAGAAGACCATACAAGGTATACACTCAAAGAAACACTAGCTAAATTAGACCGTTGCTTCACAGAGGGTGGGGTGCATTGGGCCCCCCAGGGCGGTGATGTGGGTGGAGGGCGATAAAATGTAATGAGAACCTTTAAATAACCAGCTTCTGCTGACATTAAATATGGCTGCACACCTACAGCACAGTGGCCCACATCCAACCTATTTAGTGGTGAGTTTACAATTTAGTGGTGAGTCCTACTTTATACTTTAAAAACAAATGTAGATACAATGTTTGGATAAAGCTATGCAATGGCTCAATGGATCTTAATCATCAAGAGTTACCAAGCAAAATAAAAATGTCAGTGTTTGCATATTTTCACACATCTGTTTTTTTTTTTTTATTGTAAGGGGGCTGCCTTGAACAAAATGATGATCCACCAGTTTACACTGAAAAAATGAACAATG
>CM050217.1:26190000-26195000 GCA_027475355.1 Coilia nasus
TTTGGAGTTCCAAGCACTTTTTAGGCTTTCTTTTTTTGTGAATAACCAGGAAGCCCAATACAGTGGTCCCTCGTTATTCGCAGGAGTTACGTTCTAAAAATAACCCGCGATAGGCGAAATCCGCAAAGTAGTCAGCTTTATTTTTTTTTACAATTATTATAGATGTTTTAGGGCTGTAAAACCCCTCACTACACTTATACACTTTTCTCAGACAGGCAAAGTTCACGCTTGCAAACATACAGCACTTCAGAGTCACACAGCTGGTGGTGGAAGATTTATGTAAATTTTACAAGCTGAGCGCATTCTGTACTGTACAGGAGATTGCATGCACTAAAAAAATCCGCGAAACAGCGAGGCCGTGAAAGGTAAACTGCGATATAGCGAGGGACCACTGTACAAGCGAAGTGAACACATACCTAAAGTCAGGCATACATAAGCAAAAAAGGGCATTAAGGAAAGCAAAAGAAATAAAGGTCATAGGTCATGCAGGGGAAAAGAGAGAATGTAAGGAAGTAAAAGAGAGAGAAGGTAAACGTAAATAAAGGCAGTGATGAAGCAAGATGGGGAAATCCAGAGGGAGGGAGCGCTGGAGAGAGTGAGGAGGGAAGGCAAAAAACATACTGACAAAGGGGAATGTACACACACACACACACACACACACACACACACACACACACACACACACACACACACACAATGAAGCAAGAAGTGTTAAAATGACAGAAGGCAAGGAGCAAGACAGAAAGATAGAAAAGGGAGGGGAAGATAGAGATGGAGTGAGAGAGATGATAAGGAGAGAGAGGAGGCTGAGAGAAAGAGATAGACAGAGAGAGAGAGAGAGAGAGAGAGAGATAAAGATGTAGAGCCGGACGCTATGTCCGTGTGAAGCGTGTGCTGACCTATGAGAGAGAAATGGCGTGCTGTGTTGACTCAGGTGAAATAATACACACACTGGTCTGCCCACCCTGTGTGTGTGTGTGTGTGTGTGTGTGTGTGTGTGTGTGTGTGTGTGTGTGGTGTGTGTGTGTGTGTCTGTGTCTGTGTGTATGTGTGTGTATGTGGTGTGTATGTGTGTGGTGATAAAGCAGGAAGGATTGCAAAGAATGTATCTATCTGCCATTCCCACATTAAGCACTTCACCAAGTGAACACACTAATTATTATGCAGCCACACTGCATCACCTCACACATACACACACACACACACTGTCAAGAAACACAAAACATGGTCTTATACCTGTCTTTCTCCATGCTGACTTCAGTAAGACACATCAACAGTTCACTGTAACAGTGCAACATCCACAATTGTAGCTATGCAATGTGGAAACACTTCAACCCTCAGCATTAACCCACCAACAGCAGGTGCACGGCACGGCTGTTTTAGAAGTAATTCACAGTAATTTGTCGAGATTAAGTCGCAAAATAGCTGCTTGTTTATCAGATCAAGAGACGGGCCCCGCATGGGGAAAAAAAAAAAAAAAAAAACCCCAACTCCAAACGACTTAATGACCCCCGGCCCATCAAGTCCTGTGATCTCACCCACAGTAATCTTTCCCAGGATTGCTGCACCCACCCTCCTGCCTGTTAAGGAACCGGAGGAATTAGAGCGCAGCGCGGTGGAGCGCGGTGCTCCGTTCGTTTCCACCCGTCAAAACGTGCGATCGCGATCTTGATTGCGATCTCCATCTCGAGAGAAGGCACGAGCAAAGTGGCATAATTTTATGGCAATGAGCGATGATGAGAAATGACGGAGCGGGTCAGCAGAGTGGAGAAGGAGGGTGACGCGAACGACTAGAGGTATGCAAAGAGTAGGCCCTGCACTGGAGGCCACAACACACAGCGCACACGGACACACATGTACAAACGCATGCATGCACACATACACACACGCACACACACATAAAAGTACAAATGCACACACACACACACACACACACACACACACACACATACAAACACGCGCACGCACACACACACACACACACACACACACATACACACACACAAACGTATAAATTCACACACGCACACACACACACACACACACACACACACACAATTACCACACATTATGATATAGGCTTTTAATTTGCATTGATGTGTTTTGTAGCGCCCTCCCTTTAGGTGTGCCTGCTTACTGCTGCTGCAAGTGTCACATACAACCCGTGAAAGAAGAATGGGGGGCATTCAGACCTTCTCTGTTTCTGCAGCAGCTACAGGCATGCGGCTAACAGTGCAACGAATACCATAAGTTGGCTAAACTAACTAAATCACGCCAGTACTTGCTTCCAAATAAAACACATTTCATTCATAATATTGTGAATACAAACTCATAATGTCACAATTCATTTTCCCTGGGTTGTGTGAAATCGCAGAAAAGAAAAAAAAACCTATGTGCAGAGGGGGTGCTGGCCCAGGGCACCAAACAGGCTAGGACTGCCCCTGACAAGAGGAGATATGGGCAGAGAAAAGAAAGGGGGGGGGGGGGGGGGGGTGAGAGTAGAAGACTGCGAAAGGAGGATAAGAAAAAACAGAGGGCAATGAAAAGAGAGATGGGGATGACAAGAAAGAGACAATAAAAAAGAAGACAAAAGAAAGAAGGGAAAAAAGACAATAAAGAAATAGAAGGAAAGTGAATAAAGAAAGAATAAAGAGAAAAGACATAAAGAAGGAAAGAGAATTAAAAAGAAAGAAGAAAAAAGGAGATGTGGAGAGGAGGTGTGCCGAGATGAGTGCAGAGAAGAGGATAGGGGATGGGAGGATGAGAAGATGAGTGCAGAGTGGAGGATAGGGGGATGGGAGGATGAGTGCAGAGTAGAGGATGGGGGATGGGAGGATGAGTGCAGAGTGGAGGATAGGGGATGGGAGGATGGGAAGATGGGAGGATAAGATGAGTGCAGAATGGAGGATAGGGGATGAGAGGATGGGAGGATGGGCAGGGAGAGAGGTCTGGCATGGGGCGTCTCCGCCTTACACCTGACGCTCAGCACATCTGGCACGTGTCACTCAGAGCAGACGCACCTGTGCAGGGGAGAGGCCAAATACCAGCAGCATGAGCTCTTCAGCACAAACACACCGAGAGCAGGAGAGATGCATGGGAGGAGGACAGCAGAGATAACAGAGAGAGAGAGAGAGAGAGAGAGAGAGAGAGAGAGAGAGAAGAGAGAGAGAGAGAGAGAGAGAGAGAGAGAGAGAGAAAGAGGTGGGGACAAACAGAGAGAGAGAGAGAGGGGAGAGGAGAGCGAGAGAGGGGAGAGGGAGGGAGAGAGAGAGAGAGAGAGAGAGAGAAGAGAGAGAGAGAGGAGAGAGAGAGAGAGAGAGAGAGAGAGAGAGAGAAAACCTACTACATTTGAAAAATCCTTACCTAGATTTCCAAAGTCTAGAAAAACAGGTGATAATTACTGTCCTACTGAATGTAGGAGACACAGCTTCTCTCGCTGCCAAACACATTGCTATATTGGGGCAGTGGTGGACTAGCAGTTAAGGTCTCGTACCTGTTACCTGCAGGATTGCAGATTCGAATCCCGGGTTGCCAGCAGTGCCACTGAGGTACCCTGAGCATGGTACCATCCCCACGCACTGCTCCCCGGGTGCCATTGTTATGGCTGTCCCCCTGCTCATGTGTGTGATGGGTTAAATGCAGAGGGTGAAATTCGTTGTGTGTGCTCTGCTGTGCCATGTGATCACAATGACAGAAATGGAACTTTCACTATATGCCAGTGGGAAAGGCCACAGTACCAAGGACACCTACATATCTAAACATAAACACAGTGGCTACACATACAGTACCAGTCAAAAGTTTGGACATGCTATCCTATTCAATAGTTTTTCTGTACCTTTTTATTTTCTACATTTTAAATGAACACTGATGACCACCAGCTGTGTGCTGAATAGACTGTGGGTGGGAGGGGAGCAGCTCCAGAATGTGTAAAAAAATATATATATTAAATGAGGAAGCGTGTCCAAACTTTTGGACAGTACACAGACATGCACCACACATACAGTACATACACATGAACAAAACAGCCCCCCACCCACACCCACTCACACAGGTTTTAATCACATGTATATATGTTCATCACATTTTGTACAGGTAAAGTTTTCAAGGTCATGCTTTGGTGCTTTGGTGCTTCTGGAATTGAATTGAATTGAAAAAGAGAGAGACAGAGAGAGAACGAGAGAGAGAGAGAGAGAGAGAGAGAGAGAGAGAGAGAGAGAGAGAGAGAGAGAGAGAGAGAGAGTTGGAGAGGAATGGATCTTACAGAGAGGTGTAAAAAAACAGTTACAAAACAATATGCTTGGGGGTGTGTGTGCATGTGTGCAAGTGTGTATATGCGCGTCTGTCTCTGCGAGTGTGTGCGTGCATGCATGTGTATGTGAGTGTGTGCATGTGTGTGTGTGTGCATGTGTGTGTGTGTGCATGTGTGTGTGTGTGTGTGTGTGTGTATGCATGTGTGCAAGTGTGTGTATGCATGTGTCTGTCTCTGCGAGTGTGTGCGTTCATGCGTGTGTATGTGTGTGTGTGTGTGTGTGTGTGTGTGTGTGTATGCATGTGTGCAAGTGTGTGTATGCGTGTGTCTGTCTCTACGAGTGTGTGCGTGCATGCGTGTGTATGTGCGTGTGTGTGTGCGTGTGTGTGTATGTGTGTGTGTATGTGTGTGTGTGTGATAAGCAGGTGCCGGGTGTGGAGATGCAGTGGTGGTGGTGGGATGTGAGAGCTTAGTGAAATGTGGTGGAAAAGAAGTGTGAATAACTCCAGATAACTGAATGACAGCAGGCGCTTCACTGCACCCGCTCCAGACAACATGCTGCTGTTGCTGAACCTCCTCTCCTCCTTGTCCTCCCTTTTCTCCTCTCTCCTCTTATCCTTCCTCTGTTCCTCTCCTCCTCCTCCATCTCTTCATCCTTCTTCTCCTCCTCCCTCTCTCCTCTTCTCCTCCCTCTCTTCCTCTCCTCCTCCTCCTTCTTCCCCCTCCCCTCTGCACCTCCTCCTCTCCTCCT
>CM050217.1:26205000-26212500 GCA_027475355.1 Coilia nasus
CACTCTCCGAGTCGAGGCAGCTGCAGGAGGAGGCCTTGCCTTGCGCGGGCGGGCGCAACCAGGTACGCACCTTTTTTTTTGGTATGTCGTTCGTGCTGGACGCAGCTCATTGGCGAGCGGAGGGCGTAACCTTACTACTGCTAATTCAGCGCCCGGCTCCCAGAAAGCACCTGGCAACGATGCAACGCTGCAGTCTCTTTCTGTGTGTCTCTCTCTCACCGACGGTGACTCACTCGACACTCAGCAGGGCTACAGATCTCAACAAGCGATGCACCACCACACCCCCCCCCCCCCCCCCAACCCGCCCCACCTTACCCTTCTCACCCCAGCACCCATGTCTGTTATCCATTTACGACGAGAGGCCCTTTTGTCCTAGCCTTTCAGCAGAACACCCAGAGCAAACCATCCGGAAATTTCTACAAATAAACAAGGCATGGCATCCTCCCTGTAAATATCACATATTTTCTCTGCGTTCCCAAATGCAAACAGAAAGAAACGCCTGACATGTGTGCGTAGCCTTATGTGGTTTTATGTGGCCAGACACAGACGGCCTACCGAGGCCCCAAGAGTGGTGTGGTGTGGTGCGGTGTGGTGTGGTGTGGTGTGGTGTGGTGTGGTGTGTTGTGGGACATAAGCTGGCTGGAATACATTTGTCTAACGTAAACATACCAGTGGGGTCAGGGCTCGTCAGCGTGGATTAAGATTACCTGCAGCTCAAACAGTTTGTAAAGAGAAGAGGTATTAAGAGCTCAAATGTGGCTGGGGGTTTAAACAGAGAGGGAGGGCAAAGGGGGAAAGTAAACAATCAATGCAATGCAATTTTTCAGAGAGAGAAACTTCACTAGGGCGAGGAAAAAAAAATGTTGATTTCAGCAGGGGTGTGTGTGTGTGTGTGTGTGTGTATGTGTGTGTGTGTGTGAGTGTGTCTGTGTGTGTTTGTTTGTGTGTGTGTTCCTGTAGGTGTTGGAGGTGATTCTCTCGCTCATTTCCTCCTTTCTGTCCTTTTATTTCTCTCTCATTCCTGCACCCCCCCCCCCCCCCCGTCTCTCTCACACACACACACACACACACACACACACACACACACACACACACACACACACACACACACACACACACACACTCTCACTCTTCCTCTCTCTTTCTTACACAGGAAGAGTGATATTATAAACTGCTTGATTCACGTTGGACTTAGCTACAGTGCTTTCTTTGACCCTCGGCAATGGGAGCACCATTTGTCCGACCTCTTCTCTGCCTGGCCTTATAAAATGGCAAGAGGTTTTTTTTTCCACCCCCTCTTTACGGAGAGGGGCAGTGTGTACGGGTTGGTGGGGTGGGGGTGGGGGTGTCGCACTGTTTACTCAGTAAATACGCGAGGCGAGAGAGAGGGTGGAGTGGAGTGGAGTGGTCGAGGGAAAGGGTACGGGGTGTGTGTGTGTGTGTGTGTGTGTGTGTGTGTGTGTGTGTGTGTGTGTCTTTGGGGGGTGGGGGGTGGGGGGGGGGGGGTTCTGGACGGAGCCCTTGCTGTGTGATCTCTTAATCCAGGCGGCCCACTACAGCGGGTCAGGCCTGGTCACCTCCACCCAACCCCAACCCACCCTACCTCCACCTCCACCTCACTCCCGAGCCACCCCATCCTCTCTCCACTGGGTCTAACAGCTGAGCCCTCTATCCACCACTATGGTGGAGCAACCCACATCCTGGCCTGTAAGGGGCTCCTGGAAGGGCAGAGAGAGGGCGATCTTTACGCAGAGAGCCGCCATGAGACAGTCGTGGACGCAACACAAGTGGTAGCTCATTAAACCGCATCATCCATTTTTAAGCTATGGTACTTGTCAACGGCCTCAGCAATTCCTAAATGCTTTGTCCTGTTAAATCTTTAGTGCTTCCACTAAGCGGACTGTCTGAAAAGGTACCGAGTTACACTCCGGTCACCTTGAGCAGCTTTGCAATCTGAAACCAAGCTGGACCGTGTTCAGCTCCAACTCATGCACTACACGCCGCTCGACCACATAATCCTTCTGCTGTATACAACATCCAAATCCAAGCTAGATGATAGATATCATAAACCAGGCAATGCAGTATGGCTTTCATTCCATTTTAGGTGAAAACATTCTTCTGGCGTAAAAAATGTCCTCGATTTTTAAACTCTGACCTCTTTGGTAACATGCAATTGAAACACTGCTAAGGTTATATGTGGGCACTGTTTTAGAAAACCTTTTGGTTAGCACTTTATAATAACTACTCCCTATGAACCTTTTATTATGAATTTGTAAACACATAGTTAACACTTTGTTCATTATTTGTTACCCATTATCTTACAATGTTCTCATCACTAAATCATTTCTAAACATATCTACATCCATCTATCTGTTAGCTGGCTGCCTGTCTGTCTGACGGTTGGCCTTCATGCTATCTGCTGTCTATTTCTCTTCTGTCCTTCTGTCTGTCTATTATCCTCTTTTTCTGCTCTAACATTTGTAGATTTGTTTAAAAACTATTTACTGATAAGAAACGTAAGAATAATGGTTATCAAACGATGAACAAAGTGTTAACTAAGAGTTAACAAATGCAAAATAAATGCTTAATAGGGAGTAGTTATTATAAAGTGATACCACCTCTGGAAGGTTTTTCAAATACCACCTTTTGAAGGTTTTTGAATAAGCTGATACTTCCTCCCGCTTCCCATTTCCCCAGATGTACCACGCTGGACCAGACGATGCCTGAACTCAGCAGCCCAAGCCTAAGCCTGCTCACAGCCTGCTGCCCAGGCCCTGGAGGGGGAAACAAGGCTTTCCTTTAGCAGTGAAAGGCCCATCCATCCATCTTTCCTCTCCTTTCCTCTCTTCCCCGTTGCAGGTCTCCCCTCAAAGCGAGCGGGCACGGGTGCTTGCAGCCAGGTGCCCGCAGCTGGGCAAACTGTGGCATTCCCTGGCACCCTGTGCCCGTGGCGCCCTAACAGAGTTGCCCCTTTTTTCGGGGAACGCCTGCTGGAGATCTTGGTAAACACCGAGCCGAGGAGCCGGGGTAAACAGTCCTGCGTATGCTCAAGACAAACTTATGTGGGGTGCTGCGCGTCCTGACAAACAGCATGTGTTCCTTTCTTTTTAATTAAAAGGGAAGGGATGGGCATGAAGTCAAACTTCCAGTGTTTTTGTCCAGTAAATGGATGTTTACCTGCTTTGACGTTCTGTACTGCTGATATAAACACTTTGGGGCAGGGGCCTTTTTTTCTTCTTGGTGTGGTGAGGGTTTCGAAAACATACAGACGCACAGACACATGTGCACACACACACATACACACGCACACACACACACATATATATACACACGTGCGCACACACACAAACACAGGAATAAACAAACTCTTAGCACACTCGCACACACACACACACACACACGTACACATACACACACATATACACACACACGTGCACACACGCACACACACATATACATATCCCGGGTGGGCTTTCCTACCCCTGTTTTGTGTTCAAATGAAGGGGCCTGAAGAACGCAACTAGTTTGGCCAGGCATTGGGGTGAGAGAGAGAGAGTCTGTGTGTGTGTGTGTGTGTGTGTGTGTGTGTGTGTGTGTGTGTGTGTGTGTGTGTGTGTGTGTGTGTGTGTGAGAGAGTGCATGTGTATGTGTATGTGTATGTGTGGTCATGTACAGTATCTGCGATGGTGCTTATGTGTGTCTGTGTCTCTACAGTATGTCTGTGTGTGTGTGTGTGTGTGTGTGTCTGTGTGTGTGTGTGTGTGTGTTGACATGTGCTTATGTGTATCTGTTTGTGTGTGTATGGGTTTGTGTGTGTATGGGTGTGTCGAGGGGAGAGGGGGTTCTAGTAGGGTAGGTGTGTGTGTATGTGTATGTGTATGTGTATGTGTATGTGTATGTGTATGTGTATGTGAATGTGTATGTGTATGTGTATGTGTGTGTGTGTGTGTGTATGTGTATGTGTGTATGTGTATGTGTATGCGTATGTGTATGTGTATGTGTATGTGTGTGTGTG
This sequence comes from Coilia nasus, assembly GCA_027475355.1. Lineage (NCBI taxonomy): Eukaryota > Metazoa > Chordata > Actinopteri > Clupeiformes > Engraulidae > Coilia > Coilia nasus. Next base: position 26,209,016 of record CM050217.1, read on the forward strand.
TGTGTATGTGTATGTGTGTGTATGTGTGTATGTGTATGTGTATGTGTGTGTGTATGTGTGTATATGTATGCAGGGGGAGGCCCCCGTGCCGACTGACTTGACACAGAGTGGATTTTGTTCGCGGGTCCCCTTATGGAATCACAGGAATATTCTGGGGGAATCCCATTACGTAGCGATTAGGGTGGAGGGGGTAAGAGCGGGTGTGGGGTGGGGTGGGGTGATTGAGGGGGGTTGGGGGTTGCTATGCGGGGGCAATAATGTACTCACAGTCATTCTGGCGCTGTGGTTGGCCTCCTCGCGCTCTGCCAGCGCCTTCAGGAAGTTATCTTTGAGCTCCTTTCCTGTGCTCGCCAACGTCCTGGAAAAGACAACATTCAAATGGTTGGAAATGTGTCCCTTTTTTTCCGGGAGGAAATAGAGTTGGAGGGCAAAGGGGAGGTTGGGGAGGAGGGTGAATTGGCGGGTGGGGGGGGGGTCTTGGGGTAGTGGTGTTGGGGGTGAGAGCTAAGCTTTGAAAGCATTAAAGGTTCTTTATGGAAGATTTTTTTTTTCTTTTTACATTTTTTTTTCTTCAAAAACATAAGCCTACATAGATGCACAGTGTTTTCGCATGTGAATGGATCAGCGGTGCCGTTGGGTGCGACTCAGCAGTACTCGATACTTCCCCATTCCTCTTAGTCCTGTCTCCGCACGCACCGTTAGGTCACGCTCTAACGCTTAGCTGGAGCAACACCTTTGGGAGGTAGAGCTAGTTAGTAGAGCTGTCAATCCTCAGAAAGTTTCCGGCTTGAGAAAGTTAAAAACGCCATTTATTCTTACTACCTCTGCAGTTGACAGGTGATGTATTGTCTCTACCTGTCTAATGATTTATTTGCTCATTAGGATCAGTTGGTGCAGAAAATGGTTGGATAAATTATGTGGTGGGGTTTTCCCTTACTGAAGCCAGAATTGGCACCTCTGCTAAGTTAGGAGACAGAAACAGTTGACTACCCCACACAAAGCCCACAGCTCAGACAATGTGAAATCCAACTCTCAAAGATGCATTGCACACTGCAAGTATTTCGTCAGAGGTTACATTACATCTTTGTTTTATTTTTTTACTATTTTCTAATGCATATGCTCTCAATAATATATAACCTGTGATAGAACACAGCAGGTCAAAGGATGAGCTGTTATCCTGTTTTGACATTGAAGTTTTACTCTGAAAAGGAATTCAGAAAATTCAGATGTCTAAGAGTTCAGATGATTCAGATGTCTAGGAACACACACACACACACACACACACACACACGAGAAACACGCAGAGTAAAAATGATCTGCAAAAATCTGAAGAAACACAGTTTGAGCTAACAGTGTTTCTTAATTAGCCCACTGGAGACTATACAGTAGAGCAGTGTGTGTGTTTCTACACTAGGCACTCAAGCCAACAGCACTGAGCAAATTTAAATATAATGACTTTACTTACTAGAGTTTCTATGACAATTGCAATCGTGTAGAAGAACGTAGCAAAACTCAAAGTGGAGCGACAAGGCCTGTCATTTCTAGTTTCTCCTCCTCCTTAATTGGTCACACTGGGAGATGGGGGCTGTATCAGAAGTCCTTCCCATCAGAGTTTACTCATTTTATTTTCACATTAGGTTTCATTAAAAAATGGTCTTTGCACTTGGGCTGGCACGTTTACATGGAAACATAGTTCTGCTGCTCTCCGAAGCCTCCACACCTGACAAAACACTGGCACTCATCCCGACTCTCCCTCTGCCCATACACACACACACACACACACACATATCCCCACACATACACAAACACCCATCCTCACACATACACACAAACCCATTCCCACACACCCCATCCCCACACATACACACACACCCATTGCCACACACACCCCATCCCCACACATACACACACACCCATTCCCACACACCCCATCCCCACACATACACACATACACACATTCCCACGCACCCCATCCCTACACATATACACAAACCCATTGCCACACACCCCATGCCCCCCCCCCCCGACACACACACCCATCCACAAAACCCCGTTAGTGGAGGAGCACGAATGGTGTGGTGGCAGCAGAGGTGGCTGTGGCAGTGGTAGTGGTGGCAATAGTGGTGGTGGTGGTGGGGGTGGCAGTGGCCCCCCTTGAGGGGCCTCCAGCATTGGCTCAGCACACAAGGCGCTCACAAGGTCTGCTATGTGTTTGCCCAAGCCTCCCCTCTGCCAGTAAACAGGTAACTGAGAACTCATCTGCTCCAGTTAATGCTGGAGTTACCCAGCGACCCTGACCTCAAGTCAGGCGGTGAGGGTGGAGCAGGAGGTCAGGGTCGCCGGGTAACTCCAGGGAGCAGTTTTTTGCTTTTGGATGATAAAAACATGGGTAAAGATGCTTTTTAAATGCTTCTTATCTTTGTTTTTGTTTTTTGTTTTTTGACTTCTCTGTGTCAAGCTTTGTGTTCTAGTTGGCCTAGTTGGTCTAGTAGCCTATATGTTTTTGGTGTTTTTATGCCTTAACATGAAGAATGATGTTGGAAGTAGGTGTTTTTCACTTTCACATACTATCCTTTGGATTCTTGTCTGCTAATCCATAAAAGAAATCAATCAATCAATCAATCAATCAATCAATCAATCAATCAATCAATCAATCAATCAATCAATCAATCAATCAATCAATCCATTTATCCATCCATCCATCCATCCATCCATCCATCAATCAATTAGGTCAGAGGTGAAAAATGGGGCTAAGGGCTAGGTTGGGGTGTGAGAAAATGTCCACGTCATTACACCATGATATAATAACAACACGTAACTCATGGATACCCAAACTAGCACCTCAGGCTCTGACAACTTCTGAGGCACACATAGCACACACTGCACACACACACACACACACACACATGAAATATCAGTGGACACATACCATGCCTCCATAAATTAGACACCCCTACAAGGGGGAGAAATGCTAATGTTTTTGTTTCACTTAATGCAGTGTCCCTGGAAACTCTGATGGGAAATGAGAGGCTCACACGTTAAAGAACCCCAACTGCTGTGTCAGGCCTCTTTTTTCACAGCGACACATTTTCCTTAATGCCAAATTACTAAGAAATCTGCAGATAGTATATACATAGATAATGAATAATGGTGTTTTTATATAGCATTATCCTTAATACAGCATGCTGCATCAAATACACTGAAAGATACCCTATTGAAATCAATCAAACTTCATAAAAGACACGACAGTCTAACATCATTCTTTGTGTCTCCTTATCTCTCCTGATTGAGAAGAATAACCCTATAAATACTGATTTCAAAAGTGTACAGATTGAGCTTTAAAAATAAGCCGTTGGATGTAGTGCCTGCTCAGTCTGCAATGGAAAGTTATTTTTGATCACGATTCTACTGATCATGTGGAGATTTTGTAGCAGTGCTCATCATTTGGCTGCAGTGGTGCACAGCTTCTGAATGCATATGAGGGA
>CM050217.1:26217500-26282500 GCA_027475355.1 Coilia nasus
CAAACAGACTCTTTATTTGCTCAGTGTGGAGTTGAGAGCTTAACTGCCCACGTGGCCGAGGTTCATTTCAAATGCAGTTTTTAAACTGTTTATTATTTGCTGATTTTATTAGATGCAAAGGAATGTGTTCACTATGGGTTTGGCTTTCTCAAAGGTGAAAGCTGAACACCACCTCAGTAATGTTGACCTAAGCTATCGGTACAGCGAGCATAGTTCAGTTACATCATGCTGAAAATGACTTCACCCTACTTAAGCAATGCAGGTTAACAGCAGGAACACAACAAGTTGAGTCATTTTGATGCTGCGATTAAGCAGTCCAGAAAATCACCATATTCCCAAAACAATTGATAAGATTACTCTGCAATTATAAAGAAAATGTATTTGATTTTTTTTTACAATAGATGGAAATGTGCGCCAGGGGTAGACATTTCAGTTACAGTAAAGCTCACAGTCTAAAGCAAAGTTTTGTGCATGCAATGTGTGTGTGTGTGTGTGCGTGTGTGTGTGTATGCGTGCGCGTGTGTGTGCATGTGTTTATACTCATTCATAAGCGTGTTGGGGAGCACATGTGTTGGTCAACGTAAATTTATGACCACAATAGAGAGGCATCATTTGGAGTAGCCCAGAGACCACAGAAGTCCTTAATCACTCTGAAGGATAATAAAAGACATGTTTTCTTTTTTTCTCCCTCCCCCCCCCCCCCTTCTTCCTTTCAAAATGGGTATCAGATGTCCTGTGATCTACAACCATCTGCCCAAGACTTGAGTCAATGACAAGATGCGCTCCTAAACACGAAACAGTTGCTGCTAAATATGTGCCACTGCACCATCAGGAGCGCATCCGAAAACATCTGTCACCAGACAGACGGCCCACACAAAAAAAAAAAAAAAAAAGGCCACGACTTCACGACTTCAACATTTCACTTCTTGGCCTCCTCTGGCTCTCGCTTCTCGCTTCCCGGAGAGAAGCTGGCGGACGAGCCGCGTTGCGATCATTCCATTCGGCATAAACGGCGCACGATACTCTCTCTCATAACACCGGTTCACAGGGGTATCCGGAATGCGACCCCTGTCAGGAAATATAACAGCAATGTCAACCCTCCTCTGGCTCAGGGGCTACGATTCGCCAGATGTTCGTGGGCTCCTGAAAACCGGTATGCATGGAACATTTGTTTTCGCACACGGCCTTGAGCCGTCTACAGTGTGCACTCTCCCCCCTCCCCACCTCCCCACCTCTCCGCCCGGCCCCCCACCATCCGTTTTTTTTGTTACATATTTAAAAGAAAGATGGAAAACGCCAAGGACTGGTTCTCACAGCCAAATCAGCATCCTTTTCTTTGGGTTCTTCTTCCAGAGTCGTTTCTTTAGAAAGCATCTCAACCTTAACATATCTGCAGCTTCCACGGATGCAAAGGTGCTCAAGGTGTGTGGTATAGGAGTACCCTGAAAGTCCATAAAACTACATCATAATTGTCCCATACGGCTGCCAAAGCTAATGCTAGCTTTGATTACGGCGAATATTGTATTATTTTTACACGCCAACGTAAACGTGCGGACATCAGGCAAAACCCATTCCAGACCCCAATCTCAAGAAAATAGGACTGTGTTATTATTAAAGAGGATGGAGGCAATGGCAGCTGATCAAATGACATTAGAGAGCTATAAGCTCCACATGCTGTTTCCTGGAACAACTGTTTCCTGGAAATTGATTAAGCCTTGTTCAGGTCTGCGAGGCGATTATCATTCTTTAACACAATTTAGCTGCGCACATGGCAGTCTCCAGGACGTCTTTGACAATCTATACGGCCCCAAACAGATAGAAATTGTTACCATTGCCCCAGAGTGATTCCCAGACTGTTTGGGCAAGATCAAACCGTTTCCAGCAAAGCGGCATAATCAGAGCCTGTTTTGTTGCTTAAAGCTGCAAGTATGGAGACATATGGCCGTGATTTTTCAGCATGAGTTTAAAGCGTTTTCTTTAAATAGATGTGACACAAACTTGTACCAATTGTCGCTGAGAGAGGTGACTCCCCACCCTCAGACACTGGATCTTAGTAGGACTGGAGCCAGCCCATAATTTAAGCCATGATATCATGTCATGCCCCGAATGAGCTCACTGGCACCATTGGGCTGGCCGTGGTCTAACATGGCTACTGTTTCCTCATGGGGAAAGGGGGAGAGAAATAAGGGAGAAAGAGAAAGTGTGTGTGTGACAGAGAGAGGGACAGAGGGGAAAATGTTGAGGCCCCAAGTCCTTCTCTTGTGACATCACATCTCCAGGGCTACACGGCTGAGGTCATTCGGTCATACTTGGACTCCCATGAGCACATGGACTGTCACAACCCCATCAAACCACACCGTATTCCTCCCCCAGCCACTCCACCCTCCACCCTTCGCCTCCTACCCTTCACCCTCCACCCTTTGCCTCCACTCTAGACCTCTGCACCAATCTACCTATGACATGCCAGTGCTTAGTGACTCCCTTCTGGTGTTGACGGTGGCTGGGACTGCACTACAGACACTGAGGAACACAAACCCTGTCACACACTCTCACACACTATAGGTGTCCTAGGTGTCCTCTAACAATATGGGGGGAGAGATTCTTGCAGGTACAGGTCACAGAGGGCAACAGCTGAAATCACACAGGCTGGGAGAGAGAAAGAATGTGTGTGTGTGTGTGTGTGTGTGTGTGTGTGTGTGTGTATGTGTGTGACTCAGAGAGAGAGAGAGAGAGAGAGAGAAGTAACAGGGAAACCAAAGAGTGAGAAAATGACAGACAGAGACTGCTATCAGGTGTCGGACACGACATAACAAAGCATGTTTTCACCTTTGAGAAACAGGGAACTGTTGCCCTATGAGTTAGAGCAAAACAAAGACAGTCAGAGAGAGAGACAGAGTGAGAGAGAGAGTGAGAAAGAGAATGACAAAGAGTGTGTGTGAGAGAGAGAGAGAGCAAGAGAGAGAATGCCACAGAGAGTAAGTCAGAGAGAGAGAGAGGGTAAGAGAGAAAGAGGGCGAGGAGAAAACAAAAAGGTTCATTTGCCCTCTTCTGGCTAATCATGTGAACAGAGCAGAGACTGGGTTCACCTCCCCGCAGTATAATGGTCCATTGACTCCCAGCTTCAGCGCTTCAGTCCATAGAGAGAGAGAGAGAGAGAGAGAGAGAGACAGAGAGATGGACAGAACAGAGAGAAAGAGAGAGAGAAATAGAGAGAAAAAGAGGGAGACCTACCAGGGAAGCCAGGACACCGAGGCTTCCATCTCCCTCTCACTGTGCTTAAATTAACATAATAGAGAACAGGAGCTCCTCTTTTTCTAACCCCCCCCCCACACCCCCTACACCTCCTCTTCTGCTCTTTCCTCCCCTCCTGTCTTCGTTGTTCTTTCTTTTCTTAGTGTGTTCAAATATACCAGAATTTCGATGGTGGAATGTAAATTATACTGCTCTCTAGCTGGAGCCCACAATGGAAGTCTTAGAGCAACTTTTAGCCAGAGCTGAAAGTGCAGGGCCAGCACATATTTGTCGGGCTGGGAGTTCTCTCTCTCTCTGTCTCTGTCTCTCTCTCTCTCTCTCTCTCTCTGCCTCTCTCTCAACCCCCCCCCCCTTCTCCGCAGCCTGTGAGAGACTGCTGCTGGGTCATGGGGGCTGAGGCACCCAAAGTAAACACAGGTGCAAAGGGAGGCTTGTGTGTGTGACTGAGGGGGTTACCCCTTTCCAGTAGCTACGGCAACACACACGGTCACGCTTGAAGAGCGGCGATACCTCCGCAAACAAGACCCGTGGACATCGGGGTGTCGGTTTCCCCACCTTCACCCCTCGTTCTTATCGAGCCTCATTTGGGTGGATTAACAAGACTTTAGCCATTTGTGCAGCAATTATGAGGGCTAATGAGCCCAACGCCAGTGCCTCGTAGTGGCTCCCAGCTGTTCCCCACCGCATTCTATCGCTCACCGCTCACAAAACCCTGTTGTGTGTTTATCTTACTTGTCATATTTCCGCGGGGGCCCTGAGCGAACACTCGCGGAAGAAATTACACAAGTTGAGCAGTAATGACCGACACTTTTGTGGATGGGGGCTAGCTAGAGCTTTGGTTTTAGCGTTTTAGTGTTGTTTGCCTAGCATTGGATGTCGCTCGTGCTGAGGAACCACTTTTTTTTTTGGCTCAGCTGTTTCTGTGATTGAATAACCTCTGATGGAGAAGTGCATCAATCACGGCTGTCTTCAAGTAAAGTGTCCACAGGTATAGTCAATGTGTAGGAAACGGTAAACCAAACGCATGCCTTGGAAACTTATCGACGGAAAGGTGACACCAGGTCTTAGAGCCTGTGGCAGGACCCCCACCCCCACCCCGCCCAAAAAAAAAAAATTCAAGTAGATGGAATGAAACCATTGTCCTGGAATGGACTGCAAAGCATCTCTTGGGAGGGGGGGTAACTGTCAGCCGCCACAAGTGAGTTTAGAAGATGTGTAAACAGTATGAGGGATGTCTGACATTGTTAGAGTCAGGGACAGGATTGTTCTAAACCTCTCTTCCCTCCCTGGGGGGTCTGGAGGCTGAGGGGTGAGGGACTCTCATGAACAATTTATTAAGCCAGAGATCTGTATCGCTCGTGTGCTATGCTGCACAGTGCTGTGGCAGTTGTTTTGAAAAAGCACCGACTCAATGTCTTTTTGGCCGCCATTTGCTGGCTGCAAAAAGAATTCTCGGGGTGTTTGATGAACAGAAGGAAAGAATGTGTGACAAATGGACAGTTATATCACCTCGTGCCATTCTTCTCTACTTGGAGGGGCGAAAATCTACATGGGGGTTCGAACATTTTACGATCACAAAGAGAGACATTCTGGGTGATCATTTCACCACAAATGAACAAGCCTACTCTGTCATATAAATACTTTGCTGACAAGGTTAAAGTAAAGGTTAGCATGCAATCAGCAGCCATTCGAGTATGTATCACTTTGTGTCTCTTGGAGAAGTCTCGTCCTTTAACAAGCCTGTCAGGCACTCGTTTCACGGTCACACTCCCTCACTCCCTCTTTTTTTCGCCTTTCCATCCCTCTCTCACTCACTCTCTCTTTCTCTCACGAAAGCGTAAGAATAACAGGAATCGGAGGGAACTGCTTGCTTTGGACAGCTGACCAGTGGCTTTCCAAGGCCAAGAAATCTCCGGTAAAACTCCTGATACCTTGAGAGGAGCTTGCGCTGTTCACTCCATCATCTCTTGACACTAAACAAATTCCCACAGCAGACGCAGGGCTGCTGAGTGCTGCAGTGGCAACCGGCCTGGACCATCACTTATGAAACGATTAAAAGTGAAACTTTCAATTCATCAGCACACCGATGCCGCCTGGGGTTAGCCCCTAGTGAGGCAGCGCTAACATCAAAGCTGTGTAAGGTCAATTAAATGCCCTCATTACACACACACAAACTCACACACTTTCGTTAGCCATCACAATAAACACCTTTCTGACAGAAGTGGTTCCCACAGGTGTGCGCTCAACTTCAGATTGACCTGGTTTCTCGTTTTGGGTCTCTCTCACACACACACACACACACACACACACACACACACACACACACACACACACACACACACACACAGCTCCGTCGACCTCCGGACAGCCCCGCAACTCAATTTTACTGTCTGTTTGCACAGGTGACAGGAGCAACGGTGTTTACGGCACGGAATGCAATATAAAACGAAATTCAACCCAACTCTACTCCCGGCGCGAGCGGCCCAATCAAGTGTGCCAAATGAATGTGATCCGTACCAGGCCCTAATCATCATTAATGGCTGCCCAATGACTTGTCCTTCAAGCCAAAATTTGTTACAGCAAATCTCTTTGGCCGTTATTGATGGAATGCCATTAAAAAGTTCTTTGCAGGGGGAAGATTAACATTTGTCTTTCAGGTCTTGGCTTTGACCAACACTTTGCAAACAAATACTCAAGAATTGGCTAATTTAGCCCTCGCAGAACAATACCGATTTGGGCTAACTAATTCAAACAGATGTTACAAAAAGGAATTTTAAATGCCTGTACTGTACTGTAGACTGAATTCTGTTTTTTTAGCTTTCAATACCTGGCAGATGGTAACTTTCAATAATACAGCAATTTCTGAAAAAATCAACACTTACTGTATTTGGCATATTTTTCCTTAGGGTTCTTGGGGGGGAAAATAATCTTATGGAAAATATTATTTTGGGCTGTTGAACGTCAAGGGAAATTCCACACAGCATGACAATTTACTTTACTCCTTTTTTTAAGCCTCTGTCACCTCTGATTACACTGAGAAAAACGGATCAGTTACACATGCTACATACACTCTCTACCTAGGCCTCCAATTGTTGACCCTCTACATGCATGTGTGTGTAGGTGTGTGTGTGGGTGTGGGTGTGGGTCTGTATGTGTGTATGCGCATGTGTGTGTGCGTGTGTGTATGTGTGTGTGTGTCTGTGTGCATATGTGTGTAAGTAAGTGTGTGCATATGCATGTTAAGGGCATTTATTAAAATAAGCATTATTAGAAAAAAAGGGGAGGCAAGTATGTGATACATCTGGAACCTATGTAAGCCCCGTAATCTGACAGGAACTGTGGCGTGTCTGCACTCTCGCAAGAGTCCTGCCTTCCACCAACAGGATACGAATCTTCCTGCTGCTGCTGATGTGCAGCACGAGCTCTGACCGCCACAAATGCGGCGGCTGCACCCGCCATAACATCTGTCAGGTGGCGGCCATTTTGTCTCCATGTGTCTGCTACCGCTTACGCTGTACTGGATGGCAGAACGATGCTGGCTTTTCAGAAGTGTTCCACAGCTTTCTGAGTTGAAATGCGCATTTATTTTCTTTCTCTCATTTTTGTTCTTTTATTGTTGGCAATGTTTTTGGACAGCTGGCAGTTTGTCTGCGCGTCTGTCAGCTTTTCCTCCATAGGCCTGCCTCTCTCTGCTTGCCCTCCTCCCTGCCGTTTGGAGCATCTCTGCTCAACACATGTTGCTTTTGTGGTTTCGTCCTCATCAGACGCCGATGGCTTTTAATTATAACTTAATGCCATGGCAACCGCAAGGGGACATGTGATGCATCACTTCCAGCTCCACGGAGCTGCCAGAACCCACCTCCACCCCTCCTTCAAAAACACAGCGACGACTCTCTTCAGACCCCTCTTAAGAGTTCTGCCAACAGAACTCAAATCGACATTTTCCTACCTCAAAGAACAGCCTTTTGAAATCAGGGCTTTATTTAAAGCTGAGCCAGTTGATTACGCAAACCAGAAAATGATACCTTTTTTTTCCAAATCTGACTTGTTGTTTTCAACTTTTCAAAATCATTTAGAAAAAAATATATTTGTCTACCATTTATAGATATATAACACAACACTTTTGAGACTGACATTAAACAACAACATAGCAGTAGCAATGTTCCTTGTTTTTTAACAGCATGATAGCCTATGAAAGACCCATCTCCGGCCAGCCAAATTACTTTTAATTTCTGTCTTCCTCCTAAATTGCTGTACACTCATGTTCTTGTGACGGGCCCCCTATACTCTTCTGTATCCCCCAGATGCAGAAACACCACCAGTTGGTCTTTATGCCTGGACACAGATGCATCCTCAAGTGCTGCTTCACAGACACAACTTCCTCTCCATACTGGCCCCCTCCCCGCCATCAAACCCCCCTTCCTCCTTGAGGCCACTACACCCGCTCCACCCCCCGACTACCAGCAGCAACGCAACATAATGACTACAGGTGACTGCAGAATCCATCACGGGCATCCGCCGCTCGCAGGCAAAGGGCCGACTACAAAGCTGCCGATGCGATGACAGTGCTTGCCTCGCAGCTTTATGGCGGCAGCTTGATAATGCGAAAAACACGTCCGCGAGCCCCCTCGAGCCACCCGCGATGAAACTTCAGAGCGAGCGCACCGAGCCGGACCCCGAGGTGAAGGAAGTGAGAGACGTGGCACGGCATGGCGCGGCGCGGCACGGCGCTTCCACCGGCCCCTTCGGACCTCGTAATAACCCGAGAAGACAGCCTGTCCGTAGGGGAAGAAAGGTGGAAGAGGGAGACGAACAGGAGGCCGTTACACCACTCCTGTAGTGGTGGGGGCTGGTTTGGGTGGGGTGGGGAGGAAGGTGGACGGAGCACTTGATAAATGGCTTGCAGAAAGGAAACGGCAGAGCGGCAACAACAAGCAAACAGATGGTTTCATTAAAGACGAAAGGAAACCCAATCTGCAATACCATTAAACTCCCTATCCCCCCCACCCCCCACCCCCACCAGCCTGTTATCGTTTAGTCTTCTAGTGGTTGTTGTGTGTTGTTGTTGTCTTCTTTCTTCCCTTCTGTCATTGTTTAGAACTGATTTAAAACCGAAAGTTCTTCTAATCCTTAGTGTCTGTATTAGTTCGATAGGGAGGCCATGGAGGACACACGCAGTCGACTGTGTTGCTTTACATGCACGAAAACCAAACTGCATCACATGTGAGGTCAAGCAGAAACATCTGCACGAGCGTCAATAACGTCAATAAGCCAGTCATCTGTCCATTTCAAATGCACTATAAATCAAGTTTATAGTACATGATATAGGAAGTTCTTAATGCAAAGAAATTTACACAGTACAACACACAGAATATCATTTGGACCTGTTGGACACTTCTGACTGAAGAGCATGTCTCTGTCCACCGTGGAGGCCATAAGTCATTATGAATAAGAGACAAGACTTTGTCTGTGCCACTATATCTGTGTGTTCTCATGTTCCACAATTCCTTAGCTGCAGGGATTGTGGGACATAAAAAAGGAGAACAAGATGGTCTAATCAAGAAAGTTGTCTGAGGGAAAGATTTTAGTGGGATCATTTGTGTTAGGCTAACCTCCATTTATCCTCATCAGTTCTAAAATATGAAAAGAGTCCCTCATGACCACTGTTCAGATCACCGATGCCTCAGGAACTAGGAATTTGTTGCTTAACTTTAAAAGCATGGTGAGAAGATGGCCTGGCCCAGTGTCTGTCAAGCCTCATATGATTCAAAGCAGTTGTTCAGCAATGAACACCATCACAAAATGCTGACCACATTCAAGGCACACACACACACACACACACACACTCACACACGCACGCACAAACACACAGTTATAAGAACATCAATTCCAGATTGGATAAATGCTCTGGAAATCTCTAGCAAGGAAATTGAAATGAGAGTTTAATTTCAGGCCAATCCCAGTTATTTTGCTGTGCTAAATCTGCTAACGGGAGACCTGACGTTGGAGCTCTCTGCCCCCTAAACCCGGATGCTTACTTAGCTGATTTTGGCACACAAGTGTTCAACAGTGAAACACAATATCAAGAAGTAGCAGATGAGTCTGTTCCAAGATGTGGCAACACCACACACACTACTCTCTCTCTCTCTCTCTCTCTCTCTCTCTCAGACGCGACACTCAAACCAAACCAAGCATCTGGGCCGGCCCCTCCAGACGGTACCGCGGCCCGGTTGTGGACGACGACATTGCGACAGCGTGATGAAGGGCTCTTTGGGGTCTGATTTACTTTGGTCCGGTTTCAGTGAGTTATTCTCCCGACACATGGGAGGCTGGAGAGCCTGCGGTGGGAGTCGGAGCCGGTGGAGTCGAAATTTGCGGTGGTTTAAACTCGGGGCCGGTCCGAGACCTCAGAGTTCGACCGTGATCGGAAACAGACCGTCCAGAATTGTTCCGCCCCGCCGATGTCAACTCGGATTAAAACGAGTGTTTGCTCGGTTTGTGCGCCTCAGGAGTTCCTGAAAGCCAGAGAACATTCACCTGGCAAAAAACAGGTGGAAAAAAAACGCAATGACTCAAACATATGACTGTGTGTGTGTGTGTGTTGTGGGGGTGCATTAACATGCGTATGCCTGTGTTTCTGGCTATGTGTTCAATAAAAAACTCAGACTCAACTCATACTCTGTCTCTATCACCATAGAGTTACTTTTGGGATATGTTACCACATGACTGTACCAGCTCCATGCCTGACCTGCTCCAAAGACAGGTGCAATCTTGATAGTGTGGCTCCAGCCTGAAGCAGATCAATATAAAAACACATCTGCGACATGCATAGCCACAAATAATGCATTACGAGATCAGCTCAAGTCTCATTTTGGACAGCAAATAACTGCACACACACACACACACACACACAGACACACACACACACAAACACGCACACACACACATCATCTGACTTGGCGTTGAGATAGACAGAGGATGGTTGGGCGGTGGGGGGGTTGTGGGGTTGTGAGTGAGCATAACAATAGACAAAAGAGTCTGAATGCAGGGGGACTTTTGGAAGGCGAAGGCTCTCTATGTCTCCACATCTGGTAAGTGTCCACTCCTGGGACGAAGCCCTGTACTCTGGAGGTCTACCACGGGTCATGGGGATTATATGTAAATCTACTTGCTTTTATATATATTGTTTTCTCTCACATGCTGTGGAAGTTTTTTTTTTTGAAGCCCTAATAGTAACTGTATATGTGTGTGTTTGTATGTGTGTGTGTGTGTGTGTGTGTTTGCGTGTGTGTGTGTTTGCACGCACACATGTGCGTGTGCAAGTGCACGTGTGTGTGTGCACACACGTGTGTGTGTGTGTGTGTGTGTGCACATGTGCGTGTGCATGTGCACGTGTGTGTGTGTGTGTGTGTGTGTGCGTACGCATGTTTTTTTTATCAAGGTTTAAATATACTCTGAGACCAGTGATCCAGTAAAAGGATTCAGTCCATGATCAAATCCAATACAACTAATCAAATCCAAAACAATTTTTGAGGGGTTTAGGTATTTGCTCCTCAGTCCTGTTGGCCTGTCGTATCCTGGGTCCCAGCTGTTTCACACCCATTGGGTCTTTTACTCCAAAGCCAAATACAGTTTTAGACTTATAGATTATAGACATGACTCTTTATTTAAAGACTACCTAGACTAGTAAGCTATATATATATTTTTATGTAAATCACATCTTTACCCAAAGTGACTCAAAATAGACAGACACAGACATGCATACGAATGTGTACTATCTATCTAACCATTGGTATTGTTCATACTGTACAATTTGCCTCTGGTTGTGCTACAAAATGCACTCCAGCCCTCTCTCTCTCTGGTTATTTCAAACTCTGACTCTGTTTCAATCTTATCCCATCTCCTTCACTGTCTCTCTTTCTTCCTCTTAGAGTGTAGGCCTAACACTGGGAAACCTGGTTGAAGCATCAGACTAGCTCTATGCCTATATATCTCTAACTCATCAACTTGCCATGCACAGCTTTATCGCTGCTATTGATTCCTCAGCTTTTGGGCCTCAAACCCCACCAACAATCTTGCCTCAGTGGGACCTCTGTGTCTTTGCATACAACTATGACCTATAAAAATTGTCAGATGATCTATCCTGAATTCATTTCCTGCAAACAGCAGCAAGGCTTTAAAGATGAGGCTCAGGTTCTGTTTTCTATTTGTGTCATACGTGTTTGTTTTGCAGTGGAGAGTCCTAAAGTCATAAAGGTCATAAACATACTGTGTATCTGCAAACAGACAGGCACATGTCTCTGCATTCATCTGAGCACTCATGCAAGTGACAGACAATGATACATTACAATTCTTTGGAGTCCAGTCCTTTCTGAACCACTAAGGGCTCATTCACACCGACTTGAGCATGTACAGCGCGTATCTGTATACAATATGTTTGTATAGGGACAGAATATGCGCAGATCACACGTGCGGTGTGAACAGTCTAAATTATTAACATGCATTCTAAACGAATACAGACAGAAAATGGGCACGTGCTGAATACGGAGAGTGTTTGGTGTGAATGAGCCCTAAGACTCAAGAAAAAGAACTAATTAAAAAGTGTAGAATCCACGACCTCAGTGTGACTACCATTCGGGGCTACATGACTAGATTTTGAAAGTCTGTTTCTGTCAGTGCACACGTTAGTCTTCTTGGTCCCTGACCTGAGCATGAGCCGAGAGACCCATGGGTGAACTCCTGCCCCGGTCAGTGCACATATTTGATGAGTTCAGCAGGTGCCTTGTGAGTACACGCGAATCAGAGCTGGTGTTTGTAATGCGGGATTCGGCAAGCAGTGCGAACAGTGGCCCGGGGGCAAAAGCTGCGCTCTGCAAGTACACGGCCCCTGGTTTGGGCTGCTTACACTGCTCCGAGATGCTGGAATCGCACTTCGGGCGTCTGCCAAGCCCTTGCATCAGCCCCACAGGTCAAACTCTGGTTACCCACATGGTTGGTCAGCACACAGCAGCAGAGAGAGAGAGGTTAAACTCACTACACAGCTATGTGTGGTACTAAATGTGTGTGCTCTGATGCCTCTGGGACCTGGTGGGTTGAGGGGGAGAAGGGGGATTCTAAGTACCTGATTTACTGACAAACCTGGGTGAGTTGACTCAGAGTAAGTGGTAAACCTCTCCAGAAGAGGCCTGTGGCTTCACTTATGTTGCTATAAGAACCCATATAAGAAGCCATAGTGCTCTTTTAGGAACTGTCTTAATATTAACTTGCCCAGGCTTATAAATGAAACAAACTGAAATTCACATTGGCACAGATGTCTTAACCTGCTTAGCTAACAAACTTGAATCAAAATGAATAGTTATTATCTAAGGGCAGTTAGAGAGTAATGTAAACAAATAACAATGAACTAACAAAATGAATGACTAAATGACAATGAACAATTCTGCGTCTTTTTGCTTTACTTCTCACAACATATAGATGCACTGACTGGAATCTGTGTGTGTGTGTGCATTTTTTCTTCCTTGCAATATCATGTGTTCACATGTGCATGTGCAATAGCTTGTGTGTTGCGTGTCATAGTGTGGTTATATGAATGTGTGTTTTACCGAGTGTGTTTATGAGTGTGCACGCGCATGTGTGCAAGTCTGCAGGCATATGTGTGCATATGTGTATGCATGTGTGTGTGTGTGTGTGTGTGTGTGTGTGTGTGTGTATCGTTTTGTCTGTGTGAGCTTTGTGTATGTGTATTGCGTGTGTCAGTTGTTGGCAGGACACTTCCCCAACACACTCCAGCAGCACACTGCCACAGGGAAAGAGAAAGAGAAAATGAAGGAGAGGCAGGAAAACAGAGAGAGAAAGGCAAAAAAAAAGAAGTGAGAGTGAGTGAGTGAGAGAAAGAGAGAGAAGTGCTTTTCCGGAGTGACGCAGGGCAACAATAGGACAGGCCGAGATCAGCATTCAGCGCACACAATCTCCTCCCCGCCTGGCCCTTTTATTAGCACAGGTGCAGGCAGGGCCCATTCATCCATCAGATGCACGCTAGGGCCCGGCCCCGGCCTAGGCCCCGCCGCCCTAACTCAAACCAGCACTATTTATACACCTGCAGGCACTAAAGGGCTGCGAGAGCACAGGGAGCTTGAAAAGCAACCTCCTTGCACACACACACACACACACACACACGCACACACACACATACATGCACACACACACACACACACACACACACACATACACATGCACATGCACACACACATATGAACACACACACATTTCTGTAGACACACACATAAAAAACACATACATGCACGTACACAAACATTTACACACATTTGGACACAATACACAATTGCACACACACACTCTCTCTCTCTCACTTACACACACACACACACAGCCATGTTTAAAGACTGAGAAAGAAAGAAAGAAAGAAAGAAAGAAAGAAAGAAAGAAAGAAAGAAAGAAAGAAAGAAAGAAAGAAAGAAAGAACAACTGAGAAAAGAAAGGGAGGAGGAAAGAAACACATGCAATAATGACAGTCCATTTGGGGATGGTTTGGGGGTTTGGCAGGGGGTGGGGGTGGGGGTGGGGTGCAGGTTGAAGGAGCCCTGGAAAGAAAACGGGGGGGGGGGGGGGGACACAGGCAGGACTACTCGAGGGGGTTAAGACATTCCTGAACCAGCATGGCAAGGGCTGCTTTGGGGTGGCTGTGGGGTTTTGGGGTTGGGGGGGCCAGGATGGGAAACGGGGGGTGAGAAGCGGGCTTGGGTCAGGCTTGCTGAGTCCACAGAAGTGCAAAAGCGCTAAAATTGAGCAGGTTCCGACTCTGGGCCCGTGGAACACTCACCTCAGGAACTCAGGGGCTACCCAGCTGAGCCTTCGCAGCGCCGCCCCGTCGTGACACTTGCTTGGACCGCACCCATCTCTTCACACGGGCGAGGTCCCGCAGACAGTGCCACTGAAATACTTACACAATGGCTGGGAGAGGCTCTAAAACAGCCCCCCCGGGGGGGTGGGGGGGGGGGGGGGGGGGGGTTGACAACACAGCCTCGCCAGTAGCCACTGCCTGATGTGAGTGTGAGTGTAAGTTGTAAGTGTGAACTGCTGATATGAACTGATGCGACCCAAATGGAATGTCAATGCTTGAGGTTTAGCAAAAGGCACTGGGGTCCGGATGGGAACAGGCCCTGTTTGTGATTAGCGCGTTGGAGTCCTGCTGCTCATTAGGTGGTGGTTTACACAGGCCGTAAATTAGCCAGGCTAAGCTACTCCTCATAAGACTGGCCTTGGACTCTATTAAACACATGGGGATGGGCTTTTGACAAATAAACTCAGACAAAAATCCAGAAACAAAAGCAGTGAGAACAATTTCACAGCAAGCTTAATGATCTTAGTTTCAGTGTAACGTCGCCAATTTCACTCAAATCATGTAAAAAAGAATTTTAACAGTCCTAACACTTCTGAACGAGCTAGCTAGCTATAATAGGCTGTCCAGAGGCAGGTTTCAAAGGGTAGATGAGCCACACCTCCACCTTTTGGTATTTATGGTGTACTGCACGCCAGCCCACACACAAGACCTGCAAAGACCTGCTCTTTTTGTGTTGCCAGATCCATCATCTTTGCTGCCAATTTCAATGTTTTTTCTTTTCTTCCGGATGAAGTTATGTGTTGAATAAGAATATGTTGGTTGCATGTGACTGGACAGTTTCTGACATAAAAACCCAGATTCAAGCTAATATGTCATTCTTTTGTCCAAAAATATGTCCCTCTGGTTCACCAGTGGACGCCAAACGTCTGCACATGATCAGGCACACATGGTGAGCATAACCAGTGACAGACACGGCTCTGGTAATACCTCAGCTTCTCACAGGCACTGTTTTGTCAGTTCTGCTCCTTTTCAAACAAGAATTTGTTTTATTTCATTATATATGCATGTCTTTATCAGTTCCGTTCGATTACATTCAGATTAACATCTCAGACATCCATTGTGGATTTTTAAGAGGTATCCCAAACTTGACAAAATGGCTGCACTGTAGAAAACGTTTTCACAACATTCTCACAGAGGTTTTGCTTAGGCCGACAGCTGGCAGACGATTTTAGCAGCTCGCTTTTTTGATCATCAGCATTTGCCCGTTTTTTTTACGAGACCGATTGGGTGGATTGAAATTGGGCTCAGCGCTCAAGAGAGTGGCGCTTTTATGGACCTGCTGCTGCCAAGGACCTGGCAACCCTTTTTTTTTTTTTTTTTTTTTGCAAGCCGTTGGAGGGGTGACGTGGAGGCGCCAGGCCCCTGGAGGTCCCCCCTATCATTTGCTTCCCACTAATGTGCAGTGTCACGGGAGACACCGGAAAGCCGCACATCTCGGCGTCCAGATATAGACGGCTTGCCTAGGAGTGCTACGCAGCTACGCAGTTGGAAAACTGCATGGTCTCTTCGTGTCACGCTGCAATCTGTTTGCTGGTTGTGCTGTCATGAGTGATCTATATACAGGGACGTACAGTGCAGTGTGATTATGTAGTAATGCACAGCGCAATGGGCAGCAACATGCTGATGGAATGCACTCACCAAAATGGAGTAGTTTGGAGTACTCGCTAACTCCTGACACACAGATACACACACACACACACACACACATAAACACACACTCACACAGGCATACACACACACACACACATATTTGAGCCCAATAATCACATGCACACACATACACAAAAAGCGCACACACATATACACAAACGGAAAATCTTAATTTGGTCGCATACGCAATTTTTCAATGCACATGTGTCATGGGCTAATGTGCACCTGCCCGCATGCACACACACACACACAGGTATACACAGGTATACACACACATACATGTTTGAGGCCAATAATCACAAACACACACACACACACACACACACACACACACACACACACACACACACACACACACACACACACATACACACACACACACACACACACACACACACACACACAAATCGCTCTATCTCTCTCTGTTGGTCTTACCGGATCTGACTCCTCTTATTCAGACGTGACGCTTCGGCGGCTGCCTTCCTGCTCTCAAACTCCTCCCTCTTGAGCACCTCCCCGCTGCCTCTGTAGCCCAGCTCCACCAGCTGCCGCGCCAACTCCTCATCCTGTTACAGCCCAGACAGAGGTCAAAGGTCAGCTCTTTGCCACTCTAACCACATCACAGTGCATCTTGTTCTTATAGACCGTTTCAAGAGTTATAAGAATTAGTAGCGTTATTGCTGTTCCCACTGAGTTCCCGTTCTAACATTCCTAACAATGTGAAACAACCTCAATCAGAGATGGCAACCTGGTCCACATGGACGGACAGACACACAGACACACAGACGGACAGACGGACAGACGGACAGACAGACAGACAGACGGACAGACGGACAGACGGACAGGGTCATTGCAATACCTGGTCAGTCCCTCCGGAGACCAGGTACCAATGGGAAAAAAGGCTTTCAGGTACTGTTTACTATTAAAAGGGTTTATAGCACTGATCGTATGAGTACTATATGGCTTGGGACACCTCTGTGTACAATCCCCATTCACAGCAGTCCTGCCAGTATTGCCTTTACTTTCTCAGCATCTCATATTTCTGCCACCTTTTACTGCACTGATAAAACCATATTAAAGGGTCATATTAGTTTACTAATGTGACTATGGAGGCCACAACATGTCACTGAATTACAATATTTAATTTGTTAAAACACATAGGCCTACATGCGTGTCTTGTCAATAACAGTAGTCTCTTAGTGGTCACCGTATTGCTAGTGCTACAACTCGCTGACTGAAAAAAACGTACCTACAACATTACTACGATATTACAGAAAGTCTTTAGTAACACATTACAACCTGGTCATTGCAATTCGGGTAACAACAAAGTTAATAGGCGGTGCGCCTTAAAGGGTTAAACTGTCATTTAGCAAACACTCTTATCTAGAGCAAGGTACAGTGAATTAAGGGACAGTCCTTCTGGGGGAACCTGGGGTTAAGTGCCTTGCTCATGGGCAGACCCGGCGATTGAACTTGCAGCCATCTGGTGTTTTCTTTTAGCAAAAGTCTTGATCACTGACCACCAGACCACCACCATTCCTGTTAGTGCTACTAACGTTAGCCCACATTACCCTGTTGTGGTCGGCATGTTTCCTAAGCAAAATGGAAACATTTAAAATATTATCAAAATATTTTGTGGCAGTCCTGGAATGGCATCATAGCACCCACTCAGCCATATGGTTAAAGAGTGAGTTAAATGTTTTTATATTGTAGTCTACATAGAGGGACATAACTACTTAACTACTTAACATAACTAATTGCAACTAGAAAGAGAAACGAATGTTAACAATTTCACAAATGATCTGATCCCACATATTTACATAGTGATAAATAATAGATGGGCTATGGCTTATCAAACAGTGATTTCGAAGCTCTAAGGCAACTTCCAACCACCCACACCTTTACCGGGCGGTCAACCGGGCCCTTTTTTAGAATCGCTTGACCATCTTTGAAGAGGTCACAGTCCCACACCAGTCATCTCTGAGCGTTGGCCACGTATTCCAACATGGTTAGCAAAGTCTTTATTTAACATACCACAGACGTCCTCTGCAGTGCCATGCTGAGTAAACTTAACAATGTAATGAAACAACATGTCGATGAGGTTATCCACATTAAAAAAACACCAGAGAGACCCAGTGGTAAGGGGCCGGTGCTTTTTTGGGTTCACCTCTGTTTTCAGGTTAGCCCAAGTTCATGGGTCAGCTGCCGTGCATGGGCTCCTGCTCTGCGTTTGGCCCCCCTGGTGTTTTCAATCTCAGCACATTGGTCAGGCGAAGGGCATATTTTGTCTGGACCGAAGCGAAAACACAGCTTGAATGCTTGTTTATTAAATGTGTAACCCCTGGTCCGCCAACAAACCAATATGTAACCACAGGAAGAAAAAAAAAATAGCAAGAAGAAGAAGAAAAAAAAAATGTCCGCGTTAAAGGCCAAAAGAGAGAAAGGAGATCAAACTAAGGACACAACGTCAGGCAAGGCTTGGGGACAGCGGAACTGGAATGGGACAAAGTGTTTCACAGACATGGCTAAGAAGTGGCCCCTATGATCAATACCTTCACAACACCCCCCAAACCCCACCCCAACCCCAACCGCCATTACAGTCAGACATCACGCATCTCCTCACGCCCTCCCAAGCATCTGGGCGGCAGAGGGGCCCCCGGTCCCCTTCAAAGCCCACCAGAGGCTTTCATGTGGTCAGAGGAGGCAACGAAGTCTGGGTCGAGCCCTGGCTTTGTTACCCCCCCCCCCAACCACACACACACACACACACACACACACACAACACACACACACTGTCTCTCTCAAACACACACACACACACACACACCACAAATCCTATCCCCACCTTTCTTCACCTAAACCCTAGCTTCATGCAGGGTCTGTTGAGCTTTTTTTCTGACAAATTAGCTCAGGGCTAGTAGTGTCATAACAGAGATGAGACGTGCTGTGGTTCATTATGCACAGAGACAACAAACTGGCCTGAAAAAAAGGGAGTGCGGTTTGGCTAAGCCATCAACTGAAACCTGGTCTGCTTTGTAAAAAGGCAAACCTCCTTCAGTTAGTGACTTATTTGGTCGTTGTGGTTATAGAATGCATACCCCCACTAGTTGAGACGTACCAGTTTGTAGGTTACAGTAACTATTCTGGCATGGCTTAAATGTGGCTTTGTGTATAGATTTCGTCAGCAGTTGCACAAGGCTTTACCGAAAATAAACTGACTTCAAAAGTTAACCCACATTATCCAATTTATTGTGCTTTTCCCAACATCAATAGGTCAAAGGTCCAAAGTGTTATATAATCCATGCTACCAGTGCATCCAAGCTACTATGAAAACCATTTAACAAACAATATTTCCTTTACCGCTACAGACAGTGACTTCATGATGATAGTAGAAAAAAATGTTTTTAACCCAGGAGTTGAATAAGTGAAGCATGTCAGCCTGTGTGAGACTACAAACTGCGATTAGTCCAGACCTGCGTCAGACAATCTGTGGAGAAGCCAAGAAGGGCTCGTCGCCTCTGTCAAAAACTGACCTACGCTCCTTAACCCCACCGCTACCCCCTCTCCCTCCCTCCTCGCCCCTCTTCGCCAACCACCAGCCCCAACCTCCAACTCTCCCGGGGGGTCAGGCCCGCAAGGCAAACACTACAAGCCCGGCTGTTATGAATGATTCCTTCGACCCCAGCGTCTGAATTATTTATAAACCCCATCTCCAGAGCACCACATTAACAAATCCCGAGTAAGCAAGCGGTCAAACAGAAGAATGTTGTTTGGAAATCCAAGCGGGGTCCCCTGGGGGGGTGTGGGGAGTACTGGGGGGGGGTGGGGGTGGCGGGGAGTCTTAGCGGTCACTAGCATCACACTGCAGCAGAAGGTTGTTCCGGTGGACGGGGTGCTGACCTACGGTTAGCCTCAGTTCTGGCCCTGTAGTCATGTGAAGCACCAACGGATGGCTCACTGATAAACCTGGCCTGCTTACTTCAGGCACAGTTATGTAACTCTTGCAAACAGAGAGCTGAGGCCAAGGTTAGGTTGGGTGTTTGAATCCACACAGAGGGCTACGTGTGATAAGAATCAGTGCAATCAGAAGAGAAAAAAAAAGTGGCATAGCTTTTGCCCTGGTTGAAGAATGCATCGAGGCCTAAAGATGACAATAAAGGAATGTGGTAAATGATTGCTAGGCCTATTTGTTCGCCAACATTTATTGGGTGATTATTTTCTAATCGATCCAGTAGTTACTTTTTAAACAGTCATGTGTTTCAAGCCTTGACTCACATGTGCTTTTAATGAGTGCGTGTCTACCACTGCTTAGTTTATCGGACTGCAGTGATAAGGTGATCCATCAATTTACGTACCTATTTCATGTGGTGAGTTTAATACCTGCTCTGACAAACCCAGTGACTTTTGTTAAATTAGGGCTAGACTTTAAAAAGGCTGATATGTCCAAGGCTCTGGGTAAGAGTTGAGAGAGTTGAAACAGGCAAAAGAATTACACTACCAGCACTAGCCTATATGAAAGTGATTTTCAGAACAAAAAATAGACATACATTTAAAGAACAACATTGGGAAGACTGGGAAACTAAACTATTACAAAGTATACATTTAAACTCAAACAGGGGTGTCACAGCGGTCCCATCTAGTCTGAAGAGTTCATTCTACATTCCCTTCGTTTTCCAAGAAGAGACCAAACATAGGCCTACTGACTTTATAATGCTATACCACCACCTAGTGTTAAAATAGCCATTTTGCATCATTTACTGTAACAGAAGTTTTGAACAAATGGACTGTCCTCCGAAAGTTCGCTACCAATTTCTCCTAATGAGTAATCTCCTAAGGAGAAAGGGCATGCAAATGCTTAAGAAACAAAATGAAATAAATACATAAAAATGCACTTGTAATTAAGAAAGCATGTTTATTTAGCCTAACTGGATATAAAGCAAAATGAAAGATTCATTCACTTTCGTATCACTATAAAAGGTGTCACACACTGAAACTTTGAAAAACATTGTCTAGGCAACTGGCAATACAAGACAGGCTGTAGGCTACCTACACTATTGGTAGCTGCTACTCTTTGTAGCCTACACCAGGAGAGCTAAGCTACGTTAGCAATTACCTCTGCCAAACAGCGTTGCATTTTAAAACACAAAATTTAAACATTACCTCTAGATAGTACAAATCCAAAGATGTAATTTGAGAATCGAGAAAATCTTCATATGAATGAAATTCAGTCACAATACTGTCGAGAGCAGCGGCTGCGTTGTCGTCCTCCATGTTGGGTACACTAAAGTGTTTCCATGGGAACGAGACATGTAGGCCAGTAGCCTGTGCCAGAGCCTCTGAACTGTGCTCCAAAATGTGCCTCCAAACGCAGGTCAGCTGGGCCTGGTTGGAGCCAGGTTATTTCAGGCAGGCTATATAGGCCCCAAATAAAAGTTTGAATAATTTTAGGGGACTGTCAATTAAAGTGTTTTGACAAATGTATTCAATTAATAGTAGCATACATGCAACATGTTTAAGCTATACAACAGCTGGAAGGATAGGAAATTAAGGATATATTTCATTTTTATAATTATAATTTATAATGTAATGTTACAATTATATCTTTTTTCATATCCACCTAACCTTTTTTTTGCCAAACCAGTCTCATTCCTTTTTTGGCACCATCATTTCTGATTAACAAGTTATACTCGGTGTGATACAGTTTCTGTACACAGGGCCAGATGAAAGAAGTGGTAGTAGGCCAGTAGGGAAAACCTGAAGTACGATACATTACCAGGCAATGCCCTGAAGACTAAACTCATCATGATTATGTAGTCACACTCAATTTAGTTCATTATGGGGGCACAATTATTCCATTTGCTGTAATCAAATGTATAGAGGGCCAGATGAAAGAAGCGGTAGTATGCCCATAGAGTAAGCCTAAAGTTACACTTACTGTACCAACAGTGAACTGACTAACATTGTAAATAAAGAAATGTTAAGGGCACAGCATTCATATTAATGTTAGACCAGAATGATCACTGCCTGCGTGGCTGGAAGTAAAGTGTTTCTAGACAAGTGAGGAAAGACGTTTCAGTGTGATGCAGTCACTCCTCTGGTCTGCAGGCTACTTTGTAACTTTGCACAGGCCTACCATTTACATAAAACAAAACAAACTAAACAAACGAAGGGGAAAAATGGAAAATGAGGTGCACTTTACAGAAAGGCAATCGTGCGTCAGTTGTTCACAAAATAAATGAATAAATAAATAAACAAATAAATAAATAAATAAAAGACTGAAAGAGTCCCCCCTGCTGGCCATGCAGTGATACCTCTCTCTGTGTTTTGTACTGTGCTGTAACCTGCAATTCCATTTCTGTCCCGTGCATTAGTGCATTATTATGTTCTGGAGGTTGGTAAGTTATGAAATCTTCCTATGTACCTAATTTTATGACTGCGGGCCCAGTCACACAAACTTAACCTTTCATTTCTGCCTGCCAGAATTTCTTCAGACATTAGGAGACATTTTTTATTATTCACCACATACCTGTGAATTATTTATTTGAAACCCCTGCTCTGCATATTTCCTCCAATCTCTAAGTGTGGGGTTTAGGGTTTGGGAGGGCAGGGGGGTGTCTAGTACTTTTGTCATACTGTTACACTGGCAGAACTGTGATTCTGCCATGTGCAGGGGTATTTGTAAGGAATGCTGTCACAGCAGGTTCAAGATAACAGTGGGAGAATGCGTCACGCCTGTCTGATGACTCACTTAAGTTGACCAATGTGGGATGGCATTATGATGATGATGATGATTATGATGATGATGATGATGATGATGATGATGATGATGATGATGATGATGATGTCTGTGTGTGTGTGTGTGTGTGTGTGTGTGTGTGTGTGTGTGTGTGTGTGTGTGTGTGTGTGTGTGTGTGTGTGTGTGTGTGTGTGTGCAGGTGCACATTAGGTATATGACACATGTGGGCATTGCAAAACTGCATTATGCAACGAACTGAGATGTTCCTTTTCTTCCAGTGTCTTTGGGTCTTTGACTGCTCAGTTCCAATAGATACCCAGCCCTCTCACAGGATCCTTTTTCAGGTCCTTTCAAATTTCAAGAATTCAACCTGTAAAATGTATGTGTTGTGTAAGTGGTTAAGAAATAACAAGTGTGTTTGTCCATGTATTATTGCCTAAATCTAGTGAAACCATTCCCAATGGTCCTCGCAAAAAACAGTACAAATCCTGCTTGAGACACAGCTTAGCAGAACCAGGCTGCTCTTCAGACCCCTCACCCTGCCCAACGTACCCAGTTCTCCCTCCACCCATTCACATTGTCCTCCATCAGGTCTTTGGGAGCCCAGCCCTGGACAGATGAATGAATGTGTTCCCCTTAAAACTGTTTGTCAGATTAGAATGTGGGGTGGTGTTTCATGCTCAGATTAGTCTGTTGCTAGAGACACGCACCACTGCACACATGACGGGGGTGTAATTAAGAGCGAGCTTCGTGGGAGGCACTGGGAATGGCAGAATGAAGGGACTGAGGGAGAGAATAAGCATGTGTGTGTGTGTGTGAGAGAGAGAGTGTGTGTGTGTGTGAGAGAGAGAGAGAGAGAGAGAGAGAGAGAGAGAGAGAGAGAGAGAGAGAGAGAGAGAGAGAGAGAGAGAGAGAGAGAGAGAGAGAGAGAGCGTGCATGGGTGAGTGTGTGGTCACTTGGCTGGGCCTTGGCTGACTCAGTACCAGCATCTGAATTTTTTCCTCTGCCTTCATTCCTAGCAGACTTTAATCATGGCCCAGTTGGAATGAGGGAAAAGTGGCAGTGGGGTAGGATGTGAATCATTAACCATGCCAGGCTGGGGCAGTGATGTGTTAAATGGAACAGCAGTAAACACTGGACTTCTGTATGGAGGGAGTGACACTCTCCATATCATATGTGTGCGTCTTGCGCAAACCATGACGTAAGAAATGACTCACTGCATCGCAATCTCTATGAGAACTGTGAGATATAGGAAAGCACAGGCATATTACGGTATAGTATAGTATAGTATAGTATAGTATAGTATAGTATAGTATAGTATAGTATTGTATAGTATAATAATAATAATAATAATAATAATAATAATAATAATAATAATAATCTTTACTTGTATAGCGCAATTCATACAAGATGCAGGTCAAAGTGCTTTACAACACAAGACAACATTTCTTGCAGTCCAGTGGCACCGGAGTGGACAAACACAATGCATTTATGCGGGCTCTTGCGGGATGCAATAATGCAATGTCACAACGACGCAATAGTATAGTATAGTATAGTATAGTATAGTATAGTATAGTATAGTATAGTATAGTATAGTATAGTATAGTATAGTATAGTATAGTAAAGGGTGCAGTATTAAGAGAGTAAAGTTTATGAAGAGTGGCTAGTAAGTACTGCTGTACTATTTCCTGTACACACATAGTAACTTTGTCATAATTGCTTGTCATTTCATAACCACTGCTTGTATATGGTAATATGAATGTAAGGTCTCACTGCGGTGGCGACATTACATAACACAGTATATTTGTAGTCAATAGTCATTTGAGTCATTCCCTAATGATCATGCTAAATGTGTTGACTGTAGGTAATCCAAACAAGTAATAAGACAATAAATGAGATAAATGAGGTGTGTGTGTGTGTGTGTGTGTATGTGTGTGTGTGTGTGTGTGTGTGTGTGTGTGTGTGTGTGTGTGTGTGAGGGGGAGGTGGGGTGGGGGTGGGGTAGAGGATGGCAGTCGTCAGCACTGAACTAAGGATGAGAGAATGACAGCACCCGACACAGAATGAGATTGAGAGAGACAGACAAGCCAAGACAGAAAGCCAGTGAGACAGTGAGACAAGTGGAACAGACAGACTGAGAGAAAGAGCCTGACTGAGAGACTAAATGAGAAAAAACTGGGAAGGCTTAGTGAGACAAACTAAGAGACTAGGCAAAAAAAGGAGAATGAGACAGGAAAAGTGAGTGTGAGTGTGTGTGTGTGAGAGAGAGAGAGAGACAGACAGACAGAGAGAGAGAGAGAGAGTAAGAGGGGATACTCAGCCCCTCTGTCTGAGCAGCTGCAGCACTTGATTGCTCATGGCATAGTCTTTTCCAGTGTAGAGATCGCACCTGACCAAGGCCCAGTAGGGCTGTTCTCTTACAGCCCTTCCGCCTGCTGGTGTCATGGGCCATCTGTGAACTCAGTTCCCCCTCTGTGTCTCACATGGAGAGGCTTTCTACAGCAGACAGAGCCTGAAGCCAGGGCTGGGGATGGGGTAAACAGGTGTGTGTGTGTGTGTGTGTGTGTGTGTGTGTGTGTGTGTGTTCAGGGAGGAGGGGAGTGTTTTTTGGCTGTCATGAAAGCTTTTTTGTAACCCTCTAATGCCAAAGGAGTATGGAACCCTGGACTCCCACTAGAGCAATCCAAAAACACAAACACACAGAAAGGGAGATGGAAAAGTAATGGATTGGAACAGAGAAAAAGATTCCCTTGCCATTGTGGGCGGTCCATTATGACCTCACTCCTCCCAGGGCGGGCCACCAAAGTCAGATGTCAATATTGCAGTGACACCTGCTTTGTTGTAATCAAGGTTTGGACATTCCCAGTAAGACCACAGCGCCACCCTGCCACACAGTTATGGTGATCTTCCTGGGTGTGGGTCCAGGCTGTGCTTTCAGCGACAAACTCATTAAGCTCTAGCTGCCGACCTGCATGCTAATGCTTAACCAGGTCTTTGATTGGCATATAAGGCCTCTTTTCCACCGACTTCAGCGTGTACAGCACGTAGCCATGTACAATATGTGTGTAGGCGTGACAGAATACGCTCAGATCATGCGTGCGGTGGAAATGGTCTAATCTGTTAACGTGCATTCTAAATGCATACGGACAGAAAACGGGCACTTGCTGTCTACGTGCTGTATACGGAGAGTGTTTGGTGGAAATGGGGCCTAAGTGTACCATGACTACAAGATGCTCAGCTCACTGGCCGTATAGGAAACAGTGTAATTCAAGAAGCACTGGATTCCACCATTTTAAACTAATTTACAGTATGTGCTGCAAATAACAATCAAGTCATTTCTTGTTTGTTTTTTT
Source organism: Coilia nasus (assembly GCA_027475355.1). Classification (NCBI taxonomy): domain Eukaryota; kingdom Metazoa; phylum Chordata; class Actinopteri; order Clupeiformes; family Engraulidae; genus Coilia; species Coilia nasus. Next base: position 26,243,414 of record CM050217.1, read on the forward strand.
AAGTGCAGCATTACATTGTATGATGTATGATATATACATGACATTTGAACTAAAAGAACGTCTCTTTTGAGTGTGACATACAATATGTATGTGATGTTCAAAACCATTCATTCATCGTTTTTTTTTTCAATGAAAAACTGACTTACATACAGTACCCTCCCATGAAACTTCAGCTGTCAGCCTGCATGGTAATACCCAATCAGGACATAAATGTAACAATGTAAATGTAACTGCTTCCAAGCACCTTTGTATTTGCATCACAGTACAGCACATCTGTAACACTTAATAATCATTTCATTTGTTTTGAAAATACGCATTATGATATGTAATATGTATATGATTGTAGTAGAGCATTTTAAGACATTTGAACCTAACTAGAATAGCATAGTTTCTCTTAAGTGGGGCATATTTATTTGATATTTTCAGGAGATAAAAGAGTGAGACTGACTAAAGTAGAGGTTGTGCTGACAGACAGGCAAGGAGGCGGGCAGTGCAGTGTGGCTCTCCTCCTTGCTGTGTGAGGGTGACTCGGTGAAGGACAGTAGTGGTGGCGCTGGAGTTTTGCCGTGAGCCACAGCATTCCACGGCTGTCTGCTATCCGATACGCTGCAGACGACTGCAGCCACGTCCGGGGCTTGGGCTTGGGCTAGGGGGCCCGGGGGGGCCACGAAAGCCTCCTGCTCCCCTACATCACAGAGAAGAGTGACTCCAGGAAGACATCTTTATCCGCATGGAACGCCTCTCCTGTGCGGAATGCTGCCGGGTCAGGACAGAATGCTTTTTAGTGTGTATGGGTGTGTGTGTGTGTCTGCGTGTGCGTGTGTGTGCGTGTGTGTGTGTGTGTGTGTGTGTGTGTGTGTGTGTGTGTGTGTGTGTGTGTGTGTGTGTGTGTGTGTGTGTGTGTGTGTGTGTGTGCAAAAGTGCTTGTGTACATGTATGTGTGGGCGTGTGTATGTGTGTGTGTGTGCACACGCTCAAGACAGCTAGTTGAAATGATAGTTTTAATGGGGCTCTGCAGTTGTCTTGTGAAGGAAACTGGATCTGCAGCTTTCGGAAAATCAGACTCATTCTTATGAGTTTATCATCTCATCCCACACAGTATGGCTACATCAGAAACACAGAACTATCAAGTGCTTTTTTATTTAATGATGAATATATTTATAAAGTAACAAGTTTATGTTGCAAAATTTAAATATAGTATTTGTAGAGTTATGTGACTATATAAATTACTACTTAAAGGGTTCTTCTTTGGTAATATAAATAAAGAGGTGTAAACCTCTTTGAAAACAGTGTGAATTAAGTTGGATGTGGTTTAACTGACTCGCAACTGAAAGAACGTCCATTTTGTAAAAAAACATGTCAAATAAAATATATACAAAGGCTGTTAGTTTCCTCTGCTGTCAGTCAAGCATTATATGGCATGTTTCGAAGAGTATACCCTGTTGTTAGACGTGAACAAAGCACAGTGTTTATTGTCAGGTCCATTCGGTCTTCCACAGCTGTCTCATGACTGGACCAATCAACTCTTTGGCTGACACTTGACTGACAGTCGGAATGCTCAATAGGATGCTCCGAATGTGACTCATCCAGAAACATCCAAAACTGAAACCCGCTTCTCCGCAATACCAGAACTCCAAGGTACCCTTCTGTCCATCCCCTGTGTCTTTTGTCCTGCTTTAGAATACAGTGGGTTTTCACCCAAACCGGAACTTGGGCCAGTACTTCACGGGCTGGCCCTGCCTTTGCCCAGTCCCGATAGATGTCTTTGGTGCAGGGGCTCTGGAAGAGTGTCGGCGTGGAGGAGGCGGAGGTGGTGGAGGCTGTCGAGGCCTGGCCTCCTCCTGAACCTGCTCCGTGATGGTGAACCCGTGCTCTGCTCTCTCGTGAAGCGAGAAGCGAGGCAGGAAGTGGGTGGACACGTGCTGCGCTTTGACCCGCGGGCTGCAGCCCATCTTGGCCTTGCCTCGCTTGTTGAGTGCCACGTACCACTGCCGTCCCGACCGCCGTCCTCCGTGGACCACCGATGCATATGTGTTGTAGCTGTTCTCCTGGAAACGCTCACGGAATTTGCAGTCATCTGTAAACATCTCCTGGGGGGTGAGGTTGGGGGAGAAAGAGAGAGAGAGAGAGAGAGAGAGAGAGAGAGAGAGAGAAACAGAGACACAGAGAGAGAAAAATGTAATGCAATAAACAGAGCAAAACAAACCCACCCAAGAACAAGCAGCCATACTGACAGGACACTGACAGCTTTCAGGGAGGCAGACCAATAAGCGCCGCATACGTTTAACCCTCGACGAACCCCCGCAGGCTCCAAGCGCATGCATAAATGCGAGCGTAACGACGAGCAGCGAGGCAGCAGAGAAATTGGGGCCGACACTGAAAGTCGAACCTCTGGGCATTAAACGCGGCACTAATCACCGTAAGCAAAGCGATGCACAGGCTCCCTGTCCTGTCGTAGGCCACTCCAAGCCCTTCAGCTGGGACCCATCTGGCTCAGTGTTGACTTAGTGCAGTGTTACATGCGCTATTTGTCTCCTGCTGCTCGCTAATTAGATAATTGCCTTTATGTCTGAGAAACTAAAATCACCACGAGAGTCGCTTTTCTGGGAACCCCTCATCGAATAAACATTTTTTTTCTCCCCCCCCCCCCCACACACACACAGACCACAAGATATTCAAGATGGTTGGCTATGCTGCTTCATCCTTAGGCAGTACAACAATTATCCCCAAGATGACAATCATTCCTGAAAGCTTATTTTCATTATGGAGAAATGTGTTGTTGAGCTCAGAGCAGCCTGTGTCACGGACAGCAAGAACAGTACCCCTAAGCTCCGGCTGTTTTGTTTATAACCCCTCCTGTGGCATCTATTGTGCCAATTAGCCTTAACTGAGAAACCGATACACTGACTCCTGTGGGAATAATTGGTACGTGAGTGGGACTTGAGTGGTGAAGTATACAAGGGAATTAGCTCAAAGAATATAATTAATCTTAACCTCAAATTAGATTTCTCCTCAGATTTTTACGTTTTAAGGAACCAGATGGACTGCCTGTTTAAAGCATACGCTGCTTATAGGGTTGCCACCTATGTCTGACATTTAACTATGACTATGACTATGACTGTGACATTTCGGCAACCCAATCAACCTTTTTGCTTATAAGCAGCGACCAGGGTGTCAGTGTGCCGGGAGAATTTTTTTTTTCCCCGGGACAGACGATTAAAATCTGGGACAATCAGGTAAAACCAGGATACCTGCTGCTGCTGCTTAAGCAGGAACACTAACTGCTCAACTGAAGCTGAAATGCAGAGATCAAGACACTTACGTATGTCACTTTGACTCTCAAATATTACTGTAAACCTGAGCAATTACGACATCTTGAAAACCTAGTCTGCTCCTGAACATTCCAGAATAAAACTTTCAGTTTAAAAACTCAACTCTGTTCCGTGTCTCTCTCTCTTTTTATAAGACTACTGAGACGGTGGTGGTGTAGGCTTACCATTACCGCTCACGTTGCAACGTTTTGTTTGGTTTTTTACATCCAGAAATAGAGCTGAGAGTAGTGACAAAGCCTTTCGCGAGCGCCGTCCACACAGCCTGTAATCATCACAGACGCACATTGTCCTGGCTCCTTTGGTTGGCAGCTGGTTGCAGCAGACAGAGTCGCTCAGCGGCCTGTGATTGAGTTAGCGCGGCCGATGAAGGCTAATGAAACGAAGCCTGCAAGATTACAGACCCTGATCCCGCAGAACGGGGCATGTGTGTGTGAGTGTGGAGGGGTTACTGCATAATTACTGGAACTTTGATCTGTGGCAAAGGCTCAAAGTCATCAAAATGACTTGGGAGCCAGTGACTGACAGAGGCAAGGGTCTGCCTTTGCACGAGCTGAAAAACTCATTACCCCATGAAATAACTTTATCCCAGGCAGACAGGCAGACCAAGAACCAGGGTGGAGAAGGTGGGAGAGAAGGAAGACAGATGCTGTGTTTTTTTTGGCAGTGGCTATGGGTTCTGAATTCCGTACCAGTAGATGTAAGGATATTGGCCTGGAACCTATACCCTATATTCTTCCAGACCAATACGTGTAAAGTTATAGGTCCAAAACTTGAAATCTGTACTATACTCAGGCAGGGTTCCCACAGAACCCTAAACCTAAACCTAACCCTAGATTCTGTACCGATAATACCAGTTTTAGGGACACGAAAGATGCCGTACCAATAGCCACTTTTTTGGGGGGGGGGGGGGGGGGGGGCTATCATTTAGCTTCATGACGGGGAAAGAGGGGGAGCAAGACTTTTAAGAGGGCCGGGGAGGGGGGTGGGGTGCGGTACACCCACAGTGGGCTTGGGTTTCACAAATCCACTCGTGACCTTAAAGGTCAACGCCTGTGCTGTAGCTTCGGGCTGTGCGTTTTTACAGGACACACGGCCCGCATGCTGACATACGTGTCCCGTTATGTCATATGTTTGACTAGAGAGAGAGGCTTCGGAGGTAGGATATGGGCAGGTGTTGATGTCATTCCAGCTCCATATTCAGAGACTATACAAGCAATGCTGGGAAACACTGACAGAATGTACAGGGGAAACAAACACAATGAAGCTGCCCTCAGGCAAATAATAATACATTATAGTACAGGGCTTTCCCTTCCCTTAATTGGAATTATGGGATATCTTTTTGTGAAGTAGTTTGTGTACCCTTTGTTCTAAAAATACTTTTTGTGGGAAATCACGATGAGAGCACAGGGATGACTGCTCTCTTATTGTAAAGGAGCCTTTGCTTAACCTCTGGATGCTGTAAAAACAACAGCAGTTCTGCTATGTCAAAGAGTGCAGCATAGCAGAAAAACGGTGCCATTACAGAATTTCTAAACATGCCAGTCACAGCCAGATCTGCCATAACACAAATTCTGGAGTCCCCCACGCCCCCTAGCCCCACCACTGCCTCGGGGTGTTATTTTGCCTTGTAATCAGACACATCTCAGAGCTAAGGACAACAGATAATTACGTCAATGCTTTCGGACAACAGTGAGTCTGACAATTGGCATGGCCGACACAAATGGGCTTCCTGTTAATCTTTCGCATGCGACTCAAAAGGAGGACGTCTGCACAGGGGGCCGTCTACACTCCACCCCCCCATTCCCGACGGCATCCAGTTGGTGACATTACACGGACATTCCACCAAGATTAAGGGAGTGCATGGCAGCGTACAGAACGCCTACGTTTCGGCCGCCACAGCGGAGGAAGGAGGTGGGGGTGTGGGGATGCAGCAGGTAGTGAGCAGTGGGCGTCTAGCAGTAAAATCCTCCAGGCTTGTCACAGCTGTTCGACCGCACTGAGGCCAGAATGATTTGTAGCTGCCTTATGCCATGTCACATTGTTTTTCTTTGCCATAGTTTTCTCTTAGAGGGAAAGAGGGATTATGTGTTCTTTACTTTGGTAACACCTTTATTCTCTTCTTTGAGCTGTAAATTGAATTGTTGAGTTCAATTCAGTGCAGTTCAACTGAAATTAATTCAGTTGAGCTGACTTTAAAATCAAATTGAACTGAGTGAACTGAGTACTAAAACAGACATGAATTCAAAGGAACTGAACTGAAATGATACAAGCTGAATAAACTGAGCTGAATTGAAAGGATCTAAGAGCTCAGGCTATGGAAGATGTAAAAGAACTGAGATTGCTGCAGGTTCTGACCTAGCCTGGTAAACCAGCCCCTCGTACTTCATTTCATTTTGTACAGAGGTTCTAGCCTTGCTGCATTGAGAAACGATTTCTTCCTGGAGGTGTGGACTCTGCTGAAGTTTAAAACAAGTGAATCTAAGGTTACCCTAACCCAATCGCTAACATCTGGTCGCCATGTATGCAATTAGCCTACCCACGCACTACAATTCAAATGTAGCACACAAAGTCAACGTCATCGCTCACAAACGCTCCCTCTGTTCTCTAATTGGCTCGGATTCGCTTGGTCCGAATACATGAATGTCAACGGCTGTAAGACCAGACCCTTTGTACAAAAGGAAATGAAGTACGAGGGGCTGGTTTACCAGGCTAGTTTTGACCCATGTCTGGCATGTATCTGAGCCAGATTTGTCCCCTCATCAGACCAAGTCTGACCGAGGGGCAGAGAAGGCTCTGGGGAGATGTCAGGGCCCAGACTATAGGGCTATAGTTTTTCAACTTCTTCGACAGCAAGTGGCAATGATACATACTGTATGAGGAACACTAAGGATGTTATCCTGGCTTTTAGTATGTTTAGCATGTTTGGAACCCTGCTTCTCTCTCTCTCTCTCTCTCTCTCACTCACTCCCTCTTTCTCTCTTTTATGGTCGTCCTTAATCTATCTTTCTAAAAAAAAACCTTCCTCAAGGGCTCTCTTTCTCAATGTTTATTCAATAGATCCAGGTGACCCTATGACCTTTGGGAAGATTGTGTTTGTAATGGCGTTCTGAGTCGGGTCACTGTGTGCGGAATGCATCTGTCCACCCCCCATCCCCCAACACCCCACCTCTTTGCACTGTCGTGCGGGCGATAAATTGCCCCGCTGCCAAAACATCTAAATATTAAATATGACAGGCGGGGCAACTACACAAGACGCTGAGTGTCATCCGATCCTCAAATACTCATGTACCCCCCTCCTCTGGACCAGACTGTCGCAACACTGCCCCCCTCACACACACACACACACGCACACACACACACAGACACATACCCCTTCGCTGGGGCCTTGTGCGTGGAGCAGAGGCACTTGTGTCTGACGGCGGCCATTAAAGAGGTGGCTGCAACTGTACCCGGGGCTGGAGAGAATCAGAGCTAATTCGCAACTGATGGATCCGCCACAGCTGCCCTGATTGTTGCTTATGTCTGCGGTGGATTAGGGGCTCATCTTTAGATTTATGTGTTTTCTCTCTCTCCTTATTTCTCTCTCCCTTTCCCTCTCTCTCTCTCGGGCATTCCTCTGCTCTTTCACTCACCCGCTCTCTCTAATTCCTTTGCTCTCTCACACTTTCTGTCTCTATCAATCTCTTTGACTCTCATCCACTCTCATCCACTCCCTTTGTTTCTTTCCCCTCATCCTGGGTCTGTCTCACATACACACACACAGATGCGTGCACAGACACACAGACACACACACACACACACACACACACACACACACACACACACACACACAGAGACACCTCATCCTTCCTTGCCTCTCTTCCGTGATATTTCACACAAACTCTCCCAGATATGATATTTGTGACTCATTTTCTACCTTCCTGCACAAATCTTTGTCTTGTTTTCTTAGTCATCTAATCTCCCCCCCCCCCCTTCCTCTCCCCCTCTCTGCATGTTCATTTCACTCTCCCCCCCACACTTCTTCCCTCTGTGTCTTATATTTTCTCTTTGTCTATTTTCACGCTGGCAAATTTACACACTGACACTGTCTCTGTAACTGAGCAGCTGATAAAGTTGGAAGACATTTTGACAGCGGGACTTCAGAGGCAGCGGGCACATCAGCTGGTAATAGGTTGTCTGGCGCGAGGAGCCAGCCAAGAGGAAACGAAGGAATGCTTCAGCGTGACCTATGACCCAGAGGTTCTGAAACGCTGCCACCATTGAAGAGGACACGCGAAAGGGTAGATATTACAGTAAGACCTTTTTCTTAAGCTCACAGACAAACTATCATATGATGACAGTCGTAAATGCTGCAGAATTCAACACCGCTGGTTTATATGGGCATGACAAGGGTATTTGGACTGGACCCAGGAGTTAAACTGTCCATGGTATGGCCCAGTTAGGATTTTCCAAACGGCATCTGCGGCACCCGACTTTCATAGGAACTTGTATCCCAGACATCCTGTCGTCATTCTGCACAACTGGAGACATGCTGACTATTTTGGCTTCCTTAACAAATAAAGGTTTTTTGTCAAATGTTGGGAGACTCCAGCCTGGCATTTCATTTTGTACAGAGGGTCTAGCTTTGCTGCCGTTGACATTTATGTATAGGGACCAAGCGAATCCCAACCAATCAGCAAACCGAGGGAGTGTTTGTGAGTGATGGCACTGACTTTGTGTGCTACATTTGAATTGTAGTTAGTAGGTAGGCTAATTGCATATGTGACGACCAGACCACACCTCTAGGAAAAAATCGTTTCTCAATACAGCAAGGTCAGACCCTCTGTACAAAATGAAATGAAGTATAAGGGGCTGGTTTACCAGGCTAGGGAGACTCTGGAATGACCATATCAGAATACACCTGTTCTGCCACAAAACCATACCACCGTAATATTAATTAGAAGGTATTTGTGTGGTAATTCTATGTCCTGTCTGCTACCTCAATTCAAAAGTTAATGCAATGACTTCAAAAATTTTCTATAGGCTTTTGAATTAACTCCAAATTTTGTATTTGATGTTGGTATTAATGAAGCATTTGATCAGTACATTATACTTTGATGACGAAGTCTTTCGTCATTTTATGAAACACCTATGTTAGTGATACAAGGCATAAATGACAATAGATATGTCTTTTCCCTTTCCAGCTCTCTTTCCTACAAATGTAACAATTTCCACACAGTCCTAATGTATACACAGTCCTGTGTCACTGTCTCTTTTTCCATATTCAACTACAACTCACTCAATGTACCGATATTTCTCTCGGCCTATGACTCTCAGAAACTATCATCCAGTTATCCGGCATCCTAACTACACGAACGCAATCTGCTTTTCCCATTAGCACATGCTAATAAGCAGTGTTCTGTGTCTGGCCAGCCCCAGCTGGTTGAGTCAGGTGTCTGAGTTGAGAGCAGTGTGTACAAGAGCGGCTGGCTGTTGGATAAGTTATTCTTGCTCTGAGGGACGGAGACGAGCTGCCAGTGTAAACAAAATGTAAATGAAGGAGATCTGATACATTGCTGATGTCCACATAAGGACTACTGGTGCGGGTCATAGATTATCATGCTATGGGTGATACGCACCTGGCCCAAATACCAAAACTTTTGCATAAACGATGGACATCATCTAAACAGGAGAAATCTATCACAGGGAGACACAGGTGCAAACCGATCAGCCCTCTGCACAGCTGCACAGAGGGCCTTATTTACATTTCATTTTGATTGAAGCAAAGCAGAACACTGAAAAAAGAAGGGTTGCCATGATTTTAAGAAGTCTCATCAATGTTAGCCACAACTACCAGTGATCCAAATCAACATTCAGATACAATATGTTTTATGGTATTAGTTTACACAAATACAGTACTGTACACAGACACAGGGGTTCAGATGTTTTACTGCATAAAACTAAGTCATTGAAGTCATTGCTAACACTGAAGTCATCATGGTGTTGCATTCCAAAGACAATGGTTTGTTGTCTATGTGTTACCTGTGTGAAATTCTGCACTGGAATGAACTGAGGCAAGTGCTTGCACAACTACCTGTCATTCAAATCAACACTGAGTATGTTTTATGATATTAGTTTACACACATACAGTACTGGACACAGACACAGGGGTTCAGGTGTTTTACTGCAGAAAACTAAGTGATTACTAACACTAAGTCATCGATGGCTTGGTGTGTATGAGTCGCCTGTGTAATTCTGTGCAGGAATGAACTGAGGCAAGTGCTTGCTTACGGTGGCATGTAGCCGTCCCCTCTTGTTCATGGCCAAATAGCGGTTGCTGAAAACGCCTCGGATCCCCACGACGCCTTGAGAGACGGCAAAGATCTCCAGAACACCTGCGGGGAGAGGGACACACCACCACACATTCTCAGCAAAACCTTAATCCTACATCCTTATCATGCAGCAGCCTGCAGACCTGTCTGTCCCACTCAACGTGTGACCTTTCTGGAGGATTATTGGGATGATACTTCTAACATAAACAGCGGTCTGTGAATGGACCAATCTCCTTTGGAGGTTACTATTTTCATGGTCTGGTATGGCTCTTCTCTACCAGAAAATCTATACAAGGACAGACAACAACAACACCTTGCATTTTATACAGCGCTATTCAGGACACCCACTAGGTAGACACTGGAATGAATAAAAAGCAGAAAAAATAAACATATTTTGTTCTTAAAAAGAATAGTGCAATAACACCATTATTATTTATTAACATTATCACATGTATCAAAATTTGGACTGTCAGTGCTGTACCTGTGTGCTGGCTGTGTGTTATATAACAGCTTGAGAAATAACGTATGGTCAGGGTTGGGTTGGAGTTAGGACTTCCACTTGCCCTGATATTTACCTACTAAAATTACAGTGCTGAGTCCAAACAGTAAGAAGTTCAACAGCATTTACGCATGAAGGATCACAGTTGTGTGCTTTGCTGCCATGTGCGTAGTGGGTATAAACATCACCATTACATCGAATCAGTGTGAATTTCAAAGCAAAAGTAACAATATCTTAATTGCATCACTGTTAATACATCGCATGTGAGTGGTAATAAACCATTCCGGTTCCTCTACAGCCCATAAACTGCGGGTCTCTAATAACATTGTCACACTTAAGGGTGGCAATCTCCAGGCTCCACTCGCTGGCTGCACGGCATCATATTAGCCCAACGGGATGTCTCAAATTATACAATGGATAACAACTTTCCCGGCCATGGCATGGGAGCGATTGCAACCACTCTTCCGAGCATTCGCACCTGTTACTCCTACCTGCCAATACATACAAACAACCTCAAACAGGCACCCATGGGGGCGAGGGCTGCGCCAGGGTTCACATCGCTCACGGAGCTGCATGCCTTCGGCCTGACACGTAACTAGCCGGGACCGGAGAAGTCACATCGCATCAGTGCCATTGCGTATCTGTTTGGAACGGCTCTGGTGTAATGTTTTGGTGCCCAGGCTCACGATCGGATTTCAAGGGACGGCAGAAGAGGCATGCCTGGAATGAATCGCTGATGCTTTTGCAGCCACGGGATGTATTTAAAAATCATGTGTGCGAGTGACCTGGACACGTTGGAGCTCATTTCAGTTGCGAAATGATACATCGTTAAAAATGCGCACCGGGTGGTTTATTACTCTCCCAGGACAAGGTACACAGAGTGACGCATGTTCCTGTAAGGTGCAGTAGGAATTTTAATCTCATGTACAGAAGTTCAACAGTTCATTACCAGTGTGCACAGGTAATTCATCTTTGCTGAATGACTTGTTTTATAACGAACTTACTCAACAGATTGGGCTCGTGGCTCCCATTTACTCTGCCATCGGGATGAATCTGAAGGTGGAAGCCGATGCCAACTCTACAGTATAGTCTCCCCGTCCTGCGTCCTGATATGTTAGCCTCCAACAGTTGTTGCTCTGGGGAAGCGCGGTTAGATCCGGTAACGGCAGCGGCACGAATCAGGTGAGCGAAGAGGACAACGTAGAGAGGAACATTCATTCTTCCGCGAAGGAACACTTTTGGTGTGCTAGAAGACCACTTCCAGCATTTTGGCGTTGGTGTTGGGTTGTCTGCAGCACGAGGAACCGTGCGCGCACGCATGCACTTGCAGCAGCTCTGGTGGGCATTACCCTGGCCGCTCGCGCTCGCTTGCTGGAGTAGAGAGGAGTTCCGCTGGCAAGGAGATATTTATAACACGAATGATCTCACTGCTTGATGCATGCCTCACTTCTGAAGGACGCGCGCTATCTCATCCGGTTTTTCCTCCCAGAAAGAGTAGTACTGTGCAGACTTTTTTCCTCCCACAAACTGGTTTGCGAGTGCGCATTTTACAGTGTGACCTCAGGAAGGCAGGATGCAGGATGTGCCGCATTTTACGCACGAGGAAACATGTTTGGAGATTATCCGCATATATAAATAATGCATACGAGTCGACGCAAGAGCTCATTTTCAGCTATTTTCCTCTTCTCTACAGTTGCTCTAATACCACAACAACAACAAAAATGCGTTCCAACCATCAGCCTGTGCAATGTATACGTTTTATCAACGGAAGCCACAGGTGTGTTCATTAGTATTTAAACATTTACGCACAAGAAAGGGAACATATCAGTTAAGGTTTGAATATTTTATTGGCACTGAACTAATGTGGTTCCTTATTTTATGACGCTGCTGCTAATAGTCATTTTATTTTAGTGTTTAACAGTACGTTGTTTTTTTTACTGAGTTCCATCAGGATAGGATTTAGGTAGGCCCCAGGCGTGAGACTTAATGCATAATATCCCTGGACATTACTTCAGTGCCACCAATTAATTATAGGACTGACAACATATAGCCCCCCCTGCCCAAACTTGCATGTTTGGTCTGATGTTTATGCAGATGTATGGACAGGGCATAGACTATAGCCTAAATTTGCCAATATGCATAGTGTCCTCGGTATAATGTGTCAACGACCATCCCAAACCTTAGTGCAGATGTCATCATGGAACCATAGTGGCAAAACAGCCTTGACTGCAGTGACTGGGCCATGGCTCAACAGTGAGCATATAATAATTCTCATTACCATATTCACTGAGGGGGTTATGTTTGTTCAGTCAATGTGCTGACGTACAAAATGTCAATGTGCCATTTACATATACATGCATAAGCAGACATATGCACACACCTACACACACACACAGAAATGCACACGTATTCACACACGTGTGCGCGCGCACACACACACACACCTACACACACACACAGAAATGCACACGTATCCACACACGTGTGCGCGCACACACACACACACACACTAATATGCATGCATCACAAAGATTTTCTCTGTCTGTCTTTCTTTCTTCCACACTGGCACACACAAATTCACATACACACACACACACAGACACACACACACACACACACACGCACACACACACACACACACAAATGAAAACAAAGTTTGTGATAAAATAATATTATGTAAACACATTTTCCTTTAGTATATAGATTATTAACAGTATCAGATTTGTATTTCTTGAAATAAAATAATTGATATGAATTACTAGCAAGTTAAGAGATTAGGCAACCAACATGGATTAGACACCTATAACACACTGAAGGAAGAGATTAGAGTTTCATTAAACTGTTAACAGCTAGCATGTCAGCCAAGTAAGAAATCAAATTCTATGTGTGAGTGCTAATTCACTTTGCTTTATTATGGTAATCATTATCATTACTCTGTAGTTGCCATCACTCTTTGTACAATAATGTACAAAGCCTGGTCTGTGGCACTCTCTTCATCTCTTTATATGTAAGCCCATTCCTTAGATGCCTTTCTGCTGAATTTGTGTAAAACCGAAGACGTGTACAAAAGGTGTAAATCTTTCTCTGGTGTCCTTGATTGATACTAGCGTCTTACATGTGTCAGCGGGGGTGAAAAAAATGGCTTCGTGTTTCTGTCTTCGCACAGAGATGTGTGTGTGTATGCGTGTGTGTGTGTGTGTGTGTGTGTGTTCATGTGTGCTGCCTGGGTGGTTGCCTTAAGTTGTTGTACATGTTGAAAGAGCAGACGGATGGCTTCATTGTAAACTGTGAAGCGGTGTTTACTCTGTAGATTGTGGGGGTCATCCATTTTAGGCTGAACGCCTCCAGCTACGCCGCTGAGGTAATCTCCAGATGTGTGTGTGTGTGTGTGTGTGTGTGTGTGTGGTGTGTGTGTCTGTGTCTGTGTGAGTGTGTGTGTGTGGTGTGTGTGTCTGTGTCTGTGTGAGTGTGTGTGTGTGTCTGTGTGTGTGTGTGTGTGTGTGTGTGTGCTTGCTGGCCATCCTGATTGATTCACCCTTCAGCCAGTGATCACACAGCCACACACTTGGAAACACAACACACACACACACACACACACACACACACACACACACACACACACACACACACACACACACACAGCCATAGTGTCCACTCAGTCACTTTCTATTTTTCTCTCTCACGCACACACATACCAACATGACTACACTACTGAACACACACACTACACTCCTCCAAGCGACTCCGTCCACTCCTCTCTGAGGTGCCTGGGAAAAAATGCTGTGTGTTTTAGTCTCATCCCTTACACTCCATCAGGGTCTGTCAGGGACTCTTTGGCTTCAAAAGCAGTGTGTATAAGCATTTTTATTTTTAGACAAAATTTTAGACAAAAAACGCACTTTTAACCACCTGCCCTACTATCAAAAAGGACTGTCATAAACACAGCACGCACAGAAAAGTCTTGCTGATTGATGTGGTGAATCATGTGTTACCTCGGTACGGTCATAGGATGTCATTCAACCTTTACACATGCTGAGGGTGAATAGGAATTTATTTTAACATGATTAACTATTTAATAAATAATGCATGATCGATCCCTCAGATTCCACAGGGTTTTCTATGATTTGTTTCTTATTGGTAAACATATCCTTTCCAAATCAGTAATTTCTTGTATGGGATTAGCTCTAAGGAGCATGTTATCATTCTATTTTGTTCCCAAGCTACTTCTGTTTGGAAATTGTTGAGAATGTTAAAAAACGGAAACTCTGTGAGAACAGCTATGACACTAACAATTGATTGCGATTTTGTTTGAAATTCTTCAGATTCCTGTTATGTTTTAGCCTTATAGCTCTCTCCACATCAAATTGTTGGTCTGGCCACAATGGGTAGGCCAGACGTGGCATCAATAGATGTCTTTCTAACTGCCTCTGCATGCAATAGGATAGTGCTATGAGCAACCAGTGCACTACAGCGGTACACCAGTGCATTGTCATCACTGTGTTAAACCCTCCCAACGTCTCTCTGCAAGGATAGACCGATGTGATTTGGTCTGTCCAGATTTGGGTGAAAAGCTACTGAGCTTCAATGGGTCGTGACTAGACTGTACCCAGGATAGAAATTCCAATTGCGTACATCTAGATTTCTAGTCCAGTTATTGGTCCTATTTACATCAGCATGTCATGGTTAAAAACAGATCAGTAAGTAACAAATCAGGTCCGCATCTGTGTTGTTTATCTGAACACTATTTCCAGGTCACACACATGAGCACAACGCCCCCACCAACCATCTCAATCTTGTCGTGATGGCCTGTCATGTCTCACTGTTTATGGTGTTTTATTTTGAGCTCGTTGCATATCTTCTACAACATGCCTGTAGGGAAGCACACTTATAAGTTAGGCTTGCGTTGGAAATGCAGTATACTGCATAGACATTCGGCACTGATATATTTGAGTCATTATACTGTACTGTACCAACCAATTCACAATTTTCAGAAAAACGAATGGACATACCAGCATTACCAAATAGCCTTGTAAATAGCCGCCCTCTTCTGTCTTTCTGTCTCTCTGTCCCTGTCTCTCTCTCTCTCTCTCTCTCTCTCTCTACTTCTCTCTACTTTTATTTTGGCGGTTGTTTGATTTATTTATCTTATTTTTTATGTACACTACTCTGTGCTCCAGCTCAGTCCCCATGCAAATACACAAACAGCATGAGCTGCTAACGGAGTTGATCTTGGCATCCTGGCGTAGGGCAGTGTGTGTGTGTGTGTGTGTGTGTGTATGTGTATGGTGTGTGTGTGTGTGTATGGTGTGTGTGTGTGTGTGTATGTGTGTGTGTGTTGGGTGGGGGGTTTGTTGCCCTGAAGGTTATGCATGAACTGGGTGATTTCATCCACAAACACTTGGTCGGGTTCACGGCTCCAGTAACTCCAGGAAGGCCATCTTCCCAGCATGCCTTGCCATGTGAACATGTCCTGCACTGACCCAACCGGCCATCCTGCATGGCACACAGCTGGACCTCCCATTCCTTGTTACCGTTTTCTTTTCTCCTACAGTAATGTATGGCGGTCTCACTGATGTATGATTGGTAGGTGGTGGTCAGATAAAGCTCTCTCTCTCTCTCTCTCTCTTTCTTGTATCAATGCTATTCAGAACAGCACATTTCACTGGCATGACCTTTTAGAGTGTTGTCAAAACAGAGAACATACAAGTCATTTGAGAACACGTGTGCGTGTTTGTGTGTATGCATGCATACTCTATTCTCTGTATGTCTCTCTCTCTCTCTCTTTCTCTCTCTCTCTTCCTCTGTATCTCTTTCTGTCTGTCTGTCTCCCCCCCCCGTCTGTCTCTCTGTGTGTGTCTGTCTCTCTGTATGTGTCACCATATCTCTGCCCCAGTCATTGTGTCTTTGCAGATGCATGTGGCCCAACCCTGACCCCAGCAGTGTTTACATGCTCCTAACAGGCAGTTCAAAGCCTCAGCCTCCCCAAAGACCCTGTCACCAACCCTCACCACCCTTCACCAGTGCCCGCCTGACAGTTCATTTAATCGGGGCCCTGACCCAGAAGCGCGCCAGGCCCTCGCCATCCTCATTTGGGTTTGGGTGGGCAAGGGACTGGGCCCTCCACTGGCATGCTGCTGCCCTCCCCTCTGTCTCCAGTGATGAACAAAGAGACACCTGTTTACCCGACACAGACACACAGGAACACACACATGTACAGACACACACTCAGACACACACAACCAACCACCTGTCGCTGCACGCCTTGCTCGCTGATGAGTCTGTCACCAGGTGCCCTTGACCTCCCACCAGTGGAGTGTGTGTGTGTGTGTGTGTGTGTGTGTGTGTGTGTGTGTGTGTGTGTGTGTGTGTGTGTGTGTGTGTGTGTGTGTGTGTGTGTGTGTGTTTGAGAGAGAGAGAGAGAGAGAGAGAGAGAGAGAAAGACACTCACTAACATACATATAAAAATACATATAAAACAACATAGCGAACAACAGTCTTCATAGAGCTTCATAAATGTTTGCATAGAACATTATAATAATACAATACAATATTATAATGCATTAAATACCCCTCATGATGTCTATGAGTCATCACAAGCACTGAGAACTCTCTGACCACTTTGACATTCTCATATTGCCGAAACACTATTTGAGGGGCTCTGTTCATACTTCGTTATTGCCAAATTTCAAATGGGAAAAATCATTGCAGAAGATGCAATGGTGTACGTATATAGTCATGATATCAGGTGTATATAAGCATTAATCAGTGTTTCTTATATGTCTTATCTATAAATCACCTCTCACAATGAATTTCAGGAGGTCTTTTCAGGTGGATAGTGGAAATATTAGCCTGGTAAACCTGCCACTTGTTCTTAATTTCATTTTGTACAGAGGGTCTGGACCAGAATCTCCTGAGGGTCATTTAGTCGGCCCAGCAATACTGATCCCATCAGCGAACAGAGGGTGTGTTTGATAGCCATGACATTGACCTTGTGTGCTACATTTGAATACTAGTGCGTAGGTAGGTTAATTGCATACGTGACGACCAGGCGTTAGCGATTGGGTAAAGGCAGAGGCACTTGTTTTAAACTTCAGCAGTCCACACCTCCAGGAAGCAAATCGTTTTTGACAGTGTCTGGTCCAGACCCTCTGTACAAAATGAAATGAAGTATGAGAAGCTGGTTTACCAGGCTATGGACATATATCAGTAGGCTTACAAGAAAAGGGAACAGACAGATAGATAACAACACATTTTTTCTACAAATTTGGCTGAGATATTGTATGTACTTGTTGATTGCTCTAATTCACTTGTGCAGTAGCCCACTCAGCAAGTTGCTCTTCTCAGCTAGTCATATGTTGATGTTTTGATGTGTTGTCAGAATGTGTTTGGCAGGACTGAAGCTATTCTCTTCATTCACAAAGCAGCCAACTCTTTATTGGAGTGATTTGGTGACATGTTTCTAAATTAAGTGTGCGTGCGTGCCAGCTTCCTAACTGGTCCTTGTCCATAATGGTAAGGCGGCCATTCTTGTGAGGATATAAAAGACCTTAAAACAGCACACACAGTAACATGCACAGCGCCAGCCCCATTTACTGCTCTGAGAACTCTGCACGCATCCTGCATATCCACCTTTACTGTCAATCAACCAGCCAGCTGCCTACCATCTACACAGCTGAAAATAGTAATACTAACTTACATGTACGTAACGTCACTGTTCTTTCTTAAATGCATGCATTCGTCTGTGTTGCTGATGGAGGTGGGGTCTTGTTCCAAGGTATTGAACAATTAGGTCTCATCATCAGACACTGCTATAGACCTGGGTGAAGAAATTAAAAGAAAAAGGAATAGATAGACAGAAATTGATTATGTGTGAATTTGCAAGGTTGGGGATTTCTGATATCATCAACTTTTGCCAAAGAGTGGAGCCACAAGCTGTACAAAATTCTGTAATTTATCAGTAGTTCATCTGCATCACATGAAGGTGTGGTCTTGCTTTGAAGTATTGATCAGGTCTAAACAACACTACTGTGGATTTCCTGGGAATAGACAATTGTTTTCATATTAAATACACATATTGCATCGTATGATTGTTTGTTTGTTCTGTTTCTTGTATTTCAGTGGATTGTTATGTTAATTTCAATGGTAAAACTCTTTTTTTTTTCTTTTTATGACATTAACAAGCTAGTTTTAGCATGGCATGCTTACATTTTCACATCAAATGTCACTATATAATTGATATTACAAAAAATACAAATAGAAAAAAAAATGAGCAGTCTTTCAATGCCTTCCAAATACAACTAATATCAAACATTAATATTAATACAATTACTATAATGGTTATACAAAAAATAAATTACCCAATCAAACCTGAATATTGCTAAGCATAGACATAAGTGATGGAAATCTCCCACAACCCCACAACCCTTCTGTTAGACATCCATCTATGCTTACACTTCACACATCCACACAGCCCTACATGCAGTTACACTTTATTTTACTGTCCCTGTTACATCAGTTAGGTGCAGTGTAGCAAAGTGTGCAAAAATATGTAACATTATGTACTTACACTGTGCCATAGGGTTAGGATTAGGGTTCATTTTAGGTATGTACAGTGTAAGTACATAATATTACATATTGTTACATGTAGATACACTACAAAAGGAACAGTAAAATAAAGTGTTACCCTACATGCCTCTCCACTGACCATCTCCTCCCCTCCTCCCTAGAGGGTGGGTCAGTGGGGGCCTAGCAGTTAAGGTCTCGGACCTGTGACCGCAGGATTGCAGGTTTGAATCCCGGGTCGGCAGTAGTACCACCCACTGACGTACCCTGAGCATGGTACCGTCACCACACACTGCTCCCCAGGGACCGTTGTCATGGCTGCTCACGTGTGTGATGTGGTGAATGCAGAGGATGAATTTCACTGTGTGCCGTGTGATCACAATGACAAATGGGACTGACTTTCACTTCACATATGTAGCTGATGTGTCAGCAGTGCTGTTTTACCAAGCATTTCATTCCAGCTCTCGGCTCACATAAAGCAGTTGGCCTAGGGCAGAGGTCACATGAGGAAACCAGTCCTCATCCTGATGAGATTCAGGTGGATAGAGTGAAAGGTTGAAAAAAGCTGCCTGTCTTGTCAGGGAAGACAAACACTCTCTCTCTCTTTGTTTCTGTTGTTTTTGTTGTTGTTATTTCTCACAGTCTCTCCATCTCCAGGGAGTTTTATGGGCCATCCCGTGTGTGCTCAATGTGGGCACCTGTGCCTGTGGGCAATACCTGACATCCCTGCCTCTCACAGTGGGATAGATTCAGGTTGGGGGGAGGTGTGTGTGTGTGTGTGTGTGTGTGGTGTTTGTGGGGGTGGGCCGGGGTGGTGGGGGGTGAAGGGAGTAATCAGAGCAGACGACCAGGGGGCCTGTCTGAGTGCTGACAGCTTAGTTGCGTATTGGTTTACACTGGATTTCCTACGCCTGTATTTTTACATCAGGAAGGGGGCACAAGGATTAAAGGTTGCCACCCCATCCACCCACACACACCTACACACACAACTTACACACACACACACACACACACACAACTCTACACACACACACACACACACACACACACAGAAAGACACAAGTGTGTGTATGTGTATGCACACTCTCTCTATCATACACTCACACACACACACAGGGCAATAAATTATAAGCGTCATTTGTTGACAAGATGAGGCTGTTCGGCATAGGACAGCGTGTCATGTGTCACTGGCAGAGTCCAATTGTGTGTGCTCTGTAAAGGCAGAACCAGAAGTTGCTGGTCTGTAGTGTGTGTGTCTGTGCCTGTCTGTGCATATGTTTGAGTGCACCCATGCATCTTTACATGTTGCACAGCAGGCAAAAGTAAGACATTACTGAGAAGGGATTCATTTATTGGTCCTTCAGAATCACTGACGGCCTGACAGCATATAATGTCAATCAGTGTGTGATTTGTGAAGCAGACAGTGTGGTTACAAGCAAACAACATCCAGATATCAGTCCGTTATCTTTATGTCCTTTGATTTGAGGATGTGAAATAAATTCAGCAAATTAAAATTGTTACATTTAAATTCGACTGTTTTTCATGTAGCAACACTGGGTCTTTTCAGTTGTGCTGTCTGTTGTGCCTAACTGAATCTAGAGTTGTATGTGTGCCACATGTGGTTTAGGGTAGAGGCCAATACCTGATGATTGATATAATGTATCAAATGGCGACTAACAACATAACTTTAACTTTCAGCTTGTACACCCTGCAGGGCAACATTTATGTATTCTAACCCCCACCTCTGAGAAACGTGTGTGTGTGTGTGTGTGTGTGTGTGTGTGTGTGCCTGCGTGTGTGTGTTTGTGTGTGTGTATCAGCATGTGCGTATACTCATGTGTGTGTGTATGTGTGTGTGTGTGTGTGTGTGTGTGTGTGTGTGTGTGTGTGTGTGCACGCTCGTGTGTGAATGTGTGTGTGTGTGTGTGTGCGTGCGTGTGTGTGTTTGTGTGTGTGTATCAGCATGTGCGTATACTCATGTGTTTGTATATGTGTGTGTGTGTGTGTGTGTGTGTGTGTGTGTGTGTGTGTGTGTGTGTGTGTGTGTAAATACATACATGTTTGAATGGCCATTGCATGGCATTTTGCATATGTACACAGACACAATGTCCACATGCACATCTACATGTTACAGGACTGCGGTCCGGTTTGCCTCCGAGAACTCTCTTCATGAGCAGCAGGTGAAAGCAAGAGTGGGGTCTGGGGCTCCAGTAACTGGATCTGCCTCCATTGCAGGCGTGTCTGCTCACCGGATGCACTGCCCTAGCAGGAGGTGAGTCCACGCACACAGACACACCATGGTCACCATGGACTTGGGACAGTGTCCCAGCAGTGACACTTGCATAATGTCAAGTCCTGTTGCCTTGCGATGCATAGCAGGTAGAGTGTGTGGGGGACAAGGGAAAGTACAGTACAGATCACACCCCTTTTAAAGAGTAGTGATTCTTTTCCATTTGCTGTACGGAAGTAAGTCTGAATTTGGGTTTTCAAACAGCTGTTCAATATTCATGAGAGCATATGTTCTTGTTTGTTAGAATTAAAGGGGGGAAAGGTCCATAGCATATGACAGACCACTGAGAAAAATGCTACTTCTATCTGTAGCCACCTCTTTACCCCTACAGTAAAAAAAAAAAACAACAACTGTATGATGATGCCATCCATGAGCATGTAAATAAGTACATGTAGAAGTTTGTGTTACGCGGGTTATTACCGTTCTAAAAACAACAAAAAAGTGCAGCAAAAGAACTGTCAATTAATACATGGATGCCACCTAAAGGAGCACTAAAGGGGAAAATATGCCCCTTTGTACTACCTCAACCACTCGACGGTGGACACTTGAGGAGAGGAGACAGGTGTAACCTAAATAGCTGGCCCATTCTCAGATCTTGCTGACCAAGCAATGCCGGGAATCCAAAACAGCAAGGCCCAAACGTATGATAGGTACGGCGGCTGGCTAAAGAGAGCCTAGCTACGCATTTGTGGGGCACGCGAGCGAAGGCGGATTGATTGTGTTCAAAGTGCTCAGTAAGTGTAAATTTGTCCCTGTCAGCATGGTGGAAGATTGAATGGACCTGGCCGAAATAGAGCGAAGAGGGCCTCGTTGTTCGATGTTATATTTAGAGCCATTTTGGTTGCGGCGATGTGTGTGTGCCACAGACCATGAAGAACGGTAGGCAGACAAAGTTCAAATATGAAATGATGCTATATTTATATATGCTAAATGTACACGTCGTGTTAGTTATTTTTCGTGTGCAACCACACACCATTCCGTACCGTTTTGACAAAAAACTGGCAAATTCCTTCATACAGTTTTCTTCAGAGACAAAGCATAAGCTGCAATGCAAACATCAGAGGGAGAAATACCATAAAATATTGGCAATTTCCATTCCCTTTAAAGGCAGAGATAATTTAAGGTAGTTGGTAATATTGTAGCTATTAATAAAGACACAAGCCGGTCTTGGTTTCATTAGAAGACACAGGATTTAATTTTACTCCAGAACACCAAGGCAGAAGGAGAGGCGCCAGCCCTTGACTCTGACCTAAGCCTCAAACCTCACATCAGTAAAGTAACTAAACTAGCATACTTCCATCTAAGAAACACTGCAGAAGTTTGCCCCTTCCTGACCCAACAGGATGCTGAAAAACGTGTCCACACGTTTATCTCAAGTACTGTACTAGCCGAACTACACTGGCAACCCATATCCTACAGAATTGACTTTAAAGTACTGTCACTAGTATTCAAAGCTGTAAATGGTCTTGCCCCATGCTATATCACTGACACACTGCCCTATTACACCCCTGCACGAGCCCTTAGATCGCTGAAGCCGGTCTCCTGAGGATTCCAGACGCACCACCCATAAGGATCGGGGAAGCAACCTTCTCATACTACGCCCCAAAGAGATGGAATGCCCTATCGCAGCACATCAGAGAAGCAGAATCCATTGACGGCTTTAAACAACAACTGAAGACTTACCTGTCCAACCTCGCCTGTACTTAATTGCTCTGATCAAAGGCCTCTGCAGATGGGCACTCCTGGGGGCCAGGTTCTGCCTGAGGTTTCTTCCTAAAATTAGACAAACCAACACAAACAGGGAGCTTTTCCTCACCCCTGTCGCTCCCTGGGGACACTACAGTACAACTGCTCTCGACAGTGCCCCTAATGAACTTTCTCATTCTGGCGGCACTGGACTGCAAGAAACGTTGTCTTGTGTTTTTATTGCAAAACTGTTAAAGCACTTTGAGGTGCATCTTGCATGAATTGTTCTACAGTATACAAGTATACATTATTATTATTATTACATTGCACAGTGGAAACAATACCTTGAATGCACAGCAATTGCAGATCCAATTCTGCGACTGTACTGCGGTGTCAAAGGCGCCTTTTACGCAACTGATAGGATAAGTAGAGGAAGTGACAGGCTGAGGTTCATCACAGGACACGGCCATCACATGCTTCCCAGCCCGTTCCAGCATACACTCACTGCTGGGGAACTGGGCCAACGCGCCCATCACTGTGCATATGTGAGTGGATATTTACTGTCCCTGACAGCCAAGTGCTGACTGCTGCGGTGACAAATGCAGTGGGGACTTAGAGTAGAGGATGACACCAGCGTGGAGGTATACGGAGGACAATAAATATGCCCCGTTAAAAGCGCCCACTGACGGACAGAGCCGCGCCTCGTCCTTGCAAAGGCCTTTGGTTTCAACACTGGATCAGTGTCTCTTTTCTGCACTCAGAATTGAATGAGCTCCATGGAACATCATCAAAGCCACGCTAGGGTTGCTGGAGCTTCCTTGCAAACTGGGCAGAGTTTTGAGTTTGATGTTTCAAAGCCAGGACGTTGCCTTTTTTTAAAAAAAAAAACAATTAGAAGCAATGGGGAAAAGGAGCAAATATGACAGCAGGTGGCTATGAGAGCTTATAAATTGTATGTTTGTGTTGCACGTTTGTGCTGCAAGTTGTGCTGTACTTTCTTCTGAGGTTAATACAATAAAAATAAAAGGTATTAATAGGCATCGATTCACTACTCTTTCGCACCAGGCCCTTTTGCACTACAGCGGATATATGAAAGCAAGCATGTCTGACAAAGCCTTGGCTAAAACTCGCCAGAAGAGGGCGCAATAAGATCGAACATTTTTCTCAAACACTGCAATTTCTTCAGTTCTTTATTTTGCTTTTTTTCGGACGGTTGGAGTCGCTGTTTAACTATTTTCTTGAATAAATTGCCTCCGTTTATTTTTAAATGGATTCTAGGTTTGTAGGCGACAAAGACAGTGCGTTTGAAATTCATTTTTTGGAATGAATGGTAAGAACAATCACATTATTATTTTTTATAATGATAAATTCACTGGCAGGCAATAATTTGTTCGTGTGGTTTGCTTCTGAAAACATCTCTCTCTCTCTCTCTCTCTCTCTCTCTCTCTCTCTCTCTCTCTCTCTCTCTCTCTCTCTCTCTCTCTCTCTCTGTGTGTGAGTGTGTGTGTGTGAGCGAGAGAGAGAGAGAGAGAGAGACGTAAAGGCATTTTAAGCAGACGACATGTGTTGACTTCATTGTGCTTCTCTGAAAATAGAGTAAGGGCACTGTATGAAATTCCATAGGCCATATACAATATCCTACTTGTGACTGCGGCATTATATGTAGGCTACATAGTAGATGTGCATATATGTATTTATCATAGTGTTTTAAAAGGCTCACATTGGATCCATGTTCTCTTACAGGAATGTAAGATATTTTTATTTTTAATATTTGTGGTGGAATTATGATATACAAACTAGGCTGCAGTAGCCCAGAATCATTTTATGGCCATTTAGTGCTTGCAAATACGAATGATAATTCGTTAATGATTTAACAAGGTGCCTGTATAATGACCGGTGTATCCATAACATGTCCTTTGATCAAAATCTAATTTATTTTTAATTAAAATTACAGCGCCGTTTTCTGCTCGGGTGAAATGCATTGGCTAATTGACAATGGGTTTCTTTTGTGAACCAACGCGAATTTGACCACTTGATTTTGCAGTAAAAAAATTCCCATGTGTCAGCTGATTATTATTATTGTTAATTATTCTAATTATTATTGTTATTATTCAATAGGTTGGTAGACTTGCTTTGTATTAGTTATTTTTTTTAATTGCTGAAAGCAGGCTATGTGATGCACACCTCGGCGTATTTTACAGAAAATACATATATGGGCTGAGTCCATTGTAGGCATTAAATCAGATCTGTTTCACTGTCTTTTTAACTATAATGAGGTTAAACAAAGAAAATCCTTTACGATCATTCATTAATAATTAGGTAGCCTAAATAGTATTTTGTTCTATTAGCATGCAATTGTTGCATTGCTGTTGTCAACCGCGACAGTTTGTTACAAATAATTTTGTACATGAGTTCGTGTTTACTGTCGTCTCTTTTCCAGACCATAAAAGTCAATTAAATTAAATAACGTTGCTATCATTTACACATAAAACATCGTTGTGTTCTAACTCCACACTTTATATTGTATGTTAGCAGGAAAACCGCATAGTAGTGTATCTTTTCTCAATGGGCACGGACGAATTTGCAATGAGGTTTGATTTTTAAAACGATTTTACTAGTCATAAATGTAAGAAGCAAGCTCAGTATAATTAAGCAACTTGGAAATTTAAACCTTTCAAATAAACTACTATAGAAATTATTTACTGTGAATTTAAATGGTTCCGACTGAATACGTTTGTGTCTGATAAATATATTCTTAATGTAACCTAATTCATCATAATATGCGACACACATTCATTTGAAAATAAAGCTATTTTATTGTCAAAGCATTCAACATGATTAGATAAACTATCAAATAGTAGATTTCAGCAAAAAGAAGAGACACAGAATCTATTCCTCACTGACACAAAATATTACACTTTGTATTCAAACAAAACAAGTATTTACAGTGCTGAGGGCAGACTGCATCTTAAACCAATATCAATTTAATATTACATGCACTCTTAAATATAGTCTGGCATCATATTCCAAGTTCATTTCAATATTCATACTTTAAGTTTACACATGGAAAAAAATCAGTGATCATACTGCAGTCCTGTGTGGAATAGAACTACATCTGTTTCTGTCATAGAATATACATGTAATATATACAAAATACAAAGTACATTTACACATAGTATTATTATCCCTTCTTTGTCAAATTATAAGTGCTTCATAAGATAAATATATTCCTTTTTTTACCCTCTCCCCTCATAAGTCAAAATGTCTCTTGCACAGACCAGAAGAAAGACCGATGACATTTGAAGAGTCCAGAACCAAAAGGGAAAAACGCTGACTTTTTTAAATGTATTTCAAAAGTGAAAACAGATATGTGGCAATGTGTCTACAGTGTTTAGCGCCAGTCTCAGAGTGGTATTAAGTAGAGGAAAGGGGGGAGGACACCCCCCCCGAAAAAATGCACAAATGTCCTTTGTGGTGCCCGCCAATGCCCAACCCCCCCCCCCCCCCCCCCCCCTCACCCCACCCCACACCCCAACCCAGACCAATGTCCCATGTCCCATGTCCGTGACGTGAAGGTTGTGACGTGCTAGTTGTGCGAGGTCATGTGCCGGGACAGGTGATGCCTCTCGCGGAAGGTCTCGTTGCAGATGGGACACTTGAGCTTCTCCTCGCGCCTCCTCTTGACCAGCGGCTCCATGGCGTACTCCTTCTTGTGGTGCGAGCGCATGTGGTACACCAGGTCAGAGGTCATGCGGAAGGAGGCGTTGCACTTGGCGCACCAGTTCTGCGCGGGCAGGCACAGCGAGGTGAAGGAGGGCGGTAGCAGGGTCAGGGCCGAGGGCACCTGCAGCTGGATGGGGCCCGAGCTCTTGGGCCAGAAGGCCGTGGCGGCGGCGGCCGCGTACAGGAAGGGGCTCTGCTTGGCCAGGCTGCCCGGCACGGGGCACGCGCCGCCCCCCAGCTCCGAGGCCTGCAGCTTGGCGGCCAGGTGGTCGGCCTGGTAGAGTCTGCTGGAGGACACGGTGTCGCCCACCGCGGGGTGGCAGTCCAGGAGCTTGGGGGCCATGACCAGGGGGGAGAGCTGGGGGAAGGAGGAGGCCGAGGAGCGGGCGGGCTGGCTGAAGGCGCTCTTCCTCTCGGACGAGCCCGTGCTGCCGCCCACCTGCTGGGCTACGGAGGTGAAGGCGCTGGCCAGGTGGGGCGAGGGAGCAGGCAGAGGGTCCATGCGTGACTGCGGTGGGGATTGGGTCTCGCCCAGCACCTGCCTCGTGCTGGAGGGGTGCTTCTCCAAGGGGCTGCCCCCCGGCCTGCCCGACTCCTTGTTCTCAGCGTTGGAGGAAGAGGAGGAAGAGGAGGAGGAGGATGACGACCCGGAGCTTTTGGTGCCAGAGCTGTGCTGCTTCAGGCTCTGCGGGGACTTACGGACCTCAGTGAAGGCGCTGCGCTTACCCTCGGAGCCCAGCAGGTCAGAGCCGGGCGGGGAGAAGGTGCGGCGGTTCTCCTCCAGCCCGTACGCCCCCCGGTACTCGCGCGCCGACGTGGCCAGCTCCTCTTTGGACTTCATGGGCAGGCAGAGCCCATTACTCCTGCTGCTGAGCATCAGCGGGCCCATGTTCTCCTCCATCTCAGA
Source organism: Coilia nasus (assembly GCA_027475355.1). Classification (NCBI taxonomy): domain Eukaryota; kingdom Metazoa; phylum Chordata; class Actinopteri; order Clupeiformes; family Engraulidae; genus Coilia; species Coilia nasus. Next base: position 26,270,724 of record CM050217.1, read on the forward strand.
GAACTTCCTCTTCGCCGAGCTCTCGCTGGAGATCTCCGCCTCCTTGTCGCTCGGCGGGCTGGTTCTGTTGTTCTCCAGGTCCCGGGCCAGGTTGTGGAAGTCCGTGGCGGGCTTCCCGGCCTCCGGGGGGTTGGGAAAGCCATCGGGCCGGCCTAGTTTGGGGCTGGTGCGGGCTGGGGTAAGGCCCAGCGGCTCACCGCCATCCTTTGCTTCCTCCTCGGGCCCAGTCAGGCTCTGTAGTCTCTTGGTGCAGCGGAAGCGCTGGTGGGCCAGGAAGGGGAACTCAAACTGGAACCGCTGGCTGCAGTCGGGACACAGGTACGGAGGGGAACCTGCACAGTGAAGAAATGGAAACAAACTTTAGCTACAAACTCTATTAAATATTCTTAATCAGTATACAGCATGACAGTAAGGGGGTTGGATAGCCTGAAAACAGTCTGTTGCTGCACTGGAATATTTGTAATCAGCGTTACACAAAGTTTGATATGACAATTCAAAAGTTCCAGTACAACTGCAAAATATGGGAGCTAAATGGATGAAGACATTGAAAGAAAATAAACAAAGCACAAACAAGCAAAAACAATATGCTAGAAGGGGAGTAAGAACAAGGGACAGAGAGAGCTGAACAGAAAGACACTGAAGGAAAAAAACCTTGTCAGACTAAAGAGTACTCATGCAGCGTAAATGTAAAAGCTGTGCTTTCCTGCACAGAGGTTCTGACTTTAATACCCATTGAGGCAAACATACACATGTACTGCATCATACATCTGCAGTGCACTCCGCTAAGCTGCTTTGAATAAAACAGTATGTGCTAAATGAAAACATGTAATACAAAGCACTGTAAAATGTCATGTAAAATTCATGTTGTTTTTATGGCCCACTAAACTTTACATTTATTTGTATCCTTGTTGTTTGCTACTGTGTCTTGGAAGTAAGACTTAACTGCTGTAAGGCCATTGATTTCAAGAGAGAGGAAAGAGATTGGTATTGCTCCATCCAATAAGAGCTAACATTTACCTGTTAAATACCTAATACTATGCTTTGTTTTTTTTGCTATACAATGAACGGCAACTTACTAAATATTTAACAACTATGTGGAAATCACGAAACCACAAAAAGCGTTATTGAAGAAAACAAGAACTTAAGAAAGGGGGCTACACAAGAAAGTGTTACCAAAGGTGGTTTGTCTCCTTGAACTGTATTTTTAAATTCTTCTGTGATACCACAGGATTATAAATTATTAGAAATGATACCAATGGATTCCCCCGTGTAAACTGTGGTATATTGCCACTCATTTTCTATAATTCACCACGTTTTTAACAAGAAATGTGTGGAAATTAGGTGACCACATAAGGGAGTATTTTGAAGAGAAAAAAGTCTGCACACTTCAATAACAGTCTTTTTTTCTGGTTTATTTCATGGCACAAAAACAAAAAGCAGCTTTGACTTTATTCCAGACCTTTTCCTTACTGGATCACAGATCAAATTTTCTCCTGTACCTTGACACAGGATGTGCACAATCTTCCTGTTGTAGGTAACTGAGTATTTCCAAGAGAGAGCCAATACGCACCTTTGCTCTTGGTGGGCGCTCGGCTGGCGCTGAGGAGCAGGAGCTCGATCAGGTCTTTGCCGTACCACACCAGCAGCTCCTCGTCCTTCTCGATCCGCCGCAGCGAGCGGTAGAACAGCTGGCCGTTCTTCACGTAGGCCTCCAGGTTCTGCTCCTCGCGGTCCCGCGCCGACTGGACCAGCCGCAGCCACATCAGGCCGTCCGAGGAGCTGTTGGCAGCCGATGTGTCCACCTGGAAGGGGGAGAGGGGAGAGGAAGGCGGGAGAGAGAGAGAGAGAGAGAGATGCAGCATTAGGACCACACACACAGAAACACATCAGCAGTAGCAACAGCGGTACTGATAGTGGTGGGACAGAAGGTTGATGGTGGCAGCACATGGGTGATGGGACAGAGAGAGACAGATTATCCAGCTCCATGCTGTGCTGAAACACAGACACTCTGGCAAGCCAAAATTATGGGAGTCAAGAGACAGAAAGAGAGAGAGAGAAAGAGAGAACAGAAAAAGCGAGAGAGACAATGAGCGAAAAGACAAATGATGAAAGCAAGAAGAAAACAGGGGTTTAGAAAAAGACAGATCAGGAGTGCCTCCCCAACAGGCATGGACCATACAGACATGGACCATTGCTGACTGTGGAGAAACAGCCTGACAGACAGCTAGGAGCGCCCCAGCGAGAGAGAGAGAAAGCCTACCAGACCACCACAGGGCAGAGGGAGAGAGAGAGACAGAGAGAGAGAGAAAGAGAAAGAGAGAGAGAGAGACGTTCCCCATTCACCACCATGCCACCCTTGACTGCCTGCCCTGATACCCTCCCTACAACCACCTGCTCCACCACGGCCCCCCTACCAAGCCATGCCACAGCCATCACTTCTCCATCTCCACCCCTCACTGCCACACCAGATTTACCAGTCACGGTGCCAGCCTGGCAGTGTGGGTGGAACTGGGTGATGGATGCCCCACGGTGGAGAGGTAAGCCCCAGTCGCTCGCGGTGGACTGGTAAGCCCCGAGATTACACTATAGTACAACTCAAAACCACTGACAACGCAACGAGTGTCAAGTGTCAGCCTGTGTGAAGAGGACCCAGAGACCAAGGACGCGTCACGGATCACACCACGACAGCCCTGCTTTTGTTGGCCATGGCCCAGGAGAGAGGGAGGGAGAGTGGGGTGGGGTGGGGTGGGGTGGCGTGACTGGACTGGAGCCGTACCCTGAAGATGTAGGGAGCGGTGCGCTTGTCGGTGGACTTGAGGGCGATGAAGGCGATGCTGTCGTACAGGGACGTGTGGCTGAGGACACAGGGCCCGAAGATGGCGTTCTCGGGGATGTCGCAGGTGGTGTAGACGCTGGTGAAGATGTCGGTGAGGCACTGCTGCACCGCCTTCGCGTCGCTGTCCCACGCCAGCTTCTGGGAGCTCGACTCCTCCATGGTTGGGCTGCACGGGGGAAAGAGAGGAGAGAAACCACTGAATGGAAGAAACATGGGAGAGAGGAGAGAGTCGCCTAAGCGTAGGGAAAACTAGTTGTAGATCAAGCCATGAAACCGGATGCTCCATGCTCTTGGTTGAACTGAATTAAACTGAATTGAATTGAATTGTGATGTCCAGCATGAAAATGGTCTTTGGTCTCACAAATAAACACATAGCACAGACACAATCCACTTAAACATTTTAAACAGTAATATGAATTAAAGTAATAATACTAATAATACTAATTTTACAATTAAGCACTGAGTCACATTCATCATATACATCATATATATCAAAGTGATAAAGTAATCATATTTTTATTATGCAGAACACAGTTAGAAAATATTAGCTTTTGCATAACCACAGTATTATTGTCTTCCCAGCTGAGCACGCCCATTGCTTTTTATGATCCTAGAGATATGCTGTCAGTGTGATTCAAGGAGTATTAAAATAGGCCTTGACCTCAACAGAGCTTAAAATGTTATAATTAGCTGACAAGTAGGCTATAAATTACTGAAAATAAACGAAGAATACAACAAATAATAAGCCAATAATATTTACATATTATGTTTTCATCGCAAGAATATTATTATTATTATTATTATTATTATTATTATTATTATTATTATTATTATTATTATTATTATTGTTGTTGTTGTTGTTGTTGTTATTGTTGTTGTTGTTGTTGTTCTTATTGTTTACAATGGTTTATATTTCCCATTAAAATTATATCAGAGCATTTTCTCTCCAGAAACATTTAATATGAAAAATAACGCCAATTATGAAAAAAATAGCGGCATTACATTGGACAAAGCAAAATCCCTGGCTTTTACAGGCCGCTGAAGACCATATCCGGCGTTTCAGGCCAGCGTGTGGACGTTTGGTGTTGGACGGCCGTAGCGAATGGATTTGGAGAGGACTGTCAGAGTCGCTGATCTTGTGTCAGCTAACCTTTGCCTTCCTCCTACACGAGAGAACGTATGCTCAACCATTTGCATAATCCACCACTTTTCCCTTCGAGACTTCAATTAAGGCAGCACGCGGAGTCAATTATTATGTTCTTAACGTTTTCTACGCCTAGGCCCACGATTTTCACTAAAGCGAGCGTGATTTTATTATCCATTGAAAAATACCACTATGAATGATTGTAAATCCGTTTAAACCAAGAGAAATGGGAAATGACATAACTCCTAATTGATAACCTTATACAGAAAAAAAAGTAAAAAATAAAAAAAACGCACACAGGTTTCACACACACACACACACACACACACACACACACACAATTAGGCGTTTTTTTACATTTCTCTATTATGCCACCAGAGAGACAAAGAAATATAAACTGCCAATATAAATTGACGTTACTGTAAACTAATACTAATACTTAAACTAACAAACCATTACCTATTTATGTAGGCTTATTTAAAAATTATATCCTACAATAATAAGTCAGCCTGGATCTTTTTTTAACAACTGAAGCTATGTATCAAAACAAAATCTAACAATATACAATCAGAACGTTGGCATGCTGTTCACTTACTTTTCCTTTGTGCAGTATTTTTGATAGTTTGCAGGATATTTTTGGTCCTCAAAAAAACGCTTGTAAACTGTCTGCGGTTGTTGATATGCGTGTGTGTATGTGTTTTTGTGTGTTTAGTCTTTAGTCTACATACATCAGAATTATATCCCTATTAAAATTACATTAACGATTTCGCCACAAGCATTTACGTTACACGATTTTTGACATGCTGTTCAGATTTCTTTGTGCATACATGTACTTGTAGATCTAACTGCATGTGCCCTGTTTGGATAACCAGTTTAACTCCATGGGCCGTCGGCAATGCGAGGAGGCTACTACCGCTGCATTATCATTCCATAAGCGTACGGGGCTGTGATGAAAGTTGCCATTTTTGCATGCTGTTGGTTGAAATTTGCTTATATTACAAAGACGTCGATTGTTGTCGCCTGTGCCAAACCACATTACGTGTTGTTTTAAATTTGTGCTTAATTTACATCAGCGAAACGCTGAAAGTTGCCACTTTCAGACGAGACAGTCCTTCTAGCAGCTCCAAACAAGAGTCCTCTCTATTGTAGCCCTTGCTGCCGCTCTCTCGCGAGGGAAAACCGCACAAAAGGTCCAATGAATATGCATTTCAGTTAAATACAAGAATGGAGACGACAATATATGCGCATTTCTAAATAAGACGGGGCGAACCCATTGACCCATCATTTCATTGAGCATTTTTCCTCCTGTCGATCTGCACGCGGGGTTATTATTCAGTGGTGTCTCACTGCAGCGCTGGCATATTTTTACATGGATTAGAGTAGCATCCTATGTAACTGTCATCATTCCCAAATCGCAAAAGACTTACCTTTTCACTAAATTGAAAAATAGCAGTAATCCACAAAGTTCAGACGAAGACTGAAATAAAAAAAGAAAGGTGTGAAATAAAAATAGATGTCTTTCCCAAAGCGAAATCGCACGCTGTCTCCAGTGAAGCCCGTGCCGTCAGTACATATCCTCGCGCCTGCTGGAAGTGACAGTGCTGTCGGTCGCCCTGTGAATCGCGAGCGGAGAGGCAGAGAGCGAGAGTGAGCGAGAGAAGCAGAGAGCGATAGAGGCACGCAGATGGGGCCGCGGCACTGGCTGACTGGCGCCCGCATACACACTTTTTGTTTGCTGCACATAATCTGCCCAATGAGGCGTGTCACAGTCCCCGTCCCCTCCCTTTAACTCTTCCTTGGCCGACTGTCACAGGCGAGATTTACCTCCAGAATGCCTTTTCCTCACAATGTTTTAATGTGCTCTGCATGGCGGAAGCACAACAGCTGCCTCTGTTTGGAAGAAACACGTGAAATCCTTTTTTTCTTTTTACCATACAATGTAGATGTGACAGGTTTGTGTAGGCTATGTATAAAAAGCAACAAAATCTGCTGTTGTCGCTGAGACAGTGTTTCTACAGTTTAAAAAATAGCCTATATATTATGCATTCATGCAGATTATTATTATTATTATTATTATTATTATTATTATTATTATTATTATTATTACTACTACTAGTAGTAGTAGTAGTAGTAGTAGTATTTGTTTGTTTATTTTTGTCGTTATTTTAGACTGGTATTTCAGAGTGGTATCACCTTTTAGCTGTGCGTGTTGCAGTTAATTGATAGCCTATAAAATGACTTCATTAGCATGGCTCCTAGTGAGACATCACAGCTGTGAAGTCAGTAAAAAGACAGATGATAAGGCTCTGTGCCCTATAGCTTAGTCCACCACACAATCATGCAGTTGACTAGCAGTGATGTATAAATTTGGTCTTTGGATACACCTCGTCTTCAATAAAACACATTTCTCCACGTCCAGTCAAAAGGACACACTCGCGCTGTGACTGTGTTCGTAAGGCAACGTTTCCGTGCAGGTGAAGTGATCTTTCACGAGCGACAGTTCCTCTTGCTGCTCCGCATGGACTCGCGAGGAGGCAGGCGCCCAGCAGGCTCGTGGCATGAGCACCTGCTTCAGAGCAGCATCGTAACGAGAGGGCACGCGGGGAGATCAGTCAGTGGAGCAGCGCGACTGCCGTGCGGACGGATGCAAGATGTCTTAATTAAGCACAGATGTTAAAACACATAGTGAGTATGATGAGGAACACCCATTTGCTTGAAAACGCTAAAATGCTTAGTCAGGCCTCCCAGGAGGTAACCAACATTAACCTTTAATTTGAAAAGCTTAATTCGTATTAAAATTATGCATAATATAAGCTTAATTTCTTGGGGAAATAAGGGTTAGGTTAGCCGACATCTTTTGTTGACTGCAGCGGAATAAGCTGGTTTGCCATTAGCCTACCCCTAACAGGCTGCAGCTACCAGTAATGGGTTGGCTTGATCCCGGGCAGTTAAAAAAAAAACTTGTCCAAACTGATGAGGCAGATTGATCTCGTAATGACCACCCGCGGAGAGCTCACACCTTCCTCTAGGTCCAGTGTCTGTTCTTCACTCTGGGGAAGAAAACGTTCACTTTTATCTCAAAAGAATACGATTTTATATATAACACTGATGAAACCACGCTTTTCATTCTGTGGGAAACTTAAACTACTTACCTTACAAAACATTAACAATAATCAGATGTTCTAACGTCTAGTTACATTTGCGCATAAATTAACCAACAACAGGTAGTTTTTTTTAGGCAAAGCGGTTCAGTAACTTCCAATAAGGTGTTCTCTTACAGATAAATTAACAACTAATATTATTTTTGAGCTGTTTAGGTTCACCTTGTTTGATATTCTTATTAACTCAAAATTGCATTTTGGTTTTCCCAGACAATGGTTGTTCTTAAAAAACATACATACATATGTAAATAGGACATATAATCTTTATAAATAGTACATTTTTTTCTGTGTACCATTGTTGGTCTGTGTGACTTGAAAGCAACGTGGAATTCCTTTTTCTTTTGATTCAAATATGACTTATACTATGTTCCGGATAATATGAAAACAAAAGCCACCCACATGTAACATTTAGATTTTTTTTTTTTTTTGTTTTTTGTAAATGCACATGTTTGCCAAAAGCAGACTTAAAACTGACTATTTGCTCAGACCAGCTTTGGACAGAGGGACACACAAGATGTTTGTTCTCCTCTTAAGCTTCTGTCTTTATGCATGGTAAACCCTAGGTCATACGATCTGTTTACTTGTCACTACACATTAAAAAGGTCTTGTTTTTAGAAGCACAATGAGGTATCGTATAAGGGAAGCTTTATATTTTGCCATATGCAGTCTCACTTTGTTGTCCATTTTGAAGTTTGTTTATTTTTTCCTTTTCTACTCATACTTTTAATGGTGTTGTGTTTGTTAAAGCTTTCTGAATTGACATTTAAAAGGCAGGAACCGGTATAAAGATGTCGAGATTGATGCTTTCACCCAAAGAGCTTTTGCTACAGTCTCTTAAACTCTCATCCAGCTTTTGACACTTTAATATGATTAGTTCCTGAGAGTCTGCGGATTTTAAGCCCATTAGAGCAGCGATATTTCATGTGCCATCAAGACAATTGAATTCACAGGCGACTGCCTCGTTAAGGATTCTGCCGGATTTCTTGCCTCCATAACTTGCAAAGCATGAGACCAGGGATTGTTATTCTATGTGTTATTATTGTTATTTTCCAATTCATGTGATCGCCACGGTGGATTACAGAGTAATGAGTTGAAGAGCCAGTCGGGCGGTAAGGTGGAACTAAGCAGTAGTGATATGAAGAAGCTGAGAGAGAGAGAGAGAGAGAGAGAGAGAGAGAGAGAGAGAGAGAGAGAAGACTTAAGTGTGGAGTAGTGGTCTGTTTGTTTTGGATTTAGAGTCAGGGTGGTGCTTAAGGGGGGTGGGGGGGGGTATTTACTCATGCAGACACAAACATGGACACAGATACCCCTCTACACACACACACATACACACACACACACGCATATACACACACATACGCACACGCAAACGCACACGCACACACACACACACACACACACACATATGCACACACACGCACACACACACATACACACACATACGCACATGCCACACGCACGCACACACACACACACACACACACACACACACACACACACTAACTGAGATATAGTGCGTACTTATACAGATGGCCCAGAAAGAAATGCCAAAATTATAACACAATTTAGACAAAAGCATAGGTGTGTGTGCAAGGGCACACATGACACAAACCACACACACACACACAGTCTCTCTCTCACACACACACACACACACACACACAAAGACACACACAAAAACAGGCAGCGAAACAGAGAGAGACACAGAGAAACCAAACTCATTGATAATCCTGTATTCTCTTATTCTGTGTGTGTGTGTGTGTCTAAAAAAGAGTGTTTTGTTAGGAGGGTTCGTCCGATCAGCTTTCCTCGGCTGCGGGCCCCGGGCTCCTGTCACTGCTCTCGCTGGTCATTGTCCTGAGCTCTTTGTCACGGCGTCTCACTCTCTCTGTTAGCCACGCACACATGAAAAGATTTACGTGCTCTTAGCCCCAGCTCCTCCTCCTGCTCTTCTTCTGCCTAGCCAAGCATGATAAGACCCCTCTCTTTCTCTCTCTTCTCTCTCTCTTCTCTCTCTCTCTCTCTCTCTCTCGCCCTCTCCCTCGCTCTACAGTGGGCTGTGTTAAAGCCACAGAGCTTGCCCAGTTGCCTCCCATCTGCTTGTCTCTGCTGCCGAGCTCGGGATGAGAAACTCAGACTGGTGGGACACACACACACATACACACACACGAACACACACGAACACACACACACACACACACACACACACACATGCACACACACAACCACACACACACACACACAACCACACATACACACACGCGCACGCGCACACACACACGCACGCACACACACATGCACACACACACACATTTATGCATTCACACTGTGTTACAACAAATGGCTGTTTTAATACCAATGTTTCTTTGAGGGGTGCTGGGTTAGGGGCCCCTGCCCCCTGAACTCTTGTGTCTTACACACACACACACACACACACACACACACACACACACACACACACACACACACATAGAAAGACAGAGTGAGCCCCGCTGTGTGGAGAGGAAGGCCTGACTCTGGTACCAGTAAGGTCCTGAACTGCTCCAGGATCAGGTCACATATGGGCCACAAACACACTACTGGTGTGTGTGTGTGTGTGTGTAGGGGAGGGGTTGGGGTTAATTAGTGCAGGAGTGTAATTGTCCAGGTTGCTGACAAAAGTTTGCATTGTTGCCTAATAACAATATACTGTATAAATAAGTGAAAAATGCCACCATCTTTACCAAATGGAGATGTAAATTATAGGATTGAACTCCTGTATTGTAAACAATTTATATATTACTGTAAGTTACTGTAAATATTCCTATCTGGAGAAATACAATCTTAGGGCAGAGAGGGAGATGCAATGATTCCTGCCATAGGCAGTTTGCACATTACTGTAAGATTACATCTGTTATTTGCACAGTGGCCTTTTGTTTGCTACTGTAATATTACCTCTTCTTTAAGAGCAAAGGGAAGCTGAAACACATTTTGCTCAGGGAAGGGGGGGGGAGGGGGGATTAATTCCTCAGTATGATTATAAACAACCCAACCTAACTTGTTCCTTGTGGTTTTAAGAGAGGCTCCCCAGAACAACACGACTGCTCATCTCCCAGCTTACTAAGTCGTCCCACGCTACTTGCCATAATTGCGAAAAGGATTAGGCCCCGACAGAAGAAATGAAGGCATATTTTTAATAACTGTTTTGGTTAATGCTTACAAGTAGCTTTTCAGGTTAATATAGGGTCAACAAGACTGACTGCAGAGCAAGCACGGAGTCACAGGATGGGAGTACATGCGTTAATCCATGTCGTCCACCCCCCCCCCCCCCTCCCCCCCCACCCTTCATGGTGGCAGACACATATGGTGAAAATGCTGTATGTGATATGTCTGGCATAGGAAATATGTGAGAGACGTGTATTTCTGGAATGCCATATGGGAGAGAAAGGATATAGACAGGGTAACTTGATGACATTGTGCGTCGGTGTGTGTTTGAAATGGGTGAAAACCATGTAAAATTACAAAATAGGAGACCTAAGAGGGCAACACACAAGCAGAGATTTTCAAAAGCATTTATGATTTTTTTCTTCATGCTGTGCTGTGGATTTTAGTTTGAATCTTATTTCTAACATGGTTTTCTATTCTTCTTCTTCTTCTTCTTCTTCTTCTTCTTCTTCTTCTTCTTCTTCTTCTTCTTCTTATTATTATTATTATTATTATTATTATTATTAGATGATGATGATGCTTCTAAGCTGTGGGATATACTATTTTGTATCGTTAGCTGTTGGTAAAACTGTGTTGTGTTTCAAGATGCAAGTACTTACATACCAGGGACACCATTGCAAGAGCTTCTTTTTATGTGACATTCATACTGTTATTCATATTTTCTATCCATAAAAATAAAAATCAAGCAATTTTCTGCTTCAATCAACAGAAAAGCAAACAAATTTGCAAAAAACAAAACACCTTTTTATTTTTTTGCATTATCTTGTATAATCTAGTGTTATTGTCAATGTCTTCTATGACTCAGTATCTTCTCACAGCTATGAGCAAACAGGAAAATTTAAACTGTTAATCAACTGTTAACATTTTATCAATCAAATACACACAGGAAATTAATGAACAGGTAATGAACGCATATGGGTGTGTCTTTGGGCTTGTGTAGGTGTTTTGTGTGTACTGTATGTGTGTGTGTGTGTGTGTGTTTTAGCTTATATATGAAAGAGAAAGAGGTGGGGACAGAGTAAGAGAAACAGAGGCATAGAGAGCACAGGGGCAAGACCAGGTGATTGAGATGTCATTCTATCACACACACACACACACATACACACACACACACACACACACACACACACACGCATGCACAGCTCCCACTACCTATGAGTACAAAGCCCTCCCAGTAGAATCTCTCTCTTTTACTCTCTCTCTCTCTCTCTCTCTCTCTCTCTCTCTCTCTCTCTCTCTCTCTCTCTCTCTCTCTCTCTCTCAATCACTCTTTCTTTCTCTCTTTCTGTCTTTCATCTTTCCACTTCCAGCCACACCTTAAATTACCTCTCCAAGCCTCCCTTTTGCGTCAAATGTTGTTTTTTTTTCACAGAGAGAGAGAGAGAGAGAGAGAGAGAGAGAGAAAGAGATAGAGAGAAAATCTGGGGAAGGA
>CM050217.1:26287500-26295000 GCA_027475355.1 Coilia nasus
AACCAGTACATTTTATAGATTCATTACATACAAAGTGAGATATTTCAAGCTTTTTGTTGTTGTAATTTTGCTGATTATGATTTACAGCTTTTTAAAACCTCAAACCCAGAAACTCAGAAAATGAGAATACTGTGAAAATCTTCAGTACTGTAGGCCCAAAGTGTCATACACTAATCAGGTAAGTAATGCAAAAAACTTGCAAAAGGGTCCTGAGCCTTTAACATTTCATCTTTAAGGTTGAGTTACAACTGAAATGCATGCACTTTTTCAGGATATTCTAATTTTCCGAGTAGTACAGTACCTGTATAAGGCTCCTTGGAGCATTGCCATTAATTAACAGTTCATTTACCTGTGGGGTTCTGAGGTTCTAGAATGCTGGACTAAAATGGAGCTCGGGGTGGATGGAAAGGAAGTCCATCATGGAGGTCCAGGCACCAAGTCCACGACCAAAAGGCTCCCGTAGCGTCTTGACCGAGAGGCCTCTGTAGCCATCTGGTAGTGACAGCTTCCTTTAAGTGTGGGTGGATTGTGTGTGTGTGTGTGTGTGGGGGAAGGGGGGGTTCCCTGCTATAGGGGTGCCTCTCCTGACACACACACAAACACACATACACACACACACACACACACACACACGCCCTTGGCGTTCACTGAAGGGTGAAAAGACATGGGGTGAGGTCACCTCTGACCTTGCTCTACCCAGCGCAATTATCCACAGGCCCACGACCTCACTATAGCAGCACTGCACCCATCACACACACACACACACACACACACACACACACACACACACATACACACACACACACGGAAATCTTGAAAAATAGCCCCTCGGGTGGCCCCGCTGGGGGTCGTATAATGATGACCGCTCCTGTGGTGGACATGTAGGGTCAGATCACACACACACACACACACACACACACACACACACACACACACCCTTGAGGGGGGTCCCCCCTCTGCAGGTCCCCCCTGTTAGGGTGCTGGGCAGGCCGCTGCTGTTGCTATGGTCCAGCTTTATGTCTCCTGGGGGCCAGAAAGGCCTCATGCCTTTAAAAAGTCCCATTAAAACGCAAGAACGCCGAGAGCACATTCAGCACATCACATGGCTTTGTGTGGAAAGGTCACTCAGCAGGCACACACATGTCCTTCAGCGCTGGGCTATGGTCAGTGGGCCCTACAGCAGTGGACCCCCACACACAACCATACCTATCCCACCAAGCCCATCCACATCACTGCTTCCGCCCCACCCCAACAGCCCAGCCACCCTCATCCTCCACCCCCACCGACACCCACCATCCACCTCACCACACGCACCACCCAAAAACCCCATCCACATGCACCACACCCACCCCACCAACCCAACCACCCTCATCCTTTACCCCCACACACATCACCACACCCATCCTTACAACCACACCCTGGGGCCCCTAGCTCGGCTGCTTGTGGCCATGATGGATGTTTAGGGGTATTCTGTTTTTTTTTTTCTTTCTCAGATCCGCCCAGTTCTCACATGTATTTGCAGGCCGTTTTGTTATGTGTGTGTGTGTGTGTGTTTGTGTGCATGCTTTTGTGTGTGTGTGTGTGTGTGTGTGTGTGTGTGTGTGTGTGTGTGTGTGTGTGTGTGTGTCTGTGTGTGTGTGTGTGTGTGTGTGTGTGTGTGCGTGAGAATGTGAGTCTGTGTGTGAATGTGTGGGTGACTAAAGAAATAAGGTTTACAAAATAAGATTTACAAGGAAATAAGATTTACAAAAGAGTATACTTGTGTTTGTGTAAGTACTAATGTGTGACCTGTAGACCAGGAAACAGGCCAGAAGTGGCCATGAAATAGCCCTGTCCTCTCCTTAAACACTAACACACACTTGGCCTGAACTGAGAGTGTGAGAAACTGTGTGTGTCTGCGTGCGAGAGATGGAAAGAGAGAGAGAGAAAAAGAGAGACAGGGAGTGAGAGAGGGAGAGGGAGAGAGACAAAGTGAGAGAGAGAGAGAAAGAGAGAGAGAGAGAGAATAGGAGCAGCCTTAATTCTTCTCTTTCACTGGTCTCCCTTCTTCCACCCTTTTCCGACTTCATTCCAAGAAGGCTACAGAGAGCGAGAGAGAAAGTGGTAGTGTGTGTGTGTGTGTGTGTATGACCGAGAGAGAGAGAGAGAGAGAGAGAGAGAGGGAGAGAGAGAAAGAGAAATAGGAGCGGCCTTAATTCTTGTCTTTCACTGTTCTTTCTTCATCCACCCTTTTCCGACTCAACGTCACGCCAAGAAGGCTACACACAGACGAGGCTTAGGCTTCCACAGCTAACAGACAAATGTTTCTCAGCCAGTGTGAGGGTGTACCTCTCTGCCCCCTCCCTCAACACATTCTGTACTCCATGCTTCCACTGAGCCGTAATGTATGTAGTTTCCACTCTGCAGTGTCTCACTCGTAAAGGTGGGGGCTGGGGGGGTGAGGGGGTGAGGGAGTGGGACAGGGGTGGAGTGTGTCCTCCTGTTAGCACTAATGGGTGCTGACCGCTCCACTATCTACAGCTCAATGTCCGGTGAAATATTGCAGACATTGGCCGGCTAGCCTTGCTGGTATCCCAAGTGTGGCACCGTTTAACAACAGAGAGCGGGAGAGAGAGAGAGAGAGAGAGAGAGAGAGAGAGAGAGAACGAGAGAGAGAAGAATCCTCCTTTAGTGTGGAGAGGCGTGCATCCGCAACACTCATTACTGTCAAAGTCCCTCAGGATTAACGTAATGGGCCCAACCTTGCTCTCGGAAGTCGGTAGCTGGCCAGAGAGGGGCTGGGCGGCTTTGGGCCGGGGGGGGAAGGGGGAGGGGGGTGTGGCGGTGGGTGGCTGACCCCCCAGTGAAAGGGATGGTGGGGGTGAAGGGGCTGTGAAGAAACGCACGCCTGTTCTTTGGGCCTGTCATCTCAACTGAGCCATCATCCTGGCAAGAGTTTGCGCTTGAGCATCGGAGTGGAGGAAAAAGCGAGGAGAACAAGAAGGGAAGAAGGAGGTGAAGAGATGGGCTGATGGTGGGTCATGTCGTGCGTTAGTGGCAGGGGAAGGACTGGCCATTAAACTGTAATGTGTTGAGTAACGGCTGAACGGGTCTTTACTGGTCGCTGAGGTCAGGTTGTAGTGAGGCGCCAATATCTGTTACTTTTTCTTAAAAGTTAAGGAAATACGTTTGATTAGTACAATTACTGATTGAGGATGATAATTATCCAAAACTAACAACAACAACAAAATCAAAAGCCCATAATGTTGTTTCTGAGCGGCATTTAAAACAAAACAATTTTGTAGAGATTTTCTTTCATTACCATCCAATTCAGTTTTAAGTGTATGATTTGTGGGCATATCCTGAAACATATTACCAACAGTGGCAAGCGGCTACAACAGTAAAGATCATTATTATTGACAGGCAGGTGCTTTTTATTCCTGTTCCCTGATGTTTGTTTTGTTGTTAACCAGGTTACTGGAGCCTTTCGGCCAAGAAGGCCAAGCTGCCTTAGTTTAAACAATAATAGCAACTGCAGCATTCCATCAGCACGTTTGTCAATGCCACATGGTTCTCATCAAAGGCGTATACTTTACACGCATGTGATGCTGGGTTACCCAGCAGGGAGCCCAAGCATGTGGTGAGAGACATGCTCTTCTACGACTGGATTTGATCTTCTGCTTGTACTTTCATTAGGCAAGCACACATGGACTCCTGGCTGCTGCAGCTTAAACCGCCAGTTGGACAAATTGCCCATCTAGTGTTCATAGAGGCTCCATCTCTCCTCTCCCCAGCTATCTTCTTCAGTGGACTTCCTTTCTTCTCCTCTCCTCTCCTCTCCTCTCCTCTCCTCTCCTCTCCTCTCCTCTCCTCTCCTCTCCTCTCCTCTCCTCTCCTCTCCTGCCCTGTCCTGTCCTGTCCTGTCCTCTCCTCTGTGATTGTCTCTTCTCTTATTCTCTCCTGTGATCTCCTCTCCTCACCTCTCCCCTCCTCTCTTCTCCTCTCCTCTCCTCTGTGATTCTCTCTTCCCCTCTCCTCTCCTCTTCAGTGCTCCTCTTCTCCTCTCCTCTCTTCTCCTCTCCTCTGTGATTCTCTCTTCTCCTCTCCTCTCCTCTCCAGTGCTCCTCTTGTCCTCTCCTCTCCTCTCTTCTCCTCTCCTCTGTGATTCTCTCTTCTCCTCTCCTCTCCTCTCTTCTCCTCTCCTCTCCTCTCCTCTCCTCTCCTCTCCTCTCCTCTCCTCTCCTCTCCTCTCCTCTCCTCTCCTCTCCTCTCCTCTCCTCTCCTCTCCAGTGCTCCTGCTCTCCCCTCCTCTCCTGCCCTCTCCTCTGCTCACTGGCTAGCATCAGATAAAGGGTGTGCCAGAAAAAGGTGTGTGAGTCCATCTGTCTGAAAAATGTGTTTGTTTGGTGCAGCTCCAGGACGAGTGAGTGAGCGAACGAGCGAGCGAGCTAGTGCCATGGTGCTGTGCAACACAGACGCAAGAGGCCGGCACGAAAGCAGACGCGAATGTGGCCACAGGCGCAGTGGTGTGTGTGTGTGTGTGTGTGTGTGTGCGTGTGTGTGTGTGTGTGTGTGTGTGTGTGTGTGTGTGTGTGTGTGCGAGTGTGTGTGTGTGTGCGTGCCAGGACTGCAGGAGCAAGCAGGAGAGCAGCCAGTGGCCAGTGGCCATCTCATGCAGCTGTGGCCACAGTCGAGTCCCCCCCACTTTGCCAACAACCCCCCTCCACCCCTACACACACACACACACACACACACACACACACACACACACACACACACACACACACTGAGCCGTGCTTGGCTGAAAGCACTGATATGATTATCTGTGATATGCGCTGGCAGGCAGAGCTGGGCACCTCAGCCGGGCGATGTGGAATGTGGATGAGAGCTACTGATGGGGAAATGAGAGGCTGTGAGGACCCCAGCTCAGCATATTGATGCTAAAAGAGCCCACTGCCTTTTTAGAGTGATAGAATACCACACACACACACACACACACACACACACACACACACACACACACACACACACACGCATGCACCCACACGTTCACGCAATCACACACACACACACACATACTCTTACACACACATTTATGCATGCAGGCATATACACAGACACAGTCCCACACACACACACACACACACACACATACACACACACACACACACACACACATGCACACATGCACACACGCATGCACCCACACACGTTCACACACACACACACACACACACATGCACCCACACACACACACATGCACACATGCACACACGCATGCACCCACACACGTTCACACAAACACCCACACACACACACACACACATACTCTTACACACACATTTATGCATATATGTACGTGTACATATACATATGATATAACTAAGCTGTCTTACATGCGTAGTGCAGGAAGTCATGGTGATGTGTGCTTGTATTTACTTTTAAATCCATACCATGACCAGGATAAAAAAGTGTCTATTGCCTGTTCAGGTTAACAGAGTACCACACACACACACACACACACAGTTTAACATAAACCTGCTGCACACATAATGATACATAAATATCACTTTTTGTAATTTGCAACATTTTTATCAGAACAATCAATAACAAATGCTCACCTCAACCAGAGTTCAATGTCCCAAAACAAATGTTACATAGACGGTTTAGGCATTTACAAGTGTTGTTTTTTCTGTGCTTTTTCAGTTCTCATAAATTACGTCAAAACTTACTCAGCAATAACATGGAGAGGGGAAACAGACAGAGACAGAGAGGAAAGATATTGCTAAACATAATGAAAAAGGTATACAGGATTTACATTATTACATTACACTTAGCTGACGCTCTTATCCAGAGCGACTTACAGATATTTACAGGGTTTCAGTTACAGTCCCTGGAGCAGTGTGGGGTTAGATGCCTTGCTCAAGGGCATCTCAACCATGGGTAGGGCGGGATTCGAACCAGCAGCCTTCCGATTGCAAGTCCAACTCCCTAACCACTAGGCCACAGCTGATTTAGTAAAAGTAGAAGTAAAAACAGCATATTACAGAGGAGGTAAATGACTAATGAGGTCTGTGCACAGGAGGAGTAAAAACAGCATATTATAGAGGAGGTAAATGACTAATGAGGTCTGTGCACAGGAGGAGTAAAAACAGCATATTATAGAGGAGGTAAATGACTAATGAGGTCTGTGCACAGGAGGGGCTCTGCACGCAGCAGAGAGGAATCAGAGAGTGAAACTGGCAGCTGTCAGCCAAGCTGACATGAGGGTTGGATGGGTAGGGTGTGTGTGTGTGTGTGTGTGTGTGAGTGTATGTGTGTGTGTGGGTATGTGTGTGTGTGTGTGTGAGTGTGCTGTGTGTGTGTTTGTGTGAGTGTGTGAGGGTTGGATGGGTAGGGTGTGTGTGTGTGTGTGTGTGTGTGAGTGTATGTGTGAGTGCAGAGAGCCTATGTGTGTGTGGGTGTGTGCATGAGAGTTTATCTATGTATGTGTGTATTGTGTGTGTGTGTGTGGGCTGTGTGTTTGGTATGTGTGTGTGCATGTGTGTATGAGAGAGAGAAAGAAAGAGAGAGAGGCAGAGAGCCTATGTGTGTGTGGGTGTGTGCATGAGAGTGTGTCTATGTTTGTGTGCGTGTTGTGTGTACAGAGTGTATGTGTTAGGGTGGCAGGGTGGGGTTGGTGTGTGGGAGAATGGGGCGTGCTCCCCTCAGTCGTATGAGGACTCGGACGCTTCCTGACGGCCCAGTAAATGCGTGGAGGCAGCCTTGTCAGCTTGAGTGAGGAGATACTCCCAGCGTGTGAACTGGAGTGCGAACGCCTAGGTAAATGAAAGCCCCATCTTTGTCATTGTGATCACACGGCACAGCACAGCACAGCACAGAGCACACACAACACAATTCACCTCTGCATTTAACCCATCACACACACATGAGCAGGGGACAGCCATGACAACGGCACCCGGGGAGCAGTGCGTGGGGACGGTACCTTGCTCAGGGTACCTCGGTGGCGCTACTGGTGACCCAGGATTTGAACCTGCAAGCCTGCGGTCACAGGTCTGATAGCTTAACCGCTAGGCCACCACTTCCCCCAAAAAGCTGGTAAATCTATTAAAAAGACACAGAAGAGGGAACGAAACAAAAGTGGGGGCAGAGGGAGAGAGGACAGAGAAAGTATGTGTGCGTGTGTGTGTGTGCGTGTGTGTGTGTGTGTAATTTTGTATTGTCATCTGCACGCACGCACACATGCACGCACACATGCACGCGCACACACACACCTGTTCTGTTTATCAACCAGTCACTGTGGGAACACTACACATACACACACACACACACACACACACACACACACACACACACACACACACACACACACACACACACACACACACACACACACACCATGCTGTTAGATATATTTTTAACTGGGATTTTTCTGTAACTTCAATCCAACTACATGTGTTGAATTAATAATGCATGGCCACCTATCCGGCCCAGTACGCTGGCCACTGGCTCGCGCTCCCC
>CM050217.1:26300000-26317500 GCA_027475355.1 Coilia nasus
GTGTATGACTTATCACCTGCTCCGGGCCCGTAGTCTAAAATGTATTAGAGAAAACGTTTTTAATCCAATTATCCATCACCGTCGTGGCGCTACCTCTGTGAAACATGTTTGTGGGGGTGAACTGAAAAAAAAGATAGATTAATTCTGTGATTTGTAACTCCTTAATTCTTTCACTGTGCTGACGGCAAAAGGGGGAAACTCACGTCTGCACATCTGAGCGCCGGGGAATCTCCGGCTCATCCGTGCAACACAAAGGGAAACTTACCATAATCAAATCAGATATTACATGAACAAAGTCATCCTACCACTAACAAATTTGCTACAATATTATTTTTTTTACTTGGGTCTCCTTTCCTGTGGCTAAAATTAACATAATTTGGACAAATCTTTCTTAAATGTTAAAAGTATCAACTTGGTAATCTTTATGCATGTTGTTATCCGTTTTAAATAACTGCGCTTAACAAATTGAACTAAATGCTAAAACAATAAAGTCAACCCAATCTTATATATAGTTCTGAATTCTATATGAGGCCTACCTGTTATTTCAGAGCAAAGCGTAGCCTACATGTCTGCTGTACCTTGGCTAATCACGCACGCCCACTCAATAGCGCCTGGTGAATCTGGCCTTAATTTCGGAGATAGCGTCCATAAAAGAGTACTTGCTCTGCTGTTTTGGGCAAGGCTCCCTCTTGTTATTACCATCCCGCACAATGGGAATGCCTGAACACATTTCAGGAATGTGTCACTATGCGAGTTTGTTTTTGGACGTAATATTAAGATATTACATGTGATGAGGATTTCAGCCAACCAGTGACTTGGTGTAATTGGCCTACATTGTGGTTAGTTTTCGAGATGTAGAGGGATGGTAATAGTTTGTTGTCTTGCTTTGAGTTTTGAAAATATTTCATTACATGTTTTATTTGCCAACTGATGAAAATAAAATAAAATAAACTTCTATCCAGACATCAACACATGATACATGTTAAAGTAGGCTATAGGTAATACGACAACTTTTTTAGTAAAAAAGCTCCTGTCGTGTGTTGCCTATAGCCACCCAAAACACAATTTAACACCGGTAAGATTTTTAGTAATAGCACCATAATAAACACCCAAATCCTCATCTTACTTTTGCTGTATTTTGCATGCTTTTTCAGCTGATCTGCAACCCTGTTTCTTATTTGTCTATAAATAAGTGGAACATTGGGCTTTGATTGCACCATTGTATTTTACCAGCAATTTCCGTTCTAATGAGTTTTAACACCTCAGTGAGTTTCACAATTAGTTTTGTTGTTTTCCCTGTCACTTTTAATTACACCTGCAACTTTAATGTCCGTGACAAATAGCTGGAATCAAACTTCTCAACCCAACGGGTTTTTAAAATGTATCTCCATAATCAGGCATTCAAGGTACTCTCCGCATGTCAGTACACCCCGCTGTTTCAAAAGCACGGCTGGTCATATATAATGTTGCGGAATCATTTGAATTTGATCAGCTTGATTTCACTCAGACAAAAATGCATATCTGCTCACGGGTGTTTGGAAAGCTAGAGTAACAATAAGTCACGTTTACACTTGAGGAAGAGCTTTTGAAAAGAGAGCAACAAGGAGACTGTTCAGTGACATCAATTTTTTCATTGTCCAACAGGAGGCACATTTTCTCCAAAGACACTTATTTCCCAGTATCAGCTAACAGTGTTAAGTGGTCTCAGATTAACAAACAATTAAACAAACAAGCACACAGAATGAATTAATGAACGAATTAATAAACAAGGAATATAATTACAGATTCCTATAGACAAAGGTTAAAGCAGAGTGCAGTCTAAGCTGCATGATTACCAACAGTAGAATCAGTAGAAACGCTAGAGCTGAAAGATTTTACTTTGTAATTTATTTTGTAAACGAGCAATAAAATAAAGACGTAAAATATACTGTACACAGTGGTTATCTTGTTAATTGTATAACAACATCTTGAAAACAGTTAACTGCAATAAAATGACTCAAGTCTAAAAGTCCACAGTGATGTAACGCATGTAGTTAATCATTGGTTAAACATGACTGAACACCCGAACCCTTAGGCTATACTTCCTGTATCATCTCTAGACAACACATATACATCATGCCCACTCCACTGAGGAGATCACAGTATTGCTTCACCTATCAGTGACTCTGCAGCAGGAGGGCGACATTCAGGTCAGGGGCATAATAAAATCCTGTGCCCTACACACAAGCAGCCTCGATGACCTTTATGTATTATGTAAATGTATTAGAAAAAACGATTCCAGACTCCCCACTTTGGGCCCTGTTAAGTCAGTCCCACTTTTCAGCCCACTACGACACGTGACAGTGACATGATGCCACTGACATCTATCATATCTATCATACTTCAGCAGAGAAGTGACTGTTGCCTGGCACTGTTGCAACCAAACACACAGTTCTCAGTTCTCTACAGTGAGTTCTCAGGAAACAAGAGCTCAGATTCAGTATTACTATTATTATTTTCACTGTTTTGGCTCTGAAAGTCTGGCTGGGGCAGAGGAGAAGGGGTGGGGAGTGGTTTGGTGGAGGTGGTGGTGGTGGTTGTGGCTGTGCGCTAACTACATCAGCCACCGCAGCCACGGGCCTTAACTGTTGGCACCGTTTTGATGAGAGGACCACAAACCTGCAGGGGTCAACCTGCAATCCCTCTCTGGCTTTTCAGAGTTATTAATTAGGCCTATTGACATCTGGACAGTTAAGTGGCTCCCCGAAGGCAGTTCAGTGCTTTGGGGGTGGAAACACTGTTGGTACGGATCATTTTAGCTCAATACTTTAGTGTCCATGCCATTTTGCTTCAGCACTAAACATGTGTTTGGAAAGACTGGTGGCTGAGTTTCAGTGTGCCTATTTCTGCTTATCTAGTTACAGTAGTGGCGTAAGGCTGGGGGTGGGGGACTGACTCCACAGACCCTGCAAAGTGTTTGGAGTGCAACATTTTTTTTTTCTTTTTTAGGGTGGGTGGGGTGTAGGTTGTTGGGTTTGCATCCAGCGAAGGCTTATGGGACAAAAAAAATCCTTGTCCCACTCTTTCGGAGGGCCCAGGGCTCAGCTCTTAAAAGCCTTCTGACTCAAACTTTGTCATATGAACTTTGCATAACTGCAACATGATTTGTCTTGTGTTCATTTTTAGTTTTTTTTTTTTTGTAAAGCATCTATATGAAAGTGCTTTATAAATGTATTATTATTATTATTATTATTATTATTATTATTATTATTACATGCTAATAAGAAACTTTGTATTTTTTATAAGGCCCAGAATATTTAGCAGTGGCCATTTTGTCTAATAGGCCTGTATTGCGTGAGGAGAACAATACCACAGCTCTAGCTGGCCGTAGTGGTGCAATCTGAGCCACCTGTCAATCACTTCCTGTTAAAATCTGTCACAGGAAATGCTCCAGAGAAAAAATTGTGAAATGTCAATGGCATAAATGCTCAGAGCCAATGTGTGACAAATTTTGTTAAAAAAAAAAAAACCTTCAGTTATGCAAACCGACACTTGTGACCAACTTCTGTGCAATGAGTGTGAACTAGGTTAGAGGAAGTTGTGTGTACATTTATATGTCTAAACGCGCCTCTGTTCAGACCAACTGCCTATGACATCAGTATCAGACA
Organism: Coilia nasus; assembly: GCA_027475355.1. NCBI lineage: Eukaryota > Metazoa > Chordata > Actinopteri > Clupeiformes > Engraulidae > Coilia > Coilia nasus. The sequence goes on from CM050217.1 coordinate 26,303,648, forward strand.
TCCAGGGTATTTTCCCTCAAACTCCCTATGTCTGTTTCCTGAGTCATAGATCATGGACCATGCAAACACTGGATAACCTTCCATAGGAAATATACTTGCAGTGCGTTACAAAAAATATGGGGCATGAAATACTCTCTGACTCTCTGTAATCATCAGCGTTTGTTTGTTTGTTTGTTAGCAACATAACTCAAAAAGTTATGGATTGATTTTGATGACATTTTCATGACAGGTCAAAAATGGGCTAACTTAGAGAAGTGATTAGATTTTGGTGGTGATCAGATCTTCCCTGACAGGGGTCTGCACTCTCTGAGTGCTTTTCTAGTTTTTTTTTTCTGTAAATTTTTACTTACTGGATTATACAGCTCTATGGTCGTAAATAGTAAAAGGGTCCATGTTTTAGGACAGAAGAGAGAGAGAGAGAGAGAGAGAGAGAGAGAGAGAGAGAGAGAGAGAGAGAGAGAGAGAGAGAGAGAGAAACACATTGTTCATTCCCTTTGTGTCTGGGAGGATAGCACACAGATGGCTTCATATTTATCACTTTGGTATTTGAGCATCACAAAATATGTGCAAGAGTTTTCACAGAGATATGCTGAATGATTCTCATAAGATCTCTGGTATTTCTGGTGGTAAAAATCATGGTAAAATGCTGTCATTTCATTACAGAAAAGGAAGATTAAAAATTAATTGAAAATTCTGTGGTACTGGGTGGAGAGACAGCAGCATGGTGAGCAACACATTGTGTAATTACCCCAACATTATTGGATAATAAATTACCCCAGCAATTTATTAGTTGAGACGTTCACTCTTACTACATGTGGCCTATAAACATCAAAAGGTCTCACATATTTGCCTAATGTGGTGCAATATCAGTCGTCTTATTTTTTGTCAACTCCACAGAGAGAGAAAGAGAGAGAGGGAGAGAGAGAGAGAGGGACAGAGAGAGAGAGAGAGAGAGAGAGAGAGAGAGAGAGAGAGAGAGAGAGAGAGAGAGAGAGAGAGAGAGAGAGAGAGAGAGACAGAGAGAGAGAGAGAAAAAGTAAGAGAGAAACACACACACACACACACACACACACACACACACACACACACACACACACACACACACACACACACACACACAGACTTGTATTTCATATGCTACCACACATTTTTTTTTACTTTAAGGACCATTAGAAAGCCTTTTGATGGCTCTGGCAGACTTGGCCTGCTGTAGTGGCATGCTACAGTGCTGCTTAGGAGGGTGGGGGACAGGATGTGGTTCTGTACATAAGGTCACAATTTCATACAACAGGACAAATATAGATTATCAGATATAGCTCTCAAATGCAGTGCACACATACAGAGAGAGAGAGAGAGAGAGAGAGAGAGAGAGAGAGAGAGAGAGAGAGAGAGAGAGAGAGAGAGAGAGAGAGAGAATCCTAGTCCTTCAACTCATCCAGTGTTTCCACCCTTTCCACCATTAAAGTTGTCCTACCCTACTACACAGATTGTTTTTTTTTAATTAATAGAAATTGGAATCGGAAACTTTACTTATATTTTGGCGTTGAAATGACACATTGACCAAAAAAGTAACGCTAACGGCCTTGCCCACATCCTGGCAACAGCTGCACATCTGGATCGCGCAAGCGCAGTAAAAACGGGGTTAAGTTAGTGGGAGTGCTTCAGCCAAGAGAAAAGTTTGAGACTTTTGTTCTCATGCCTCCGAAGGATGTGAGGCAATGCATAATACAACAGAGGTGAAGAAATCGCTCGCGGCGTCACAAGCGTGATTTCCAATGTTTGACAGGAAATAAAGTTTTCGCTCTGGCATAAGTTTGACATATCGGTCGAAACAGCGAGGTGCGGTGTATATCCTTCGACTGTTATTATTCACCGACGACAGTTCGTAACTGGATAGCCGTTTTTTATTCTGTTATTGTTTTACGGGTCGAGACAATTCGGTTGCAAGGACTATGATGACCAAATCAAGTTTTTGGGAACAAAAACACTGGAACTTAGGGGCAACGGTAGTTTTAATCCTGGGTTTTATCTCATATTTTAAGGTGGAAAGCCAGTCGTGCCACGGAGCATATGATCTCTACTTTGTTTTGGATAGGTAAGAACACAATACTACTCTACACACACTGTCTGCTTTTGACGCCATGTGCGCTGCTAGCCCAAGTATGCAACCAATATAATATGATTATGATATTAAGACACTGTGATAGTGTCCAAAGCAGTCTTGGATTTGGTCACAGTCGTTCAGCTGTCAACTGTTCGGTGTCTCAGCTGTCCCGGGCATCGTTTTGCGTTTCCTGAGAGAATAATGGTGGAGGGAGCAGTAAGAGGTCAAGTTCAAGTCGGGTGGGCTTTTTGAGATGCAGTCAGGAAAATCTCTCACGAAGTCTTCTGGTCCATGATTTGGACTATACTTATATAAGACCGAAATTAGCCTAGTTGCATTAGAAGAAAGCACTGGGGTGTGTGTAGTAGGCCAAATACTGTACTTACATTTTAAGAGAGTGACGATTTTTATAAATAGATGTAGAATCAGGACTATATGCAGGCAGCTTGCAAATACTGGGGTTTCATTCTTCACTGCCCACAATTAAGTAACTTATGAACTGCACAGCAGTGTTTTATGTGTTGCATGTTTTTGCAAATGTAGTTCAGCTAAATACACTTTCCAAACATAATTAGCTGTCATTTAGTTTTGCGTGGTTTGTGACTTCAGAAGATGCTTCCTGGCAGTGTTGACAGAGTGCTTCCTGTTTGCATTATGGGATGATGGCGCATTTTCTGGGCCCACCTTGAATGGTTGAACTGACAGGATGATGGGACAGATATGGGACTCTCAGAGAGGAGGGGCGCGCAGCACTCACCACAAACGAATCCCAATTCTCAACTCAGTGGACTCGAGCCTGTTTATATTCCCAAACTTCTAAATGTTACCTTGGAGAGATGGTTTTGGCTGGAGTTGACCTCTTGATTGACGTAATGTAATCAGGGAACAGATGTGCGTACACAAGGGAGGGTCCGTATGCTGCGCTTGGCGTCTTATCAAAAATGATTTGCTACACAATTGCGCTATTGTGCAATCAGCAGAATTTGAAGAACTTGTGTCCTGCAGGCCCGCATTTTGTTTAACAGGCCTGCACCGAATGTCAGACTGCAACATCACATGCCTATCTGTGTGATTTTCAGTCAGTTTGACAGTGGATATATCTCTAAGAGTTTACTGTTGTGGCTGTACCATATGGGCCAATACTAAGAAGGTGGCTGTATTTTAGCTGCAGGGCCATAGTTAGTCACTGTGTGCTCTTAATTAAGCTAGGTGCTCTGACCTTGTCCTGAGATGGGAAGAAATAAAGGCATAAAACGATCTTTTTAAGGGTCTAAGTCCTGTGTTTTATGTTCTTCACACACACACACACACACACACACACACACACACACACACACACACACACACACACACACACACACACACACACACACACACACACACACACACAGTGCACTGTAATTAATATTTCAATTACCTTGCAGCATTTAGACCAAGGGCACTTTCTGTGGACTGCTCATCTTGACCACTTTGTGACATATTATCACAGTGCAGAAATAGGCAATCACTTCCTCTTAATGTCTTTGGTGTCTGTGGTCAACCTGAAACAGATGCAGTTGTTTATTTTGATGACCAACTTACAGACTTTGTGTCTTATTATCCAAGAAACACTTCATTATGAATAATACAATGCAGTTACTGTATTGAAACTGGTAACGCCAACATGCAAACAGGCTGTCGACACACAGCATGCTCAGTCTGTTGCTCTGTGAGGGTTTTGCGTGTCCGGCTGTTCGAACAGGCTCTGACAATGTCACTCTCTACATGCTTACAGGTCGGGGAGTGTTGCGAGCGACTGGCAAGAGATTTACCTCTTCGTTAGGAACCTCACGGAGAGGTTTGTGAGGTAAGTTTTTCTGTGTGTGAGCTCAACCACATAAAATGATTGGAACATAGTCTCTCTTGCAGAGGTGGACATATCGGCTTCAGAAAAAATATGATGCAACAGGCTAGTGTAGTGTTGCTTCTCAGCAAGCATACCAACTTGTTATTGTATTTTAACATACCCAAAATTCATTTTTTTTTACCAAATTTGTCCTTGAAGGCAACACATTTCTCCCGCCTTAACTAACTTGTCCTAACAGGACGCTAAAATTAGACTTGGGCTTAAAGTAAGGTGAGTGAAATGTAGGGATAATATGCATGACAGTAGACACCTCATCAGTCACCTTCCATTCATTTCAGCTGGAAAGGTTAAAACAAACACACAATGCAAACTAGGAATACACATCATTTTGGGGCGATATTTTTCTCACCCATAACCCTGCACCTTCCCAAACAACCACCAGCTCAACTAACAACTTCCCTGTGGGAAACCCTGTACTGGTAAAGTTATACAGAAGACAACAAGTACTCATGACAGTCTGAGTCTGACACAGCCAGCTCAAGCTAAGCACTTCTAACACAGACACTTGTTCACTGTGAGGCTTGGTTGTCCAAGCAACCTTGAGAAGAATATGGATGCCTGAGGAAGTAGTGTAAAGCATAAGGAGGACAGGGAGAGAAAAAAAGCTGGAATCTTGTGCGGCGATGAATTAGCACTTATGTAACGTTGACTCAATGTATGTGGCGGGACAGACGGCGGCTACCCCGGCACAAGCAGCCGGTCTGGCGGAGAAAATAGCTAAGGGAGCAGGTGGGAGTGGGAGGCAGAGAGAGGCACAGTCTTCTGGGCTGTTAGAAATGGCCATTTGCACTGGAGGCTTCCAGCACTTATCTCTCACTTATCTCTCTCTCTCTTTCTCTCTCTTTCTCATGCACACACGCATATACACACACAAACACACATACGCGCGTGCACACACACACTCACACACAGAAACAGACAGTGACACACACTTACTTACATACACATGCACACATTTAAGTACACTCATTCAATACAAGCACACACACACACAAACATTAAGACTCATTCTCATTAGGAAGTACACAGACATACACAAACACACACACACACACACACACACACACACACACACACACACACACACACACACACACACACACACACACAGAAACAGACAGAAACAGACAGTGACACACATATGCACACATTTAAGTACACTCATTCAATACAAGCACACACACACCAACATTAATACTCATCCTCATTAGGAAGTACACAGATACACACACTCACACACAATACCTGCACACGTGGTGCATGTGGTCATAAGACAGACAGACAGACAGAAAGACAGACACACACACACACAGACACACACACACACACACAGACAGAGGCTAGTTAAGACATACAAGGGATGAGTGAAGACATTCTTTGTCTTCCCCTTTCCCCCTCTGTAATCCCCTTTCTTTATGAACACACATGCAGTTTCATACACTCACATTACACACACACACACACACACACACACACACACACACACAAAGGCAGAGACAGACAGACAGAGAGAGCAAGCGAGAGAGAGAGAGAGACCCGTTATCTTTTAAGCATGGCAATAAGACAAGTCAGGACAGTCTGCTCTGTTTTACCCCCCCCCCCCCCAGCTCCCCCTACAACCTCCCCCCACACCACACCACCCCCAGTAGATGGCTGCTCTTCAGCTTGGCCATGTGGAAGCTGTTGGCTCCTCTTCCTTGTCGCCATCTCCCTCTGCCGTCTTATCCCTCCCTCCATCCCCCCCCGTCCCCTCTCTCTCACTCTCTCTGCTCTCCTCTTCCTTTTGTGTGTTGTCTGTGCTGAGGACCCAGCTGTAAGACAATTAATTAAGGCATTGTAATGTGAGGAGACCCCAACCCACGGCAAGTCAGGAGACGAGCGTCCTAATTGAAAGGCCCGCATTAGGAGAAGAGGCAGATTTTCAGTGGGCTAAGCATTATCCAACAGGGGAAGTGTTACTGTCACTTCACTGCCTGATATTGTAATAGGTACAAAAACCTGTTGTAATCAATAGTTGGTTCCGATGTATTGAACTCTAAGTAGCTGTTATATGCTAGGTATAATAATAATAATAATAATAATAATAATAATAATAAGAAGAAGAAGAAGAAGAATTTAGAATATAAGAATATAAGAAAGATATATATTGGAGCCACGAGTATGACTTTACATTACATTCAGCAGATGCTTTTATCCAAAGTCACTTACAAGTGAGGAGCAACACTCATGCTACAGCACTGGTATGGCTCTACTGTAGGAGTAGCAGCTAAGTGCTAAGCCCTTAAAACAACAAACAAGTACCTAAAAAGGAGATCTTGGTGGTGGGACTGTGTGGCTTGAGTGTCATTAAACTTCCTCAGATGTGTCACTATTAGGCATATTGCGTATACGTCTGTGGCTTGACTTCTTGGCTTAAACAAAATTTGGTGGGGGCCAAGATGATATGATAAATGCTGCACCAGTCAGCAGACAAATGCGTGGACACAGGCATCAGGTCATCATCATGACACCCACACAAACACACACACACACACGCACACACACGCACACACACACACACACACACACACAGATTTTATCTTTTGTTATCTTGCTTCGGAAAGGATGTACTCTCCCTGTGCATTTAACCAGACAATGTATTCAACAGCGTTACAGCTGGATCTGGTCTAGTTTATGATTCGACCACAGTAACATTCTAACATTCCACAAACACACACACACAGACAGACACACACATACACACACACACACACACATGCATGCACACACACACATGCACGCACACACACGCACACACACACACACACACACACACACACACACACACACACACACAAACACACAAATGCACACACATGCACACATACACACACAAAAATGCACACACAAATGCACACACACACACACACACACACACACACACACACACACATACACAAAAATGCACACACACTCACACAGGATCTTGCCACCTCTCTCATCTTCCAAAAATACTCCCACTTTACCTCTGTTGACTTCCTCATGACACACTGAGTCAACTTCCCCATTTCCCCCCTCCAGGCAGTCCTGATGGTTCTCCTCTGAAGTGTACACACTTCTTCCAGTCTTGAGTAACATGGGAGTTTGAGTCACCCATTTCCGAGCAAAACAGTGGGATGAGTTTATGCTGTGCGTGTGTCAAAGACACATGGCTACAGCGTTGGGCAATCTGTGTGGCCATTTGCGGCCATTTGTTTCCTTGTTCTGTCGCATTTTCTCAACCTTTTTGTCTTTGCTTCAAACAAAATGGTTGTGCTGCCAAGGCGGACTGTTGTCAGTTTTACAGCAGATTCTCCTGCATTTTTGGGTGAATATATTTTTATTGGTGAGCAGCAGGTGCTCTGACTTGCGTCCATGTGTGGGTCCTCTGTAAATGTTTCTCCTGTCCTTACCACCAACCCGTCTGTCCCTGGCATCAGACAGTGGCGTAATGCTTTGGTACATCTTTTTGCGCTGAGGAGTGAGAGATGCTGTACTGTACTTTAAACAGTAATGACAAGCAGCAGAACAAATGACAGGAAACAGAGGGTCCATCACAATGGAAGCTCCAGCATGGACTTCCTGTTTCCTCCTGGAGCACTATGTGTATGACAGGTGTGGAGATTCAGCACGGGACAGAATGTTTTGTCCGGGGTGAAGATATGATGAGTCATCTGACAACCTGTTCCCTGGGCATCAGATAGTCACTTCCTGCCTGTACCATGTTTGCGCTAGATTCACAGATGCTATAATTAGGGAAAATCATCACTTTAAACTTTTAGCTGTTCAGCGGTTTGAATATTTCACACTTGGGGAGCCTGGTGGCCAAACGATAATTTTAGCTTCGTCATGACAGATTGCTGGCTATCATGTCTGAGGAATGTTCAGATGGCCTTTTAAATAAAACTACACAGCTGTCATTACACTAGATAAGATCTTACAGCAAGCTTTATAGAGCTCTCAGCTTCCTTGAATGAAATCTAGTTCTGTTGTCTGTATCAGATGGCTGTGGGGCTTTGTGGGGGAAAAACTGTCATTCCAGAAAGACATGAACTTAAATCCTAATTTCTGTGTTTTCATTACATTACTTGTCACAAACACACACATTTTATTACATTTCATGATATGAAAATGCTTTTCATTTTGATATACTATTACTATAAGAGGGTTTGTGTTAGCTGCGAATCAACATGGTGTGGAGTCTGAGAGATCCAGTGATCAGTAATTTGCAGTCAGAGAGATCCTCAGGGTAAACTATATTAAGTTAGAGAGATCCGAAGTGTGAGTTATATGTAATTAGACAGGGGACCTATCAGTGGTCTTTGATTTGCATTCGGAGAATCTTTCCATCTTCCCCTTCTTTCTTATAACGTCTGGCAGTTATTGCCTTTCACGTATCTTCCATACAATTTGTGGATGAGGTTATATTTTGACATGTGATATTTACGTTTTCTCCAAAGTGCAATAGTAGCATATTTTTCAATGAAATCTCAACAATTTCTCAAATCATTTTTTTTAATTAATATTTTCCTGTTCTTCCTTGTGTGTCTGCAGTCCAAGCCTGCGAGTGTCCTTCATCGTGTTCTCATCTCAGGCTGAGGTCATGCTACCTCTCACTGGGGACAGGTATGTGTGTTACATGTGGACCAGCGGGAAATGTACTAACTATATATCTGTGAAGTTACCTTTCATTATTATATCTTTATCAATATATCATTATTATTGTTATTTAAACATTGTTATTACTCTTCTTGTTCTTCTTCTTCTTGTTATTATTATCAATTAAAATATTACCAAGTTTAATCATTTCAGCTCAGTTCATTGTGATTCAGATTGATCTTATGTCTTATCTGATCTTGTGTAGTCGTGAAATTGAAGAAGGTCTGCAGAGACTGAGTAAAGTGGTTCCTGCAGGGGAAACCTATATGCATGAAGGATTCAAGATGGTGAGTTTATTTTACATTTTAAGATTTACACAGGGAAACATTCCCTTGTCTTTCGCTGTACAGTGGATATGGAAATCACAGTCTGTCATTTCACATCTGCAAAGAAACTTTTCAAAAGATTAAAATATCAACCACATTTAAAAGCACAGGGTTGGAGGTGTATGGTATAAAAACGTCAAGAGTGATGTATACTTCACAACATCATTTTATAACAAGTTATGGAATGGTCTTGGGAAGTTTGGTTGAAGCACTGTTGCTCAGGCAGACTTGCATGTCAAAAAAACAGACAGATTCCCTGAGCTTCCTTTCCTCTAGTCTAGTAGCCTAACTGCCTACAGTGGAGATACCCATCTGTTTATCCTCCGACAGAGATAATTGCTTGAACCCGATTCAGGCCACTGCATGCTTTATCATGCACATAACTTACGTGACCGCTTCTCTGTCTGCCAGCAGTAACAGCTATGCTAAACGAAGGCTGTGTCCACATTACACTTAAATCAAACTAATTGAAAAATAGAGTTTGTTGATACGTTGACTGTATTTTTTGCAAGCAGTACCCTTATTTTATCGAATGAAAGTAATACATTATTTATACAGTAAATGCAGCATCTGAAAAGGCAGTATGGCAAAACCTGTAGTAATGCTAATGACAATCTTGATAAATATTGGTATTAATAGTGTTTTGTTATTCATCAGAGGCTCATGTCCATAGTGATTTACCCTGAACTATTTACAGGGACAGTCCTCTGGGGGCTATACATAGTGATGTTCCTTGCTTAGGAGGCAGAGCCTGGGATTGCATGTATAGCGTGTTGATTTTTGGTAAATACTGGTTGTTAACCACCAGACCACCACACCCACTACTACTCATAGTATTCATAAATATGTATGTATGTATGTATGTATGTATGTATGTATGTATGTATGTATGTATGTATGTATGTATGTATGTATGTATGTATGTATGTATGTATGTATGTATGTATGTATGTATGTATGCATATACAGTATACATAAGTTCACATAAGTTCCTTGAATAACACAATCAAAGCATGAGTTTTCGTCACTGTGTGCTGATGTTTGCTGTGCACCCATTAGGCTGTGGAGCAGATGAAGGCTCAGGCCAAGAAGTCCGCCAGCATCATAGTGGCCCTGACGGATGGCAAGCTGAGCCCCTACATTCTGGAGCTCACTATTGAGAAGGTGTGCACAGGGCGGATTGGGTGGATATCAGGAATATCTTGCAGTCATTTTGGTTCATCTTCAAAAAGAATGAATGAACAACGCTTTTTTTTTTTTTTTACATTAGATTAGATTAGATTAGATTCAACTTTACTCTCATTACACATGTACAAATACAGGTAATGAAATGTCATAATATTTTCTGTTGGTGTAGGCTCAGGAGGCCAAGTTCCAGGGTGCACGGGTATACTGTGTCGGCATCAAGGACTTCGATGAAAACCAGGTAAACAAACAAACAAACAAACACATGAACAAAACAAGATCAATAGTTTTTCTTCATGTAGAATGTCTTGATGTACCTTGTAGTAAATGACATGTACAATTCTAATGTATATTTTAATGAAAAATGTACCCTACACGAATCAAAAACTTTCTGTCTTCACTGATACATTTGGCCTTGATAGCACTGGACTCCGAGCTGAATCTGGGAGTTCATGCCACTGCTATCTCTTCATACAAGGCAACGAGTTTACAAGGCGAACCGTTTGCCCAAACAAATCTCAGGAGCATACGCAGTGTTGAGACGAGATTCCCAGGGGACGAGTGGTTGTAATGCTAGTGCTGAGCTGGCCTTAGGCTTGCTCCACTTGTGGCAGTCGCCCAGAGAGATAAAGAGGAAGGAGGAAGAGGAGGAGGAAATGGTCAGCAGCTTTTGTGCTTGCCGTACTGCCACAGAAGAGCTTGTCCGATTTGGGACAGTGCCCATGTTGCAGGGTGGGTCAACTTTTTGAGGGCTGATTTGTTATCTCTGTTTCTCTCTCTCTCTGTTTCTTGTAGCTGGTGGACGTTGCAGACTCCAAGGCCCACGTGTTTGCAGTGCACGGAGGTTTCAAAGCACTTAAAAACATCGTCACCTCAGTATGTCTGCAGCTGTCCTAAACATATGCGCACACACACACACACACGCACACACACACACACACACACACACACACACACACACACGCACACACACACACACATACTCCAAAGTCAAACACACTCTATCTCATAAACATGTTTTTCATACCTCATATATTCACTAGCTCTTCCTTTATGCTGTCTCATGAACTCAGCACATCTGCAGCTTACACACACACACACACACACACACACACACACACACACACAGAAAGAGAAAAAGAGATGCACTCACAGAAACACACAAGCAGCAAAGAAAGAAAAACACAAATACACAGGCACATAATGTGCAGATATGGGTGGGCTATACAACAGAATTTCAGCAGCACTTTTGGTATGTATTTCTTGGAAAAACTCCCATAAAGTTCAGAGCTGATAGCTCTGACAAGTAAAAGACACACATTTGACATTACAACAGAAGCTGTCACCCTTCCAGGCTTCGTAGTATGTGTTTTGGTTGTGGTAGTCTTTCTACATTAAGTCACATATGACTGGGTTGACTAGGTTTCTCCCTACCACTGTTGGCAATGTGTTCCCCACCACTACATCTTCACTCCTGATGACCTAGCAAGACAGAAGGGTCCTTGAAGTGACCTTGAAAAGTGACCAGAAGTGACCTTGAAAAGTGTAGTACTTTTTAATCAAAATCAATTTTCAACCAAAAGCAATGAGAAAAGCTGTATGCTGATGGTGTTTTTACATGGAGGACATTGCGTGCTACATTAAACTTCATCATGGCAGAGAAGACTGTGATCCTGGATATTACTGACAACCCAGTCATATTCGATCTAACATTGAAGGGCTACCGTTATCAGTATTTCAAATCAAGAGCTTGGAGGGATGTTGCCACGTCTGTGAGAATGTCAGGTGAGTATCTTTTGTCATGGTCATATTTGTAACTAGTTAGCTAAGGTTAACCATCCAGTTAGCTAGTACTAGTGTAATAGATGCCAGCTAGCACAGCTCGACGTAGAACATCCTGACGCTTCAAAAAGATACGCTACTGACTGAGCTAATAGCCTGGCTTTTGGTTAACTTGGTAGCGCGTCTGTCTCCCATACCAGAGTTGCTGTGAGGTCATGGGTTCAAGACTGGGTCTGGACTGCACAGGGAGACCTCGGTTACACTAGTTAGCATTAACTTTTACAACCATGACTACTGAACTAAAGTCAGCACTGTTACAGTCGCAAAGCAACATAGCTAAAGGCCTAAGTAAAGGTAATGTTCTGTGAGGTGGTCGTTCTTATGGAAAAAGCCCCAACAGAGTGATGCAGGACCCTGACGCAAAGCGTAAAAGAAAATCTCACAAGTAACATAGACATAAACTAGACTACTAACCAAAGAACTTACTAAACATTGACATTATTGTCGTTTTCTGCAGGCAATGCTGCTGCCTATGGGGGTTGTTCCACCGGCTCCTAAAGAAGCTTTATCAAAAGTCCAAAACAGAGGACATGGGAAACCAAGACCCGCGTCTACTCCACACCCGGGCATATTCGAACAATCTGTCATTGATGCCTATAACAAAATACCAGATGAAAATGTGCACTTTCTCTTGTCTCTAGCACCATCAATGGGAAGGCTGTCCAATGAAAAGAATGCTCAGGCTCGAATTCGGTTTCAGCAGATTCTAATGCAGTTAGAGTTCGGAGATGAGGTGTGAATCTGTCTCACTTGCGTGATCTGAGTCACTCAGTGGCAGCATGGCCGCACACTACGAGCAGCATGGCAGCAATTTGTCAGGGGCAGCTTGGGACAACCCCCTAACCTCCACCCCTTTTGAAAAAAATCAAATGAAATTCATATGAATCAGCTAATCTCTTCAGAATGCGTTATGATTTTATGAGCTAAGCAAGTACTGCCTAGGAAGATGTGAAACACAGAGTGGCAATTGGGACAGGTATCAGGAGCAAGGGAATCCTCCAGAATTCAAACAACTAACTTTTTGGTGGGAGTGCTATAACATTTTGATGGGAGCATCAGAACATTTAACAAAACATTCAACACAGCAGTGAGAAAAATGTGCATGGCACAAATAGACCATGTAATATGAAATACCTCATCTTATATAGAAGTACCCTGATATCTTAAAAAAAATAGCATGCAATAACCATTGTCCTAAGAATGTTCATTTTAGTTGCTACAGTAGCTATCCAACAAATTCGACTAACACTTGTTAACATGATCTTGCTTGGTGCTTGGAAATTGCATTTTAACACTAAATCATGGCCTCATCACCGATGATTGAAGCAGCAGTGTGTAGAAATGTGCAGTAAGGCCTATACAAAACACTAAAAGTAGGTCCTAAAACATTGCTTTAATCACAAACACCTACTGCTGTTAACTTTACAGTCTGTATTACAGATTCATCCTGTAACAAATCAATCTTGCTGGTGGGTAGGCTAACATAGTCCAATAAATCTATAATCATTTGCAAAGTTGTGTACATGTATTACTAAAAGCATTGTTCCAACCCTTTTCATTGGTGTTTGGTAATGCTCTCAGGATTCTGTTCAACCATGGCACTGTTCCCTAGCTTTTAAAATGAGTACTGGTAGTACTTATCAAAAGGCATCATGGCTGCCAGCCAGTGGGATTCTCTGCACTACATCATTGGACATTGTAGAGCAGTTGTTAATGTGCTATCTACATTAGGTGGTGGTCATCCCAGGCTGATGTCCAGGGGCCGCATTACAGAAACTTCCCATCTTAAGTCAAAAGTTAAGATAGGACGACT
>CM050217.1:26327500-26340000 GCA_027475355.1 Coilia nasus
ATTATTAGTAGTAGTAGTATTAGTATTATTATTAGTAGTAGTAGTATTTGTAGTTGTAGTAGTAGTAGTAGTAGTAGTTGTATTTGTTGTTGTTACAGTATTGTAGTCATTACAGACTGTAGTAATCCATTCTAGCCTGAAGGTTTACATGTCTTGCATTTCCAGAACTGGTTTCTGATTTAACCATGCCAGTGTCCTACTCTGCTAATGACACAGGGGCATTTCAGAATTAATTATTGTAGCCCTGTGCACATCAATGCATCGTAACATAAATACAGCATGGAAGCATGGAGATGAGCGTGTATATGTGGAACTATGTTTTTTTTTATTTTAAAGTAGTGTTTTTCTATTTAAAAACAGACCCATGACATAAACAGGAAAAAGCAGAGTATAAGTCACTACTTAAGTTTAGAGAAAACACAAGATACTTGTACACCTAGGCAGAGTACCTTTTGGAGTAGAGATTTAGGTTTTCCTCATTACAAACCTTATTGTAACATACTATCGTTTAGGTTTTATTGTTATTATTCTACTCAGTACTATAATGAATATTCATGTTGTTCTTGCTGTTTGATGATGCATTGCAGCAAAGGTCCTTTACTGAGACCGTCTCTAATAACAAAGATGTAAATTACATTATCTCTTTTTAGACCTTTTAATGTTGACATACAGACGCATACACGTGTGCGTACGCATACATACATTCCCCTCAGTGATTGTTCTCGTTGGCTTATTATAAAGCACTTAGTGCATAATGTACAGCATCATAAACAAAAAAAGGCCATCTCTGCTACAAGGTGCCCATTTTAAAAGCCTTGCTTAATTAACTCTTGGCTTGGGCCTGTGACCCATTAAGTGCTTAGCTGCTATGAACGGCGAGTAAACACATCTGTTGGGGGGTGGGAGGGTGGTGGGTGGGCGGTGTACGGTGTGGGAGAGCAGAGGGTGGGGGGTTGGGGTGGTGGGAAGGAGGGTTAAAAGGATGTGCGACAGATGCGTCTGATCCCTCTGCCTCTGGTCCCGTGTAAATAATTCACCGCAGCACCGACACAGCTCTGCGAGCCACCTGCAGCCGGCGTCTAAGCTGCCACCACACTCCTCCTTCTCCTCCTCCTCCTTTTCCCTCCCTCCATCCCTCCTTTTCCCTCCCTCCCTCTCTCCCTCTCTCCCTCCATCTGTGCCCCTCGCTCACAAGCCAATCACGCACCTCCTCTCAACACCACCACTGCCACCACCCTCCACACACCTGCTTCACAACCCCCAGCCTCCCCCAACCCCGTCGCTCACCTCAGCCTGTTTACCTGAGGAGAACGTGACCGCCTCACAAAATCTCGCCGAATCATCTGTGATTGAACAAAAGCCCCTGAATCTGCTGTTGTCTGAGTATGTTTGTTTTTTTTTTCCCTTTTTTTTCCTCTAAATCAGAGCAACACTGTCAGAAGTGGGGTGCTAAGTGATGCGAAGATTAGCATTTGGCTGTGAGCCAGCGCTTTGCCGTTTAGGCATCATCTGCTCTTAAATATGGCTAAGTGCGCGCTACGTGAGCCGCTCGCTATGTGAGTGCTCGCTAGCTGGTACCTGAGGGGAACCGTGCCGCTTATATTCCGGCTTTGGAATCTCATCCAGCGGAACCCCTGTCATTTCTCCATTTTTGTCACCGAGGAGGGAAATTCATTTAGACAGGAAGGATTCATTAAACAGTAATAAGACTGTAAGAGACAGATGGTGAAGAACTTATGCATTCTCCTAGCTTTAGCCTAGGCCCTTGAAGAAGACCCTCATCTTGAAAATCACCATCATTCCACTACACCCCCAGTGATATTACAGCAGCATTGTGCAGCTAGCTAGTGGAGGTCACTGACAGGTCATGGTAGATGGGTTTAAGGGCCACAGTAGGACTGGAATGACCACTTGAGTCTTAATGACTTCCCCATTAGCTCTTCTTACGGTGTTGCTGCTAACCATGGAGGAGCAGCCGATGATAAGTTGGTCCCTCCCTCATCGGCCTCCTGCAATCTTCCACATACAGTCAGGCAACGTTGGACGTGTGCACATTAAGCACCCGCGCCCAGCCCTCTCTCTACCCCCTCTTCCCAGCCCCTAACCCCCTTAACCAGCCTTCTCCACCCCCTCTTCCCAGCCCCTAACCCTCTTACCCAGCCTTCTCCACCCCCTCTTCCCAGCCCCTAACCCTCTTACCCAGCCTTCTCTACCCCTCTTCCCAGCCTTCTCTACCCCCTCTTCCCAGCTCCTAACCCCCTACCACCCGGTTGGCGGCCCCAGCTCTGAATGTAGGCTAATGGCGCTCCGAAGAAGCTGGAGTGGCCTCCCGATGGGGGCGGAAGTGACAGGCACAGGGAAGGCATGTCCAGGAATCCGCGTTTCCTCATAGCCTGTCCCGCACTCTTCTTTTCCATCACCTCCCCTCCCCTCCTCCCCTTTTCCTCTTCTTTTTCCTCTACTCCTCTCTTCTCTTCTCTCCTCCTCTCTGCTCTGCTCTGCTCTCGTCCTCCTCTTCCTCGTGGGTCCTCGTGGAAGGCGGGCATGAAGCCTCATCTGTGACGACAGCTGCTGGGGCTAAACTGAGTGTGAGGGGGGCATCTGTTACCCCCTTACACACACACACACACACACACACACACACACAGAGACATGTGCACACAAACACGCATGCACATACACAGACACACATACACACATGCACACATGCACCCACCACCACCACCACCTTGCAAAAACACACACGCGTGCACGCACACATTAGCAAGAGCGAGCTGTGCCCCTGGAGAGGAGAGGACACAGGGAAGCAGGGGGGGGGGGGGGGGTGTGGATGGGATGGGGTTTGTGTGCGTGTGTGTGTGTGTGTGTGTGTGTGTGTGTGATAGAGTAACAGTGGTGCGTAGGTGAGTGAATGGGTGAGAGGACAGGCTAGTGGAGGGGGCAAGACAGGGTTGGTGGGTGTCTTCACCTACGTTTTGACAACCAGAGGTGGAGGGCAAAAACTAACAATGGGGGTCTTAGTGACACCTGCCCAGCATGCACTCACAGGGGAGAGAGAGACAGAGAGAGAGAGAGGAGGGCAGAGGAGAACAGCAGCACAGTACAGTGAGATCCATTAATAATCAGTCAACAATCAATTATGCTTTAATCGTCAGGATTGCGAAGCCTGTTTCTTTTCCAACATGCCATTCCTGTCCCAGCATGAACTCCGGGTTCTTTCTTTTGTAATATTTGTTCTTGTTTTATTGTAATATTTATTTTTGTTTTATTCTTCATTTAAAAATATCTTTAAATTTAACATTAAATAATGCAATACTTTGTCAGGACAAAGTACAATTAGTTTTAGATGTTTATCATTTGTTGTAAACATTTCATTTAGAAAAAAAACAATTGGCACTGAGGAAAACTTGCAGATACAGACTGTATAGAGTAGATATTGAAAATGCAGTAAGCAAGTTGAATGAGAGTATTTATTTAAAGTGACTCGACTAGCCCGGGGTGGACTTCTGTGAAACGTAATTGTAGTGTAGGTGCTGCGTAGGATGAGAATTTCACATTTCATTGCAGATTTACTGTATAATTCTTATGTTATTTTTTATTTTTGTTCAGATAATAAGGTAAACACTGTATAGTTTTCTAATTTCAGATCTTCAAGGGGGTTTCCTGTCAACATTTTTCTGTGTCACTAAGGATTAAACTATGCACCTCCTGCTGTTAACAGCCAGTTTATAGTGCATAATACAACCAGTAATACTGTGCTTTTAATACAGGCCTGACAACTGATTCACAACCCGTTAATGACAGACTTAAAATAGTGATACTGATACATCAACAAAACTATGCATGCATGAATGACATACACCTACTGTATGTCACATTTATGCATTCCTATCAGAGCATGTGAGCGGAGCTGAGCGGCCAGAATTTCAGCTCCTCGCTCACGCCAGTGTTTGCTCCCTCGCTCCATCGCTCAAAGTTGAACCAGACAGCTCCGCTCTAAGACCGCTCTCTGCTCACCTAAAATTTCATTCCGCTCTGGTGAAATCGCTCCACACTCGCTCAAAAGAGGGAGCAATGCCTAACATTTTCCACCGAATTGCATCTGGGACATGCTGCCCGATGTGGCCTGAACTAACGCGCAGCGTCTTTGTTAGCCTGTTGATTGAAACCCTTTAAACTTCTTTTCCAAAAATCATGTAACAGATACAAATAATTTCATTGTGTGATCAACAACTCACACGTGTATCCTCTTAATTAACCCTGTCATTTAGTTGTTTTTTTTTTTTACTTTGAGCGTAAGCTGTCATATTTGGCTGAACAGCATATTTTTCTAAAAAAAATTACGTTACTATTTTAATGAAACACATGGAACAGCACGAATGTACTCCTTAATTATCATAATATAAATAGGCAAAAACTACAAAATGTGACATGTCAGACATGTATTTTGAGGAAATGTAGCCTATAATATAAAGAAGTCCCAGCAACCGCAGTATCAATCAAAAAATAGAACGTATTTATTTGAAACCAACACAAGTGTGAATATCCACGTTTTGAACCAAACTCCATCTCTCAATGATCTCTGTAGGCTAACCTTTGAAGGCACACGTGAGTCTGTGTAGACACGCCCCAGACTCGTGATGAGAGCGGTATCGGAGCAGAACTGGAGCGAAACAGAACCACCGCTCGGGCCTTTGGATTAAAACCCGCTCCGTGCTCCGACTATATTTCGCACGCTCCGCTTCCCGCTCGCTCCGTGCTCCGCTCCGCTCACATGCTCTGATTCCTACATATATACTACACAGGGTCAATACTTGGTGCTTCTGTCTTATAACAATAATGATGTAAAAGTACTCTCATGGAATGCTGTTTGTAGTTCCACCACACAGAGAGAAAAAAAGAAAGAGAGAATGAGAGAATGAGGGAGGGAAAGCTGTTCAGCTGGCAGCTGGTACACACACTCGGGCCCTTAAATAATTCACGACACTCATTTCCGCATCTTTAAGGAAAATTCCCGAGCCATTAGCAACGCGGTTGTCACGGCGCCCAGCTGCAACACATCACAAACGCTCCCCGTCACCACCCGCCCCATCTGACACAAATGTGGGGACAGAAGCACGGGGGGAGAGAAAAGTTTCTAGAAGCTTCCACAGGCGTCTCTAGTGACTCCGAAAGTGGCGTTGCTGCTCCCTCTTGTCGCTATCTCGGAGTTCGCCTTGTGAAGAGCAGGCGGCCCTGAGTGATCCTCCTCCTCCCGCTCGAACATCTGCCAGTCCCGAAGTAACGTCCGTGACGCCACGTCGACTCCCGCTCTCTCAAAGCAGGCGGGCAGGGGGAATACTCCACACACTGACTGCGCTTGCTGATTGAGATGCCTGCGTCCA
Organism: Coilia nasus; assembly: GCA_027475355.1. Lineage (NCBI taxonomy): Eukaryota > Metazoa > Chordata > Actinopteri > Clupeiformes > Engraulidae > Coilia > Coilia nasus. The sequence goes on from CM050217.1 coordinate 26,332,885, forward strand.
ATCGGCTTAGTGTCATTGTGACATCTCTGAGAGGACCGAATCTGTTCGCTGAGCTTTTAACCGAAATGTCGCAACTTGGCAGGGACCGAGCAGAGTAAATTGGGAAGTTTTGATGGGGGTCTGAAAGTGGGGCTGTCATGTCAGCTGTCCATCTTTGCAGACACACACACACACACACACACACACACACACACACACACACACACACACACACACACATACATACACACACAATAATAGTGTAAGTGCATTACGTGTGCACAAGTGTTACACATGATGAAATTCTAACAGGGTATCCCTAGTCTCCAAAGCGAGCATGGTCGTCGTGAGGTCAGGCATATTGGGTGGCGGAATATAGATTTAAAAGCACAACTGTGCATCTTAGCAGGCTGGCAGCTCGCATAGTTCTCAATTAACTTTGGTGGCAGTTGTGAGCTTAACAACTCTTCATGTGAGCTCTTATTTGCATTCAGACAAAGAAAGAAAGAACGACAGAATGAAAGAGAGAATAAGATAGAGAGAGAAGGAAAGAAAAGAACTACAGAAGAATGAATAAAAAAGATGTGATGGCGCATTGAGTGTGTCCAGTTTTATCTAGGGAGACAGAATCATTTGGCAAAGGAGTGTGTGAGTGTGTGTGTGCGTGAGTGTGTGTGTGTGTGTGCACGTGTGTGTGAGGCCTCTACTCTGATCCGGGGTCTGTGCACATATCCAGCTTGATTAACAACCTGCCTAGCGTCTCGCTGTATCGAGTGTGTCAGCTAAATTAGCCTCTCCCTTCATCCATTCAGGAGACACACTTAGTTAACATGCAAGAGCCTCTTACAGCTTCCCCCACAATGGCTAGATTACACACACACAGAAGTGTACAGAATGGAGGGATTAACCATACTAATGTACTGCAGGGTTGGGGGTAAACAAGACAATTGCATTCATAAATATTTGTCACATTTCTGAGGTGGTGTAGGTGTCCTGGGCATTTGGACGCGCAACCTTTTTATCACATTTGAGTGCAACGCTTCTAAACAATGACAGTGGGAATGGCGCAGTGGAAGGAGTGCTAATTTTACGTTGAGGTTGTTTGGGTTTTGACTCGCTGAGACAAAGAAAGACGATGTCAACATCAACAAACACATACATTCTTTTTTTGTCTCTCTCTTACACACTCTGACCCACACATGTAGACCCACACACACATGTCTTTAAACACGAGAGAACACACACCCGTTATCTAGCCCTTTTTGCATAAGCAGAGCCCGGTGTCGAAGAAATACAAGACAATAGCCTCTCCTCCTGCTCTCGTAGCCACCGACTCCATTCTGAGGAGGATATGAGGCGTTCAGTCGGGCCTAGATTCTCATTAAGCACGTGGTAATTGGATCCCGCGTAATAGACATATGGAGATTACGGTGCCGTTCATCATTAGCGTGTTAATTGCTCCCCTTACCTCCTCTCTTGCCGGTAAATAAGTTATATGGGTCATTCCCCGCACATCCATTGTGCGGGCCGAGACTCGCACGCTAGGCCTGTGACAGTCGAGCACAGGCTTTAATTTGGCTTTTAATTGAATCAGAGTATTTATTAAAAGTGACTCGACTAGCCCGGGGTGGGCGTCTGTGAAACGTAATTGTAGTGTAGGTGCTGCTTAAGATGAGAAGTTAGATTAGCTGAGATTAAGTTATTTAGTATTTTTGTTCATATATGTTGATTTTGTATACCATAGCCATGTTTTTTAAAGACATATTGGCCTGTTTATTTTCTTTTTAATTTTTTGTTTTTTTTGCTAGGTTTTCTACCTGATACTGTACGCCTGGCACGTGAAGATATTACACAATAGAGTTTTCATTCACTGTAAATTAAAAATAAGGGAAGAGTTACAGATACTGCTAAATACTAGTATTCCTAATACAAATCTGTGTGTATGTACCCTGTGCCCACTCATCTGCCTTCTTTCACTGTTATTAATTGTAAAGAGTTTTAGTAACCTTAGCTGGCTCAGTACAACCAGATGGAGACTATGTTTTAAAGAAACACCACCTACACACGACATATTTTCCGTATTCATTCTGCTGAGTTCTGTTTACAGAGCTCTTGCGGTTCATGGGTACAGTAGCTCTTCTTTGTTCCATGGTTGATTTGTGTGTGTGTGATGTCATCGTGTCTGGTTCTCCCTTTGTAGGACCATGGAGATCCTCGTCAGCCTCAACAAGGGCAAGTCCTTCCTGTCCACCCCCTTCACCATCACCGCGACAACCTGTGTGAGTGCAACAAGGACTTGATAACCACAATAAAGAATTATAAAAATGATGATAATGTCAATTATATCAATACTCTGTTTTGCAAACATATTCCTGGATTTTCAGCCTTAGATTGTAAAGTTCATGATACTTTACTTTATATTGACATAACTAAATTGTAAATTTAACTTTATAAGACTGAAACTATATACTTTATCCTTTGATGTTTGATTCTGTACATATTATCATCTAATAACTATTATTGTATCAGAATAATTATTGTATCAGAAAAGCACATATAGCTTATCCATTGCTTCCATGGGGATTTGTAGTAATTGATTGACTAACTAAGATGACTAATTAATTATATTATAATGTATGTTTGGTTTGGTGTAATCCCCTAATGTAATGGGTTAGCTCTAAATGAATCCAACCGCCTTGTATTGGCATTAGCTTGACTGTTAATTGCCTCAGTTGATGGAGTGGGTTTAAATATGACCAACCCCTCCACACATTAGGGTAACAAAAGGCCCTTTCACACTGCCACAATTACCGGTAATATCAGCCGAAATTAGTGGGTCATCTGTTGCGTTCACACTGCCGACACGGGGTGGCGTGTCCAAACGACATGCCAATTCGACCCACCTCGGACCCTACACTTTTTTGCAACCCGGGGCGTATGTGAACACGAGTCGGGGCGACACGGGGCGCGGGGTGTGGTATGGTGACGTTTCACAACTGCCACCACAAACAGCTGACCAGAACTACAAAACACCAACAATGAGTTCAGAGGCAAACTGCAAACTGTCTTTCGAAGTATGCTGTTTATTTGGCCTAAATCATATATAACTCACCCAACGTGAGTTTGTAATTTGTTTTTAATTTAAATGCTGTACATGTTTGTTGGCCAACAGCTTTATCATGTAAATGTGCAAGGAATAATATCCCCCATTTCGGTGTTGTTTGGAATGTGTTTTAACCGAAAGGCTTAGCGAAAGTCCAAGTGCATAATTTTGAATAAAAAAAATTGCAAGTTCACTTTCTGTTACCCCGGTAGTCGTAGCGTCATTTTAAATCCTGTGGTCGCGGGAAACTTTTTTTTTTAGAAACACAAAACAATGACATGACAATGGACACAGTAGGGTAAACGCTATGCCGAACATTTTATGTTAAATAAACAGCATATTTTGAGAGACAAATCACTGTGTTGTGTGCTTTTTAACCATGACAGTAAAATGTTTGAAAACTTTACAGTAATGTTATGTAATGTTGATGTTTGATGATCGCGCTACTGTTTTGTTAAGAAAACAAATGTCCAGAGCGCATCCATCAATATATCTCCATATATTGTGAATATCCTGAAATATGTGACTGCAAATATCCCCACAAAGACCCCTTTCGCCCAGTGCATCTTTACCCTAAGTGTTGTGGGCTTTTTCACCGTGGGCGAAAATGTGTGGACAAATAGCTCCAGTAATTCGGCATCAAATGTATTCTTTGCATATATTTGCTATTCCATTTAAGCATCCAGGTGCAATACAGTACCATGTCATTTGCTCTTGAATGGTTGTGCAAAGAGCCGGCAACAACTCTGTGTATCCCGCCATGATTGTTTTAAAAAACTGAATCAAAACTTTGCAGACAGGTGTATTTACCACCGATGCACGGGTCTTTCACGTCATTGTACACGCCCAGCAATATCCTTGAGGTAATGTTACAGTGCCACTGGACTACGCCTCCTCAACCCACCTTTTCAGAAGAGGGGTCAAAAACCCACCGTGCTTTTACACTGCGTTCCCGGGTTAAATTAGCGTGTTGTACCGTGTCGCCACCCCGTGTCGTGCAGTGTGAAAGGGGCTAAAGTGAGTGTTTTGTATGGCCTAAATGTCTTGATGTTCCTTTAATGTGCTAAGATGTGACTAAATGGATAGACTCTGAGTGTAGACTAGTTGCTACTGAAGTCTAGCGTGATTTAAGAAGAACAGAATAAGATATGTGGTATTGTATGCACAGTATAATAAAATAGATGAATTGATCTCTTGTGGGTTGTAGCAGCAGGGGTGCTGCTAGATATTGTGGGCCCCTGGAAGAAAATAACTTTGGGCCCCCACCCCAACCATATCATAGTCTTCTGTGGGCCCCTGTGAACCTCTTGGCCCCCTGAATCGTCCTGATCTATCCCCCCTTAGGGCTCATTTCCACCAAACACTCTGCGTGTACAGCGCGTGACCGTTTTCTGTCCGTATTCGTTTAGAATGCACGTTAACAGATTAGACCATTTCCACCGCAGGCGTGATCTGAGCGTATTCTGTCCCTATACAAACCTATTGTACATGGATAAGCGCTGTACACGCTCAAGTCGGTGGAAATTAGGCCTTAGTGGCGCCCCTTTGGGGCAGTGCTAATGTCTTTGGAATTAGTAGCATTTCTTTAAAAAATGGCTATAACTCCTTGATGTTGTGTTTGTGTGTGTATTTTCTTTGTATTGTAGACACAGTACTGTCACCTGATATAGCAGTGTGTGTGTGTATGTGTGTGTGTGTGTTTGTCCTCAGTCGGATGGCATAGTGGTGTTGATAGTGATTCTGGTGCTCCTGGCCCTGGCTGCCCTGGCCCTCATGTGGTGGTTCTGGCCGCTCTGCTGCACTGTGGTGAGTACACGACAGCAGACACACTGGAACCCTCAGACACTGAAGCACTGAATCACTCTTAAGGCGATGACACCCTTAAATGTTGTTATATTTTTACAATTTATCCCAGCATCTTTGATTAATGTGGTGTTGTACAGCTTCTGGTAAATACTATAACCGCAACCATATCCATAAACACGTTACACTTCGAGCAGTGTCACTGGGTGACAACATAATCAGCCGGTTCTTGATTTTCATGGTGATTGCAAAAGTTCTCCTGATAAAAAAATGTATTGCCTAATATCAATGCGAAAGTGCCAAAATAGCATCTGTTAACAATGTTGCTTTGCAGCATTGTTTTAAGACGTGTCTTGTGTATCATTACCTTAACATTCCTGACACTTTAACACAGCAACTCTGAAATACTCTGACACTGTAATGGTTTATCACAGTAACACTGAAACAATTTAGCTTAGCATGGCAGTACCGTTATATTTTATTGCTTCAACATTTCAGCAATAAAACTCTGCAACACTTGCACACTGAAATGCTGGAACACTTTGCCTTCTTTGCTTTCACTCTGTGTGAATATTTGACTAGACATAAGATCTGTTGCTTTAGTCCTGTGCTCCAGCACTGGACAATAGAAACGAGACAATGGCCATTGGTCCGAATGCCATAATGGTGAGCCCAGCAACACTGTGACATTAAAAAGCTTAAAGTCAATGGTTTGCCAAACCAACACCTGTGGGCCAACTGCAGCCTGTCGGCCATGTTTATGCAGCATGCCATTAAGTATCATACGTCATTTTCTTAACGGGCAGAGTGATTGTTTGTGATATTAATCTACTAATAAATATGAGCCATCCGAGCCATCCGAAATGTCCGCCATAAAACAGAATATGTTGGACAGCAGATGAGTTTTCTAGTGTAAATATGGGTTGTCTTTCACCTGCAACTTGTCACATAAAATGCCACTCTTAATTTTGTATTGGCATTCAGGAGCTTGTAACTTGTAACTGGCTTGTAAACAGAAAAGTTTGCGACCCTTGCTTTAAGCCTTGAGTATCCTAAGACATCAGTGCTGTAAAACTGTGTAATTCAGCAACACCGAAACATTTTAACATTTAAATACTGTAATTACTTTAGCATGTTGCTGATTAAACAAGATGACTATAATGCTGTAATATTGTATTGTTTTTACACTTCAACCATTGGAGGTCTGCAGCACTTAAAACATGTAAACAGTGAAATGCTGGAACGAAGTAGGCTTGACCTGGCATCTCCACCGAACCCATTTGCCTTGCTCTACAGTCTACAGTAAATATTTGTTCAGAGATGAGTTCTGTTATTTTGGTGTTGTGCTCCAGTACTTGGGAAAAAAAGTTAAACAATGGCTGTGGACTAAGTGGTGCTTCTAAGCTTTGATATCAAGTTCCTTTTATCCTCTCTGACCACTATAAGAGCATAAGGAACATTTTTGTATCGTATCGACAAGGAATCGTTTTACGGTTGAAATGCCCGTGGTCTGCACCACGTATGCGTGAAAAGTAGCTTCCCTGTGACTGAGCAAAAAGCCATTTGCTTTTAGTTATGCTTTTGGTCACAGTTCTGGAAAGAGTGAATAGGACTTACTGCAGATAAATTAAAAGCATCTAGCCCTTCATCACCATCAGCCTGAAGTCTGTGTTGAAACAGCCCATCGCTGCCAATCCCCCACTCACTCTTCAGCGATGACTTGTGTCCCGTCCCCCACTGTAATCCTGGTCCCCTGCCATCCCCTGTGTCGCGTGCTGCCTTTTGAAGATCCCCCAACCCAAACCAACCCCACCCCTCCTTCCTATCCCCATCCCTTTTTAAGTGAGTGCTTCTTGCTTGGCACCCCTCCAAGGGTGACTCTGGAGGAATGGGCCCCGATGCCAAGCGCTGATGCGGAGGGAAAGGGAAAGGCCGTTCTGGTTCCAAACGGAGCTGGAGTGGCTGCTGGGTGCAGGCCAGGTGAAATCCACTCCGAAGAAGAATCCTCAGGGTGTGACCCATTTAAAAAACACGCCAGGTACTAAAGCTCTGCCCCAGATCCAGCAGTTTGACTCTGAAGTGAGACTGACGTGTGCCCACTCAGTGCCAAGAGTAGCACAACATCCGGGCCGGATCTGGGCCGGATTCGGGCCTGAGTTAGCTGCTGGCTGGCAGGAATCAGGACAAATGAGGTCAGATTTTATGTTTATGGTTACAATCGCTGACTGCCA
>CM050217.1:26345000-26347500 GCA_027475355.1 Coilia nasus
TTTCTTCCTGTCAGGTCATCAAAGATCCCCCACCTCGACCACCCCCTCCCCCTCCTCCTGTGAGTATATGAAGCTCATCTGTACATCTATCTATCTATCTATCTATCTATCTATCTATCTATCTATCTATCTATCTATCTATCTATCTATCTGTCTGTCTGTCTGTCTGTCTGTCTGTCTGTCTGTCTGTCTGTCTGTCTGTCTGTCTGTCTGTCTATCTATCTATCTATCTATCTATCTATCTATCTGTCTTTCTATCTATCTGGTTGTCTGTCTATTTGTCTGTCTTTCTCTCTGTCTGTCTGTTTGTCTGTCTGTCTGTCTGTCTGTCTGTCTGTCTGTTTGTGACAGAGCTCAAATGACCAACACAGTAAATGCTTTTACATTAAACAGATCATTACAGAGCATATGGGCTGCTCAGATGTGATGAAGAGTTTCACTTGTAAGGCTGTTAGGTGTCTCTGTGGTACCTAGCCTAGCTGCATTACTTGGCAAGCATGCTGATGCTTCCTTTAACTCTTCCTCTACCATTCATCCTTTCAGGCCCCAGAGGAAGAAGACCTGCCCAAGAAAAAGTGGCCAACGGTAGATGCCTCTTACTATGGTGGCAGAGGTGCAGGAGGCATCAAACGCATGGAGGTGAGTGACGTGGTTACAGTCAGGGTGGGACTGCTGAAGAGTATTTTACTATTCGGTAGCTGTCTGTGATACAATAAAGAAGTTGCACATCTTCGTGAATGTTTCCTTGTATACTGTACCTAACATTGTGCATTGTACAAAACGGTAGTGGGCATGTAACTTATTACATGTAAGTTAATGTAAGTTATGTTACTATGTGATCCTCCTGTGTCACTTTACCTTGTGTACTTTGAATTGTGCATTGTACACGTACCCAACTTGGGTTTGTTTTATGCTCACCTTGAACATAGGGACACTACTTTTCCTCCTGCACCCAACACCACCTCTCCTTCTATCCCTTCCCTCCCATTTATCTTTCCTACTCCTGTCACTTTCAGTCACGTTCTGTGTCTCCCATCTTGCACACTTTGTGAGTGTGGCCTTCTGACGTCAGGTGCAGAGCTTTCAAAGCTGTTTCTTGGGGGCTCGTCCGGGATGGCTGATGGGTTTGACGTGACGGGCAGTGTCGTCCACGTCCTGCCTGTCTGCCAACAGACAGGATGGAGGGCTGGAGTGGAGTGGAGTAGGGGGTTATGGGTAATGGGGGATGTCGGGAGTGGGTGTAGGGGGTTAGGGGAGTGGGGGCGGATGGGGGATTGAGTGATGTCTGCCAGCCTAATGAATTCATCTCAGGGATCCTCACTGCTGCTGTCAAGCACCTTTTGTTCAGCTGGCTTCTGCCCCACCTCCCTCTTTCTTTTCCTATCCATCTCTCTTTTTTCTTTTCTATACACAGTCTGTTCTTTAGTCTTCCACTTTTTACTGTCTTTTATCATTTTTTTTCAATGTGGACTTCTTTTTTGTGTCGTTCATTCTGCCTATCTGTCTGTCTGCACTCAGTTCAGTTCACTTCACTATCATTTTCTATCACATTCTCTCTATCGCTCTCTATCTCTCTCTCTCTCTCTCTCTCTCTCTCTCTCTCTCTCTCTCTCTCTCTCTCTCTCTCTCTCTCTCTCTCTTTCTCTCTCTCTCTCTCACTCTGTGCTCTCTGCCCAGGTACCCTGAGGAGATGCTGGCATCAGTGTAGCACTGATGGAAAACTGAATGAATAAATAAATAAAACAAACCTCGGGGAGTGATACCTCGCCAGAGCTGCTCCCAGGAGTGCTGGAGAGAGCGCTAGACAAGCACACACACACACACACACACACACACACACACACAGACACACACACACACAAACACACACACACACACACATACAGGCAGTCGCGCACACACACAGGCAATCACAAATACAAAGAAGTATGCAGACACACTTCCACATATATGCACTGTAAGAACACACAAGCACACGCACACAAACACACTGACAAACATGCACTTTCACACACAATACCACACAGAAACACAAGTAAATTCACTGTCATTCACACACATGCTCACACTGACACATGCGTAATTCCCTCTCTCCCCTCCCATGGCTGTTCTCCTGGCCAGCCCTCCTGCTATCAGACACAGCATCTCCATATCTGATGGTGCCTCATGGTAGATAACTGGATAGGGGAGGTATGTGTAGTTAGGGTGACTTGGGCAGTAGCTACTAGGAACTTTATGTTTCCATCTCTCAGATATTCCCATTCTGGGGCGATATGCCAGCTCTCCAGTGAGCCTCCTCCAGTGCATGAGGCCTCTCCGAAGGGTACCTGAGCCTAGAAACACACCTCCTCACACCTCCTCAGAATGGCTCTTCATTGGTGGGAGGCGTTGGAGGGGTGGCGGGATTTAGAAGTAGTGATTTTCAGTACTGAGCTGGAAGGATTCTGCAGTGGATTGCCTTGGCAACACCCTCAGCCTGAAGCGTGTGGTGCTAATTGAT
>CM050217.1:26350000-26355000 GCA_027475355.1 Coilia nasus
TTTGTAAGTAAGACTGATTATGTTGTTTATGTTGAATGAGCACATAAGAAGAAATGTGTCTGCCTGTTGAGTAAGGGACACAGACACAGAGTGATTGCAGTTTTTGCCCCTTGCTTGAACGCAATAGACATATGCTTAAACCAAAGTAACATAACTTCAAGTTGTGTTACCATGCCTTAAACACAGTGTAACCATACCTTAAACACAAACGCTGCTTTACACTTTAGTTGCAATTCTGCAACACACTTGCTCCTTTTGCAACACACTTGCTCCTGCACACTACACACTATTTCATACATAAGACACTTCGTTCAAAAATGAAATACCGATGTATCATTGGCAAAACACATCTATTCAAAATACAAAAAACAGTGTTTTATATAAAGTAGACTAGTGTGTTGCTGCTGATGTGACAGTGTTTTCATAAGATGCAAGTGTGTGCAATTTTGTCATCAGAGTGACATTTTGACAAAGGATTGTTAGGTTTTGATTGCAGAGTTTCAATTTGATATAGATGTGATTGGTTTATTTCCAAGTGTTGTGTCTTATGTGCTTGTGTGTAGAGTTTTGGCACAGCGAGCCAAGTTGAACAAAATGTGTTTAAGCAATGGGCAAAAACTGTAATGTCCAATTGGGCCTTGATCTTCGTATCATAATAGAATGTGATTGCTGGTCTTATGGACTAAGTTGTTATGACCCTTAAATGACACAGGCAAGCCCTGATACTTTGGTCAAAACAATTGCATATCATGAGTGAGTGTGCTATGACACTTCGTTTTGCTGGGATTAGTCTGTGATAGGTCAGTTAGTACCGCAGCAAGGTGTGTGTGTGTGTGTGTGTGTGTGTGTGTGTGTGTGTGTGTGTTAACTTTTAGACTAAAATAGCATATGTCTTAGTCGTGGGTGTGCAGGGAGGGGAGTTCCATTGTGTGTGTATGTGTGTGTGTGTGTGTGTGTGTGTGTGTGTGTGTGTGTGTGCTGTCCCCAGTGTGGTGGCTTGCTCTGACCTGTTCCTCTGTTGCTCATCTGTTGCTTGTGTGCTGCGGCTCGCGTGTGCCCCTCGCCGAGGCAAGTTGTTGTCGAACAGCTCACCACATGACCCGGTTGCTGTAAACAAGCGTCTCCAAGTCGTGTCCCCGTCCTCTCGTGGCGTGTTTACACCGAGGGGACGAGCAGCGAGGGCAGGAGTGAGCAGGAGCGCCGGGCACGGAGACAGAGCCAGGCAGAAGCATGTTCGCACAGGCCCCTGGAGGAGAGCACAATTCCTCCGTAATCTGTCTGCCCCCAGGAACTTAGTTTTCTTACTTTTCTTTTTTTAAATGGCTAAAAACACACAAATGTGCTCACAAATGTGCTCTTTCATCCCCCCTCAGAGGAAATACACACACACACACACACACAAATACACTAATATACAAATACACACACACACACACAAACAAATACATACACACAGTCACACACACACACAGTCACACACACACACACACACACACACACACACACACACACACACACACACACACACACAGATAAAGAGCAGAGAGAGAGATACATTGTGCTACAAAGAGAAAGACAAAGGACGAAAGTAAAAATCAGTTAGGTACAAAAAAAACAGATAGCAGAGAGAAGGGATTTTTGTGTGTGTGTGTGTGTGTTGTTTTTTTTAATAGTTTCTTTCCTTTTTCTTGTTTTGAGAGAAAGGGAAAAAATGGAAGTAAAAGATGGCCAGATCTGTCAACAAAGAAGAATGGAAGACAGGTCCTGTGTCTTAAGTGTTGTGAAAAGAGAAAAGAGGGGAAGCTCTGGAAAGTTCTGGGGATGTTGTCATTGACATTCGAGCCTGTTCTCCACAGAGTTCTTCAAACACAGGCCAGCCAGCACAGCCACCAGTGTTTTTGTGCACCTCCCTACACACACACACATACTGTACACACACACACACATACACACACACACAAAACACACGCACACACGCACATGGAGTTCTCGGCCATCTGGCCAAGAGGCGTGCAGGCAAAGCCTCGGCCGGCCTCGGGGCCTCATGTGGTGCGGCGTCAGGGGCCTTCGCTGGCCCAGGCATTTTACCCAGAACCCCCTGCAAACTGCTGTTGGCCACTTTCAAGTCCTTGATCAGGAGAGAGGGGGGATCTGGGCAGCCAGAGGCTATCACAGCCTGAGGACTGGAGAGAGAGAGGGAGAGAGAGAGAGAGAGAGAGAGAGAGAGAGAGAGAAATAAAGAGAAGAAAAAGAGAGAGAATGGCAGGAGGTGAGTAAGGAAGGGAAAACAAAGGAAGGAAGCAGGGGACAGGGTAAATAAAGAGGATGAGAGAGGGAGGGAGAAAAAGAAAAGAACAGGATGAATCTCAAAAAATAAGAAAGAGAAAGAGGGGGCAAAAAAAAGATTAGGTAAAAGGGGGAGGGAGGGAAGGAAAAGTTAGAAGCTGTGAAAAAGTGAAACAAAGTACACAGCAAAAATTGGAGAGTTACAGTTTGGAAGTTGATTTTAAACGGAGTGTTAAATCCAGGTGTCCAGATTTGAGGTTATTTCACATTTTGAAAGTGTTAATTTAACTCTGGAGAGTGGGGAGCCATATAAACCCTCAAGAGTATCAACCCTGTGGGAGTTAATTCAACACTGGTCTTTTTGCTGTGTAATATTGAGGAAAGAAGGGTAGACGTAGGCAGTAGATGACAGAGAGCTGGCGCTGAAGACTAAAGACTAAAACAGCCAGTGCAGGGAAAGAACAAGAAATAAAAGCTCAAATTTTAGGATTGAGTTTTAGTTAAGAATTGTAGTGGAAGTGATGCTATTATTAGCATAGTGCCTATTATCTGCCATTTCTGTTGCTGTTCCACTTCAAATGAGGCTTTTCCCAGTGAAAAAGAAGTTATCTCCGTAAAAATAGGCAAATTCAGCTCATGTCAACCTTTGGTTTGAGTAAATGAGTTTATAATGTTTATTTTAAACTGATTTTGCATCCAAATGTCTCTCACCACCCGGCCGATAATGAGGCTTGCTTACGCTGAGGGCAGCATCAGAAGTTTAGGTCTGGATGCTGGGAGCGCCACAAAGAGGGTGAGACAAAAGAAGAGAAGCAAAAAGAGAGGAAGGACAAAAAAAGAAAGAGAGACAGCGAGGTGGGTGAGTGCACACACACAGAGACAGAGGAGAGAGGAGAGAATGATATTAACCAAAGCGGTGGAAAGAAAAAGAGGGAGGATTGGATGGGGAGCGGAGAAAGGGATTAAACGAGGAGAGAAGAGAGGAAGAGAGAAGGGAAGGAGAAAGAGGGATGAGAGCAGAGGGGAAAGAGAGAATGAGGACAAGCGAGAAAGAAGAGAGAGACAAGAGAGAGGGAGAAAAGGAGAAAGGGAGTAGAGACGGGAAAGGGAGGAGAAAGGAAGGAGAGATGGAGGAGAGATGGAGGAGAATGGGATGAGAGATGGAGGAGAGAGGAGAGATGGAGTAGAATGGGATGAGAGATGGAGGAGAGAGGAGAGATGGAGGAGAGAGGAGGAAGAGATGAGAGATGGGGAAGAAAGGAGAGAGGGAGGAGAAAAGGATTAGAGACGGAGGAGGGAGGGGAAAAGAATGAGAGATGGAGGAGAGATGGAGTAGAATGGGATGAGAGATGGAGGAGAGAGGAAAAAGGGATGAGAGATGGAGAAAAGGAGGAGAGATGGAGGAGAGAGGAGAGAGGTAGGAGAAAAGGATTAGAGACGGAGGAGGGAGGAGGAAGGGATGAGAAATAGAGGAGCAAAGGAGGAGAGATGGAGGAGGGAGGAGGAAGGAGAGAAAGGGGTAGAGGAGAGGAGGGGGGGAGGGGTCTGTGATGGCCGACAGCAGCCCCCAGGGGTCATGAATGTTTCAGCAGGCCGTGCATCCACAGGGTGCAGGGACTCGTACAGGTGTAAGGAAGCAGGTTGTCGCAGACATCTGTTCATCTTCGACAACCCCAGGGGGTATACACACACACACAAACACACAGACACACACACAGACACACACACACACACACACAAACACACGCACACACACACAAACACACAGATGCGCAGACCCAGAGACACACACACACACAGACGCACAAAAACACAGTCACAAACAAAAATACACACAAAAAAAAATCAGACTGTTGGATCGCCAGCAGATGTAGTTTTTTCTTTTTTTCGGAAAAGCACTGCAACATTTTTTCCCCCAAGTTTTTTTCTCTGCCCCCGCTCGTGGTTTTTTTTTTTTTTGCTTTTTCCACACTTTTTTTTTTTTTCGAGTCTCACATTTTCTTGCCTGGGGCAGCGTCGACACCAAAGGTAGAGTGGGGGTGGACACAGCTGCATGGCTCAAACTTGCCCCAGGCGCAAATAAAGAGATCTGATGCGCTTTGACTGAGTTGCCGGGGCGACTGGGGAGGCAGAGATGTACTTCAGAGCCAACTTCGGCGCGGCAACATCTGCCATCAAGTTACCCAGCGAGCAGCAAGGGACAGCAGGTAGCAGAGGAAAGAAGAGGAGAGGAGAGGAGAGGAGAGGAGGGGAGGGGAGGGGAGGGGAGGGAGTGTGTGTGTGTGTGTGTGTGTGTGTGTGTGTGTGTGTGGCCTGTGTGTGTGTGTGTGTGTGTGTGTGTTTAGGGGATTGCCCTGCTCTGCAGCTGAGCGTTCTTTTTTAGTTGCTTTCCTCTATTTTACTCAACTCTGTCTTTCTTTTTTCTCTCATTCTCTTACTCATTGTTCCTCTCTCTCTCTCTCTCTCTCTCTCTCTCTGTCTTTCTCTCTCTGTCTCTTTCTCTTTCTCCACCTCTCAGACTCGTTTTTTCACCTTTCTCCCTCCCAGGTTTTCTGACTACCTGTTTTTCTTTTTCTCCCTCTCTCTCTCTCTCTCTCTCTCTCTCTCTCCATGTAATCCCTTCTATCTCTATCTTTCTTTTTCCCTCTCTCTCTTTTTCTCTCTCTCTCTCTGTCTGTCTCTCCCAGGTTTTATGACTACCTGTTTTTCTTTTT
>CM050217.1:26367500-26375000 GCA_027475355.1 Coilia nasus
CATTCATTCCATTCCATTTGGTACATGTACATTGTAATAACTAAATAAATCTATTAATGTGACCTTGGAACAAGCAGCATGGTGACACCCTGACAGTTGTGCAAAGTTACTTGGAAAGTACTGAAGGTCACGGTGAGCTACTTGTCATACATGGATTTTTCCACCCTTCAAATATTGAAATTAAATGTGTTGGACAAAAAAACATCTTCCAAACACAAACACAATGACAAATGGGAATCACTCACTTTAAAAACAAACAAATATGCGGTATCGACTAGAATCGCTGACAGCAACCTTCAAGGACTGGTGTGATTTTTTTTGTCCTTCTAAAGTAGATGCCTATTAATCACTTTCACATTTAAGACAATGCCAGGGTGTGAACTGCTTGTGTTCTATCAATATGCCATTTCCCATTAGGAGCGATGTAGGTCGCACTAATGACAGTGGTTTATAATCTAACATAATCACCTTAATGATAATGCCAGCGACACCCATTCATCAGCAGTCACCACTCATTATGACCAGGTAATGAAACCTGCTAATTGACGGACAGTTGTCGTGGTAACACCAGTACAGACACGATGTTCTTTGAAGGAGAAGTCTGAAAAGCCTAGTGACTGTGAAACAGTGCTGAATTCTATCATACGCTTAATTAGTGCAGGTTGAAAAGAATGCGTAGATGTAATGCGACACTGTTAGCCTTCTTGTAGTGTCAGGGGCCCAAATGAATGAAACAGTGACAAAGGAAAGTGTTTATTAGGGAGCCCCAACATGGATATCTCCTGAAGGCTGGTTTTGTGTCAGTGTATGAGTGCATATTAGATATTACATTGCCCATTGTCATGGGTTTTTATGATATATTGTTATTTACATATATTTGTGATGATAACATTTCTGGTCATAGTGTGGAGGTCATCACTGCTATCCGTAAAGGTTGTATTAACATTCCTGCATCTGCATGAGTGTATTAAACAAACACTAAGTAGTTATTTCAACCTCAAAATAATGTTTCCAAAATCGTTTCAGTGGTTCATCAACTTTTAACTGAGTAAAAGGCACTTCTGAATTCACTTTGCTTATACAATAACCGCACTAAGTAAGTTTGGAGGAGCGGACCGTTTCTATGTAGTTCGAATGAGAGACAATTCCACTTTCAGCCTTTAGGGCGCCCTGAAAACTACTAAGTGTTGCTTTAAGTGGGCAGTCTGGTAGACTCAGTGGACAGGGTCAGCTTATGGTTCTAAACAGGCATTCTCTCTCCCTTTGTCACTCTTTCAGACTCAGATTGAGTCACCCACTCATTTCCTGTTTTTCTCACTCTCCTTCTTCTCCTTCTCTTACCCATCTCTCTTTTTCTGTGTTCTTCTCTCTATCAAGTACTGTTTTCATTCTTTCTCACCATTCTTATGTGTTTTCCCCTTTTGCCTCTGTCTTTCTTCACATTGTCACATCTATCTATCTATCTATCTATCTATCTATCTATCTATCTATCTATCTATCTATCTGTCTGTCTGTCTGTCTGTCTGTCTGTCTGTCTGTCTGTCTGTCTGTCTGTCTGTCTGTCTGTCTGTCTGTCTGTCTATCTTGTCCACGTCTCTGTCTCTTGCCCTGTTTTATCTGTCTCTCTCTGTGCTCTTCCCCCCTTCTCTTTCTTCCTCTCTCTCTTACTCTCTCTCTCTCTTTATCTCTCTCTCTCTATCTCTCTCTCCCTCTCTCTCTCTCTCATGGCCTGTGTGTGTGTGTGTCGGGGCTGTCACTGGTCTTTCTCTCTCTCTCTCTCTCTCTCTCTCTCTCTCTCTCTCTCTCTCTCTCTCTCTCTCTCTCTCTCGTGGCCTATGCCTGTGTGTGTGTGTGTGTGTGTGTGTGGGGGCTGTGCTGTGGCTGGGCTGGTGGGCCGTGACGGCGGGCCTAATGAAGACGTAGCCGTGTGGACAGCAGGTTTCTGAAGGTTACCCTGTCTGTGCAGGGGGAGGCCATAAAGGATGAAGCCGCTGATGGCACGCGACATCCCCCGCTTCAGACCCTGATGCAAACAGCCCCTAATGAAGGGTGGAGGGGTGGGGGGGGTCGGGGGGGAACCGGGGTGTGTGTGTGTGTGAGTGAGTGTGTGTGTGTGTGTGTGTGTGTGTGTGTGTGTGTATGAGTGAGTGTGTAGGAATAAGGAGGGCAAGGGCACTGACCAAGAGGATGATGTCTCAGATATCACCTGTATATAGCACACAATGTTTGTGTGTGTGTGTGTGTGTGTGTGTGTGTGTGTGTGTGTGTGTGTGTGTGTGTGTGTGTGTGTGTGTGTGTGTGTAAAGGCCTTGTTGGTGGTCTCATTCTTGCTTGCTCAGTTCTACACTACTGTCATAGCTATGAGTAAGAGATTGGAAGACTACTGCCTCAGCTTTCTAAACAGATTGACACTACATCAGACAGCAGCGCACACAGACAGACAGACAGACAGACATGCAAACAGACAGAGAGATGTACTGTACACACACATAGATTGACAGGGTCAATTCAGCGAAACATTTTCCTGTACCCTAATGAGCACAGCCGCTGTGTGTGTGTGTGTGTGTGTGTGTGTGTGTGCGTGCGTGTGTGTGTGTGTGTGTGTGTGTGTGTCTGTATGTCTGTGTGTGTATGTCTGTGTGTCTGTATCTGTATGGGCTTGTGTTGAGTGTGTGTGTGTGTGTGTGTGTGCGTGTGTGTGTGTGTGTGCGTGTCTCTGTTTGTGTTTGTGTGTGTCACCTAACACCTGTAGAAGTCAGATCTACACAGAGTGAAATGTGATTGTAGCCTCATCCATGCCAAAAAGCATAGCATCACTTAATTGTACATACATGCTATATACGTAGAACCTGGCAGGCGTTTCTGTAAATCAGTCTATTGCATTACAATCAACTTAGCAGCTGTGACAAAGTTGAACACAAAATGATGCCACTCTGGCCCAACAGATCTGCAGCCAAGAGACAGCACAGCACGCTGGCTTATTAGGCAGAGCACGCTGGTCTCTGTGTTGGCCACAGATCAAAGCCCAGGCCCCTGCAAATCATTCGCCCCAGCCCAGGCCTCACACACTGTGTGAGCGTTTAAAAAAAAAAAGAAAACAAATATAAAAATCTGGAAACAGAAACTATTAGATGTGTAAAAAGTCACCGCGCATTTCAGAGTACGTGTTAGAAAATGGCTGTTAGTGGGCATAAAAGGAGCCATGCATTAAAATATGGAAACAGAAACCGTTAGATGCGTAAAAAGTCAGCATGCATTTTGGAGTCAGTGTTAGAAAATGGCTGTTGGTGGACATGAAAGGACCCGTGCATTAAGCATTCCACCCCTACTCACCCCCCGACATCTCTCTCCGCTTGGTGGAAACTGTTCTTGACGTACAGTACCACACGCAGAAGAGCAGATTTGTGGAATCTGCTAGGCAGCAAATTAATGAGCATATGAAGACCACATCAGTTACATGACGACCTGTTTTATTCTAATGTATTCATTTAAAAGAGAAAAAAATACATTTCATTTTCATGAGCAACTGTCCACACGAGCCGATAGCAGTTAACACATGGTATTCTGCACGAGTTTTCCTCGGCTCAATATGCTCAGGGATATGCACTCGCATCCTTCACGTCTCCCCTTCCCAATGAAGAAGGTTTAGCCGACGGGGGAATCAACGAACGTGACCCTGCGGAGCGCTGGAGAAATGAGCGAATGTTCTCGGCCATATTGCTGCATATTTTACTGCTAATGTCGCGTCTGCGGACGAAAGGTGCTCGCTCCAGGCAGAGCCTGCGTGGCTAGCAGATGAGCATATGCAAATCAATTACGTAGCTGCCCTGGCCCGTCAGAAGCCTGGAAGCCTGTGGGGGGGAAAAGATCTCTCAGACGTCTTCAGAGGAGAGGTGGATTGTGAAAATCCATGGTACAGTACATGTCTCTGAAGCAGGAAAGGGGCGAAGGTTGCAAGTACACCAAGGGCCAGTCCTTATGCATACATTAGCTGAAGAGGCCAAATAACATTTATTCCTTTTGCTGTTCTTTTCTGCCTAAACCCTTCTCAGTGAAATAATGTATAACTGGGAGAATGATTTAGACAAAGGTATAATACAGCTATAGTGTGATGAGGTGCGATTACTGAAAAGATGTTTTTGGTCATTGCTACCAACAAGAGGCAGCAAAATGCACCATCTGTGTTAACTTTAACATGCAACCCATATGTCTTTGGAAATGCCCTTCTGCAATCAGCAGAGCACACTGAACACTGGAGCAGAGGGTAGTTTATATGTAGGCTCTTTAATGGCAAAGGTTGCGGGGACATTAAGAGTGCATGCTACAGCAATCCCTGGTCATTTTGGGGCTGCTCAGTTTCACTGCTGCAGATGCCTTCAACCTCAGGACCTTAAATTTGCTGCAAGTTGGACTGCATGACATATAATGTATATCTTTGTACCTGTAAATTAAGCAATTATTGAATGGATAAAATGGCATTTGTGTTTGCTATCAGAAAAGCTCTTTTGAGTGTATGAAAGCAGTAGAGAGGGTGATTATTCCCTACTACATTACAGAGTTTATATTTAGAGTTTTCTATGTGCTATGTGTGACAATATAATTTACATAATGCTTTCTGCGCCAGTCAGTCTGCAGTGGCTCTGTGCTTACATGGACAACTGGGCTATAAAGGCCTGTTATACTAGACCCACTGTTGCCCCCAAGTCCAGTGTCTGGTTCTTATCACTGGTTAGACACTGGCAGGCATTAGTATTGGCTCATACTAGACACAGGGGCTGGGAAAAAAGGTTCCCCTCTCCCTGTTCCCCTCTCTCTCTACTGGGTGTGCTCTGTCAGCTTTGGCTATGGGGACTCTCTCGTGACCATTTTCAATGACAGCCAAAATGCAACCGTGCAATGTATCTGTACATATTTGCCCTTGGTGACCAAGTAATAGGTTTGTTTTTCATCCTTTTATTATGCATCATTTTTAGCTGGTTGAAGTCCCCTACATGTAGTGTCTATGCATTGTTTGTGTGTGTGTGTGTGTGAGAGAGAGAGAGAGAGAGAGAGAGAGAGTGTGTGTGTGTGTGTGTGTGTGTGTGTGAGAGAGAGAGAGAGAGTGAGAGATAGAGAGAAAGAGAGAGAGAGAGCGTGTATGTGTGCGCGCGCATGTGTGTGCGTGTGTGTGAGAGTGTGTGTGTGTGTGTGTGGTTGTGTGTGGCACAGTGGTTTAAGAAATGCTGTGGTGGTTTTGGCTGTATTGATACTGGTACCCCCTGCTGATACCCCCTACACTCACTACAGACACACACATACTGTTTTAGTGGACTCTTAGGGACCTTGCTAGGTCTACAGCTGACCTGAGGACTGACTCCTCATTTATCTACACTGAGCAACTGACCTGATGTTACATTTGTAAATATGACTGTCCAAAAAGGCATCCAGACTTTAAAATTTAGAACTATTTGAACTTACCAGACCCAAACCCTAGGACCAACTATTGTTGTCATAAATATGATAAATCTAATATGATTTCCTTAAAACATTAACAACAGCATTATTAACTAGAAAAGCACTGAGAGAGTGCAGACCTCTGCCATGGCAGCTCAGATCACCACCAAAATCTAATCACTTTTAAGTTCCCATTTTGGAAATTGAAAATGTCATCAAAATCCATCCATAACTTTTTGAGTTATGTTGCTAACTAACAAACCAACAAACAAAAGCAGATGATTACATAACCTCCGCTGGCAGAGGAAAAAAATGTAATACTATGAAATTTCATATGCAGTTTCACTAAACTGTCAGCGTTTGGATCTCTGTGTAGCATCCTGTGATTTAGACTAGAGGATGGGATGGCTGTAATTAGACCGAAGTGGGTTTTTGCTGTCAGTGAAGGATTGTTACCAAGGCAAGGAAACACCTGCTCTTCAGACTCAGAATGGAAGTGTCAACTCTGATTACAGAGGCAGTGTCATTACATTGGCCCTCCTCACATACAGTACACACACACACACACACATACACAGACACACACACATACACGGACACACACTCACACACACACACACACACATCACTGAGTGGAAGATTCCTCTGTTTCCAGTGGATCACACACGCCTGCTCTCCACAGGTGTCCGCTGTCATAAACACCCCACAATTAGCAGCAGCAACTGTCTCCCGCCAGAACTACCTCTTTCAGCAGCCATACCTGCCGTTTGCTGTGAATAATTACATCTGTCCGTCAATCCGCTGTTTTTCTGACTGTGCGCAATGTGGGATCCGAAGTAGGGATTGATTGTCATTTTTCAGATCGACATATCCTGAGCACGAAGCTCACTTCAAACACAGGAGCACTGCAGAGAGGAGCTTAAGGTCTCATTCCGCTAGAAACCATTTAGTACTTGCTGTTTTTGAAATACGACAGGTCACTCCGAGTTGCATGTGAAAATGTTCTTCTACCCCGTTTGCCTCCATTAGTCAATGAAAGTAAATGGACAGAAAAACGAGCAAATAGGGAAAAGGCCAACAAAGTCACGTAAGGAGTCTCGGAGGAGTCTTGTTGCAGCACATATTCACTTAGCGAAATATGTGTGTTCGTTTAGAAAGTTTAAATCTTCTATTTGGTGTGCAATGACCAAATGGGCTTTGAATGATTGTAGCCTGTGATTAGCATAGCCGAGAACCTGTCATTCTCCCTCTCCATCTCCTCCACCAAATTAGAACAGCCTGTAACAGGAGTACTAGACCTTTAAGGCTAATATGCCTGTGTCGGTGCCATTGGTTCCTGGCCTACAATACGTTCCCCTTCCCCTGTCACCACAGGACGAATTAGGCAGGACAACCCCAGACCAGCTCACCCCGATTAGCTTTCTCTTGTCACTCCTCTGGCAACTAGGGCTGCTGCTGAATGACTTACGATATTGTCAGCAGTGACTGGCTAGGACTGTTTTCATTCTTTTCACATTACGCAATCAATTCTTCCTCCAAATGCATTTTTTCTTTCAGCTGGTCTTTGCAGAGGCCTTGCAAAGCCTTGCTCATGAAGATGTATGATGTTGATATCATTACACACTCACTGAAGTCATACTGGCAGAAAAAAGGAGCACTAGGTTATGATGGAGAGGCAGAACAACTGAGTAGCTAGCACAACAGTACTACTAAAATGGTGGACAATGCCTCTGCAAAGACAAATTCCCACAGACATTAGAAAGTCCTTTTACCATCTTTATAGAGATCCTTCAAGAGGGGTCAATTGAGTTCAATTATTCCCTGTTATTTTGTACTGAAGAACTGGGTTGTTTGGCTGCAATGATGATTCAACATAACAGTGATAACCTTGAGATGGTTTGTGCATAGCACAAGGTAATGCTTCTCCTGAAATCCCGTTGTCTGCGCTTTTAAATCTAGTTCCATTGTAGCTTAGCTGAGTAAACATCTAAACAAAAATGTTTAGATATTGGTAAAACAAAGACAGCATGCAAGTATCACCTACAGTATTAAAGTGCAGAGTGGAGT
>CM050217.1:26377500-26385000 GCA_027475355.1 Coilia nasus
GTGTGTGTGGTAGAGTGAGAGCTCAGTACAGCGAGCCTAGAGCAGCAGCACCCCCACTGGTCTGTGCTACCCTCATAAACACTCACCTGCTTATTTACTATGCACATCACCATGCCTCACTACACACACACACACACACACACACACACACACACACACACACACACACACACACACACACACAAGCCGCCCCAGTCAAAGCAACAAGATGTTTTATCACCAGGGTGGTGTTCCGTGCGAGAGCCCACAGCGTGGGAGAGAAGGCGTGTGTGTGTGTGTGTGTGCGCGTATGTGTCAGCGTGTGTGTGTGTGTGTGTGTGTGTGTGTGTGTGTGTGTGTGGGTGTTGGTGTGTGTGTGTGTGTCAGTGTGTGTGTATGAGTGTTTGTGTATGTGTGTGTGGGTGTGTGTGAACGTTTGTGTGTGAGGGTGGGGGGGGGGGGGGGGGGGGTGGCAGGGGATCCTATTTATGTGCAGGATGTTTTTTTAATGGCATGGCATAAATAAAGAGTTTTCTCTGCTGCAATTTAAAGCGGTTAACATTTTGCCATAAAGTGGACTTTACCCACGCATAAAGACAGAAGGTCACAGTAAATCAGCCTGCAAGGAAGACACATTTGCATATTTATATGAGCTCTGTGTGTGTGTGTGTGTGTGTGTGTGTGTGTGTGTGTGTGTGTGTGTGTGTGTGTGTGTGTGTGTGTGTGTGTGTGTGTCACTGTGTGTGTGACTGTGTGTGTGTGTGTGTGTGTGTGTGTGTGTGTGTGTGTGTGTGTGTGTGTGTGTGTGTGTGTGTGTTATGGAATCAAACATGGAATCACACACTGATGTATTTAAGACATGAATGCAGTGCTTGTCAATGGAATATGAATATATGATTTTTTGTTCACAGTTTATTTTAAGCCTATGCCTGCATTTACATCATATGAGTAGCTCAGATATCACAAAGATTAGCATCTGAGAAACCTAGCTCTCTGAGCTCTGAGACTCTAAAATCCACGTAAACAAGCAAAAAAACTAAAAAATAATGTTGTCATGGTAACTATAAGAAATGTGTAGCAAAGTGGAAGTGTGAATGTCCTGGAATGGTTGACCTTTGACCTAGTGGAATGGACTGTACCCAGGATCTCTCTGGCTAGGCTCACCCAGGGCACCAGCTCGGCCATGTGCATGTCTTTGTGTGTTCCTCTTTCTGTGTGTGTGTGTGTGTGTGTGTGTGTGTGTGTGTGTGTGTGTGTGTGTGTGTGTGTGTGTGTGTGTGTGTATGTGTGTCAGACAGAGAGACCACCATGGGTGGCCAGCATGCCTGGCACGAGCCTAACATTACATCGGACTAAGACACACACACACACACACACACAGACACACACACAGGCAGGCACACACACACACACAGGCAGGCACGCACACACACACAGGCACGCACGCACACACACACACACATACACACACACACACACACACACACACACACAGGCACGCACGCACACACACACACACACACACACACACACACACACAGGCAGGGACGCACACACTTGCTGCTTGCTGTGCTTCGTTCTGACAGCTCAGTCCAATTTCCGGCGCTGCTGTCACCAGCATGCATCTCCCCACACACACACACCACCCTGACCCCATTCCACAACACACTGCTGGACACAAAGAAGTGGGGGTGGGGGCACTGCACTTGCACCTTCATTTAAGGACACACACACACACACACACACACACACACGCACGCTAGCACATAGAAAAACACACTTCCACACTGATATATGCATACTGTATGTCACATATTCTCCTTCTCTCATCTCTCGATTCTCATACTCATTTTCTCTTTCCTACCAACACACAGATCACACAAACACACTCCTCCATTTTACCATCCCTTTTGGTCTCTCTTTCTCCCTATCTGTCTCTCTGTCTCTCTCACTCATGTTCTCTCTCTCTTTCTTTCTTGCTCTCTGTTTCCCCACACACACACACACACACATTTTACTATTGTGCTTGTGAGAGCCATAGTAAGCCCTTCCCAAGGTGCAGTCATTCTCACTCAGCCAGAAACGATCATGTTGTTAGCGCTAATGAATCACTCACTAGCTAATCAATCCCATTTAGCCTAATTACACTCCAGGAGTTTCACTACTGCGCGAGTGTGTGCTTTTAATGGGATAGCAGAGCCTGCCACGTCCTTTTTTTGTGTGGGTTTCCTTGGTGATGGCACATTCGAGGCCAATAAAGAGAGGTGTTTAATAAAGTGACTGCTGCAGTGCTGAGCATGATGGGTACAGAGAGAGAGAGAGCCAATCAGAGAGCAGATGCTGAGGATAGGACAGGAAGTGGCAGCCTCTGCACTGACCTACACAGGAAGTGAGGTCATTTATATGTCATTTATATGCCTCTGTCGTCTGCCCTGGACTGGTGTTCAGCCACAATTAGAAACACACACACACACACACACACACACACACACACACACACACTGTACAAACACACATGCACTCATACAGAGCCCATTCTCAGCCTTGATGCCACAAAAAGCTTTTGCCTGCTATGTGCATTTGTGTGTGTGCATGCACATGCGTGTGTGTGTGCGTGTGTGTGTGTGTGTGTGTGTGTGTGTGTGTGTGTGTGTGTGTGTGTGTGTGTTTGTGTGTGTGTGTGTTTGCGGAGAGATGCAATGAATTATGGTAATAAGCCAGCTGGGGAGTTGATGGTGTGGGGCATTGATGGTGTGTGGTGTCGGTGGTGTATTGGTGGTGTGTGGCGTTGGTGGTGTGGGGCGTTGATGGTGTGTGGTGTCTGTGGTGGGGCGTTGGTGGTGTGGGGCGTTGATGGTGTGGAGCATAGATGGTGTGTGGTGTTGGTGGTGTGGGGCGTTGGTGTTGTGTGGCGTTGGTGGTGTGGAGCATTGATGGTGTGTGGTGTTGGTGGTGTATTGGTAGTGTGTGGCATTGGTGGTGTGTGGTGTTGGTGGTGGGGCATTGGTGGTGGGGCAGGGCGTTGGTGCTGTGGGGCATTGGTGGTGTGTGGTATTGGTGGTGGGGCAGGGCATTGGTGGTGTGTGGCATTGGTGGTGTGGGGTGTTGGTGGTGTGGGGCATTGGTGGTGTTTTTGTGGTGTGTGGTATTGGTGGTGTGTGGTATTGGTGGTGTGTTGGTGGTGTGTGGCATTAGTGGTGTGGGGCGTTTGTGGTGTGTGGTATTGGTGGAGTGTTGGTGGTGTGGGGCATCGGTGGTGTGGGGTCTTGGCATCCGACAGAGATGTGCCACGCTGGTGGCGTTGCAGCGCTCACGAGTGAATGAGATGGATGGATGTGGAGGACATGGCGCTTCTCTCACCACAAGTGAACCCTCTCATGTCCATCTCATTGCCTGGCTGTATTCCAGTGAATCAGCCGTACGTACGTACGTACACACACACACACACACACACACACACACACACATACTTACATACACATACTGACATATACATATTCACACACCTATGCACGCATACCTGTATACATAGACACACACACACACACACACACACACACACATGCACACACACAAACCTCATCATACATCACATGATTATTTTATTCTGTTAAATTGTTAATGCTGACATAGACTGCATGATTGAGTGGAATGATAGTGGTTGTAATCTTGATTGGCCAAAGCTTTGATTTGATCTACATGTCCAAGCGTATGAGGCTTACGGCTTAGGTTGTTTGTGAGCCTGTGTGTATTTGTGTATGAGAGAGTGAACATGTTTGGGCTCATCAGACAGGGCGTTTGTGCTTGTGTGTATGTTTGTCTGGGCGCAGTTGCTGTTTTATGTTATTCACTCAGGCCACTCAGAGTGTGTGTGTGTGTGTGTGTGTGTGTGTGTGTGTGTGTGTGTGTGTGTGTGTGTGTGTGTGTGTGTGTGTGTGTGTGTGTGTGTGTCTATGTATGC
This sequence comes from Coilia nasus, assembly GCA_027475355.1. Classification (NCBI taxonomy): domain Eukaryota; kingdom Metazoa; phylum Chordata; class Actinopteri; order Clupeiformes; family Engraulidae; genus Coilia; species Coilia nasus. The sequence goes on from CM050217.1 coordinate 26,381,441, forward strand.
GGTCATGCATGCATAGGTGTGTGTATATGAGTATATAAGCATGTGTAATGTATGTGTTTGCATGTGTGTGCGTGTGTGTGTGTTTGTGTGTGTGTGTGTGTATGCGTGTGTGTTTGTGTTTGTGTGTGTGTGTGTAGTAAATGGGCTGTGTTTCTATGGTCTTGCATACTGATATATAGAAATGTGTGTATTGTGTTTGTTGCTGCTGTAAATTGTGTTTTTTTTCTTTCGTCCTTTGTGTTTTTTCTGACATGTTTCTTTTTCTGCAAGCTGTGTTTGTCTATTGAAAATTGTGTTGTGCGTGTTTTCTTTGTGTAGTTTCTATGCAGCACATGTGATGTGTGCATGTTGCTTGTGTGTGTGTGTGTGTCTGTGTGTGTGCCTTTGTCCTCATTGTGTGTGTGTGTGTGTGTGTGTGTGTGTGTGTGCATGTGTGTGTGCGATGTGTATATATGTCTAAATTGCGTGTGTTTGTGTGTGTACGGGTGTGCATGCATGTATGCATGTGTGTTCATGAGTGCATGTGTGTGTGCTCGTGTGTGTGCACGCGTGTGTGTGTGTGTGTGTTTTGTGAAGTGCAGTTATTTGGCTGGCGTTGGCGTGTGGCTCTGCCGCGGCTCCTCCATTGGATTCCACTTGGCCATTATTGCCATCTGTGCGTCCCCCGTGCTCCGTCTGTGAGATGGGCCGACGCGCCAGAACCACTGGTGCTGCCCGCTCACGCCGCCATGGACTCGGTGTGTGTGTGCGTGTGTGTGTGTGTGTGTGTGTGTATGTGCGTGTGCCTGCTCAAGCCCCCAAGGACTCGGTGTGTGTGTGTGTGTGTGTGTGTGTGTGTGTGTGTGTGTGTGTGTGTGTGTGTGTATGTGTGTGCCTGCTCAAGCCGCCATGGACTCGGCCCAGAGCCCTCAGCCAGAGCCGCCAGCGACCACCGCTTCACACTGCTCAGAACCACGGGGGTGGAGGGTGGGATGGCAGGCAAGGGAGTTTGTGTGTGTGTGTGTGTGTGTGTGTGTGTGCATGTTTGTGTGTATGTGTGTGTGTTGAGGGGGTCTTTATTCATGAAAGGAAGAGACCATGAAAGACGTGAAACAGGAAGTAAGGAGTGAGTGATTGCAGAAGAGTCTGTGGAGGGTTTGAGAGTTCTGATCTGGTGCAGCTTTGGGCCAAAACAGGGCCACATCGGGGCCACATTGGGGCCAGAAGGAGATACTAACTGGAAAAGGTCTGTAGCCTCACAGCCACATGGTCGCCAAGCACTGACACATGCAAACACACAAACAAACCAATAATAGGGGGGGAGATTGTCTGGGATGGTCACATGTGTATGAAGTCATTTCTTAACCTTTTTTTTTAATGTGAGTGAATCTTTCAGAGGCATGAAAGTTTTTGGAAACCTCCGCCAGCAGAGGTTATGTAGTCATCTGCGTTTGTTTGTTGGTTGGTTTGTTTGTTAGTTAGCAACAAAACTCAGAAAGTTATGGATGGATTTTTATTACATTTTCAGGGTAGGCCAAAAATGGTCTAACTTAAAAGTGATTACATTTCGGTGGTGATCCGGATCACCATCTGGATCCAGGAATTTTTTATAGGATTCTTCACCGTTGTGAGATTGAACTGAGCTGCCCTGGCGGAGGTCTGCACTTTCTGAGTGCTTTTCTAGTCTGTGAATAAGGACCTATTTCGCAAACGGTATACAGACAGTAGTGTAGGAGTGTTTGTTTCCTGTTATTCTATTATATTTTATATTATATTATTATATTTCAGGATGTGCTGAGACAGTAGTCAGCCCTGGTTGTCTGAGAACATATATGTTGGTAAATAGTCATTGAACAGTCATTGAACTTTGTGGCGTCACAGGGCCATGGGAACAGTAATGTGTAGGGTGAATAGGGTGCAGCATTTTACTGCATGGTAATAATGATGGAGTACCCCCACCCTCATCCCACCTCACACCCCTCTCTTTGCCCCCCTACATACTCCTTTCTCCACAATCCAGCCATCAGCCTCAGGTCAATTAAGAAGTCACCTTGACTGTTATGCCCAATTCACATTACTCGATTTCAATATGATTTTGCCTCGAATTTGTTGTGACCGACACATTTCCAGCATTGTCACTGACTCCGATAGGTCGGGCATCGCATCGAACGTGAGTGGTTCTCACAATGTGACATACTTAACGACCTGCGTTGTTTTTCGTCTGCTACCTAATACGACAGCCCGACAAAAACACTAGCATGTCAGAATTTTGTCGCGAGTCATATATATGAGGAGTCCTGTCACCAGCAGTCAATAGAAACCATACAATGACGAATCATTGTCTTGCAGTGTGGCCAGTCTCTTGAGCAAGAAGTGTAAAGAATTTGTGGTTCTAAGATCTTATAGTGTGACATGGTCAATCGTAAACAGCATCATAAAACACAAAAAAATCGTACAGTTGGACCCTGCCATAAAAAGAACGTACAATAACAGTGTACAGTAAGCCACCAGAACGTATTAAATTTAGAAAAAGCCAAATGTGGTTGATTCTGGGCTGAACTGGCTGGTTGTCTCTTTACTACGCATGCCCTGGCTGGCTTTTACTGAGCGAAGCCTGGCTGCAGTCTTGCCAACATGGCCGACCCATTTTGGCTTCATGTCTTCAGAACGCAAGAGCACAACACCATGTTGTCCGTCTTCTTTATGGTCACCGGTTGGGTAGCAAGGCCATATTGGTGATCAGATGTATTTTATGGCCTCTCGTATAATCTATACAGTACGTGATCCCAGCCCAGTATGAGCCCCTGTCAGTGACGTTATACCTGTAAACGAGCCCCATTGGAGATGTGTGTGTGTACTCAAATTGTTCTGCCCAAATTTCTCTCTTTGTCTCTGTTTCTGTGTGTGGTTGTGTGTGTGTGTGTGTGTGTGTACAGTGGTTTACAGTCTTGTGAAATGAGGTGCTAACAGGCCTATGGACTGTGACTACCTTTAATGGAAACAATCTTTCTGTATAGAACCTATATTATATTCTCCATGCTTTCACTGTATGCCTCTCTCTCTCTCTCTCTCTCTCTCCCTCTCTCTCTCTTTCTCTCCCTCTTACACACACAGTCTTTGTCTTTCTGTCTTTTGTGTTTCTCTGTCTCCATCTCTCTCTCTCTGTCTCTCTCTCTCTTTCTTACACACACACTTTGTCTTTCACTCTGTCTTTCTATCTCTCTCTCTCTCTCTCTCTCTCTCTCTCTCTCTCTTTTCTCCTTCTTGTCTGTGGGTGCTGTGTTCCCTGCTCTGTGCTGTGCTCGGTGTTGGGGTGTGTGTGGAGTGGAGTGGAGCGGAGTGGAGTGGAGTGGAGGCGAGCTGTGGCTGTGGCTGAGGCTGGCTGAGGCTGGACGCCGGTACTGCAGCCCAGATGGCCACGAGGAGCTGAGTGGGCCTCCCAGGACCAGACGACAGGCTGGGTGTGTGGGGGGTGGCTGTGTGGGTGTGTGGGGGGTGTGGTGGAGGGTAGAGGAACGGGAGGGACTTTTGAGATGGGGCGGGGGTGGGGGGGTGAGAGGGTGTGTTTGTTGGATAGGGGT
>CM050217.1:26392500-26402500 GCA_027475355.1 Coilia nasus
CCAACAGCATAGCAACGTGCCTCCCTGTGTGTCTAACGCACAGGGCATCACTTCCAATAAGCATTCCCATCAGTTACGAGATCTTTAAGGATATAGATACAGCTGTCTCAACGCTGCCAGACTCGCCGTAGCACATTTCCAAAAGCCTCCCTCTCTCTCTCTCTCTCTCGCTATCTCTCTCTCTCCATCTCCCTGTCTTTCTCTGTTTCTCTGTGTCTGTCTGTCTGTCTCTCTCTCTCTCTCTCTCTCTCTCTCTCTCTCTCTTCTGCATCCCAGCCCACTAGTTCTCCCTGCATGGGAATGAATATCAGAGTTTAATTATAATAATTAAAGACAACAGCAAGCAGCAGCCTGTGAAGATCCAGCTCCTCCTGCCTTTCAGGGCTCCTGTCATTGAGGGACCTATCACTGCACTGGGTGCTGTGCATTGCTGCCATAAAATACAATAAGTACTGTTCATTCCCAGAAATCACCACACAAACATGCACACATACATACACACATACACAAACTCACGTACACACGAACACACACACACACACACACACACACGAACACAAACATACATACACACACGTACACACACACACACACATACACACACACGTACACACACTAATGCAAGCACACAGCAAAACACCCCGATGCAGGGCGTGATGTGTTTATTGTTAGAATGTCTGAAACATACTGTCAGGATGAGACAGCACAGGCGTGTGTGAGGGAAAGCGGAAATTTCGCAGGGGGTGGGGGCGACGGGCCAGGGCGGGGTGGGGTGGTGGGGTTTGGGGCGACGGGGGGTACGGGGTGGGGCTGTGGGGTTTGGGGCGATGGGGGGTACAGGGTTAGGTTTGGGGCGATGGGGAGTACAGAGGGGGGGGGGGGGGGTCAGTTTGGGGTGGGTGCGTAGCAGCTGAGAGAAAAGGCTGGAGCGATCGAGTCACTTTCGATAGGCTACTTCAGACACGGAATGGATATTGGAGTGGAAATCTGACAAAGCGCACGAGGCCTTTGACGGGAAGTGGTATAGACAATGACCAGTGGCGGGGTCAGTGGGACGTCTCCACGCAAGCGGGCAAGCTTATCAAATGACACTAAAAATAAGTTCAGCAACCATCAAGTTCGAAGGGGGGGGATGCCGGGTGCACCCTTTCCCCTGCGCTTGGTGGGCATGCAAGTGTGCGAAGGGGAGGGAGGGAGAGAGGGAGCGAAGGAGTGAGCGTGACCATCTAATTATTCCTTTGTTGTGTTCCCGTCACAATGTCAAGAGACATAAATAATTCCTTCGGCCAAATATCAACTCTACACAATGTTGTGAAATATATTTTGTAGAATTTTTTGATGTCTTGCATACTCGTGGCAACATTTGGCTCATATGCTTTTTTTGAGTGTGTGTGTGTGTGTGTGTTCGTCTCGTTTGGAGAGGTAAATATTGCACATGCTTTCCGATACATTTTCTCTTCATGTGAAACCAGAGAAGTGTTACTAACCCCTGTTAATGAGATATTTACATAGTGGTCACAACACAGCTTTTCACCCTAATAACTCATCACATGAAATTTAACAGCAATTTATCAAACCGGCCCATCTCCACAATGGACACAGAGAGATGATGCTGTAGCCACCTCGGTGTCAGTCAGATTTTACACACATCTTTTGTTCTTATATCACTGCTGCCTTTGGCAGTGGTATTGGTTATTGTTTTTCAAATAAATGCACCTTTTTTACATTTTTAGTTTGTAAATGTTATATTATTTTATAGTTTGATTTTTTAAGTATTAAGTTTTAGTATGGTACAGACATATGCACCAACATCATGAGCTTCATTTGTGACTAATTTGTCTCTGAAATTATCATTTTTAAACAAAAAAAACGATATATATAGTAGGAATTAAATGTAAATAAATACCTGGCCAAAAGCTGAAAATCTTAAAAATATTTTATTTAATATTTTTTTCCTGTAAAGAATGTGTTGAATAATATTGAATGTCAACTTTGCTGGCCTTACAATGTGCAAATGTGAGGTATAATTACACAATCAAAATAATTGCCATTTTTTTACATGAAAAAACAGCTGTACCTAAATTGTAGCACAATCTTGGAGCGTATTGTTTGAAGTTGACCAAATGTTTATAGATTGTAAAGAACTCAGTCAAACTTTTTATGCACTGTTTTTTTTCTATAATATTAAAATATCACTATTCACTTAAATTTCTGTGTTTTTTTTATGACTCACTGAAATATAAGCGTGCAATTCTGCTTAGTTTTATGGTTAAGTGCACACAGACATACACAGATTCAGCTCATACCATACAAGTGCTAAGCTAGACTTCTTCTGTTTGAATATAGTATGTAGACTGATAGTGCAAAAGAAATACACTCTGATAAACACATATTTTATTGTTTAGGATATTTAAAATCCATCTGTGCTATGCGACTTTATTATGTTATTATGTTGATCTTGCTCTGTGTCACTTAGAGAAAAGGCATTTCTATTATTGTACTCCCCCTCTGGTGTGCAGCTAGCCACTTGCTGTGGGCTACATCGGGAAGGACTGTTTTACACATTTACACTGCATGTGTGCGCCAGTAGTGCCGTAATGATACTGTACTTTAATTAAAGGAGATGTGCACAGCAGACAGCTGCACCCTCTGGTCTTAGCTCTCCTGCATATCTCTCTCTCTACACACACACACACACACACACACACACACTGACACATACACCCATATACATAAGTAAACATATATAGTAGCATGAATGTACATGTAAAGGGGATAATCTTTTCAACAAAAATATTCAGTAACACTTTATTTGAGGGTGTCTGTATAAGGGTGACATCATTTATCATGACATGACATGATATTGTGAATATTATTGACACCTCATTCATGTTTATGACTGTTGTCATTAAATGTCATTCGTTTTTTGCAATGTCTGCATCCTACAAAAATAGCAACTTAACATTACAAAAACCGAATGACACTTAATGGCAACAGTCATAAACATGAATGTTATGTCATTAATGTTCATGATATGTCTCATGTCATGTTTATAACATGCTAATGTCACTCTTATGTAGACACCTTCAAATAAAGTATAACCAAGTGTGCTTTATGTAGTCAAAACTAACAAATATGTTATTTATATGTACTGTATAATTAGTAATATATATACATATATATATTACACACACACTGTAACACACACTGACCTTAGAATGATTATCAAACTTCACTATTTATAATGTCAGACTATATATGAATAGCCTACTCAAAATAATGTTTCCATGATTTTCTGTGCAGTTGGAAAGCAGTTTGTGATGCTAAACGCCCGGGGTTAAAAAGCAGCCCCATTCTGTTACTATAGCGATGGAACATATGACTACTGTGACTGACAGCAGACTTCTGAGTGTTCCCACAACACCTGTGTCCTGTTAGTGCAGTAAGCATGGCCAGGGGAACTGAAGCACTGAATATTTTTCCTTAGTAGAAAATGCGTCCTTACATATAATAGTGACTAAATATTTTCATGGTTGAATAGGTGGCTATGTTATGTGGGTGAGCACATGGCATGACAAATATAATGGCAATAAATAATATACAACCTTTTGTGATTGATAATCAAAAATGGCAAAACTCTTTTTTACTACTATTTTAATGAAGCCATAGCTACTCTAATGCTTTCCACATACAGATCATGGTACAGTTTTTGTACAGACAGATACGCTAATACTCTGCAACACAGATTACCTTATGAAGACTTTATTAAATCTAATACCCCAATATAGTTAAGACTAAGGTTGATCCTGAAGGCCTGTCACACTCTTGGAGTGTGTGTGTGTGTGTGTGTGTGTGTGTGTGTGTGTGTGTGTGTGTGTGTGTGTGTGTGTGTGTGTGTGTGTGTGTGTGTGTGTGTTAGATCATGGGCTTTGTGTGTGTGTGTGTGTATGTGTTGGATAATGGACTGTGTGTGTGTCTGTGTGTGTGTGTGTGTGTGTGTGTGTGTGTGTGTGTGTGTGTGAGTGTGTGTGTGTGTGTGTGTGTGTGTGTGTGTGTGTGTGTGTGTGTGTGTGTGTGTGTGTGTGTGTGTGTGTGTGTGTGTGTGTGTTGGATCATGGGCTGTGTGTGCTCTCTTGGCCTGTCTGTCCCAGCCTGGCTCTGCTCCACTGCTGGCTAGCAGTGCTGACGGATAAATAATAACACACACACACACACTAAGACACACAGAGGCACCACACACATGCTCATCTAGACATGCCTATGGCCATTCTCCAGAACACACACACACACACACACACACACACACACACACAGTGTATACATGCAAAATTTGTGAATCAGTCTACACTCATGTTCTGTCAAACACACTGAAGATATGCAAGCTATTCACAGATACATTTTAACATCACTTATTTAACAGCACATATAAGCCAGACACATACATGTAATATGGACCTTTACAGTATATCAAAGTCAATACTATTCAAAATTACTGTTTTATATTAAACCCATCAACTGGAGGGTTGTATTAAATTGTTGAGATAAGACTTCAAACAGAAATAAATATGACGATAAAAAACAATTGAGAATAATAAAGAATTGTATTAAATAATGATTGTATTAAATTATGATTGCAAAAAGGCAAAAAGGCCTGATGTGTAATGTTTTCTTACCCATCTCTTTGTCTGTCTGTCTGCCTCTCTGCCGCTCTCCTGCTATAGTGTGTGTGTGTGTGTGTGTGTGTGTGTGTGTGTGTGTGTGTGTGTGTGTGTGTGTGTGTGTGTGTGTGTGTCTGCTGTGAACCTCCCATGTGGATTTACCCTTTGGCATTCATTCTGACCAATCGACACGCACACATACGCACACATACGCACACACACACACACGCTCACTCGCGAGCGCACACACACACACACACACACACACACACACACACACACACACACACACACACACACACACACAGATGTACATATGTCCATAAATGAAAAGGGGAAAGGGCCTTGTTGCTGACCAGGCGCCATTTCACTGTGGGAGTCACTTGTTCCTCCTTTGCAACCAAATGGAGGCACACCTGTCAATAGTCTCTGCCACTCAGTCACACACATACATACACACACACACACACACACACACACACACACACACACACACACACACACACACACACACACACACACACACACACACACACACACAAACACACACACATACACACACACATACACACACGCGCACACATACAATCCCACCATACCCGGTGCCAGTCTGAAAAGGGCCATTCTCTTTACTGCATTCTCTTCACTGCCCTAATGAGAAGGCATCCTTTGCTTGCACACAACCACTACTTGTTCTGAGTGCACCTCCCTTCATTGACCGCTACGATAAAAACTCATGGAGAGGGGCTTGGGAGTTATTAGGCACACAAGGACCTGATGTTCTACTGGTTGTTACCTCCGCCAGCAGAGGTTATGTAATCACTGGCGTTTGTTAGTTTGTTTGTTAGTTAGCAACATAACTCAAAAAGTTATAGATGGATTTTGACGAACGTTTCATTGTAGGTCAAAAATGGGCTAACTTAAAAGTGATTAGATTTGTGGTGGTGATCTGAGCTCTCCTGCCGGAGGTCTGCGCTCTCTGAGTGCTTTTATAGTTAATAGTGTTGTCCAGCCCTGTGTTTGCCGCTACTTTAATTGGCCTTCACCGCCATTTTAAGTCAGACTTCATCGTTGTCACACCGTGACACTTTAGGGAACAGCTCTTAATGGAGGAACAGCCCATATTTTATTAACATGTTATTAACATTTAATTAACTATCTAACCTAAAACCTTTAAAAATAAAATGTCACCTCAGCACACATAGCACACATAGATTGTGTCCAAGCGTGCGAGCATGTCGAAAGCAATTGTTGGCTAATTGAAAGAAAAAAAAAATGGTTCCACAACTTTGACTTAAGGGGCTTTTTACCGGTCATAACCCAAAAGCCCTGTCTTCCTCCAGTTTTTATTTTATTATTTCTACTGAGAGGCCCTGGCTGATGCAGCTGTTCGTATCCTAAGCTTCCCATGATTCCCAGGTTATCCCCCATTCGCACCGCTGATTTGCAAAATACCAGGCTAAGATAGTATAGAAAGCTAGCGTCATGCTAGTTGTAAAGAGGTGAGTAGGGGGCGGGTGAGGGGAGTGGGGTGCATGAGAAGCAGGAAGTAAGTCTCCTTTAAGGGCGGCTTGTTAGAGCTGACACTGGATTTCACGCGTCGTATTTCAATGTGAGCGAAAGTACTGTAAGCCTGCGTCTCATGTGGTAAGGCAGACATATACGTGGGTGGAACAGGTGGCCCGGATTAGCACGTTCCTCGCATAATTTGTGGTTTTTCCTTGGCGGCTGTGCTAATCCCATCAAAACGATTCAGGATTGAAGGCAAAAACAAATGTCTGCAAATGTATCAGACTGAATCAATGCCTGACGTGTTACAGGACTGCAATAAAAGTCACATTCGGAGAAGTGTGTTTTTAGGGGAAAAAATGGTATTTGTATAAACTCTACATGTTACCTGCAATATGCAATACATGACACTTAAAACTACTGATACTTGTACAAGATTTCTGCGTTCCACAGACTGACTTTGGTATGAAATAATATGAGAAAAATATCAGCTAAACAGGTACTATAGAACTCAGAGCACTAATTAGGAATTGAAGGCAAACTTTATCTTGTGTCATGAGTTGAGAGTGAATGTTTAAAGATTTATCATCATCTTCCAGCGTGTGTGTGTGTGTGTGTGTGTGTGTGTGTGTGTGTGTGTGTGTGTGTGTGTGTACAGTATGTGTGTGTGTGTATCTGTTTGTGTTTCTGTGTGTGTGTAGAGATGGACTTTCTTGATGTAGTTGGTGTCATGCCCTTATCTTAATTTCCAATGGTGAGGTTCCCTACAGTGGATTTTTGTTTGTGGAGGTTGTTGTTTTAGCCACAGTATAAATCCCAAATCTCATTCCTTGAGACGACCTAAAGCAGCTGATAGAGCAGCTTGCGCTCCCAACACACCATCTGAGAGGGGAAAAGCACAGTACTCACATTGGCAGCTTTTCTTTAAAGCAAAGCATCAATAAATCCTCTTGGAACATGCTTTTGTGTGGAAAGTGGTTCTTGTCCCCCAACCCTGTGTTTATATGCACACGTGTGTGTGTGTGTGTGTGTGTGTGTGTGTGTGTGTGTGTGTGTGTGTGTGTGTGTGTGTGTGTGTATGCATGTGTGTGTGTGCATATGCATGTGTGTGTGTGACTGTGTGTGTGTGTGTTTCCCCATGTGAGTATGTGTGCGTGTGTGTGTGTGTTCATGCACAGCCATACGCATGTGTGTGTGTGTGTGTTTGTGTGTGTGTGTGTGTGTGTGTGTGTGTGTGTGTGTGTGTGTGTGTGTGTGTATGTGTGTGTGATTGTGTATGTGTGTGTGTGTCCCATGTGAGTATGTGTGTGTGTTCATGCACAGCCATGCGTGTGAGTGTGTGTGTGTCTGTGTGTGTTTGTGCACGGCTGTGTGAGTGTGTTTGTGTGTGTGTGAGCTTTCTACAACAGTTTCTCAACATGCTGCTTGTGGAGCCTCCCAAACATCAGCTACGTCGCTTCATCCTCCAGGGTAGGGGGCCCAGCGCCTCTCCGTGTCCCAGCCCAGATCGGGGCAGCTCAGGCAGGCTTCGCGACACAGCTCTGTCCCTAATCCATCCATCCGTTCGTCTGCCTACCCCACACACCCCCAACACAGACAATAGAAAGCCTGCCTGGCTCAGTTGCCGTGGTAACTCAAAGTAAACACACCCAGGTGTCCACTCGTACTCGACTCCATAGCTTTGCCATTGTTTAAGGTTGTGATACTTGCCCCATTACACACACACACACACACACACACACACACACACACACACAGATCTACACATATGTACACACATGAGTGCATATGTATACAGACACATGCACATATATGCACACACACACACACATACACACACGCACAAACACACATACCATCACTTTTAAGCCCTTATCAAACCATCTCTTTTTAAACCCACAAGCTTACACTCTCTCACACACACTCCCTCACACATAGTTTCTCTCTATCACTCTCTCCTCCTCACACACACAAACAGACACACAGACACACACACACTCAGACAGACACACACACAGACACACACACACACACACACACACACAGACACATACACACACACACACACACACACACACAAACACACACACAGACACACACACACACACACACACACACACACACACGCACACACACACACACAGAAATGTATAACCTCCCACCCTCTGCCATGTTTGCGGTGCATCTCACAGACGGCTCATTGCTATGCGGGTGCCAGATGAATCATAAACCTATACCATATGCCACCGCAATTTGCTGATGGGGCCAAGCTGTTTTGCTGGATATAAAATCCCGAGATTAGCGACAGAGTGATCTGTGGTCATGGCAGGAGTGGCAGTGGCGCAAGGTGGCACGCCCCTGTTTGACGATGACCTCATAGACACACTCGGATACCCACACACACACACACACACACACACACACACACACACATGCACAGACAAATACACATACATTATGCACACACACACACATGCACAGACAAATACACATACATTATGCACACACACACACACACACACACACACACACACACACACACACACGCACAGTACCTAGACAGACACAGACATTTAAACTTACACATTTAAAATTACACTTACACTTGCATACACAGGCATTTTTAACACGAGACACCCTTCCATATGACTCCACCCGCACACACACACACACACACACCATTGATAATCCTCTGAAGTAGTTAAATCTTCAACCTGCCTGTCTACATGGTACCCCCCCCCCCCCCCCCCCAACCTTCCACCGCAGCCCCCCAACCCTCGCCAACCAAAATAAGGGGAACCAAAACAAACAAACAGTGGAACAATAACATGTTTATCACCTTTGCGAAATGTCACATCGCAGACTCAGACAAACAAAAGTCTGAAAAAATGGAAATTTAGGGCCCCTTAAACCTTTAGCTAGTCACACATTTAGCTAATGAGATTTAGATTATGACACTTTTGTTTTCCTGCTAGGAGTTTTTCTAATGCTCACCATGAAAAACAAACAGGAAATGGATTAACAACCATACAGTACATGCATAGACACTGCTCATGCACAATGGTTAATGCAGATTTCATTGTGTGTTGAAGTAATTCTTGTCCAAGTGCTGTTTTTTAAGAATAAAGCCTTAGAGGGATACGATTTAGACCAGGCCCATGACACATTACAGTAATGTTTTAGATAATTTGTATCACATGTTATTGTATGTGCACAATCCGGGCTTGATAAGTTTGTAGTAGTGATAAAAGCTAATGCATTACACCAACATCTTATAGAATAATTTTCATGACATCATTCTTATCCCCATTCCATAACTTTGCGGTGTTGCTAAGCGGTAACACCATGCCAACTGTGTTGCGATGGCGCCGTGTCTGCTGTGGGAATGTGGGATCTCCCTGCAGATCCACTCCACAGACGCGACCCACAGAGAAGCGGGCACTCTCTCAGCGACGCGGCTGGGTACGACTGGGCACGGCCATCCGGCTGGAACGCTCGCCCAATCTCCATGACAACTCAATCATTCCGCAGGAACAGTGGTCACTCAGGCAGTGCAGTGTTGCCGTCCTCCTCAAACATTTTATGCGCTTCTAAAAGGGTTCACGTTTGTCTTTTATTCTTCTTTTCTTAAGAGGGTTTGTTAATGACATGCTATTGATAGGTGCTAGTAAAAGCATGCTTGCGTTGTAAAGAAATTCCAGACATGAAATGAGGGTTATGGCGGTATGACATCATATTTGTTGAGAATAATAGTGTGTCTGTTTAAATGTAAAATAATAATAATAATAATAATAATAATAATAATAATAATAATAATAATAATAATAATAATA
>CM050217.1:26410000-26412500 GCA_027475355.1 Coilia nasus
CATCACTATGTATAACAAATAAAAACATACAGTTGTATGATAAAATGATCATTAGAGAGAGAGAGACAGAGAGAGAGAGAGAGAGAGAGAGAGAGAGAGAGAGAGAGAGAGAGAGAGAGAGAGAGAGAGAGAGAGAGAGAGATAGAGAGAGGTACTGCACATCAGTCACTATCAGCAAAGTACCAGGGTCAGGTCTGTCTCCCATGTCAGATGCTATACATGGAGATCACTCTAAGATTGGGCACAGATTTGTCATTTAAGATTCATGACGACTTACACACACCCATTCTGCACAACTGTTTCTGTTCCATCTCTCTTTTTCCCTCCCTCCCTGTCTGTCTTTCACTCTTTTCAACCCCCCCCTACACACACACACACACAAACACACACACACACACACACACACACACACACATGCATGGGGACACACACGCACACACATGCACACACACAAACACGCACAAACACACACACACACACACACACACACACACACACACACACACACAACACACACACAAACACACACACACGCACAAACACGCACACACACACACACACACGCACACACAGATAAACTTGCCTCTCTTTTTCATCCCTCCCTCATAAGTTTATATTTTATCTCCCATCCCATCCCATCTCATCTCCCATCTCAGTCCGTGATTGTAAGCCTGTGGTGTCCTGAACCATCATGAGGTCAGCGGAAAGACAACCCCACATCCCCACACCCCCCCACTACCAGTCCCACCCTCAAACAGATGCTCTGCATAGTCGATAAGGCAAATTACCCACCTGCATATGCTGTGCAAAGCGGGAAGTGGCGCAGTGACTTATTCATCCTGGTAAATAATGCACCATCACCCTCTCTCTCTCTCTGTGTGCCTATGCTCCAGATGCCAGCGGGGGGCGCCGAGTGGAGAGGAGTGGAGTGGAGCGGAGTGGAGAGGAGAGGAGCGGGGCATATGTGACGGCTATGACCGTCCCCTGCATGTGACGGGACGTGACGTGAGGCCACCTGGGTGTGCGATGGATGGTGGAAGAAAGTGCTTGCATGCCATGTACTCACACACGCTCATGCTTATATACACACTTCCTCACACACACACACACACACACACAAACACACACACACACACACCATAACACACACACACATACACACACACCATAACGCACACACCATAACACACACACCATAACACACACACACCATAACGCACACACACACACACCATAACATACACACACACACACACACACACACACACACACACACACACACACACACACACACACACACACACACACACACACCATAACACACACGACACCATAACACACACATACACCCACACACACACATTCCATTACACATACACCATAATGCAAACACACACACACACTATGCTGTACCCTAGTAATATACTATAAAACACATGCATGCACGCACACATGCACATACACATGCACACACACACACACACATATTAGTTTCTTGATACAATCCCTGGCCTATCCTTATACTGTGACAGTACAGCATCCAGCTGTGCAAGGGTTAATAGTGGCTGCCCTGAGCGGTAGGCAGAGGAGCAGTTAAACAGATGAGTCAGTCATTTAAAATACCCCCTACCCACCCCACACACACACACACACACACACACACACACACACACACACACACACACCCCCTTTCCAGATAGGTGTGTTTCCGGCCACAATGGCCATTTCATCTGCCTACATTACTGGGGAATTAATGAATAATGAAGCAATGTCCTTCACATCTCTTCCTCCGCACTAATCCCAGAGATATATTGATCCGGTGACATTTATTTAAGTTTGGGATAATGTATTAATGTGGAGATAATTATTCAATATACTTTTGTCGGTGTTGATATACCTCAGTGTCAGCCAGGGCCCTTTGGAAGAGCAAACCTGCTATTTGACATTGCATAGAAGTGGAGAAATGGAATGTGTCTGTGTGTGTGACTGTATGGGTGTAAGTGTAAGTGTGTGTGTTTGTGTGTGTGTGTGTGTGTGCGCGCGCGCACACATAATGTGTGTGTGTGTGTGTGTGTGTGTGTGTGTGTGTGTGTGTGTGTGTGTGTGTGTTTGCATGTGTCTGTGTGTGTGTGTGTGTGTGTGTGTGTGTGTGTGTGTGTGTGTGTGTGTGTGCGTGTGTGTGTGTGTACATGCCCACACATGTATGCGTATGTGCGTATGCTATGTGTGTGAATGAAATCTCCTTCCCTTGAAAATGGCCATATGGGGTCTGTAGAGTGGAGAGATCTCGACATGAGACAAATTGTTCTGCAAACGAAGTGGCCGGCCCGTCTGTCGTTGCGAGGCAGAAAATGAAGGAGACACGGGAGGGATGAAGGCTCCACTGCATGGAGTGTGGAGTGTGTTCAACAGCCCTCTTCTGAAGGCCAGAACTTCACTTAAGTCTTCAGTTAAAGGAGAAATTCGGTGTAAAATGAAAATTGGCATGTTAAAACATCAT
>CM050217.1:26425000-26470000 GCA_027475355.1 Coilia nasus
ATTATTTATTTACTTTATATTTTTTGTATATCTAAATGCATTGTATTACAGTAACATACAGCATTTGTACAGATAACAATGCTCAAGCATTGGTTTTATGGTTTTATGGATCATTAATGTATAGATTCCTTTACAAATATCAATTCTGTTTAATTTAAGTATTACCCATCATGATATATAAGTTAAGCTAAAATCATGTTCAACAGAAAGAGATTAGTTTCATAATAATACGTTCATTTATTAGACCTGGAGAAGGATGATGTTTGTGTTCATTTGACCTTATACAGCAGCAGTTACATTAGCCATATTTATTGTGTTGTAATATGTTTTGTGTTATGAGTATTTTTTTTGTCTCTTGTAAGGCAATTGGGGCTTGAAGCTAGTTCCTGTCGAACCCTCTTGTTCAAGCAGTGTCCTGGCTGGACAATTAGTCTGATGTTTCACAGAACAACGGCCACATGCTTGGTCCTTTTACTGCCTACCAGAGCTGGGGTGGTGCTGATGGTGTTGGTGTGTGTGTGTGTGGGTGTGTGTGTAGGTAGTGGGGTGATGAGAGTAGGAGAGAGGGCTGTTTCTAGGGCAGCCCACTGTCGCAGGCTGACACTCTAACATTTAGCCAGCCTGACACTAGCGGTTAGCCAGGCAGCCCAAAGTTTACCTGACACAGGGTGGCACAGTTAATCACTCTTCACTTCAGCTGCGCTATGCTCGCCCCTCTGCCCGGCTCCTCTTATTTGAGGGAATTAAGGGGGAATCAATCACTTGTCGGCCTGATATGGTGTGTTGCAGAGCGGCGTCAGGCCAAGGGCTTCTCGTTCTCCCTCTCTCTCTCTCTCTCTCTCTCGACAGCGCTGGTCCGCGGTTGATGTGGCGTGAGCGCGAATCAAAGTGACGCAGGTTGAGATTCTGGTACTTTCTCTGACAAAGTAACTGCTTTGCCCTCAGGGCTTTCCCCCTCTCTGCCCGCCTGCCCGCCTGCCTGCCTGCTTGTGTGAGTATGTGTGTGTGAGAGAGACAGAGTGAGCAAGTGAGTGGGTGTGTCAGTGTGTGGTTGGATGTGAGACAGTGTGTGTGTGTGTATGTGTGTGTGTGTGTGTGTGTGTGTGTGTGTGTGTGTGTGTGTGTGTGTGTGTGTGTGTGTGTGTGTGTGTGTACATAGTGTGTGTGTATGTCTAAGCAGGAGTGGCTTCACTGGTATAGTAACTTTGTCTTGTACAACAGAGCCTTTATATAATAACAATTTAATGATATAAATATATATATATAGTGTTTGTCAAAAGTTAAATAAGATTGGGCTACCATAGCAGTAGTATAATATAATACATGTTCAGTAGAGCATAAAAATAAACTGTTTTGACATCACAGGTGAGGGTTTGTTTCTATTTCTTTAGATGAAATGCTGAAAATAAATGAGCTTACAGCTGCAAATCACACCAGAAAGACAGAAGATGAAGCCAGAGAAAGACTGAATAAGCCATAGATTTGCATACACAGTGTTTGTGAAAGCTGTGTGTGTGTGTGTATGTGTGTGTGTGTGTGTGTGTGTGTGTGTGTGTGTGTGTGTGTGTGTGTGTGTGTGTGTATGTGTGGTGCGCACAGGTCTGTGTTAATGGCTACATAACCAGTCTAATCCCCATGTGGTGTGTCCATGCTAAATCATGGGGTGAACCTCACTGCCTAACCCAGAAAACCCTATTTATTTCAGGTTAAATAGGTGGACTCCACCCCCAACCTCACACACACACACACACACACACACACACACACACACACACACACACACACACACACACACCCCACACACACACACAGTCATACTCCTACCCCCACCCACTGCACACACATACACACACACACACTTACACACACACACATACACACACACACTGGCCGCACAGTGCATAAATTATGCTCGTCAAATACCCTCCATTAGACAGGGGCACCACCTTCTTTTCGCTCCACCCCCCACCCCCCATCACCCCACCCCCTGTGTCTACCTACCTGTCCATCCACCCAGAGCACACGCTGCCTGCCACCCCCCAAATGAGCCAAATATCCCCTCATTGTGGTTACATATGAATAGCCACACTTACTGGGAACCATTTATGCAGCCTCCTCTTCAGCTGACAAATGTCCCCACAGTCTGCAAATTAAAGGGGTGGGGGAGAGGGGTACAGTCAGGGTGATCCCAAAGGTCATGCGCTGACAGAGGGCCCTCATCCACCATTATGAGCCCCCCTTTATGTCATTGTTATGGGAAGGGGGGTGGGGGGGGGGGAGGTTATATTATTTTTATTACTCGATTCGAATATATAATAGGGCCCCACATTTAGCAATCCTGTCTGCACTGTACCACTTACTGTAAGTTAAACGGCATGTGTCTATAATGCAGAACTTGACTACACACAATACATAAAACAGTCCTCCATCATACAGACCAACATCAGACTTTTCCGCCAACTTCAGACATTGTACCAAAATGTTTAAAAAATATAGAGCAGACAGAAAAAAATGCATGCTAAATGCTAAAGAATAATGTAAAACATCAGGAAATTGAGCCAACCTATTAAAACCTGAAATATTAAAATCTCTCCATTGCTCAGGCTGCATGTTTGTACCCTCTCTATGTTCTCCCATGTGTAAGCTGGCCTGGTGTCATTGCTAGCATGCTTGTTGTTTACATTCATGACTGACTGTAAGAGCATGACTTAAGCAGGATGTTAGCCTTTGACCTTTGCCTTTGAAGGGCAAGTACTTCACACTTTCACTTTATGGGGATTTCATAGCAGATTATCGTGTTTTCCTTGCAGAACGTTCCGTCACATATTTATGAATACAAAACAGTTTTCATTTGAAACTTCAATTCTTAGTCAATTTTACAGTGAAAGACCACATCCACCAAGTTAAGCTTATGAAATTTTAATTCAGAAGGTCATATTCTCTCCTTTCTAGCATTATTATTGATTACAATCAAACTGACTGAATTAAACTAAACTTACCACTAAAAGGACAGATAGTAATTTGTCACCATGATGCAAAAACCTAAAAACATTATGGTTTGTACAATCAATGGACTGCTATTTCTTTTTACTGTTTCAAAGGTGGCTGATAGCTCTTATGCAATACTACATGAGACCCCTATTTGTCAACAAACAGACAACCTTATGGCAGCAGGAATAAAAATTTGGACAGTTTGAGAAAAAGACGAAGTCACCTATTTGACCCTCAAACGTTTGATCCTCAATCGTATGCTGATTGATTGAAAAATGAAATGCATTAAATCATAAGCTGTTTGCCCCTGGCCATAGTATATAAAAACATGTTAAGCACCTCCCATTGAACAGGATCATTACCATCAATGCTGCAGTGCTGCCAGGACCACATGGTCAGCAACACACAGCCATTGCCTTCTGACCTCAATATAGTAATTGCTCTGCTTTCACTGGGCGGCTGCTGCTGATTCTGACTAAAAGCTGCTTAACCAGAGGGGTTCAGATTCATCCTCTTTAGGTTTCCAGCTTATGGAGAGAGAGAGAGAGAGAGAGAGAGAGAGAGAGAGAGAGAGAGAGAGAGAGAGAGAGAGAGAGAGGACTTGGAGACTGCATATGTTGCAGATTAAAATGTACGACGTTCCAAGAGCTCCAGTTTCACTATCCAGCCAGCAATTGCCCTCTCATCTTTGCGGACCTTAAGATGAAAATGGACCTCAATGGGGAGTGGCGGTGTGGAGCCTGCACTTCTCACTCCAGCCAGTAGAGGGCTCTATGTGGCTCAGCAGCTGTATTATGATACCAATATCAGTAAGGAGAGTAAATATGCACAGCCAACAGAGTACAGGGAGTTAAGTTACTGATCTCAGGCCACTTCGTCTGTGGAAAACACAGAAACCTCTGCTTCTGCATGTGTAGTCATTGTAACAGTGGAGATGTTGTCACATACCGCAAATTTGCAGTGCTTTAATTGCTATTTGTTTTATTGATTTGTAGTATTTTAATTAATACAATTCTACAATACTTGAATTCTCAACCCTTGATACTTGAATTTTGACATTTTTTTGGAACCATAAAACCCATGACCTATTCTGATCATTTTAGAGGACTTGGTGTTGGAAAAAGAGCAAAGAAAGAAAAAAAATAAAGAAAGAAAGAAAGAAAGAAAGAAAGAAAGAAAGAAAGAAAGAAAAAAAAAAAGAAACAGAGGTCTTGAGTTTCTTGAGTAAGAATCTGCAGCTGCTGGTCCTGTTTCCTCTAGTTGATCCAGCATTGCATCAGTCTCCTCTGCAGTCCTCTCTATCTGGTGGGGTTACCTGAGGGGTTACCTGAGGCGGTGACTTCACTTCTGGCTCCCTCTCCAGGTGGTCCACCTGTCACATCACTGCCGTGATGTCACCAGCAGGGTGATGTCATCGCCACAGCTGTGTGTGCTGCGTCCGTTCGCAACCTTGTCTCCACGGGTCGGGCGGCTCAAAGTTATCAGAGCCACGGTGCAGAGGTGGGCATTAGGACGAGTGGACCTCAGTAATCTCTGATCTTTGACTTTATTTCATCTTTTTGCCTCTTTGCCTGTCTAGATAGTGCTTTCTTGCTTTCTTTCTTTCTTTCTTTCTTTCTTTCTTTCTTTCTTTCTTTCTTTCTTTCTTTCTTTCTTTCTTTTTTCTTTCTATGTATGCCCCCTCTCCATTGTTCCTTCCTTATTTCATGATAAAACAGCATTTCCATGGTCCAATTTTTTGAGTAATTAAGTTCGTTTTTTACCCTGTAATACATTACAGAATGAGTACATCCTGATACTGTAAATGAATATTGTCTCATATATCCGGGACAAAACATGTCCTGTGTCTTTACGAGAGAAGTATCAAACCTGGCTTCTGCCTCCTCCGTTTTGATGCGTGAGGATGGTCATGCTCTGTCTGATCGCTGAAAGCCTAATAGTGTGGAGGAGGAGGTAGTTTTATGTAAGGGTCTCCATCCCCTGCTAATATCCACTCACTGGCTGATTGTCTCTGTTCCAGGCTCTGTAATTGTAGCCACATCCAATTAAATTTCCAATTCAGCCTTCATTAATCACCTCACTGATCAGCTCAGGAGAATATCACTCAACTCCCCCTAACACACACACACACACACACACATTAACACACACATATTAATACACACACACTTTAACACACACACACACACACACACTCACAAATGCACGTGCACACACACATACACACATACACACACACACACACACACACACACACACACACACACACACACACACACACACACACACACACACACACACACACATTAACACACACATATTAATACACACAGACTTTAACACACACACAGTCACACATGCACATGCACATGCACACACACACACACACACACACACGCCCCACAAACTCCTCCAGCCCTCCATATAAGACTTGTGTAGTTCACACAGACAGGTGTCAGACTGCAAAATGCCTTTTAATTGTTTTCATATCAAGGCAATCTCGTGTGGATCGGCCCTCTCCTGTTGTGTTGAATGTTTTGTCTAGTTATTACTCCTTTATTAATATTGCATTAGGGTGTAGTTTGATGTGGGCCTACAGTCTCTCAAGTACAACAAGCAAACTTGGATTTGGGGTGAAGACGAAGAAATATTTCTGAAGCATGACAGATACAAACATAATTTTTTTTCCTATTCCAACACATTATTTACCTAGAATATTACTTTTTAACTTTGGGGAAGTCTACATCCACATAGAGGAAACCTACAATCCAGCTTAATAATCAACTCCAAATAAATAAAAAAAACTCATCACTCCATTTGAAACAGAGGGTTTCTGTCTGGCTAACTCAGTAGTTGTTTCAAAAAGAAATAGAGGCTTGGTTTAGGATTCTCCTTGTGATACAGAACTCTAATGGAAGACGAGACAGAGTCAGATGAATACTGACAGTGGTTCCCCTCAAACAGGCAGCCATGTTCTACAGAGGATAAACGGGGTCATGTGTGGGTAATTACGTAGATGGACGAATGCTAATGATGTCACTACACTGGGCCTTGCATTACATCAAGTCCAACCCCCAATCTGTCCACTTATAGACAATATGCTTCAGTCTTAATATTCTTCTTTATATTTTTATCTTCATATTGAGTTAGTGTGGGGTTTTTTGTTTTAGTCTTGCTTTGGAACAAGCTGTGATCAGAAATATTGCCAATGTTTTAACTAATAAATTGGATGCTTTGTAGAATGGTTCTTACTGCTTTGTCAGATTGGGCCAGATGAACTTTCCTACATCCTAAAAAACAGAATTATGCCCATGAGGAACCATTGTGCAAGTACTAATTCGCCGACCTATGTAGAGGAATGCCAGTCTTATTCATAAAGTTACTGTCAGATCTGAACAACATTTGAAAAGGTTTGCACAGACGCAATCAACTCCATTGAGAGACCAATGCTCCAACAAAAAAGGTTTTAATGGTAACATAGTTCACATCATCATGTGTGTTACTTGTCACGTGTCACTTACTGTCTCGTTGAGGCAAATATAAGTTCGTGACTGGTGACCAAAAATGAGCAAATACGAAATGGCTTCCAGATTGGGGCATACTGCCGGATCTGCTGGTGTGGCCCTCCTGTCTGAAGGGACACCTTGTGCACACCCACTTCCCTGCTCGTTAAAGCAACACTAAGAAGTGTTTGCCTTCAGTCGCCCTACAGGTTGGAAGTGGAATTGTCTCTTATTCAAACTACAGAGAGATGCCGGCTCCAAGCTTACTTCGTGTGGTTATAGCCCATGGAAGACAGCAAAGCGAATTCACAAGTGCCTTTCACCCTGTTACAAGTTCATACGATTGAAACGATTTTGGAAATATTATTTAGGGCTCAAAAAAAATGACTTAGTGTTGCTTTAAGGGGGGTGTGTGTCTCATCTAATATAGCAAATTGCTGCTATCGGTCTAATGGGTCGCTCTCTACCTTTTATCTTTAATCCGTCACACAGCGGTAAGTATGAAACAATAATATAAATTAAACTACCTTTTGTAATCTTCATAATGGTTGATGAGGCTGGCTGTCCTCACACACTTGGGTAAGAGAGGATGGGAAAGAAGAGGATCCATGTGTATGTGTGTGTGTGTGTGTGTGTGTGTGTGTGTGTGTGTGTGTGTGTGTGTGTGTGTGTGTGTGTGTGTGTGTGTGTGTGTGTGTGTGTGTTTGTACATGTGCGTGTGTGTTTCCGTTTATGTGTGTGGCTTTGTGTGTACGTACATGTGTGCGTCTGTCTGTCTGAGTCCATGTCTGGGTTGGGGGTCAGAGGGTGCATGGGACACTGGTTTGTGCATGTGTGTGTGTGTGTGTGTGTGTGTGTGTGTGTGTGTGTGTGTGTGTGTGTGTGTGTGTGTGTGTGTGTGTGTGTGTGTGTCTGTGTGTCTGTGTGTCTGTGTGCACGTGTATGTGTGTGTGGGTCAGAGGGTGTATGGCAGACGTGCCTTTGTGCACGTGTGAGCCTATCTGTGTCTGTGTGTGTGTCTGTGTCTGTGTCTGTGTCTGTGTCTGTGTGTGCACGGGTTGGATAGAGCACGGGCTATGTGTTTTTGGGTGTGTATGTGTGCGTGCTGGGTGGATAGCAGGTGTTAGGCAAGTGTTTTTTGAGCTCTGAGCTCTGTCCAGACTTGTGTTTGTAGGATTGGTGCCAGACAAAACAGATCAGTGCAATCAGTTTTATTCTGTCTGCATTTATCCAGGTTTGATTAAAAGAAAGGTCTGTTCTCTTTCAGGAGCACAGGAACACACACACACACACACACACTCACACACACACACAGACAGACACACACACACATGCACACACATAGACACACACACACACAGTAGGTGAACTATCCTCAGAGAACTATCCTCAGAACACACACACACATACATATACAATTTATAAACCTTGTACTGTACATGCCTATAGTATTCCTTCTAGTGGACATCTCTCCAAAATCAGGGGATGTGGGAGCACTAGAGTTTGGGACACCATTGGCAAGAGGCTGTCATGATGGTAGTGACAACACTGACATTGGCACAAGTATGGTGGGACAGCAGGGAGAATGAATAAATGAATGATTAAAACCTTTAGTGCCCCAGAGGGAGTTTGTCTTGCACACAGGGAGCCACAACACAACATAGAACATTCAAACACACACAGTAATAAACACTGCTAAAAGATTGCAACTGGGGCAGCTGTGGTCTAGGGGTTAGAGAGTTGGTCTTGGGATTGGAGAGTTGCAGGTTCGAATCCCACCCTGCCCTTGAGCAAGGCATCTGTGCTGACACTGCTCCAGGGGATGTAACTGAAACCCTGTAAATACCTGTAAGTTGCTCTGGCTAAGAGTGTCAGCTAAGTGTGATGTAATGTAAAACAAGGCACAGGTGGTGACACAGGAGTGGGTTGCAGTGGAGGTAGTGGAGGGTTATAAGAGAAATCCACTGCCTTTGCTATCATTGAGCTGATTGATGCTTTTGTCGTTTATTGTGTACAGTACATAGGCAAGCCCTGGTGTGGGCCATATGCGACTGAATAATGTTGGGTGGCAAGTGTGTATCTGTTCAAGGTTATTGTTTGGAGTCATTTTTCCTGTATAATTCTCTCTTCAGAGAGAGAATGGGGTAAATGAAGGGAGTGAGAGAGAGAATAAGAGAGAGAGAAGAGAGAGAGAGAGAGAGAGAGAGAGAGAGAGATAGAGAAAGAGTCTAAAAAAAAGAGGACAAGAAAAAGGACAAGTGTTCATCTCTCCATCTCTCTGGTGTCATACAAGAGCGAATCCAGGACAATCTGTGGGCTCTCCAAAGCTCTTTTGTCAGATGGACTGACCCTGGCCATAAGTCCATTGTCACTCAGCATGCTAAACAAGCATAAGCCCACCATCCGCTTTAATACGTTCCTGCATTAACGGGAGGGATTCCCAGAGGTCTGTGGGACGATCCGTGACTATGGGGTTGTCACGGAGATTTGGATGTGCTTCAGCCCAGATTACCAGGAATACATACAACACAATACATAACGGGTTATCCTGGAGGCGGGGAGGGGGGAGGGGGTTGAGTGACAAGTGCCCATCACTTAATGGTCCGTACATGACACAGACACAGTCAGGGGCGAGCTCAACCGGTGCTGGTAAGCTTCTGTAGCTGTTGGTGCTGTCATTGTCATCCAGAGCAAAGAAAGCCTGCTTCTGACCAGCATGCATGGCAGGTTTGCATCAGGACCACTGACTATTTAAAGGTGGACTATTTACAGGATGTCCACAGACACACACACACATGCACACACACACACACACGCACACACACGCGCGCGCACACAAACGCGTGCGCACACACACACACACACACACACACACACACACACACACACACACACACACACACACACACACACACACATAAACACACGCACACGCACACACACACACACACGCACACACACACACACATAAACACACGCACACGCACACACACACACACACACACACACACACACGAACACACAAAGACTTTTATTATTAGGTAGTGTAGAAATAACAGCTATTTATTGTTGACAATAGTAAAATGACAGGTGTTCAGTATTGTGCTTTGCTAAAAACAAATGTGCCTTAGCTTTTTAAAGTTGTTCTTTCATTGAGTGCAGCAGAGTAATAGAATAATGCAATTCAACCATTTATACAGTCAGTCACAAAACAAACCTAAATACTGTACAGCAATAGGGCATTGCAGAGCTTTTGTTTAGATTTGCATATATAATGGTGTAATTAAGATATATTTATTATTCAAACAATCCCTCATAAAAAAAGGACCTAATGAGCATTTGTTTGGATGACAGTTAAAATGCAAGAGAAACCCTATTTATATTTGTTAGCGCTAACAGATCATTATGGTCCAGTCATTTGTCAGTGTGGGCCCAGCTCTCTCTCTATCTCTCTCTCCCTCTCTTTCTCTCTTTTTATCTATCTCTCTCCCTCTCTCTCTCTCTCTTTCTGTCTCTCTCTCCCTCTCTCTCTTTTTCTCTCTCTATCGCTCTCTCTCTCCCTCTCTCTCTTTCTCTATCTATCTTTCTCTCCCTCTCTTTCTCTTTCTATCTCTCCCTCCCTCTCTCTCCTTCCCTCCCTCTCTCTCCCTCCCTCTCTCTCCTTTTCTCTCTCTATTGCTCTCTCTCTCTCTCTCTCCCTTTCTCTCTCTCCCTCTCTCTCTCTCTCTCTCTCTCTCTCTCTCTCTCTGCTGGGCTTGGCCATGGCATTGATCTCCTCTGAAAGAGGCTTGAGGGATGAGAGGCCATCTATTATAGTTAGGCCCGTGTCGGGGGATGGCCCCAAGGCTGGGCATGAGCATATACATATTCACAGGAAGGGAAACATAGGCAGACATGCAGCATCCGTCGTGGAGACTCATTTGTATACACATGAATGGACATGCATTAACTGCATGCATGTATGTATGCATGTATGTACTACGTAGGCTACCGTATGTATGTATGTATGCATGCATGTACAGTACATATGTATGTATGTATATATGTATGTATGCAAATGTATGCATGCTTTTTATGCATGCATGTGTGAGTGTGCGGATGTGTGTGTGGGAGCACACACACATGCAGTATGATTTGCTGTATGTATCTATGTGTGTGTGTGTGTGTGTGTGTATATATATCCATATGGCCACTAGGTTGTCCCAATGGAGATTACTCAGCTTTCATGCTTGCATTTGTTAATGCAAACAGATGTACAGTAAGATGTTCAAAAGAAATATGTATGTATGAATGTATGCATCTATTAATTTGCCTACTGTATTTATTTCTCTATATGTATCTCAGTGTGTCTCACACTTACCGATATCTCCACTCCCACTCCCACTTAAGGCAAGGCAAGTTTATTTTATCTGTATAGCACATTTCATACACAATGGCAGTTCACTCTGCTTAACAAAAATAAAAGCAAAGAACAATATGTAAAAGCAGAAAAGATAAAATAAGTGTACATGCTTAGAAGGATAAGGTGTGGATAAGGATAATGCATCAGTGCACACGTTTCTCTACACCTCTGTTAGCTTGTTGTGTCCTCCTTTTGTAAGTAGCTTTGGATAAAAGCGTCTGCTAAGTGTAATGTAATGGATAAAATTAAAATATGTATAAGGTAATTAAAAGACATCAATTACTTCCCCATCAACAGACAGGCAGTTTATGTATGGCCATGCAATCTGAAACGCTCAAGCATGTTTCTCAAGGATCGTACTGGCCTGGCTTTCTAAGTCACACCCCTGTGTGCCGCACAAAGAAGCGTTGAAATAAGTAACCTGTTATAGTATTACCCTGCGTAATGTAGCCGCTATTGTGCACAGACAAGAGAAAAACTCTCCCTAAAGTGACCCCAAAACATGACGCAAGGATATACAGACATGTTTAGAGGACACGCAGGAACATACTACAACTCCCCCCCCCACCCCAAACACACACACCCCACCCCACACACATACACACCCCTCTCACCTGTTCCCTTGGCCTACCTCCCGCAGTAAGTACCTGTGCAACCCCCACCCCCACCCCCTCATTCGCCACCCCACCCCGCAACAGACGTCTTATCAAATGTGACTGATTGCAGTAATCTGTACTCTGGCCGGCCATTAAGCAAATTACCTGAATCATTGCGAGGATTAAGCTCATTAGCACATGATTAGCATCAAATTAAAATAATGAGTGTTTAACTTGTGATGTCTTCCAGTTGTTGGAACAGCTTGATCAGTCTCCGCGGGGCGGCGCAGGGCTGGCGGAGGGGCGGCTCCAGCGGTCGACGAGGACGCCGGACATATGATTGAGCGTCGGCAGGGGCAACCGCGGGGGCCGACACTCCGGCCGCCCGCAGCAAGATCCGACAGCAGAAGCTCAAGGTGATCACCCCACCCCACTCCACCCTGCACCTTACGCCCCCTCTCCACTCCCCCCTCCACCCTCCCAAAAACCTGCTTCCCCACCTCCTCGGGCGCTGTTGTCCTGCTGAGGACAGCAGAAATCGCTCGCTGAGTGATGAGCACTGGAGTTTTAACCGCCGCGATTGATTGATAGTCTGTGTGAAGAAAGGAGATCACCACAATGGAAGCTGTTTCAGTGCAGTTTGTTAGGTACTTAGGGCCCTGATTGATGAAAGGTTTGCAGTTGAATAAAACAGCGGTGCGCTTGATGCAAGCCCAACACGACAACAATTATATCGGTTGTGAGTATTCTTCCAAAGGAAAAAATATATATCGCCTTTTGGTACATGACGTTGGAGGATATCAAGTTTGTACTGACCACTATTTATCAAAAGGTCAAAGACTCAGCTAACATCTGATTTTGTAGACATGGCTTTTGAAACGTCGAAAGCAGTTAGTCTGTCAGTTTCACTGTCTTGTTTTAAGATAATGTTTTTTTTCTGACATATGTCTTTAGAAAATGGTCCCCTTCATTTGATAATTATTCAATATGCATCATATTGCATCATATTGCTTGCAATTCCAAAGGCCTCCTTTTAAATGTCTGTTCTTAAAGCAGAAATCCCTCTGTATTTGCTAATTGTCCTTAAATAACTGATGTGTCCTGAACATCTGTCATGTTAAAGATAATCCATTCCACCCCATTTGACATTATCATAGAGCTTCAACCTGTTGAAGCTACAAAGCATAAAAGCAGTTCATCTTCTTTAGGGGTGCAGAAGATTTTAATAAATAACTAAGTGTTATGCTATTAGAGTCATTTCCCTCCATTGGCTCCCTCGCCCGGCTGAGGGCAGGCAAATGGTTGTCAGCACTCGAGTGTAGTGTACCTTCTGCTTTCATTGTAATAGAGGATTTATTTAAATGCCACAAATGCATATTTTGGTGCCATTAGGCGTAGTTAAAAACTCTAATGCTAACCTGCTGCTCGCAGATTACGTCCCGAATGAAATTATGTCTCATCAAGGAGAGACCCGCGAATGACAACAGCTCGCGGCTTGACTTAATATCACTGTGCGGCGGCAGAGCACAATGTCTTTTGCGCCGGTCGGAAAACAATAGAGGAGTGAAATACGCGGGGCCTACATTTAATTTAATCTAGGGGGGATTATCTTTCTCCTAATGTCCGTGCTTAAGATCCCGGCTGAATATTAAACACATTTTTCTGCAGATGCTTCGTGAGTAATGGACACAGATTTTTTTTAATACCCTCATGATGCCAGGCCGGATATCTTGCTCTTGATGTTCTGTCAGTTAGGGTGGGGGTATGGCGCTTGCTTAAGTGGTTACACAATTGGAGGCGCTTTGATTTGGGTGTAAAATCTGGGACACAATAGGAAGAGTAGTGCAGATCTATCTCTGTCTCTGTCTCTCTCTCTCTCTCTCTCTCTCTCTCTCTCTCTCTCTCTCTCTCTCTCTTAGCTGGCTCTCAGATGGTGTTTGGATGCACTGGTGGATGGATGCATTTAAAAAAAAAAACAAAAAAAAAACAAAGGCTTTATTCTGGTCGTTCCACACCAGATAGTTTAGTGATGCTCTATTTCACATGAATTTTAAAAAACTTAAGCATACAAATCCATTCTGTCACCTCATAAGCGTTGTTTACTCCAACTCCAGGCACACACATCTCAGCTGAGAGTACCATATGCATATGTACTCCACATGTTTACATGTTGTACTGCATGGAGATACTAATGCTGCACTAATCTATGACAAGCTTACCAATGTTACACTATATGCATAAAGAATGTTATACTTATGCAAGAGATCTTAGTTAAGCAGGACCTCTTTGACCTTCACAGATAACAGCATAACGCATTTTACATGAATGCATCTCTGTCCCTCTCTCTGTCTCTCTTTCACACACACTCTCTCTTTGTCTCTCTTTAATCACCCTGTGTTTGACACTTCTGCTTCTTCAGTTCTTGATACAGCACACACACAATACAGTGAATGCGTTATACCTGCAATTAAATGACTTTTGTTAAATTGTATTCATGCGTATAGTGATGCATACATTGCAAGATGGTAAACTATGCTGTGATTAAGTGCTGTTACAGATAGTACAAATAGATTATCCTCGATTACAACTACATAGATCAGTCTTTAAAAGAACAACAGATCTTCAGCTGTTTTGTAACATCGGATACTGTACACAGCAAACGCTGCTTAATTAACTTTGTTAAAAATGACCTACAAAATAAGAAGGTAGCAAAACAATGTCATCAGATGTGTCTTGTTTGTTTGTACTGCCTTAACATAGTGTTTAAGAAGTCTACTCTAAAAGAGCTACAGTATAGGGATGTAGAGATTTTCTCTTCTTCAGAGAGGGGTAGGGCCCAGACTGACTCCCTCATCTTCAGATTTAAATTGTAAAGGTTTGATGAGTTAATGAACTTTGGCTGCAGAAGACAAAAAAAATCACATTCCCACTGCAGCAAATAGCCAAGGGCAATAGCCGATAACTAATGTGTGGAATATTGCAATTAGCATAGCAAAGTACTTACAGGGATCAAATTAAAAAATTCATTAATGCACGCTCTTAATTAAGAAACACTTTTCGGTTTACATGATAAATTATGACACCTATTAAATCTTCCACTACATGCTGTAATGGCTTCTTTGCTCCTGGGCAAAGGGACTGTTTCCTTTCGGGTTAAGGGAACTCTCCAAGGACCTGGGGTATTTGTAACAGTTTTATTAGGAATAATGTTCCCTCTTCTTGCTACTCTCTCTCTCTCTCTCTCTCTCTCTCTCTCTCTCTCTCTCTCTCTCTCACACACACACACACACACACGTTTCTTCTCTCTGTCATCTCAACTTGCTCGACTTTACAGGGTCTCGCTCCAGCTATGCGTCTTGCTCTGACACATTCGCCGTAATTGAAACATGAAACTTGATGGCTTCCTCAATTGAATTAGAGGTTTCAGGAAAATCACGGCCTCCTCAAGTGATGTTTCCTTCTTTAGGCGATCAAAGACCATTTCAGAGGCCATGTATAGCCTTGACACCCTGGATTTAAGGACTTTGCTTGCTAGTTTAATGCGAGCATACAATAAAGCACATTGTTTAAGGGAACAAAGGAAATGACATAATGCATTGCTCACAAGGTTCCAATAGAACCATTGAAATATCCTCTGCCAGCCTTAAGTCTTCCAACTACTGTACAAACCCATTAAGAAGGTGCAGGGAGGTGGCCGAGGATGTATGTTAAGAGGTGCCTGAGAGACAGTATAATCATAACAGAAATATTACAATGTAATGTGTTGACAGTGTATCAGTTGTGTTAAATTAATGATTTTAACTTATTTTGAAAGAAATTATTTCATGTTTATGCTTTAAAAAAGTTATTATGTGATGTACATTTATAAAAAATGGGTTTTGTTTTGTACAGGTCACGTGGGGCTCATGACAGTGTTATTTAATTCCACAGTCTTTAGTGACATAACCATTTCAAAAGAAAGAGTAGCCTTGCCCAAGCATATATGTTACAGTAGTGATGTAGATAACATCGAGCTAAACAAACCAAATGAACAAAAGTGATCATGCATTTGGGGCATGCATGCAGAGCCTGCTTATATACTAGATGTGTACTTACTGTAAATTCCAGTCAGAAAAATGTTGTTTTTGCTCAACAACTTCCTGTTAGCATGATTTAGCATGACAAATGATAACTTACCCTCTTAAAACCCTGGCTTAAACCACTCATGGTTGCTTAATTTGGCATGCCTACCTACACTTACTGTACTGCCATACCTACACTGTCATTCTAATATCTATCCATTCACATGCCTATGATCTCCTCAGACTTTTAGAGTGATACTGTGCAGAAGCTATTTACATGATCTTGTTTTGTCCAGTACGTGTGATCTGACTCCATGTGGACACTGAGGAACATAAAAGGGGCAATATTTATTTTTATGCGGCGGTAGGGAACAGTAATTTGGAAAAGGTATTGCAGGTGACTGTTGACAGCATGAGAGCAATTACTGTAGTAGTTCTCTATAATCACTTATGTGTTTATAATGCTTTACTATCCATGTGTAGACCATCTGTAGAGTATCTAAATGTTTAAAAGGCAAAGTTTATTCGTCACCAAGGGATAGTGTTGCCACCTGTCCTGGTTTTACCTGATTGTACCCGTTTTTAATGGTCTGTCCCGGAAAAAAAAAAAAATCTCCCGGGACACTGACACCCGGGTCACTGTTTATAAGCAAATAGGTTGATTGGTTTGCCGAAATGTCCCATTTTTTTGTCAGACATAGGTGGGCGACCCTACCAAGGGACCTGTCATCATGTCATCCACTGGCCATTCAGAAGAACATTAGCATCTGCACACAGAGCGAGAAGGGAAAGGGCCTGGGGACAGAACAGCAGTGGGAGGCGTGATCGGAGTACGTCCAGCTTCATTTAGTGGCGCGCGTGGCAGAGGCCTGCCATTGTGTTCATAATGCAGCACATTATTTAAACAACAGTCCAGAGTCGTGTGCCATGACTAAATTATTAACTGTGTATTTCGTAATGTTAGTGACAATATGTTAGCATGTTTTTTTGCCTCCCTTCCTCCTGCCGCGAGCAGATGGCTCCTTTAACTTTATTTTCCACATCAAGTATGATTATTTCTGCGTGCCAAAAGCCACCTGCCGTTCCCCGGTCTCTGTTGTAATTATTTATGTGGGGTACTCACAGCAGGCCTTGTTATCAGTTGGATGGTGTCTTAATAAAGGCGGCCACATCAACATATTGACATCATGTTCAAGGGGAACGACTCATCATGGCGCACTCTCAGACAGAGGGTCGAGGGGGGGTGGTACATGTGTGTGTGTGTATATGTGTGTGTGTGTGTGTGTGTATGTGTGTGTGTGTGTGTGTGTGTGTGTGTGTGGGTGGGGTCTTGGGGGACGGTACATGTATGTGTGGGGTGAGGTTTTGGAGGGAGTGGGAG
This sequence comes from Coilia nasus, assembly GCA_027475355.1. Lineage (NCBI taxonomy): Eukaryota > Metazoa > Chordata > Actinopteri > Clupeiformes > Engraulidae > Coilia > Coilia nasus. The sequence continues at coordinate 26,441,935 of CM050217.1, forward strand.
TGAGGGTGAGGGTTAAGGAGAATGTGTTTGGGGTGGGGGGTGGTGTGTGTGTGTGTGTGTGTGTGTGTGTGTGTGTGTGTGTGTGGAGGGGGTGCGGGGGGGTGGTGGGGGTCGAGGTGGCATGCGGCGTCCTGCCAACACCTCCGAGTCTGACCTGCTTTCGTTCTCGTGCTGAGAGTTCGCTCTGCTGCCCTGATCTTGCGAGGAGGCGTGCGATGATAATTAGGCAAAAAGCCTATTAAAAAGTCAAATAAGACGGAATGCATTAACATTGAGAGCCGCCACCTGATGATTTCCAGTTGCGCGTGACAGAAAAGGACAAAGAGATGCCGGGGTCGCCGCACGCAACTCAGCAGCTTCTGGGAAGCCCAGCAGAGACCCGCAGCAGCAGCACACAGACCCTCCCAAGCCCATCGGAGGCAGAGGTAGGTTTTATTACGAACGGGTCCCACTCTCAAATGACTCACATTCTGATATGGGTTGCACAAGCAAATGCGTAAAACCTGGAGCGAAGCTAGGGATGTACGTACATACAGTACAGCTGCTTTCTGAGGGTGATTGTTGCCTTTGTGTGAGTGTATATATATATATGCGTGTGTGTGTGTGTGTGTGTGTGTGTGTGTGTGTGTTCCCAGACAAAAAAAAAACAGTCATGAATGAGCAAACCATTTAAAACACACCCACATGCACAAACAAGCACACACACACAAACAAACATATGAGGGGCCATACAAGACATTATCCATAGTGACCCCTTTACATACATATATACTCGCTCTCACATACATACATTCTCACTCTCACATGCATACATTGTTACTTACACATACATACATTCTACCTCTCACATATATACATTCTCCCTCTCACATACATGTATATTATCCTCTTACATACATACATAATGCTCTCACATACGTATATTCTCCGCTCACATACATACATTCTCCTCTTACATACATGTATATTATCCTCTTACATACATACATTCTCCTCTCACATACGTATATTCTCCTCTCACATACATACATTCTCCTCTCACATACATACATTCTCCTCTCACATACACACATTCTCCTCTCACATGCATATATTCTCCTCTCACATACATACATTCTCCTCTCACACACATACATTCTCCTCTCACATACACACATTCTCCTCTCACATGCATATATTCTCCTCTCACATGCATATATTCTCCTCTCACATACATACATTCTCCTCTCACACACATACATTCTCCTCTCACATACACACATTCTCCTCTCACATGCATATATTCTCCTCTCACATGCATATATTCTCCTCTCACATACATACATTCTCCTCTCACATATATATATTCTCCTCTCACATATATATATAGTCATAGCAGTTAGGCAGGAAGTGATGTACAGTATATATTGAAGGAAGTGACATCAGGAAATACTTTGCAAGACATGTGCAGGGGTATCTTTCTGCTATTTTCCTTATTTTCTGCCAGCATGATGCTATTGAGAGCTTTCAGAGTTACTTTTGTGGTTTTAGTTTTTTCTGTATTGGTGAGTTCCAATGAAGATGACATTAGGCAATTTTTCACTGACATTTTGAGATGTCTTGAGGGAATACAGAGGGGAGTAAACTGTGAAATGATGCATGGAGAACTTCATTATCACTGCCAGACTTTATCTAGATTCTTGTTTGTTGTAAGATCTGCTGAAGACTTGGACATTATCAGGGACATGGAGGCCTTAAATGAATTTCTGAACGTTATAGTGGGTAGTTATGATAGAAGACAGAGAACAGAGGCGGATAACCCACACATGTTGATGCCACCAACTGTAATGACTGGCCAGCAAGGTAGGCCTCAATACAGTATATCGCGGCCACAAATTCAACATCTGCTATCTCTAGGAATGAATTGGCAGTCCATTGCCACTTGCCTGGGGATGAGCTCTCGAACTCTCTATAGGCACAGGCAACTGCTTGGAATACAACCGTTAACGTATACAACAATGTCAAATGAAGATTTAAACATAGTTGTGCGTGACATTCTCCAGTCAACCACAAATGCGGGAGAGCGGTATGTGCATGGGAGTCTGAGGGCACGTGGAATACACATTCAGAGGTGGCGCGTTAGAATAAGTCTCCAAGAAATCGACCCCATCGGGCGGTCCTTCAGAAGACGCCGCACAATACGTAGACGGATATACAGTGTCTCAGGCCCCAATATGTTATGGTAAGTTGTAACTTAATGTGAATAGTTAAAAAACATGACAAAAATGTATGCACTTTATATTTAATGTATTATAACTGTGATTCATTGAAATTTATGTATACTTCATGTATACTTTCATAATTTAGTTTGTTCATTTAGCCTACATCATATGATTTGCTTCAGTATGAATACAAGGATACATGAGGCGGGGAGCAAGGCTATGTGCTGTGTGTGTGTGTGTGTGTGTGGGGGGGGGGGGGGTGGAGGGAAGTGGCATGAGGTGGGGAGCAAGGCTATGTGCTGTGTGTGTGGGGGGGGGGATGGGGGTGGCATGAGGCGGGGAGCAAGGCTATGTGCTGTGTGTGTGTGTGTGGGGGGGGCTGTGTCGTGTGTGTGTGTGGGGGAGGTGGCATGAGGCGGGGAGCAAGGCTATGTGCTGTGTGTGTGTGTGTGTGTGTGTGTGTGGGGGGGGGGGGGGCAGGCCAGGGAAGGTCTATGAGAATACAGAGCAATGTTACACTTTGGAATACTGTTTTTCACCTAAATAAGTGAACAGAATTATAGCCGATTTAATTGTTTAAAAAAGTTAGGGTAATACTAATATGATTAATTAGTAAATTGAATGGAGTCCAAGGATAAGTCAGCTCAGCATGTGTAAGCTATGTTTTTGAACCTGACCTAATGGTTCCTTCTCTGTTTATTTTAAATCTATTGCGTGCTGGATTTAGGCTACTTGTTCTCTCATTATGAAACACTTCTATCTTTCAGGCATATTGATGGAAATCACAAGTTAGTGCGATGGAGGATGGTGTTCCACGGCTGTGTGGATGGTTTTAGCCGAGCAATCATTTATCTTGCTTGCTTGAACAACAACAGGGCTACTAGTGTTTTGGAATTATTCATGGAAGGAATTCAGGCTTTTGGAATGCCATCACGGATCAGATGTGACCATGGGATGGAGAACACTGCTGTTGCTCGTTTTATGCTTTACAACAGAGGATTGAACAGTGTAATTACTGGCAGGTCTGTCCACAACCAACGAATTGAACGTTTATGGGCTGAGCTAAACCGAGTAGTGTCCTTTCATTTTTCAAATATTTTCCAATTCATGGAGGAGCACAATGTATTAGATTCTCTAAATGAGTTACATTTATTTTGCCTACATTATATATACTTGCCACGGATTCAAAGAGCTGCCACAGAGTTTCAGAATCAATGGAACCATCACAGCCTGTCCACACAAGGTGGGCAAACCCCTCTCCAGTTGTGGCAAAGGGGAATCATAATGACAGGTATAGGCCTAAATGACAGTCGCAACACAGACAGCGCTTCTGGTATCGACAGACCATTCCCTGACTTACAGACGAATAATAATGTTGTTGTCCCGTTGCTTAACATTGAAGTTGATGAAACAACAATGAATAGACTAAGGCAGAGATTCGATCCCTTTGAAGATGATGGCAATCAAGGTATAGATTTGTTTTGCAACATTCTTAATTTTCTCCAGAGGCAGTCCTAAAAACCCCTTTTTTTCACAATGCAGGTCTCATTCTTTGTACATTGATGAATGGGCACAGGGGCCAGGGAATGAGAACAGATGACACAGGTGCCATATAGCCCAAATGACTGGGACAAACTGAGACAAACCCTCACCATGTTATATTACACATTCCTATTTGTGTTCAGTTGAGAAATTGAGTCTCCTTGTGCAAAATAAAAGCACACTTTATTGAACATTCAATTAAAAAAAATGTTTGAAACATGGACTTCGTGTTATGTTAACTAACTAACTATTTCATATCACATGTAATAGGAAATGTTACAAATTCAAAATGTAATGTCATTAAGATTTCATGTCATTTAATGTTATTGGAATGATGTAACAATGTAAATCTTGGCAGACATGAGAAGGGATCACTGTAAGGACACTCGACTCCTTGGCCAAGTAGAAGACCTGAAACACATACAGCAACAGACTGCAGAACATACTAGACAAACAAAATGCCAAAGGGGACACTTAACTCATTGGCCAAATAGCAGAAGACCTGAAACATCAACAACACCTAGAACACAGGGCTGTAACGATGCATTTTAAAGAATGCATAAAACCAATTTTTCAATGAACAGTGAGTGACCTTGAAGTAGACACCTGGTCTATACTCAAATTAGACCAAATCCATGAGTGTTTCCCAAAGCAAAGTCCATACTTGTTTTAAATGTGTTGTATGATGTGTGTAGGGGTAACTTAAGACAATTAATGCATGTATTTGCCATGGGTAGTTGTGAGGGGCTGCCACTTTGCATGTCTGAGTGCAAAAATTCAATTGAAGGCTGAGGTGCAAATCCCAGCGGGGGGATCCTGCTTGCTCCCGTTGCAAATATGAGGATCGATGCCAGCTTTTCAGTTCCCTCTGCTGTAATTTAAAAATAAGAATGAATAAATACATAAATGCAAATTAAAATTACTTCAACAAACATGCATCTCTACTCAACTCAACTATGCCATTGTTGTGGTACTAACTATTTGTATGGGAAAGGCTTTTGTTTTCATGCATGAATGAGCAGTTAGACATATGACATTTTAGCAGTGATCTAAAATGTTGTGCAGAACTTTGTCTGTATGGTAATGTTACCGCTGTTTCAAGACACGAGCCAAACCACTGGAGGAAAAACTGCAATACAATACAGTTCTACAGGCTGCCATAAAGATCCCATACATACAAAAAAGTTAAATATTAAAAGAAAACTAAAGAACTCTATGCTGTGTACACCTTCACAGCTTTCCCCCTACAATAATAAGATAACAGTACAAACACTACAGGTGCTTCACCTTCGGCATCACATAGGTAGTCACGCCAAAAAGGAATCACAGCATCTTCTGCATTCCATCTGTTGGTTGCCTTGGCAGATCGGCGTATGATGAACAGGTTGTCGAGGACATCCGAGTCCAGAGTAGAGGGCACCCAGCACAGAACAGGTCTGAAGCTTTCAGGATGGGCTTGGATTTTGTCCAAAAGTCCAAGGGTTCTGAGACCGTCACGAAATCTGTTCAAATGAAATAAAAAAAAAAAAGACTTTTTTTTTATTTTACATTTGTTTAACCTGGGAAATCACATTGCTATAGATTTTCCAAGTGAGCCCTGGCAGCACACAAATGGGTGAGTACCAGATAACAAAGACAATATACAAACATCTTCAGAGACAAACAAGCGGGAGAACTACATAAAACTAGGTTGAGAGTTTGGAATTTGTGGTTATGATGAGATTTGATCTCATTGGTGACAATAAATACATTAAATTTGAGCATTTAAAAAAAAATAACGTTCCACACAGTTAAAGCATTGGCAATAAAAGCAGCATTGCAAAATTCTGTCTTCATAATGGGGACTTTTAAAAGAATACCCTTACTAACTAATAGAGCGCAGACTGTACCCTTGATTACCAAAAAAGACTGAGGGAGCAGACCAAGTATGGCCTTGTATACAAATACAAGTCAATGAGCTAGTTAGCGCAAGCTACACATGGCCTTTGCATGTGCCTCAGAGAAAAGGTTTGGCAACATGGTTTGGCAAGATCAAATGCTCTCAGAGCTTTGAAGTTCGATAGCTAAGACAGTAGAAACTTACCTTTCAAAAGGACCACGAACCCTGTGTATGACCTGAAACATCAAGAGGTCTTTAACAAGCAGTGTTTTGTCTTCCAGCCTCCGTAAGGGCCGTAGACAGCCGGCACTAGCCAAATAGTCTTCCAATGGCAAGGTTGCTGCTCTGAGCTCGTCCATGGTTTCACTGTCTGCAATCTTCCAAATAGGCAAAAACAGATTATTACTAATGTAAAAAAGTCTACTCATCTACCCGTTTAAATACCAGGCTTTCGGTATGTAACCAAATGACAGCAAGACGAATCATTTCTCAACTTTTTCCACTTTTAATATATTTTACTTATGCACTACAATTGTACAACAGACTGAAATGTTTAAAGTGGAAAAATATAAAATAAAAAAATGAAATTTACCTGGTTACCCAAGTATGCTCACCCTGAAACTGATACTTGGCTGCAACACCATTGGCTTTTATTACAACACCTATTGTTTTTGGGTAGGAGTCAGGAGCAGGAGGGTGGCACATCTTGATGTGGACATATTTGTTCACTTCAGGTCATCCACAGATTTTGTCTGCAAATGTTGTCACATAGACGTGCCATGCTCATAGACTCCTACCCAAAAAGGATGCTGTAATAAAAGCCAAAGATTCCACAACCAAGTATGCCTATTTATATCCCCAAAACGCGGAGTGTCGTTCCAGAAGTCCGATTTGAGAAGGTGATGGTGACTGAGTGCATTGCGTTTCGGGGATATACCTCTGGCAGTCGAAGGTTACTGCAAAGGCCTAGTTATTTAACCATGTTAATTTAAGTTTTTAATTTTATATCTTTCAGATTTGAAGGTTTCAGTGTGTTTTCCATTACTTTCCTTGAGTTATAGGTTTTATTTAAGGTGGAAAATGTTGCGAAATTACTGTCTTGCTGACATTTTTTTAAATCACAAGATCACTTCTCATTTAAATAGTAATGTAGTCTTTTGTATATCCATTACAAAAGATCATTACCCTCTTAATTTTGTCTCGGAGCTCCACATCAACGATGTCCTCCAGCACTGGTTGACCACGATCAGGGCCATGGACAAGACAACTGAATAGTGTAGGCGAGACGAAGCATGCTGGTGGACCACCATGTATCAGACTAACAGCAATGGCCCTCCCTGCAAAAAAGTATCTGTCCTCCCTCATGGCTAGGGAAAGAAATGTAATAACTGTTGTAAATACAATCTTGTTGAATTTACAGATGTTATGGTTATCCTTATATCTAAAATATATTCTGATACAAATTTCTGAAACATTATGTAATGACATTAATTAAAGGTGATTATTCTTTTAATCAATGCAAATGAAGACATAACCTACCGATGCTGTCAATGGTCAAATTCTTCTTCCCTTCTTCACCCTCAAACATGGAGGAGGTAGACAGAGCTTGTATAAGCAGCCTCAAAAATTCCCTTTTAGGACCACCCAAATCAACAGCTTCCTCAGTGAAGCCAAGGTCATCAGAAAATCGGACCATTATGCCGTTTTGAGGTTGATATGAGCCTCTTTTAAATCCCCGGAGAGCTCCATCCAGCACATTTGATCGGCTGATGTTAAATTTTGACTTCGTATGGTCAGTTATTTTTGTGGCAAGCTCGTGTAGAATTTCCTTTACAGGTGGAGCTGTACATTCCGTGGCTCTAGAACACAACAAATTAAAATTCATCTTATTAGGCAGGCTTTTCATATTCAGTAATACTCATCAAAATTGCAGGCATATGAGGCCCATTTCTGTGATGTAAAGTTCAGTGAAATCATTGTATGAGTTGAGTTATGAGATCATGAAATGCCCATTGTCAATAAGCAGCACACTATGACACTCCAACAATGACAGCTAGCTAAAATTGACCATTTCACAAGGTTTGATTAATGCACATGATGCAGATATTTAACAGTGTTGTGTGTGGCAAAGATGGACCTAGAAGACATGTGAAACTGTCTTCATCATGTTTTTTATAGGTTAATCATTAGACACAAATATGTTTCAATTGAATACGAGGTGAATTGGGTTTTGTATTTCCACATTTTGGAGCGTTCTCCCTCTGCATAATGATCATGGCATCTTAACAAGTGCTACGAACATGAAGGCACAATTCCACACACGCTCTCTCTCCCTCTCGTTCACTTATCGTATGCGCAGTCTCAAAATGCACGAATGATGCCTTGCCAACATTGTCTCGCGTGCAGTTGTCATGTCATTTAAACTGTAAGCACACATGCTGCAAATAGATACTTAAATAGATAAGTTATTTATTTATTGCTTTGACATCAAAAATGTCCCTGACCCACAGAAACCCTTATTTTGCATCAATGTTAATTTCTAATTGCCATCATTTCACAAAAATGAAATGCCATTCCAATATTTGGAAAAAATGTAAGGCATTTCCTCACTTTGGTGGGATAGCGTACAAAATACAATCTGTACAAACCTTTCACTCTGCAGGCTTGCAAGCATGGCTGTTTGGAGTTCCTCGTCTTCAGATGAGACATCAGACAGAGTTGCCAAAACCGACAGGTAGTTGTTGTAGTTGTTGTTATTTGATGACGTAGATGGTAATAAATCATCATCGGCAACATACACAGAAACTGTGCTGCTGCTCTGCTGGGCTGAGCCTGAGGGGAAGCTTTCGTTGGCCTGGGCGGTTAGTGAAGGTTGATTTTCCTCTGGATTTTCCTCTTCACAACTAGAATCGTTGCTCTGAGTCTTTAAGATATCACAAACCGTATTTTCATAAATTAAGTTTCAATTGTACAGTGGAACACATTAAATATATCAGGATTTAATAGTTACAGTGGTATGAAATCATTAGTAGGCTCTGAGCCATTAAAGTTATAAACTTTGTAGTCTAAAGAGGGGCTTGGGATTCAAAACAAAGTATTTGGGGAATGTTTTCACATGATCATAAGGCAATATTTCTAACGCTAATAATTATGATACATTAAAATGTGAAAAGGAGGTGTGCAGAAGTTTGGGTATCCTTTGCCACCACTAAGTCAAAAAAGTTTCAGACTTATCGCCATCCATGTGGGGGCAGCCGTGGGTTCAATTCCCACCCTTACCACTCCATGGCTGAAGAGCCCTTTAGCAAGGCACCTAACCCCACATTGCTCCAGGGACTGTAAACATTACCCTGTAAATAACTAAGTTAACTGTAAGTATTAAAAGCGTCAACTAAGTGTAATGTAATGTTTAACATGTTAAATGAAGGTGTTTCATACCACTGTAATACTTTACATTGTCATTCAGTCACAAACAGTTCAATTCAAGGATGATGAAGTCATACCTCCAGTGACTGCAAAGGTCTTACATACAGGGCCTTCGATTTGTATACTTTATGAATGAGTTCAGCACATAACTCTTGTCCTGCATGGAGTTTGGGTGCTATTAATTTGTTTCCACAGGCCATCAAAAGCTCTATGCTGAAACACAATGTAAAATGCAATGTTCTATACAGGAATATATGGTGCGTTTTACATACTGCACACTACCAATAGACACTAAAAGGGTTAAACAACAAAAACAAAATAATTTGGCTTGCTGTTCCAAGAATATTGGCGGGCATTGTATGCACAGTCTAAATAGCACTGTAAAGACTTGTTCAAAGATCTTTGGAATTACACTCAACAGGAATCCCACCTCAACCTCTGCTTACCTTATATCAGGAGGTAGTTTGTCAACAAAGGCATGCCTAATGTGGGCCTCAACATCACCTCGACTCCACGATTTTTGAAATTCAAAGCCGTTGAGAATGTGCCCCAACTGGTGAAGACGATGTTTAGCCTTGTGCTTGACCACAACAGCACATTTAGGTCCCGGCAACAGAATCACATCTTTAATAAACGTGTCGTGGTGTTGCGTCTTCACCCTGACAAAATGGCATTCATATACAATAACAACAACAAACAAAAGTTATTAAAATTTAAACCATTAGGTTTACCAACAAGGGAAATCAATACAGGTTCATAGCTCCACTGTTTGCCCCTTAATAATATTAATATTATTAATTTCTAATTGTTATGATAATTAAAAACACGCAGCAGGCTTAAAATCATGTGTGCTTGATTGCATTTGTCTTGATTTGTCATGATTAAAACGTCTTTTGTAATTTGGTAAGCTTCAGTCGGGCACACGGTGAAGGCACCAGCTTCGCTGCATGGTGAGGGGTATGCCCACAGACACGTGCCATAGCAAAGTAGCATGTTGACATTTACCTTGCCTAGCTAGCTACACAGCCAACAACTATTACTCAAGTCTGTCGAAAGTACATAACAAGCAGTAGCCTATATGAATGGCATAGGTAGCTGTTACCGACGACACCCAATATAATAGCCGACCGACCACGGCAAAACCAGATGCAAGTCGTCCCCGGGGCATTTTGAGTTATTCACAGATTCTGAAAGTGTAGTTTCTAAGCTTTCCAATGATGTCTTACACATGGAAATCTGATAATATTTGAATAATTTGTGGCCATTTGGAAAGCATGCACACCTTAAACCACAGAACGGAGGAAAACCGTTCTTAAAGTTTGCTTAACACTCTCCGCTGGGGAGCTATGGTGCTTATTTACATGACATTAAGATAAGCCCTCCCCCGTGCAGACTGTCACTGAGGTGCTAATGATTTAGCAACTACTGCAGTATCTACCAGTAGTAGGCTAGTAGCTAGGAATATGATGCCAGTGTTTACAATGAAACAAGCCTCTTTGTTCCCTACTAAATATCTCCCTGTATGACCACACGAAAGCTAAATTAGTACCACAGATGTTATATTCTACAAAGATAAATATAATTCTGTGTAGTGTATTATTATCTACAACGATGTGTGATGACAACTATTCCTATTTCAGTGCGCGATCCTGTAAAGCGAGCTAGCAAGCTAACGAACTAGCTCATTGGAACTGTTTCAGTTCAATGTGGGAATGCTAACAGTGATTGACTCGCCTTGAATTTAACATGTTGCAGTAACCTTACAACGTTATATTACTTTCTTCACTTCAGCTAATATTCGTAATAGCATCTGGGTAGGTGTTGGTGACTAAAGTGACAGCTTTCAGTTTAAAACATTATGTTAGTGTAGTTCGCTAGCGTTGGCGCGCTAACAACCATAGGCTGCAGCCTGATCTGAAATAAAGCTAATTTTCTCAAAATCCAAACTGTAACAACTTACACTATTAGGCTTGAAATAATCACAAATAGTTGCGGATTGACTCTGGGGAACACTCTGTCCCTCACTCTCTTGTCTCTTACTCAGCTAGATGATCTGATCGCATTGAATGTGAAGTGAATGTCCTCAACACGGCTTAACTCACCAGCCTTCTTGCTGTAAGCTAACCCTAACCCCAGATCCAGGAAATGTAACTTATGTTCAAGCACACAACACGCATTTCACTCACAACACCACATAACATGTTTAATAAAACGACTTGATTTTAATACTCACCGCTTTCTTCTTGTTCTGGTAAAATTGCCAAAGTGTCGCTGACTGTCATATCTGAGGCTGGAATGAGGCACAGCCGTAGCAGGGGTTCCTGACGGGAAGAGCCGGGACATCTCTCTGTCCACCGTAACACCCAAACTTTCTGGTGACGAGACGAGGTTGGCAGACGAGGAGATGTTGGCCAGCTGAGGGGAGGATAAAATCCCCCTCAGAGCACTGATGGCTTGATTTAGGGTGGCTCTACCAGCTTCGTCCATAGCCTACTGGCCCAATGCCAATCATGTGGTCACTCAGGTGTCGATTCAAGGCGCGTTTCGCGCCAGCGAGATCACTTCCTTTTCAACTATACTTGCTTCCGTTTCCACTATTCTCTCCCTCTCACATACATACATTCTCCCTCTCACATACGTACATTCTCCTCTCACATACATACATTCTCCCTCTCACATACATACATTCTCCTCTCACATACGTACATTCTCCCTCTCACATACATACATTCTCCTCTCACATACATATAATTATGTAATTTAAATTACATTATTAGGCCTACATCGAGGGTTTGGAGCCAGAGTGGTGTAGACCTAATTCACATTTGATGTAAAAAAAAACACCTCCACCCTTTAATTAACCTTTAACCGCAACATTATAATAAATTATTATTAATAAATTATACTTTATTAAATTAATAAAATCTTGTAAATCTTTAAATCGTTAAATCTTAGGGGGTGGTGGTGGCTCAGGTGGTAGAGGAGCCAGTCCGTCAACACTTTAATAGTTTAACATCTAAATAAAATATGAACATGAAGTTTGTTGGGAAGGCTAACAAAAAGGATCTGATCAGGTTTGCAATCATAGGCATCATGCTGAGAGGGAAAGAACAAGATATCATGATATCCTGCACAAAGTTTGCAAAGTATTTCCTGAAAACTTCAGGAAAAACTAAAACCACAAAAGTAACTCTGAAGGCTCTCAAAAGCATCATGCTGACAGAAAATTAGGAAAATAGAAGAAAGATATACCCCTGTGAAAGGAGAATATATGTATGTGAGAAGAGAATATATGCATGTGAGAGGAGAATGTATGTATGTGAGAGGAGAATATATGCATGTGAGAGGAGAATATATGCATGTGAGAGGAGAATGTATGTGTGTGAGAGGAGAATGTATGTATGTGAGAGGAGAATGTGTGTATGTGAGAGGAGAATATATATATGTGAGAGGAGAATATATGCATGTGAGAAGAGAATGTATGCATGTGAGAGGAAAATGTATGTATGTGAGAGGATAATATATGTATGTGAGAGGAGAATATATATGTATGTGAGAGGAGAATGTATGTATGTAAGAGGAGAATATATGTATGTGAGAGGAAAATGTATGTATGTGAGAGGATAATATATGTATGTGAGAGGAGAATATATATGTATGTAAGAGGAGAATGTATGTATGTGAGAGGAGAATATATGTATGTGAGAGGAGAATGTATGTATGTGAGAGGAGAATATATGTATGTGAGAGGAGAATGTATGCATGTGAGAGTGAGTGAGAATATATGTATGTGAGAGTGAGAATAGATAAAGTCTTAAACGGCCCCTCATACAAACACACACACACACACTTAGCCCCAAAGTCAACAGGCCAGACCAGAGTGTATTACACAAGCTGTGTGACACTCACTCACTCAGACTCCGGGGCCCAGGAAACATCAGTACCAATTAAGTTAAGTATTCAGTGAAATTCAAAGGCATTATGTGCCCATGATGGGTCAGTTTTAATCAGAAATGCCCTGTTCTCAAATGTAGAACACTTATAATTACACATACTCAATACTTTAATCCTCCGGCGAATGAAAACAAAAAAAAAAGCACCACTGCTGTAATTACAGTTTCAGATACATCTCCCTTTTCCTTTCACTGATGTGACTGAGAAATGGGTTCAAAAAGATGTCATTCATGATGAGAGGAGAGGAGAGGAGAGGAGGGATAATTATACTGTCTTTGCAGATAAGCCCCTGGATCCAGACCAGACTAAAAACAACGATGTGGGATTACCAGGGGAGCCTGCCGAGCACAGAGCACTGCCATTACGGAGAGGAGCTAAGAGGCACTTTACTTACCCATTTAAGGATATACTGTATGTATATAAGGACCATGGTGCTCAGTAAACCACAGTGAGAAAAAAAAATCTATTGTGGGCTCAGACAATGCAGCCCAGCGTTAATCTATAATAGCCTTTAGGATTAAAAATATGGTTCCTGCTTTTAATTACATATTGGTGGTGGTGGTGGTGGTAGTGGGGAGAGGGGTTATGCTCTAAGACTAAGAGCATGTGAATCAAAAGGGGGTGTGAGGTGGGAGGTGGAGGGAGAGAGCAGAGGATTTAGCAGAGCAATATTGTTGTGCCTATTTATTTAAATATATGTGTATTTGCATATGTTCTGGCAAAACCTGTTACCTCAACAGCTTCCTTCTTTCAGGACACAGAAAGTGTATTAAAAATAAGAATAGCTAATACATAAAAAGATATCATGAGCATCAGTATATGTATATAACACCAATGTGAATACACAAAAATATGCAAATGTAAACAAAAAATAATTATAAAGTTTTCACAAATGTATTGCATGCATTTTGGTTCCACTGAATGCCACAAAAAAAAAAAATCAAACAGAATTTATAATGTTGATTTTGTCTATACATCAGTAATATTTTGCTATTATAGTACTCTGTTGATGTCTGTGTGTAGATTCTCTGTCGAATTACTACAGCATGTAGCACTTACAGTATCACACAGCAAGGCATATGAAAGAATATTCTATATACTATCTATATGTTCTGTGTTTAATGTAGAGTCTACGAGACTTGGGAGACTGCTTAGTCAGAGAATGTGTTTCATGTTATTGACCTCCTGTCTGGTATAATATGAAGTCACACTGAAGCCAGACTGAAGCAATGTCTAGTAGAAAATGATTAAAACTGAAGACACACTGCCTTTCTGACCATCCATATCTACCTTTATGTGAATAATTTCCATTTAGCATAGCCATTTAGAGTTGTAATTATATTATGGGCTGTATTTTACAGGTTGTTATAGAAGCACAATCAGCCATTAGCCCTGAGGCGCAACATGCTGTCAAGGGCAAGGACTGACTCACTTGACCCCTCACTTTTATGAACTAAGTCAGAGAGAGAAGAAGGAGAACTTTAATAGGCAGAGTCTTTTACCTGACAGTACGAAAGCCACAAATGCATCACTTTGGACAGAGTTGGTAGCAAACACACACACACACACACACACACACACACACACACACACACACACACACACACACACACACACAGACACACACACACACACACACACACACACACACACACACACACACACACACACACACACGTAATGTAAGTGTAATTTAATGTAATGTAATGTACTGTATCATACACACACACACACACACACACACACACACACACACACACACGTACACACACACACACACACACACACACACACACACACACACACACACACACACACACACACACACACACGAAACACAATTATGCATGCCCATATACTATGCATGTCTACAGTACGAAAGCCAGAAATGCATCACTTCGGACAGAGTTGGTAGCAAACACACACACACACACACACACACACACACACACACACACACACACACACACACACACACACGCACACACACATGCACACACACACATGCACACAATTATGCATGCCCACATACACACACAAACACATATTAACACATATATACACACAGTCACCCACTCATCTTCAGAAAAGACCAGAGTGCATTGCAGCAGGTGAAATGGTAAAGTCCAGCCTCTAAGAGAGAAACAGGCAGAAGCACTACTGTATGCAGGCACTACTGTATAGGCAGGCATACAGGTGAAGGCAGCTAGCTCACAGTGTCAATCTGCAATCAAATGAATGGGAGCAGGGCAGCGTATGGAGGAGAATATGTCCCATTCAGCAGCAGACTGTAAGTCTCCCAGTGCTGATGCGCTGGGACAGCTCTCAATCCTCACAGCCATGTCCCTAACAGCTTTACTACCGAGGGCGCGTATCGAAAAAAAAAAAAAACGCCACACTTTATGTCTCCACGAGATCTTCCAATTAAAATTAACCGCAGCTTTTGCACGATTTATTGTCACCGGGTGAACGTGCGGCCGCCTGTAAATTAAAAACCCGAAAATAAATACTTGTAAGGAATTCATAAAAAATGAAAAAAAAGAAAGAACTGAAAAAACCATGCTGTTGTTGAAGCACCATTGGTTGTGCATCTGGAATGTCAACGATCTACATCAAATTTTGGGACTCGCTGCCATTCAAGAAGAATAAGTCGTTGACAGGTTGTTTACGAAACCTGACAGAGTTTTAGAGGAGAGAGAGAGGATATTCCCTCAATAAATCAGCACAGTATGCATGCGGTGCAGTTGTTTAAAGAGCAGTGTCTGCAATAACGACTTAATTAGTATGCAAATCCGGCACTTTATGATCACTTGTCCAATGTCTCTGATATATTTCATCAGTCCGTGTATTCTTCAGTGAGATTGAATCCACATCTATCACAGCAAGGTGTGTGTGTGTGTGTGTGTGTGTGTGTGTGTGTGTGTGTGTGTGTGTGTGTGTGTGTGTGTGTGTGTGTGTGTGTGTGTGTGTGAGTGGATTTACAGCCCTGTCAATTAATTTTCAGTCTCAGCAGTCGTTCCTCACACATATATATATGTGCAATTACGTCCACAACAGATTGGTTATGTGAGCCTTCAGCAGCACGTGTGGTCCTCTGTCAACTTCCACTTACTGCAACATGTAAAGCTTCCTGTTTGAACACCCCTGTGTCTATTACTGCTGCTAGCCTTACTGCTGCTACAACTTCCTGTTTAAACACCTCACTGTCTGTTACTGCTGCTACAACTTCCTGTTTAAACACCTCACTGTCTGTTACTGCTGCTACAACTTACTGTTTAAACACCTCACTGTCACTGCTGCTACAACTTCCTGTTTAAACACCTCACTGTCTGTTACTGCTGCTACAACTTTCTGTTCAAACACCTCACTGTCTGTTACTGCTGCTACAACTTCCTGTTTAAACACCTCACTGTCTGTTGCTGCTGCTACAACTTCCTGTTTAAACACCTCACTGCTGCTACAAATTTCTGTTTGAACACCTCACTGTCTATTACTGCTGCTAGTCTTACTGCTGCTGCAACTTCCTGTTTAAACACCTCACTTTCTGTTACTGCTGCTACAGCTTCCTGTTTGAACACCTCACTGTGTTACTGCTGTGTCTGTTTGTCCTGTGATAGGGGAGTATATTCATTAACATCATCATCATCACACACACATATTCTCTATCTATCTATCTATCTATCTATCTATCTATCTATCTATCTATCTATCTATCTATCTATCTATCTATCTATCTATCTATCTATCTATCTATCTATCTATCTATCTATCTATCTATCTATCTATCTATCTATCTATCTATCTATCTCTGTATTTAATGTCACTAAGGCCTCCTTCAGATCAGTTCTGTCCTATTTAACATCCCTGTGTACAGCTCTGTGTTAATAAGAGCCTTAGCTGTTGTCAGTATGTGGCTAAATGTTCAACAGTAGTCAGCAGAGGCTTCTGACAGGGAATAAAATGAAAAAAAAATTGACATGTGGATTTCACGTGAAATAATGGCATAAAATTCCCAGCATCGCTTCCCAACTGGAAGCTTTGTTTTTAATCAGAGGGACTAATAAGAGCATGCCGAGTAATCTTGCCGCAATTTCCTCCCATAAACAAGATCATATCGCGGCGGGTCACCCACTATAACCTTCTGTCGAATTACTGCGCCATGATCCACCCTGATTGCTTCAATCAATGCAGCAGATTTGAATATCCACAAGACTTTCCAGTAAAACGCTCACAATGTGATTTATTCCCCACATTGAGGAGATTACATTCTGCCCCTGTCCCCCTCTGTTTGGCATCCATTACAGTTCATTACGCCGTGCAAGTGTCGTAGCGGCCTACTCTGCGCAATAATAAAAGACAAGGAATTTTAAAAAAAAAGGAAAGCAGAAGTTTGTGCTGAGATTAAGACATAAATTGTTGCTGCCCTGCTGTTGCAAACCACAGGGTCCAATGTGATTATCCCACCACACACACAATTTCAATCTCTCTCTCTCTCTCTCTCTCTCTCTCTCTCTCTCTCTCTCTCTCTCTCTCTCTCTCTCTCTCTCTGTCTCTCTCTCTCTCTCTCTCTCTCGTTCTCTTCCCTCTCTCTATATCTAACTCTCGCCTATTTTAATTCAATCAAGTTATACTGGCTTCAATACTGGCAATTATCTTTGCAGTGTAATTACTACAATCAATAGCCAATTAATGTAAATAAACAATTGCAGAATTAAACAAACAAGATAACTTCTGCATTATTATTTCCCTGTCTCGGCCCTGTCAAGTATTCAATTTTAAACAGAATATTATCATCTTCTCAGGAACATACCAAAATGAGCTTACTACCCCAGGTGTAATGTTCTAACATGTATGTATATGTTCATTTAGCAATTCCTTTTAACTATCCTATCAAAACAGGCTTATCATGTCAGGAATCACGTTCTGAAGTGTATGCATTGTTCCAGTTGAAAACCAGTGAAATGAAATAGACTCATGCTTATATGAGTCTGTGTGTGTACGGTGTGTGTGTGTCTGAAGTGTCCCTTCCCCAGGACACTTAGCTAAGGCATATGTATCTTCTTGTGTGTATGTGTGTGGTCTGTTTACTCTGCTTCTCTACACCTCTGTTAGCTTATTATGCCTTCCTTTTGTAAGTTGCTTTGGATAAAAGCGTCTGCTAAGTGTAATGTAATGTAATAACTGATGTAAGTACCCGGATCACCTACACAGAACGGTCAGAGTTTTGTGTGTACAACAGTGTACACTTTTCTCACTTATTGGCCGCCATCTTGTTTACGTAGTGGAATGAGAGACGCCTCAAAGCGCTGATTCTCTGCAATAAGAGAACAGATTCCCAAAGGAGGGCATTCCCCATGTGCAGCAGAGAAAAACGAGAAACAACCCGACACAGTAGATGTTTTTGTTCTTCTTGGTGGATTTTATTTTGCCGGTTGGTGAGCTGTCATTTCCGTTAAGTGCGACAAGCAGAATTCAGTTTGGAACAATGCTTACCTCATACATTTGACCTACTCTCTGAGTGTGGAAAGCACACTCAACCTAAGTAGACAGTAGATGTGAGGCAAAATACAGAAACACAGCCTCTGTGAGTCTGGATGGATCAGTGCCGGACCTGGTCCGGGCCAGGCCTGTATGTGCGTCGGCGTCTGCACCTGTGTGTGTGTGTGTGTGTGTGTGTGTGTGTGTGAGGTGATTAGGTGCGGGTGGCTGTCAGCAGCTGTTGGTCTGTTCTGAGAAGAGCGGGCAGCATGTTTTTTTCCCCGGTAAGCAGGTGTCCCAGCACACGTTTGCACGGTAGACATGACGCGTACGACACGTGGGGCAGGTACAGCCGTCATGTAGTGATCTGCACTGGCACACGTAAGCTCTTCTGGGTAAAAACCTCTGGGGTTGCACACATGCTTATGGCTGTGTGTTTGTGTTTCTGTGTGTTCGTGTGTGTGTGTGTGTGTGTGTGTGTGTGTGCAGGTGTGCATGCGTGTATGTGTGTATGTGTTTGTCTTATTTAAGCACTTGGGTATGCATGTGTGTGTTTCTCTAAATTGTTTATGCATGAGTGTGTGTGTCTGTGTGTGTGTGTAGGGAGCTGCTTGTCCCAAGAGAAAAGCCTCCTAAATGAGAGTTTGGTCCCTCCTCCAACCCTACCGTATCCACACCCCATGCCATCCTAGCACAAACCCCCACTCCACCCCACCCCCTAACCACACCACGTCAACAAACAGCTGGGCCTGAGAGCGCAGGTGATGACAGGGGCAATGAGCAGGAGCTGCCAGTCCCCTGACACCATCTCACAGAGGTTGGGGTATGATGGAGAGACAGAGAGGGAAAGGAAGAGGAGGAGAGGGACTGAGAAAGAGGGAGGGGGTGAGAGAGAGAGTGAAATGAAAAAAAGAAAGACAAAAAAGAGAGGGAAAAAAAGAGAGAGGGGAGAAAGAAAGACAGAGAGGAGGAATGAAGAGAGGAGAGAGAGAGACAGAGAGAGAGAGAGGAGGTATGAAGAAAAAAAGGGGGAAAGATGGAGAAAGAGAGAGAGAGAGAGAGAGAGAGAGAGAGAGACAGGGAAAGAGGGAGAGGGGAGTCTTCATAAATAATCTTAAAACAATCTGCCTCCCTCCACTCGGGGCATTAATTACTTTTACGGCCAAAATCAAACATCTGTCACGTTCGAATATACAAATTAATTATGCAGATTCTTCCCATCAAGAGCGATATAACACAGGCCTCTCGGCCCAGGGCCCCAGAGAGGAGGAGGAGAGAAAAAGAAAGACAGAGAGAGAGAGAGAAAGAAAGAGAGAGATGGAGAGAGTGAGAGAAAGGCGAAGGCAGCCAAGCCCTGGACCTGTGACAGTTTACCAGTCTTTCCATTCCTCTAAAGTGAATCATCAGTTAGCGCGAGAATGAAAGGGACAGCTTTGATCCCCATTACCGTCAACGAAGCTCAGTGTCACTTTATTCTGGGCCCAGGGAAAGCTTTTGAGGTCTAATTTGGGGGATGCTGTCTTTGTGGGAGACGCCTGGGTCTTATGATTATTGCATTGAAACATCAGGGTTGTACCCCTGCCGTGTTTGAAAGAATAATGAGGCTCACGCTCACTCTCATCTGCTCTTTTCGTCTGCTCGTTTCTTTACTTATTCTCTCTCTCTCTCTCTCTCTCTCTCTCTCTCTCTCTCTCTCTCTCTCTCTCTCTCTCTCTCTCTCTCTCTCTCTCTTCATCTTCTTTGGTCCTGCCATCAGAGCGCAGTGTGGAGAGACTATCACTAATGTATGCCAAGGGCATTGAGGAGGTAGGCAGTGCCGCTGATCTTTTTTGGAGGGAGCCAAACGTCTTCCTGAGGTTGAGGATATTTTGTCAAATGGATGTTTTTTTTTACTTCATTCATGTTCTACTTTTTTCTGGGCAAGTTCCTCTCAGGTTAACTTTAGATCGTGAAACTGCAAATGAGTGTGTGTGCAGGTGTTTGCGTGCGTGTGCATGCATGTGTGTGTGTGTGTGTGCGTACTGTACGAATGTGTGTGCGTTTGTCTATGTGTGTGTGCGCGCGCACATGTGGCCGTGTGTGTGCCCTTGTGTGTACGTCCGTGTGTGTGTGTGTGTGTGTATGTGCACATGTGTGTGTCTGTGTGTACGTCAATATGTGCGTGTGTGTGCATGCACACGTATATGTGGGTGTGTGTGTGCACATGTGCCCGTATGTGTGTGTGTGCCAATGTATGTGTGTGTGTGTGTGTGTGTGTGTGTGTGTGTGTGCTGTGACAGAAGACAGCTGCTGCTTTGTCCTCTGAACTCATCATTGGGCACACCGGGACTCCACCCCTGGAGGTCAGGCGGGTCACCGTCTCTGAGGGGCGCAACATTTGGTACCAGTTACCGAGCCGCGGGGGGTCCGGATGTGGCGCGGCACCGTCCCCCCACTCTAACGGCACGGTACAGGCAGGCAGGCATTCGCCAGAGCGATGGAGGGGGCCCACCTGCCGTGTGGCTGCTGCCTACCCATCATCCTTCAGCGCTGAAGGGCCCGTCGACCTTGAGACGGGGCCGTGCCGTGCCGGGCGCTCATGCTGGCTGCGCGGCGGCGGGCCTGATGGAGCGGAGAGCGGGGCGATGGATGAGGGGGGGGAGGCGGTGATGGCAGACGCTGCACCATGCCTCCGATAAAGCCGCCACCACCACCACCACCACCACTGCTGCTGCTGCTGCTGCCGCCACTACCGCTACTCCACCCGGAGTTTATTTATCCAGCTGCCCCTCCGAGACGCCACTTCGTTGGCAACACAACATCTGTCATGTCATGTCACACACACATACACGTAGACACACACACAAACACACACAGATAAACACACGTGTAGACACACTTACCAGCACACACACACACGAACACACAGATAAACATATGTGTGCACACACATACAAGCACACACATACACACACACACATGCACAAACACACAGTAAACACATGTATTCACACAGATACAAGCACACGCACACACACACACATTCACACACACATACAAACTGCTATGCACAAACACAAAGATAAACACATACACACACATACAGTACACGCGAGCGCACTTATACAAACACGCCCACAAATACACACACACACACACAAACTGTTATACAGAAACACTTAACCACATTACACTACTGTACACTCAGATACACAGACACACCACACTACTACTACTCACCACAACATAAGATGCATATATTTGTCTTCTTGTTACACTGCCATCAATGGTTTTGCAGTCATCTCTAAAACACTTAGGCTGTTTAGATGATGATGAGTGGTTCTGCAGCACACAGCTCTTGGCCCTTTACATAAGCAGCCCCTGTGGGACCCACTGTGGGGCAGATGTGGCCTAGTGGTTAGGGAGTTGGTCTTGGGAGTGGAGGGTTGCAGGTTCAAATCCCCTTCCCGGTAGGAAGAATGGGGGTGGGGGAATAAACAACCAGTGCTCTCCTGCACCCTCATCCATGGCTGAAGTGCCCTTTATCATAAGACATCTAACCCCGCATTGCTCCAGGGACTGTAACTGAAACCCTGTCCCTAAATAACTGCAAGTTGTTCTGGATAAGAGCATCAGCTAAGTGTAAAGGAATGTAATTTCCTTTCTATATTTCTCATGTACCCGTCTTGCTAGTGCCCGACTGCCACTTGGGCCCTGGGCTGTCATTCCTACCCCATGCGTCCCGTCACCCCCACCCTTGTCCCTGGGGATGAGGCTGACCACACTGTGTGTCACAGTCACAGGTCATCATTAGGTTTCATAAATGTAGTCTCAAATTTGTACTTGAAAGTCTGTGTTTGTGTGTGTGCCTGCTTGTATTTGTGTGTGTGTGTGTGTGTGTGTGTGTGTGTATGTTTACAGGTGCACCACCAAAAGACAGCGGAGAGGGGGCAAGGAGACAAGAACAGAAGTTTCTGGAAAAAAAGCCTTGCCACTGTAAACAATGACTGAGTGTTAAGCGTGGCAACCCATATTATGACAAACAGCACATGCTGCTCGGAGCCAGCTGGTGTGGTGATGTGATAATGTTGGACTCATTAAGTTCAGCACACAGTTTACGGTGGGCCTTTACGACACAATTAATTGATTCACACATACATTAAAACAAAAATAACCGTGGTGAGAATTCCGTTGGAAGCCAGCTTCTAATCTGTCATAAACACTTCTGCTGGTTAGCAAGGAGCGACATTACTCAAGTTAATGGCCTTAGGAGGGACGATAAACAACCCTAAAAACCAGCGTATGTCTTCACCGCTAGCCTTTTAGATTCCCCCTAAATAAGCATGTGCTCTTACCGTCAGCCTTTATATAAAAAAGGATGTTCCTTCGTTGTCAGTGTTTTGACGGCACCCCCCACCTTACCCCATCCCCAAACAAAATATATGCTTTCACTGATACCTTTTAGAAAGAAAGGAGCTGTAAGTGGAACATGAGTAAAAAAAGATCAATTTTAAGAAGCCGATTCTGGAATAAAGTTGACATAAAAACTGGCTTAAATCAGGTACAGATGTTTTACAGTTACTGAATACATCTGTAATCCTTTCTTACACAGTGTCTACATTATTAGGTGTTTAAGAAATCCCATGGTAAATAAGGTAATAAAGGTAAATAAGGTAACGACAGCGTAAATAGAAGCTAATTACAAAATAATTACATAGAAATACCTTAACTCTTACCAAAATGTATCTGCAGGGGACTGAAGTTTACTAGCGTCCCAACACTGAGCTGTGCTAGACTATATACACTCACCCCCCTAAACCTCACTCTCAATTGGGTACACAGCACCACTGTACCCGAGGTCTTCCTGCACAGTCCTGCCCCAGCCTCGAACCTGCAACCTCACAGCAACTCCAGTATGTGAGACACACGCACTACCAGGTGAGCTAAATGTCTGGCTATTAGCTAAGCGTGTCGTTTGTTGAGGTGTCAGGAGGGAGGATTACTAAAGTTCCAATGCCGAGCTGTATCAGCTGGCATCCATTACATACACACATTTATCATGCATGGGTTAATTCAGTACTTACTTGCTAACAACTACACAAACAATTCCCTCATGGTCTGTCTCCTTTATTGCTAGGTCATTGTAGAGGTTTATTGGTAAACACTTGGAAAAAAGGATGTTTGGATTGTTTTCATAGTAATGTCCACATCTTACAAAGTATTTCCATTACAAGATTCCTTTCTTCTAAAAAAAAAGTGTAAGACTATAGCCTTTGAATGGCAGAATTTGCTCAAAGTTGTCTTTTGATGTCATTTTTTGTCAGACATTCACACTGACTGCACCCCAGTAAATAAGGTAGCATCTGCAATTAAATCTATAACAGCACGTTTTAAAAGAGCAAAACAAATGTTTAACAAATCCCTTGCAGTACCATTGCTAAATTAAACTGAAATAAAGAAAAACACCACCACAGATCATGATGGCGCCACCTCTACTGTGCCACGTAGAAAATATCTCCAGTGGGATCACCTTGTCATGCATAATATTCATGAACCATCAGGATCATCCAGGATGTAGTTTTTTCTTCCTTTCAGTGTCCCATCTTTGTGCTCCCTTGTGAAGCCCAAATGGGCATGGGAGAAGATGTGGCCTTTCATAGTAAAAAAGATGAAATGGCTGTAAAAGTTAGTTTACACCACTACCACTTAGTTTAATTGCTTTGTTGGAAGTTGGACATAATATGGAAAAAATACAGACTTTCTTTCAAAGCACAGTTTCATCTTATTTACTTTGCAAAGTAATTGTGTTTAACCTGGCCAACATTTACAGTTGCTGTAAACAAAATTAAGACTGTAATGGCAATGGACATGTAGTACATTTTCAAAGTAAATTTTAGAGAAGTGATATTTGAAATGAAATGATGTTAAGTTGAAATGAAATGAGTTTCTGCATGAGCTCAGGAGAAGGTGATACAGTTTTTACTTTCTCGAGGTGAACAAGCACTATTCCTAGCATATCTAGCTGAGCTTTCATCTTGATCTGATAATAAAACATTTCCAAGAAGACCAAAGACATTTTCCACGAAACGTGAGACGGTCACAGCCTGACATTTCATTGACTCGCAGATGTGACACAGATTTTTTTTTCCTTTCCTTGTTTTGTCGTCTCATACACTGACCCAAGCTGCTGGCCTGCCCTGCATGACTTACGTGTGCTGCATCGGAGCCAGTAATTTGAGGGCCATATGTTTAAGCATCTTCCCTTGAATTACAAAGATGAAATGAAGGAAGGATTTAGCTTAGAGATCATTTCTGAGCCTCTCTAGGCTAGAGTCAAATCAAAGCGTTCCCGTGTTCCATATTGAAGAGATGATTTGTACCTCTTAGACAGACTTTAGAGGTAATTGTGTACAAGCTGTGCACCCCTCTAGGTTCCCAGTGTGTTCCTTAATCCCGCTCTGCCTGTTATGAACTGTGCAATTACATCCCCTGGATAAATAATCCATCTTGAATGATATTGGTTTTAGTAAAGGACACTCTGTCAAATCAGTGGATTATGTGTAAATTGTTGCCTGTGTGTGTGTGTGTGTGTGTGTGTGTGTGTGTGTGTGTGTGTGTGTGTATGTATGTGTGTGTGTGTGTGTGTGTGTGTGTGTGTGTGTGTGTGTGTATGTGTGTGTGTGTGTGTGTGTGTGTGTGTGTATGTGTGTGTGTGTGTGTGTGTGTATGTATGTGTGTGTGTGTGTGTGTGTGTGTGTGTGTGTGTGTGTGTGTGTGTGTGTGTGTGTGTGCGCGTGCATGGGTAGTGAATCAGCACGGTTGCTCTGCCCTCTATTTTTTTGGATGAGAGGAGGACAAACATCACAGCGTGATTTAGTGTTTCAGAGCCTTCAGTTATGATTAAGTGACATGCAATTTCATTTAAAATCACAGGTCAAAATTACAGCCTGTGGACTCTTCAGTCTGGAATGTTCTGTTTCCTCTCCTACAGTTTCACACACCTGTATGAGTCAGGCTAGTGCCTGTATCACATTCAGCTACCCATCATGCCCCTTACCTAGGTTTTACGGTTTTATAATAATTCTATATTACTGACAGACTGTCCTTTTGCATTCCTGCACGAGCCCTTAGATCCGCTGAGGCTGGCCTCCTGAGGATTCCAGAGGCACCGCCCAAAAGGATCGGAGAAGCAGCCTTTTCGTACTTCGCCCCAGAGAAATGGAATGCCCTACCTACCCCAACACATCAGAGAGGCAGAATCCATTGACACCTTTAAATGGCTGACTGAAGGCTTACTTAACTGCCCTGCCAGGTGGATTTCTCTGAGGTTACTGGACTATAACATATACTTATTATTATTATTATTATTATTATTATTATTATTATTATTATTATTATTATTATTATTATTACTCAAGCTAACCTGGACAGTTAAAAAATACAGAATGTGCAGGGCATCCATTAATACTAGAGACCATTGCAAAATTAATGAAAAAACAATGTAATGAAACCTTTAGTAATGTTTGTGTTGTAAGTCCCTATGAATTCAGCAATTGTAATGTTTACAAACAACCATGATTGTACTGGACTTTTACCAGCAAGATGGGGTGATTTGAGGACTATAAACTGAAGTTTCTGTATTATACAAAACTGTAACGATATGACTGAATGTACTCCGTGGTCTGGAGGCTATTTCTGGCCACTGTGCTTTGGAAGGCCTGGCTAGAATGAGAGGGAGTCTAATCTAGAGGTGTATGCCCAGGGAGAGAGTCTGATCCCTCCGAAGCAGATGGCTTGGACTATTATCCCTCCACTCAAACCGTAAGGTACAACAGAATGGAAGGGAAGAGTCCAGGCCAGGGAGTGGTGGCCAGGGGGATTGTGTTTGTATGTGTGTGTGTGAGAAAGAGAGAGAAAGAGAGTGTGTGTGTGTGTGTGTGTGTGTGTGTGTGTGTGTGTGTGTGTGTGTGTGTGTGTGTGTGTGTGTGTGTGTGTGTGTGTGTGTGTGTGTGGGTGTGTGTGTGTGTGTGTGTGTCTCACTGCATGCATTTATGTGTGAGTGCATTATGCCATTGTACTGGAAAATCCTGTGGACAACGGCGCATCTTGAGCGACCCGTGTCGCCGCTTGTCTCACCCTGCGGACAGATGTCAGGGAAATCAGCGACAGCCGATACCGCTGATCTGCCCATAATCTCCTGCCATGGCCCCGCTGCGATGAGTGCTCACCGAGACCTGTCAGTCACATCCCCTCAGCCACGCCCCCCTTCAACTGCCCCTCCCACTCCCTATTCACATACTACAGACTTGCTATGGCAGAGTGCTCATCGGGACCTGTCAGTCACATCCCCTCAGCCACGCCCCCCTTCAACTGCCCCTCCCACTCCCTATTCACATACTCCAGACCTGCTATGGCAGAGTGCTCACCAAGACCTGTCAGTCACATCACCTCAGACACACCCCCTTTAAATGCCCCTCCCACTCCTACTCATACTACAGACCTGCTATGGCAGAGAGCTCACAGGGACCTGTCAGTCAAACCCCATTTACCACACCCACTCTGGTTGCCCCTCCCACCTCCCATTTCCTTTTTTTCTCTCTGGTTCACAGAGCACATCGTTATTTTTGTTATCTTTTTCTCTATTTTTCTTTTCTTTCAGAATTATTTTATTGCAACTCTTCTTCAGCAACAATTACTTCTTTCCCCATGTCTTCTGATTAACAATTTGAATGCAGATTTATTGTTGTTAAAAATACAGATATTTGTGTTTTCCCTATCTTTTTATTTTTTAGCTCCTTTTGGAAAAAGTAGTCTGCACTAGCGGTGCTGTTTATAGCACATAAATGAAAAAGAAGGGGAAAAATTAATCGTTTTACAAACATACACATGGGTGCTGGTTCAGTCTGTTGTGGTATACATATTGTACATGCTCAAAAAAAAAAAAAAAATGGAGGTCATTCCTGGATGTTATACTACTGTATATTTCAGTGTATTTTAATGTATCGATTTGAACTTTATATCTCCGTATTTCATTGTTATTGCTAGAAGAGATGCGGCTGAATTTCCCCAATAAAACTGTAACGGTTGCAACCGTGACACATTTTTCCTGGCCTGCACTATGTGAAAGGGCAAACATATTTCTGAAGCACAATGTCCACAATAAATTTCTAAGATGGTAATGTACAGTCATTGTTTGCACTCCCTCCCCCAACTCCCCTGCAAAAAAAAAAGAACTAAATAAAAGTATAATTGGATCATAAATTAGCACAGTGATACTGAAGAGGAATCAGATAGCCATATCATATGCGTTCAGTGGCGCCTCAGCTTTTATTTGTCCTGCCTCCCAATAACCACAGCGCCTATGAATATGTAAATACACGTTTAGCATAAAATAAGGCTTAGGGTTTATAAACAAGGCACAGATTAAAGTGGACACTATGCAGCATGAGTGGGGAGAGATAAAGGCCTGATAAGGCTGCAGCCTCCGTAGGATGTGACCTCGTAGAGAGGGAGCAGAGGGACAGAGCCAAAGGAGATAAAAAAAAAGAAACAAGCCCATGCTCCTGTGTGTGTGTGTGTGTGTGTGTTGTTTTTTTATATAAAAAAA
>CM050217.1:26472500-26495000 GCA_027475355.1 Coilia nasus
CTTTTATATTCCATTTCATTGTTTGTGTTGTGATATAATGTAAACATTAATCTGTAATTCTCAGCGTTAATCCACGGTGGCACTTTTGGTGCAGTGCAAACAGCTGTCACCCACAGGCACAGAGGGGACCTGGGACAGGGTTAAGAGCTGCCTCAGAGAAAGCATGATGGCAGATTTGGGAATCAAGCATGGATCTAAATATAATGTGCAGTAATAGCCTTTTGTGTTTTAAACCTGCAATCAATGCAAGGCAACCTAAATAAACATTTGCCATTAGGAGGGAGGGGGCCACATATGTGTTCATGCAAACACATATGCATGCACACAAACACATATGCATGCACACACACACACACACACACACACACACACACACACACACACACACACACACACACACACACACACACACACACACACACACACACACACACACACACACACACACACTAATGCACAGACCATATAAGACCACATCCACACAAAGACATATAAATATGCACACAATATGAGAAATCTTCATGAAACCTTTTTTAAACCAAATGCACACTGTGCTTAAGGTTAGAATATTGCAGATGGCTTTAAAATCCCTCATCACCATATGTTTAATGCACTACACTGACCAAAGATGCCCCCTTGTGACATCCTAAACTTATCTCATTAATAAAATAGGGCAAGCAGCTGAAACTGACACAAAGTTGGCCCAGTTCTGGCCCTATTCTGCACCAATACGATCCCTATGGTGTCCAGCATTAAAGTTCATACCCTCTGGGTCCAGCAGGACCCTCTAAGAAAATCCTTTCCCAGTGTGTTCCTTCATGTCCTATCATGTGCAGTCTGTCTATTTATTTATATTTCTGAATTATTAAGCAGGCCGCTAAACATCTGTCTGCCCCATGTATACTCTGTCAAATGAAAATGTCCTTGCTTTCTTAAGCCCTTTTTCAATATGTCTCTCATGTCATCAGCTTAACTAAGACTAAGACAGCAGGATCTGACCTGTGGAGGACATGGCATGTGCTTTACCCCACTCCACTCCACCCCGCCCCATCCCCTACCTATCTCCTTCCTCCCTGGAGACTTCTGTTGTGGTGAGCATGACGGATGTTTTGAGAGATAAAGAACTAAATCTCGTAGAGAATAAATTTGCAGCACATTGATTAAAGTGCATCAATATTGTTGTGTTTAGCGTAAGGTCAAGCCCTGTGAGGAATGTTGGGATGAGTAGGAATCATTGCCCAACACATTAGAGATGCATGGATAGGCTATTTTTTCATCCGCAGCTGCATCACAAAACTCAAATTTGAGATATCAAAATTACATGTTTGATTATTGACTTCCGACTAGACTAGATGTAAAATTCATAGTTAGCTAGTTGCAATGTAGTCCACAATTGCCACCAGTAACTCACATCTTTATAAACCATACACACACATTAAGACTGGAATTTAATTAAATATTTCCTGTATGAATATGTGTGAATATATATCTTTCCACTATGCAAAAGTGTGCCATATTGAATCCAAAAACCTCATCTGACTTAAGTAGAGATCCCTTAAAACCCAGACTAAATCAGGAACCAGTGAGGTGTGAAAGAGACAGTCCTGAAAAAAGGACCCCATGCAAAGATGGTAGATATACCCAAGATTCGTCATGACAAGCCTCTTCCTGGAACAACAATCACACTAGCGCAGGGACACAATCCCCCTTTATGCAGTCTCCCATGCAAGGACCAACTACGAGACCATGAGGCGTAGAAACATCAGTCATACATCAACGACACGCAGGCCCGCCAATAGGGGGGGACAAACGGGTCTCTTGTCCCGTGCCCAGGGAAAGGGGGGCCCCAGAAGTGGTCCCTCCTTACATTATAGAATATGGGAGTGGGGGCAGGGGGGGCTCCATTAGATTATCTTGTCCCGGGCCCAGCCAAGACTGTCAGCAGGGCTGACGCCACGCCCCTGCATGTAGCCCGGAACTGATCCCCACTTTGCTCTCATTAACGTGAACCACTATGAAGTACTGTATCTTGGCATATCTACCATGTTTGCCCACAGCCTCATTTCAACCCCCACTCGCCCCCAACCCAACCTGCTTCTGGGATGCCCAAGGGCATGACACTATGACCACCAACTCTGATCCCGACCTCCAATCCCTTTCAGCCTGTCTCACTTACTGAGGGGTTTAGGGATTATGGGTTCTGCCACCCCTTTTTGAGACGGGTCAGACAAAGCCACGGTGGATCTAATCTGATGTCCCCATAATGGCTCTAAAATGTGACTCACGTGACATATGCAGACATAGGGACAATAAAGTGGCTACCACAAACCATTATAGAGGAGTATGTGACACATGGCACTGATATGATCTGATATGATTGCTGAATGATATGATCATATTTACAGGTCAGCGAGACAACCCTGCAATGATCCTCTGAGTCTTTGGGCTGGTTTAATGTAAACTGGTAACTCATTGTTCCCATATAAAATCTTATACTGTAAGCAAAGTACCCTAGTGTTTCACTTTGGCAGATTCTTCAATTTATGTATGCAATTATGCATTGGTTTAGATTTTAAAACTGTATGTAAAGTTGTGGATCTGAGAAACATATAGAATTGTACTTTTTATTTTAGGTTTTGGATTTGGGTTTTAGGTTTGGCTTCAGCCCTCTACTACCTTCCCATACAGATTTTTGTGAAAAATAGGCAACCAACATAGATTGCCCCTAAGCCTTATTGATTTAAGACATTTTGTGCAGGAACCTAACTGTAGTGAAACTTGTTGCAGTTTAGCCTCAAAGAACAAAAATTGCAGATAAAGAAGAGTAAGCGCGCGCACACACACACACACACACACACACACACACACACACACACACACACACACACACACACACACACACACACAACACACTTTCAACTTGCCTGTGGCACAAACACATCCAACCAAAAATAGATTCATAAGAAATATATTGACATGATTGGACACACTGTGAATTTTTTAATTATTAATATCTTAAATCCAATCCAAACGGCACTTTGAATGGGGGATTACAAATGAAATAAAGTCCAGGCAGCCTGAATAAAAAGCTTCAGGAGGGTCAGGAGGTAGTGAAAATAATGCTGAATCCCTAGACAAGGACAGACGGTGCTTTTAAAAGGATGAGGACCAACTTAGCAGGTTGTGTCACTTCAATCATTTTATATGCATATGCATGTAAAGGTCTGGGCTAAGCCTCAAATCATGACTTGGTGTAAGATTTATTTATTTATTTATTTTATTTATTTATCTGTCTTTCTGTATGACTTCAAAAAATATATATATATATATATAAAAATAATTATATATATATATCTCCCCAACATCACACACAAGCACTCATTGAAGCAAAACTGGTATGATATCCAATGCTGAAGTTTAAACCTCAATGCATTCTACCAGATCTGAATTCATTTAGGCGTTGTATTTGTAATGTGTATGTGTCTTCTCATGTTGGTCTCTGGATTGTTTTACTACCTTAAACATTTTGACAAAGAAAAAAAAGGTTGTTACTACTTCATAGTGGCTTTAATGACGATCATCTGTTGGCCATAGCGTGATAGCATAGATAGATATAATGTCCTTCAACGTAAAGTTGCCAAGGTAAAAATCCTGAGATGCTGATTCTGAGGTGACCTTTTTTTTCTTTGCTTGCAGCACAAGGAACCTGGTCCGGTTAGGGAGACCATGTTGGCAGGTTATTTTGGGCCGGTCATCTGCCTCCGCTGCTGAGAATGAGGTGGACTTTGGCCAGAACATATGACACACAAGCAAGGGGCTTGCCCCAGGACCTGCAGAAAAGCAGAGCACTGCACTTCAGGAAGCTTCTGTTCCTCCATGAGAACTGAATCTGTCTGACATGCAACAACAGACAGAGCAAAGGCATGACATTGCTAAGTGAAATAATTTCAGTATTAGTTAGAACTAAAATCATACCAATGTGATTTAAATCACTGATGTTCATCATTTTGCTGAAAAATAATCACAAATTAATGTATTTAACCATTAACATAATAATGTTAATGTTTTGTACCAGTTAGTATCATACTGCTATTGTAACTTATTGCTAATTGGTTTGGGATCTGGGGGTTGTAGGTGTGGTGAGATTTGCATGCTTTTAACCAAACATTAACAAGGTCTGTCTGACATTTTCCGTTTTTTTGCACCGAATAATGTAAAATTAAAAAATATATATAATATTTATGAAAACAAAACAGAATATAAATCATCTGAACATATCTGCCATGGAATGGTGGCTATTTAATTATGGATTCAATTTTCAATCACATTTTTCTTTAAAAAAAAAAAAAACTGAGATGGACCTTGTTCATTCTTAGGTGGTAAGTGATTGCTGGCACTAGTGTGCAAACTTTGAATGTCCCTTGAGAAGCTCACAATGTCTTTTGACTCAACTTAAAAGCTATAAAAACAGATTAGATTAAAAAATGTATCTAATATGTGAGATTTATATCTGGAACGACACTGAAGGTCTGAACCTACGGTATGCCTTTAGAGGCGTCACTTGATCAGGGAGAGTGATTGTTTGAGTGACAGGCAGAGTGAGATGGAAGGCCACGTTAGCTTTTCACTGTCTGATTTAAAGCACTCTTCCCTTGACTTTGTCCTGCAGTACACACGTAAGCACAGCTGATTTACACTGCCAGACATACATCACCCTTCGTCAAGAAATTACACCTGTCTCACTACCACTGGATGGGGAGAAAGGGAGAGTTGATTTAAGGGAATGGTGATCTGACTCTTTTGGACTTTATATCTACAGTTCATTTCCTTTAGGGGTCAGAAGCACTGTCATTGAAAAAACACTGTATGTAAATAACGTCAGAACTATATGTAACTATTACAAAGTGCATAGTATATTGTCAGTAAGCAAAACTAAATGCACTGCTGCAAACCATTTGTGATGTGAGTACCCATACCATATAACAGAACAAAAATAAAACATGCACTCACAGAGGTAACCACTTCTAATTTTTTTTATATTTTGTCAGCAAGCTTATAATTTTTCTATTATGTACATTAAAACTATTAAGTCATAAGTAAAAGTCTGTACCCTCTCTTCCTTTTTGTCTGGCCCCTGGGTACCCCCTATTCCTGTCTTCTTCCTCCTCCCTCCTCCCAGAATCCTCCTTTTCCTGTGAGCTGAGTTTACGCCCATGAGTGTGCTGCTCATTTGTGTGTTCTGATGACTCCTGCGGTGCTATTTCTGGGAGGCATCCACAGGCCAGCCAGCAAGCCAGTGAGCGAGCGAGCGAGCAAGCAAGCGAGTGAGCCAAGCTGCCTGCTTCCCCCACCCTTCTAGCCGCGGAGAGAGCAGCTTGTTTTCATCACGTCAGCCTCAGTGCGCCCGCCTGGCCTGCCTCGTCCAGCCACCCTCACCAAACACGCCCAGGCACTCTGGCTACATCACTGCGTCTAACACGGTGCGTCACATTAACTTCACGCCGCCACTGCATTCCTCATTAGCTCAGAACAACAGTATGTTGTAAATACACATAAACTTGTGTTCATTAAGTGTATTTATGTAAGAGGCAACAAGGCCGAAGAGGATGGGTGAAACAAGACACATTTACATTCGAAACCACTTAGAAATGCACATATGCACACATACATGCATATAAATGCATAGAAAATACACACGTACTGTATGCTACAGTTGTATGCACAACTACTACGAAAAATACAGGGAATTTACACATACACTTAGGCATGGACAAAAACACAAGGAAAGCTCCAATATGCAAAGAAAATATTATCCACATATGCACACACATACATACATACATACATACATGCATATATACATACATACATACATACCTACATACCTACATACATACATACATATATACACATTCAGATGCACACAAAAACATTGCAGCCATTACACATGGTCTTCTGCATCTCCAAACAACATGTTGTTGTGTGTGTGTGTGTGTGTGTGTGTGTGCGTGTGTGTGTGTGTGTGTGTGCGTGTGTGTGTGTGTGTGTGTGTGTGTTGTGTGTGAACCTGCCTGTGTGCATGTGCGTGTGTGTCAGCACGGGGAGGTTTGGGGGTGGTGCATGGCCGAGCGGCAGCCATTAATTTCTCCATTAACGTCGCTCGTGGTGTCCGTGCAGACTGCCTGAGCGTAATGAAATGAGAACGTGCGCCGGCTACAGTCGCCATAAGGAGTTTGTTTTCTCTGTGTGTTTACCCTGCAGCCATGCTGGACTCTGGTGCACAGGCGCTCCGCTCAGGGGCTGAGGGGCTGAGGGGATGAGTGTCATAGCGTGTTGGTGTGGCAGTGCACGTGTGTGTGTGTGTGTGTGTGTGTGTGTGTGTGTGTGTGTGTATGTGTATGTGTTTATAGAGAGAAAGAATATTCTCCTTTTGTGCATGATTGTGTGTGTGCATGTGTGTGTGTGTATGCCTGTGTAAGAGAGAGACAGAGAACATTCAGTGTGTGTGTGTGTGTGTGTGTGTGTGTGTGTGTGTGTGCGTATGCCTGTGTAAGAGAGAGACAGAGAAAATTCGGTGTGTGTGTGTGTGTG
The DNA here is from genome assembly GCA_027475355.1 of Coilia nasus. Classification (NCBI taxonomy): domain Eukaryota; kingdom Metazoa; phylum Chordata; class Actinopteri; order Clupeiformes; family Engraulidae; genus Coilia; species Coilia nasus. Next base: position 26,479,092 of record CM050217.1, read on the forward strand.
TGTGTGTGTGTGTGTGTGTGTGTGTGTGTGTGTGTGTGTGTGTGTGTGTGTGTGTGTGTGCTGAGAGAGCGGGATTGAGGGGCATATTTTCACATTAGGCCGCAGGAGAGCAGCAGCTCCTCCTTATCACAACTAATCTAGCACTTGCTCTCTGTTTACCCGTCTGATTCACTCTGAGAGGTCAGACACTGGTGAGCTTGTTTGTGTGTGTGTGTGTGTGTGTGTGTGTGTGTGTGTGTGTGTGTGTGTGTGTGTGTGTGTTTGTCTGTCTGCATTAGTTTTTCTCCCTTGTTTGTGTGTGTGTTGGCATATGTGCTAGTGCGTGTTGTGTGTCTGTGTGTACAAGTGAAGATGTGTCTGTACACATATGCTTGCACGCATACCATACATGCAACATTTCATATATGAACTGTGCCCTATGTGCTCTTGAGTAAAAGTAAAATGTAAGATTGAGTCTCACTTTGTGCTTGCATTTACAAATGTTACAGCCACAGATAAGAATTGATATTGTTTAATTTGTGTATGAGTATTTTTGTAATTTCTGTATTATTTCATGAAAGAAAGTTTAAATTAATAGTAGGTTCAAATTGGGACTTTTAATGTGATAGCATGCGTAAAGACACATAAGACATAGATGAGAACGGTAGAAGAGAGATGAAAGGATTTATGGAGCACTGATGTATATCGTTTTTTGACTGTGCTGGCAGTGTATGTTAGAATAATTGGAAGGAAATTGTAAATGAACAAACCTTTGATTTGCACATTTGCATGCGTCCATTACTTTCAGGATACTTCCTAATTCCAGAATGACACAGATACTGGATCTGCTGCCATAACAACAAATATGTCAAGTCGAGTACGTTTTTATTGTCGTTTCAGCCTTATACATGGTCAGACAAGACAAAGGTTTACCGGGAACAATTGGTGATATACTGTACACAACTGTTAGAACACAGTATGACAGGACAAGACAGATATGTAATAGTGCCTACATACAGTATTATGACCGCAGACGCACATAGTGCGCACACACAATCATGAGGGACTACACACATTCACTCACACACACATGCCCGTTCACACACAACTACACTCACACACATACACACACACACACACTCCTGGACATATATGTACATACATTACAATACAAGTTGTAAACAAGGCAGACCTGTACACCGACGTGAGCGTCAAAAACATAGAATATACGACTGCCTAATATGTGGAATTGTGTAACTGAGCATGTGTATGTATATGTCCGTTCATATCTATATTTGTGTATGTATATTTGCATAATGTGCATACTTGTGTTAGTCAGTTGTATATTCTATGTGTGTGTGTGTGTGTGTGTGTGTGTGTGTGTGTGTGTGTGTGAGTACATGTGTGTGCATGTGTGTGTGTACGGATGTGTCTGAGTACTGTATGTGTCTATTTTTGTGTGTGTGTGTGCATTGGCGTAGCAGGGCTCACTCAGTATTCCCCATACACCCAGGTGCCAATGCACGCACTGAGGGGCGCCAGCCACGACCATCTGCTACCTTCGAATGCAGGGGGGCGGAAGGGTTGAGGGTAATCAAACATGCAGGTACTGTACTGCCCCACTCCCCCAGCACCGAGGTAGCCCTGGGGGGAAGGGGGGAGTGGGGCAGGGGCAGGGGCACTAGGAGGGCAGGGGTGGCCTCATTTTAGACATGTACTACTCAGGATTGACAAGCCTCTCTCAACCTGTCCCTTTACATCCACACAAGGCTTACAGTGAAGTAATGTGAAATAGCCTACAATCAGAAAATCACCAGAACATCCTAGTCCATGTACGATCCACATGCTGTTTTTTTCATAGACCATTCGAACACACACACAAACACAAGTGATTCAGCCAAGATAATTTGTCCCATAATGCACATACACATGCCTCTTAACTACTTGTTCATCATATGAGAGATGTGGAAAGCTCACACGAAAGAGCCACATATGTAAGGGTATTTCCAGTGCCCCCCTCCCTCCCCTGACACACACACACACACACACACACACACACACACACACACACACACACACACACACACACACATACACACACACGCCCAAACCACCCCCCATATGTGCCACTTATTTCAATCTCCGCAGGCATATGCATCACGCGATGTATGCCTGAGAGCCCCTGTACAGATGTTTACACGGCCACAGCCACCACCCTCCACATCCGCCACCCCCATCACCATCTCTAACATCCACCCCTGCCTGCCCCCACCACACAATGCAATTACTTTACAATCAACTGCTACAACCTAATCCCGCCTTCAGAGCAGAATCAAATTAAACAGATATGCTTACCTAACCTATTTGCTTAAGGACTGTCGCTGGGATGTAATCGTAATATGCTACCAGGCAGTGCAGTCGTAGTGGGGTAGTGTGGGGTGAGGGAGGGCATGTGTGGGTGGGTGGGGGTGCGGATTTGGGTGGCAGGCAGTTCAGGTGTACCAGGCTGCAAGTCAAGGAGCTTAGTGGAGAGGTTATTGTAATTTTTTTTAAATAACACAGAAGCAGATTTCATTATTAAAAGGCTGAGGCGACCATCTGTAGACTTTTTTTTTTTCCTGAGTTGGCCTACTGCATTGTGCTACATTCCCATGTAGCACAAGACTTTTATTGTCTGCTTGCTCCCTCTCTCTCTCTCTTTCTCTCATTCTCCCTTCCTCTCCGCTAATTCTGTCTCCCTTATTCTCTTTCTATTGTTCTCTCTCTCTCTCTCTCTCTCTCTCTCCCTCTCTCTCACACACACACACACACACACACACACACACACACACACAAGAGCACATGTTGACTGAGCTATGCTAATAAACACAAATTCACAGGTGGCATCTAAATTTTTCAATATATTGCCCATAGACATATAAACATAGACGCCGCATTGAGCTGGTGGCCCGTTGCTGGGATACGTCAGCGTGTCCGCCATATTGGATGTGGTAAATTTACCCCGTAAACCAGTGGAAGTAAATGGACCGAACTTCATAAAGCGCCTTTCTACAAAGGTATTTAACTCGATGCCTTTTATTCACCCATTTAGACACACACGTATATATTTGGGAAACAAGCAGGCATCAAAACAACATAAATAACGTTTAATGTGATGGTTATAAATATAGTGTGCGAAATACTCGTCAATATTCCGTGTAGCGGAGGTGGGGTCGAGCAATACCGATCTAAATTTGACTGGAAATAGTGAATGAAAATTTAAAAATTAACTGTTTTATTTATTGAGTAACCACACAGACCTAGGCCTAATCCCATTGAATAAAGTGAGCTGAATTACCGCCAAACAGACTTCGGCCAAATTCTAACGTCATACCAAAACAAAATACACAGATTCCTTCACATTCAGGAATGGAAAAAAACATGTTCATCATAGTGTGGCACTGAATTATCTAATCATCACTGCTTATACCTATACACATTCTCTGTGGAGATGAGCTGGGAAACTGAAGACAGACGCTCTGGCCTGTCCTGTCAAAATGCTCCATTCTGAAGTGTTCAATGCAGATGACGGAGTAGCAGAAAACCCCTCCCGTCGCACCGCTGTCTCCCACTGCCTTTTCATCTCTTTATTTTTCTGAAACCTATGTAGTATGTGCAAAGTACTTAAGCAACTAACAACAATCAGCGTAGTTACGGATTTAGTTAAATAGGAAAGACTTCTTCGTTGTTTGGAGGCTGGTTTCACCGAGCAGCTATTATGCACGAGACTTCATATTAGGCACAAAGTCAGTTACTTCTGTTTGTAAAATTACGTTATAATGGCCAAATACAATGAAAAGTATTTTTCCAGTCTCATCTGTAAAAGGTAATCCCATGTGATCTCGTTTGGACGGCAAACATGTTAGTACAGTTAAACGCAGCACATGAATGAGGCATCTTTATTCTAGGCTACTGTCTAGAGACGGTTGAAGAATTCCCACTTTGCCACATCCAATATGGCGGCGAGGATAACGTATGGTTCTACGCGGAAGGCGGCGTCTATGTTTATATGTCTATGATATTGCCCCTTTATAACACCCTTGCACACTGTAGCTGAAGCTCCCTGAAATCTCTGCTTTTGTTAATGACATTCCAGCTGGAGAGAGAGCAAGACGTGTTATAGCTCATGTTAAAGACATTCCAGCCAGAGAGAGCGAGACTTATTGACCAAAGTCAGTTAAAATAAGCATTTACTAGGCCTAAATGTGTGGGAATGACTGAGAAAAAGAGCGAGAAAGAGTGAGAGAGGGAGAAAGAGAAGACGGCAAAGATGAAGCAAATTGTGGCAGTTACTGTAGACTTGGACCAACTGTCATTTTTTTAATTTGAAATTTAGAATGTTAAGGAGCTGTAACATCATAAAATGTAATTAAGTGAGAGATTCAGACCCTTTTGATGTGATGTGCTTATAATGATAGACTGAACACACAGCAGGGCTGTCTCTAGAAGGTCTTGTATTCAAGGAACTAAATCATGCTACGCTCACAAGTAACTCCACTGTATACCATGCAAATATGTTTTATTATTCATCTAATGCACTTTTTTAGCAGGCTGACAGTAAAAGCCTAAATTGCAGCACAAAAATTGTTACAAGAAACACATGACTTTGTACAGTTAGTTAAAGCAACACCCACAAGTAGCATGATGTAATAAAGACGGTGTAAAAATAAAATACGTGCTATGCACTGCATTCTCTTTAGTCTTTAGAAATTAGTATCCTAAATACTGACACTGATTGATACGCCACTGAGTCCAATGCCTCCCATGATCTGCTATAAGACAACAACAATGAAAACAACAACAACAACACGGCGACCATCTTAAGTCTGTGCTTTAGCATCTGCGGCTGCTGCTAGCTTGTAAGGGCTGACACTTTGGCTTTGTGTTGTCAGCCTCTTGTTGCTTTTGAAGGCAAACACAATGCTGAGCTGTTTGTCACCTCTAGCTTAAGGCCAGAGATAGTTTTGAAAGCACAAAGACAAAGTCGACTACATAAAACTGCTGACAAAGACACCCAACACCCAACACACACACACACACACACACGCACACACATACACACTTGTTTACAAGTGCATACACACACACATGCAAGCACGTATGCAAACACACACACACACACACACACACACACACACACACACACACACACACACAGACTGTCTCTGCCTATCATGCTAGCTCTGGGCTCATTTGTCCTGACGGACACTCTCTGCTGCTTGCCCAGGGGAGTGTGCTGACAACAGGACAAAGGCACTAGCAGTAGCATAATGCGCGGTGCTCCAGCTGTTTACCCATGACGCCTCCACAGGAGCCAGACAGACAGACAGTGGAACCAGGTCAGTGTGTGCACTGCTCTTCCTCTTCTCCCTCATCCCCCTCCTGTGTAGAGCCCATTTGTTTCACAAGTAGATTAACATCCTAGATATTTTACTGCTAATACAAATATGTAACTACAAGAGAAGGGAATCTCCTATTCCTTACATGATTACTGAAAAATGTAGTCAATGATTTTAAATTTTGCATTTACAATGAAGAGAGAGGGAGAAAGAGAGGGAGGTAAAGACGCAGCAAATTGTGTCAGTTAGACCTGGACCAACTGTCATTTTTTTTTATTTGAAAACAGGACAAAATACTGTGTGTATTTGTTTTTTGGGGGTATGTTTTTTTTTTTTTTTTTTTTTTTCAATTTGAGTGTGTATAGCCACTTTCATACATGCAGTCAACCAACAGAGATTCTCCAGCTATCAGACACAGGGGCTGTATGTATGAACAAAAAACGATCATTTTTTTCAACAGGTTATGCTCCTGCCTGGCCCCTATAGTGTCATCACTGGCTTCCAGCCGGGGGGCGTTATGTCTGAACATAGGCAGTCTAACCTCTGACTGAATAACTACAAACAAAACAAACAAACAGCACCCATTTGTCATTGTAATTACACGGAACACTACAGCACAGCACACAGTACACACAACAAAACTGACTCTGCGTTTAACCTATCACACACATGAGCAGGGGGCAGCCATGACAATGGCACCTGGAGAGCAGTGTGTGGGGACGGTACCATGCTCAAGGTACCTCAGTGGCACTACTGGCAGTTGGTGGATTCGAACCTGCGACCACAAGTCCGTTCTTTACCTTAACCACCAAGCCCCCACTGCCCCAACTAATGAACACCTTCTGCAGTACCTCCGTTTGCAAGCACCACGTATAAACACTCTAACACACTATGTTTGATAAACCGCTGCAATTATACATTTATTATCCAGATATCATGTCTGAAAATGGCTTATGTGGTTTGTTCTGTCTGTTTTACTCTGTGTGTGTGTGTGTGTGTGTGTGTGTGTGTGTGTGTGTGTGTGTGTGTGTGTGTGTGTGTGTGTGTGTGTGTGTGTGTGTGTGTGTGTGTGTGTTTGCATGTAGACCTCCTGCCAGCAGCAGACGTTTACTGAGAGAGAATCGGGCATGTTAGAGTCCAGTGATCCACAGTGTTCGTGCTCTCACACCCTCAGTGCCTCCTTCCAGATCTTTCTGCTTGTAGACTCAATGGCATTTACAGCAGGAACTGGTCCATGAAGAGGCCAGACACTGTCACGCTTGTGTTCTGCTGAATTTAAGGACTGACCCACACACACACACAGTAAGTACAGAGTATACACACATACACACACACAGCAAACACACACACACACAAAGCATACTACAAACACACACACACATCTATACATGCATTCTGAGAACATAATGAATAACTAGTCATGCACACGCATCCGTGCGCACATGTGTGTGTGTGTGTATGCATGTGTGTATCATGTGTGTGTTTGTGTGCACGCATTTACCTGTTAGTGTCTGTGATCTGTGTCCTAGTGAGTGCATGAGTGTCAGCATGTTGTATGTATTTTGTGTGTGTGTGTGTCTCTGGGAGTGAGTGCATTTGTTAGTGCATTGCCTGGGTTGTGTCCCCTCTCTCGTTCTCTCCTCTTGTTCTTCACAGATCAGTACCAGTCCTGGAGTCGTGATGCCGCGTGGTGCGATCTGGTGCGGTGCGGTGCCACAGCACACACACGCTCTCAATCGTGATGTAATGATTTCCCAGCGGCCCCCGAAAAGCGTCGCCGTGCCGACGAGGCATCACTCACGGCCAAGTGTGCAGATGTTTCTAATTGCTTTCCATTACCAAGAATAACAGCTGTTTATATCTATCAGCAAATAATTCACAAGAGCTCCAGACTGTTAGGATAACATCTCCCACCTGGCCACCATCAGCGCTGGCGAGCGGGCAAGCCGCCACACGAGGTGCCAGACCGCCGCTCGGGCGCCCAGTGTCACCTTCACTCGTCTTTACCCGCCGTCGCCATGCCAACCCGCAGGTGTGAGGTGCCCCTGTGCCTCCCCAACACACACAGACACACACACAAACATATACACACACACACACACACACACACACACAGACACACACTCTGGCCCCCTTCCTCGATGGCGCTGTGTCCTTCTTTCAATCTTCATCTCTCTCTGTTGAGTCACTTGGACTTTCTCTTTCTGTCTTTCTGATTACGGTCTCTGCTTAGCTTTTTTGTCCTGTTTTCTCTGTTACTTTCACTCTCTGTCTCTGTCTCTCTGTGTCCCTCTCTCTGTCTCTGTCTCTCTGTGTCCCTCTCTCTGTCTTTGTCTCTCTGTGTCCCTCTCTCTGTCTCTGTTTCTGTTCCACTTTCTGTCTGTCTGTCTGCCTGTTTGTCTCTCTTTGTTTGTGACAAGTAATGACTCACAAACACATGTGTGATGAGAAATAAAAAGTATAAAAATTTGAATCCTTACATCTTCGGGAGATGGAGCTATGACTGTAGAGGAAGTATTGAAGTTTAAGTATGGATGGTTAAATATGGATGGTTGAGTATAGAGTTTTCAGTAAGGAGTATATTCTGTATTCTTCCATGAGAGTATAAGAAAATATAATTGTAAATATATCTCAGACAGTATATCTCATCATGGTATCTGCCTTTTCTGTTGTTTGACACATGTTGTGCATGTGCATTATGACCTTGGCTAATATTTGTAATTTCCCACCCCCTCTTTTTCTCTCTCTCTCTATCCATCTCTCTCTCTCTCCATCCATTTTTATCTCTCTCCCTTCCCTCTCTCTCTCTCTCTCTCTCTCTCTCTCTCTCTCTCTCTCTCTCTCTCTCTCTCTCTCTCTCTCTCTCTGTCTCTCTCTCTCCATTGAGGAGACATGGCAGGCACATAGGCTCCAGTGTGTGATCAGACAGAGGCAGCCAGCTGAGAGCCATGAGGTGTCTGCTGGCGGAGGTTTGATGGCTGATAGCCGGCAGCTGGTGCAGCTCCTTGGCCTCTCTCCTCTCCTCCTGTCCTCTCCTCTCCTCCTCTCCTCCCCATCCTCTCTCCATCCTCTCTTCTCCTCACCTCTCCTCCCCATGCTCTCTCCAGCGCTCCTCTCCTCCTGTCCTCCCCAGCCTCGCTCCATCCTCTCTCCTCCTCTCTCCTCTCCTCCCCATCCTCTCTCCATCTTACTCACTCTCTCCTCTCCTCCCCATGCTCTCTCCATCCTCTCTCCTCTCCTCTCCTCTCCTCCACTCCCCATCGTCTCTCCTCTCCTCTCCTCTCCTGGCCTCTCATCTCTTCCCCATCCTCTCTCCATCTTACTTACTCTTTCCTCTCCATCCTCTATCCATCTTACTCATCCTCTCCTCCCCATCCTCTCTCCATCTTACTCACTCTCTCCTCCATCTCTCCTCCCCGCATCTCTCCATCCTTCTCTTCCCCCACCCTCCTCTCTTCATCCTGCTTTCTCTTCCTTTTTCTGACCTCTTTCCTGTTCTCCCTCCATCTTATATTCTCTCACCTCTCTGCATCTCTCTATCATTCTCTTTTCTTTCCTTTGCTCTCTTCTTCCTGTCGTCTCTCCATTTTACTTTCTCTCTGCATCTCTTCTTCCCATCCTGCATTCTTTCCCTCTGCTCACCCGCCTTGCCGTCTCTGTATATTTCTCTTCCTCATCCCCCTCTCCTCTCTCACCCCTCTCTTCTTTCTCTTCTACTACCAGTATTGCTCCCTCTTCCTTCCCTCTCCTCTTCTCTTCTCCTTCTTCTCTCTAATCTGTTGCTGTCTCTCTCCTTCTTCCCCTCCTCCTCTGTCTTCCCTCTATCCCTCTACCTCTCCTCTCTTCTCCCTGCAGTGGTCCTGCTGAGCTCAGCAGCACGGGGCTAGACATGCGCCTTGTTTCCACCCTCTGCTCTACATCACAGGGCCAAATGTCTTCACTGCAGCGCCGCTTAAATCACCACTAGCCGCCCACATCATCTCTCTCTCCGCTCCGCACTCCGGATAGCATTGCAGGGGGAAAATGGCTGTTTTACTGTGCACTTTTAAAATGTCCTGGCGTGTTCCCTCCACCTGTGTCTACACCCGGTTTACAGCAAAGGGTGTAAACACATGGTGAAGCTTTAAGACCAGCTGGTTATATCCTCCTTATCTCTCTAAATACAGGCTCCGATACGTATGCTCACAATCCGAAATACAGATGGATATGGATGGAACTTTTCACATGCGTGCGATGGTTCATTTTGTCGTTTATATTGTTATTCCTTTCTAAATGCCGTCAGAGAGTTCACAAGTACAGGTGAAATGGAGAAGTACCATGGTAAATTCCTGTATTGCTTTTATTGGGGGATGTCATAAAGCACTGTCAAAAAGACATAAAGTACATAGACGAAGGAAACATGTGATGTGATATATGTGATGAAAGACATGGTTGAATACTTACTGTACACAAGGGGAGCATTAGGTTATACATGTATTATATGACAGATTATAGCAGAGACAGAATGACTGTATGGTCTAAACATCATGTGTCTATGCCCTCCTCTTACAGCTATGCCCACTGCTGTCATTCACAAGCCAATGAAGTCTTTTAAAAATGCAGCTTTTAAAGTATACATTTTGTTTTTCCCCTTTAATATGGACACGTCAGTAGATGACTTGGACAGGTATTAGAAGTGGGATCCAGAAATGTTTCAGGCCGGGTTGAAACCAGGGGAACCAACAGCCAGCCATTAAAATCTGACCATGGTCTTGATGGTGCCCTTAAAGTACAGCTCATAACCTCACATGCCCCTTCCTCACCCCCCGACAGTGGCTGACAGTGGACAGGATGCTGGCCAGATGTGGTGTGAATCAGGGCCAGAATGAGCAGCGTTCTGGGTGCATTGCTTTTTATGGGGCATCACCCCTGATCGGCCTCTACTCTGCTGACAGCCTGATGCTTCAGAAGATGTTTTTTTCTGTGCCTTTATTTGGGCTTGACTGAGCTTGGCTCAGCACTGAGGGAGAAGCTCCATTCTCACACTTTCATGCTTCTGATACACCAGAGACTTGTCTCCCACCATTACTGTACGGGCTGGAAAAAGCTACAGGGAATGACCAAAGACATACACACACACACACACACACATGCATATGCACACATACACATGGACACACATATGCACACACTTGTACGCACACAGATAAAAGCACTAACACTAATACTTGCACTAACACTAATATGTATGTACATCTGACACACATACATACATGCAAGCAAGTGTTACTGACACATGAAATCCTACTCACAAGCAAAGTGAACATGCACACACACGCACACACGCACTTACGTGCACACACACACACACACACACACACACACACAGACAAATTTGGATAAACATATGAGTGAATTACTACTGAAATATACAGGCATAAATGCACACACCTCCGTGTATGGTATAGAGGTACAGCATGTTTATGTGTGTATGTGTATGAGAAAGCAAAATATCTTTCTTTCTGTTTTTGTTTCCTCTTCACTCATTGTCTTTCCGATTATCTCTGTCTCTCTTTCTCTCTGTCTGTCTCAATTAGCATGTCATTCACACTGTTTACTCCCTTTCCATTTCCATCTCTCTCTCTTCATCTCTTTCTCCCTCCCTCCATCTCTCCCTCTCTCCATTTTTCCCCCATGAAACCAAAGGCACCCAGAGCAGGCCTGTGCCCTGGTCTGTCTGTCTGGCAGGCGGGCTGTTTAGAATGAGCTATTGGAGGGGGCGCGCAGCCAAGACGAGCAGAATGTCATTATGACTGTGGGGTGGAGTGGAGTGGGGAGGTGGGCTGTGGTGGTGGTGGTGGTTGCGATGGGGGGTTAGGGGTGTGTGGATGTGGATGTGGGGGGGTGGGGAGGCTGCTCCCAGCCCTGCCTGCCTGCCTGCCTGCCTGCCACGATCAGGGGGGATTCATCACCAGAAGTGATGATGATAATGGACTCCGCCGCAAATGACTTTGGATGAGCAGCAGCTCTGGCAAGCGCCCGACGCCGCCACTGCCGCTGCTGCCACTACCGCTGCTCCGCCGGCACTATTTATTAAAAGAGATAAATAAGTAAATAAATAAAGAAGGAAATAAATAAAAGTAGATAAATAAGAAGCAAGAAGGAAGGGGTGGGTTTTTTTCTCGGTGCATGTGTGTGTCGAGACAGAGAGAGAGTGTGTGTGCTTCAGAGAGAGAGAGAGAGGGAATGTCTGTGTGTGTGTGTGTGTGTGTGTGTAGAGGTGTGTGTGTGGGGACGGGTTACATAGAGAGGACCTTGGTTCTTGTCCTGATGGTTGTGGGTCTGGTTGCCAAAGAGGAGTGAGGTGATCAGGGCTCTAATGACCCTTCTGGCAGGCAGGTGTCCTAATGAATGAAGGGAGCTGACATGAATGAATTCGGTGTGAAGGTGCCAAAGAGCGTCTCCTTGAGTGGCAGATGTTCCTCACAGGTTTATGGGGACCGTGTGTGTGTGTATGTGTGTGTGTGTGTGTATGTGTGAGGCCTGCATGTTTATGTATGTAAAATATTCAGACATTTTCACACTGACACCTGCTGCAATTAGAAGAGGATCACAGTATTCAGCAGTGACATTCATAAAGCACTGTTCTCAATATGCCAATATGGCTCATAGGACCAATGACAGGTAGAGCTCATAGTTCCACATAAATTCATACGCTGCAGCACAGTCAATCAGTGAGTTGTTTGCAGCCTGTGAATACCATGCTTTCCTCACATAAGCACACATGTAAGAAGAATATAGGGCATGGCATCCCCTCACCTCTTTTAGATATATTTATGCATGTTCTCTGCATTTTGTGTCAACCACAGTGAAACACCAAGCCTTTTTTGCCCATTAAATCAATTATGGCCGCTCAACTCTGTAACTTTTCACGCCCCAAAACCAGGCCTATATGCTGCATAGAAACACACTTCTGGAGGCATGCTTCTTCCCGACACGCTCTTAATTAACCCGATACGAGCATCCTTCCTTAATGATGTGCACTTGCTTGTTTTAAGGCTATGAAGGATCTACAAATAATTGGCAAGTAAGTTTTTTTGCCCACATGCCAGAGGCCTTCTCCAAGCGTAATCACATCAGCGCCCTGGTGTTGTGTGTAGCATGCGGGGCAAAGATGGCTGTGGGGAGGTAAATAACTATGACGACTCCATTATGACCTACAGAAACGTGGCACATGTAATAAAGCAATAGCTCATTACCCGAGCTCTGACAAACACACAGGAAGAAACAGACCTTGCCTTCTCCCCGATGCCTTTCTCCGAGCCAAAGAATAACTACAAATGTGCATTGACTCATTAAAACAACGCAGTTGAAAGCTTCGGGTGTTAGACGGATAGATCAAAACACACGTTGCCTTCATGAAAGGCGCAGTTTCATGTGCGAATTAAAAAGAAAGTGCAGTGGTGTAACAGGCAGGCTGTTGACCATATAATTAGCTGTTGTGTGTTTTTATGTTGTGGTTCTTTTTTTTCATAATCTGACATTCTGTCATGCATATAAAAATATGTCCTCTGCTCTGCCATTTTAATTGGTTAAAGAGTTCAAATAGACACAACAGCAAAGCAGACCTCTGTCAATTCTCCACTTGGATGCACCTGAAGGGATGTCTCTTCTCTATCTCTTTGTTTTTGTGTGTGTGTGTGTTTTCTGTTGTGAAAAACATCTTTGGGCATTTGTTTACCATGCGGGGGCATGAAGTCTTGCTGGCTGGCTCGTGATGTGACAGTCGCACTCTCAGTGAAGCGGACGCGAGCGCTCTGGCAGAAAGCAAGAGGATGGTTCCTAACTTATCTGATTACCGATGATGCACATCACACGTCCCGCGCCCCAACTTCTGAGATGAGACACGGCAAGGGTTGTGAGTCAGTGTCACCACCGCATAAGGACAGGACAGCGGGGTGGGGGTGGGGGTGGACGTGGCGGGGGACGTGGTGGTTGTTGTGGTAGTGGTGGTGTGGATGGATAGGGAGCAGGGGGTGGATGTTTGGTCGTAAACAAGCCACAGAGTGACAGCAGCCTGGACACTGGGTGAGGTCTAGCTGAAGACACATGCCAGGCCAGTGTCCACTGTGGCTCGAGAGATGGAGAGAGAGAGGGAGGGGTGGGGGGGGGCAAGAGAAAGAGAGTGAGAGAGAGAGTACAAGGGAGAGAGAAAGAGTGAAAATGGGGGGGAAGGGGGACTGGCACAGGAAACACAGGCCGACTTGGATGACAAGGCTACCCACTGGCGCCAGGCTGTGCCTAAGACAAAACACAGGGATTACACACACACACACACACACACACACACACACACACACACACACACACACACACACACACACACACACACACACACACACACACACACACACACTAAAACAAAAGAATATAGCAGCTTCCTCACTGAACTGTGAATCTGTGGGTTGTATTTTGTATTGCGTAGGGTAATAGTCTATTACTATATCACGCATATGTGGCATATGCTTTTGTTCAGAGACACACAGTGTACAAATGTGGCCATACAGCCAAGAAAACTGAAGAACTTGGTGCCATTACTAGAAAACTAGGGTTCCTGTTGTGCCAATTTAAAATTCAAATTACTTTTAGATAGGAAGATTTTTTCAGTGAAAACAATTGTCTGTAACTTACCATTTTATTGTTTGTACATATATTCATACATTTACTGACTTTTTACTTAGCTTGTAGATGCCATTTGGTTTCCAGCTCCAAAGCATATGCTTGTTTGGGTCACCTTTATTTAATCCAAATTAATTCATCCGTGAGTCACTCATTATAGAACCGTATTGTGTCAGAAAAGAGAGGAAAAGACAGTAAGGGAGGGAGAGAGAGAGACAGAAAGACAGAGAGAAAGAGAGAGAGAGAGACTGCTACAGGGACCATTTCTGTAACCAGCCGTAATCTCAATTTGTCCTGCATATGTTTCAGGGAAAAGCCCACAGTTCGTTCAGGCAGGCCCCCACACAACACACAGCCACCAGGCATGGGCTCCACACTAGGCATGGCCTCCATCAGGCACGCGGGCTACCATTAATATGCATGCCCCTGCTAAAAGCTCTCGTGGTGACCTACATGTCAAGGTTCACTATGCACTCCAACTGTGTGCCGGGCCTGTGGGACTCCTTCAACCGTAGTGTTTTAATTAGGGGCTTTGTTTCTGAGGGGCCTTGTTTGCCCTGTCCTGTTGTTGTATGTGTGCATGACTCTGTGTGTGGGTGTGTATGTGTGTGTGTGTGTGTGTGTGTGTGTGTGTGTGTGGCGGTGAGAGGCTATTGACCTTGTGTGTTGAGCCAAGAGTTGGGTCATGACAGTCGCTCCAAACACTCAGCCTCTTCATCAGGCTGGTGAAGGGGTAAGGCGGTGTAGTGTGATGGTGGGGTGCATCAGCATCTCTGAAAAAGATTGGGTGGAGGAGGGGCGTCTAATTGGCCATTTTAGGCTCTTTCGTCTGGCAGCAGGCCCTCAAAACTGCTCTCTGGGCCCCCATGTTGGCACTTTAACCCTAACCCCACCACCCTTCCGCTAATCAGTCGAGACCTGTTTGGTAGCAGATTTGTTTTCTCTGCTCCCCTCGCCGACCTCATCTGTATTCCTCCTCTCTTCACCCCTTCCGACACACAATGACTCTGACAGCTGAAGAGGAGTGTTGACATGAGAGGTTCTTCAAGAGAATGGAGGAGAGTAATCGCCGCTAAGAAGAACGATGAGCGCCATTAACACGTTAGCGTGATCCTATTAGCCAGCACAGCCTACTAGAGGCTCTACGTTGCCCCGCTGAAGGGTATGAGAGTGGTTGGAGTTGGGGTTGGGGTTGGGGGAGGAGCTGTGCAGTTCATGTTGGTGCTCAGTGCTCGCCTTTGCTCTGTGTCAACGAGGAAGTTAGCATAGCCAATGCTAATGGACAGCTGTTGCCACGGGAACTAAAAACAACAGAGGGAGAGATGAAACAGTTTCAGGGGAAAATCTGTCACTACTTGGCAAACAGCATGTCCACACAGTCTTTGGGGTGTAACATGAGAGAATGTTGCTAGGGGGATCTTTGCATTTCAATGCATACCCTCCTAACATATGTACTGTGCAGTTGTCAACATGGCTTTAGCGTGTTGTGTGTGACTTCTCATCTCGAAAGGATATGTGATAATGAACAGCATACATTTTTCATATTTTATATTCTGGTATTTATCAACATAGTCTCTCTGCTATTCAGAATGTTTGTGATTCAAGTCATCAGACACAATCCTGATGGCAAGATTTTTTTATTTTTAACACCCACCCATGAACACACACACACACACACACACACACACACACACACACACACACACACACACACACACACACACACACACACACACACAGATGCACATACCTACATATGCACAGATACACAAAAAAGTTTTTTAATCAATATCACTGTGCTATTACTTTTTTGGTAAATGTTATGTTTCAGTAGATCAGCTTGCTGTTGCTGTTTGTGTAAATATTTTTATTTTATCTTTTTTTTTTTCATTTT
>CM050217.1:26500000-26505000 GCA_027475355.1 Coilia nasus
TTTACATACACACATACACACACACACACACATACCGACCTGTGCACTTGCTCTCTTACATAACACCTACACATTCATCTGCACAGAAACACACACACACACACACGCACACTCACACACACACACACACACACACACACACACACACACACACACACAATTGTATATCTGTATATTTTGTTCTCTCAACTTGATGATTTTGTCTTTATTTTTCTCCTCCCTCTATTTCTCTCTTTCTCTCTGTCTCGCTCTCCCCCTTTCCCTTCTTCAACCCCACATTCTACCTGTCTCTGTCCTTCTGCTTCTCTCCATCTGTCTTTCCCCTTCTTTCTCATTCATTCACTCTCTTTTAGTTTATGTCTGGCCTCTTCATTCTGTTGCTCTCCCTCTATTCTCTCACTATGCCCCTCTCTCTCTCTCTCTCTCTCTCTATCTATGTATCTGTCTGTCTCCCTCTGTCTTCTATCTGTATCTCTTTGTCTTAGTCTATCTCTCTCTCTGTCTCTCTCTGCCTCCCTCTCTCCTTGTCTCTTAATATGTCCTTCCTTTCTTTCTCTGTCTTTCCCTCAGTCTCTCTCTCTCTCTGCCACCCCCTCTTCCTCTATGCAAGCCCAGTAGATGTGCAGGCAGGCAGTCTCTCTCTCGGCTGACCCCCCCCCCCCCCCCTCTCTACCCACCCTGTAGGTGTGCAAGCAGGCAGTGTCTCTCTCCGCTGCCCCCCCCCCCCCCTCTCTCTACCCACCCAGTAGGTGTGCAGGCAGGCAGGCAGAGAGGCAGAGAGGCAGGCAGGCAGAGAGGCAGGCAGAGAGGCAGGCAGGCAGAGAGGCAGGCAGGCAGAGAGGCAGGCAGAGAGGCAGGCAGAGAGGCAGGCAGGCAGGGAGGTAGGCAGAGAGGCAGGGAGGCAGGCAGGGAGGCAGGGCTGGAGCAGGGCTGGAGCCTCATTAGGGGATCTGTTAGCCTCATTTTCCTCCTGTCACAGGCAATCTCTGTTCCCTCTGCTCCCCTCCCCAGCGCCCAGACCCACAGCACAGACCCACAGCACAGCACAGACCCACAGCACAGCACAGACCCACAGCACAGACCCACAGCACAGGCAGGGTGGTGGGGAGGGAGACAGATGGGGTGGGAGGGGAGGTAAAGAGAAGAGAAGGAAAGGGTATTATTTAGAGAGCCAAAGAGAGAGAGAAAGAGAGAGAGAGAAAGGGGGGGAGAGAGAGGGAGAGATAGAAATTGAAAAAAAAAGTATTAAGAGTGATAGAATATTGAGGGATAGAGAGAAAGGGAGTTAGAGAATGAGGGAAAGCAAAAGTAAGTAATGTGTAGAGGGATAGAGAGAGGGAGTGGGAATGTTAATGACAGATAAATAGATATGTGGAAGATTAAAGAGGAGTAAAGAGAGATCAAAGAAAAACAGGGGTCAGAGGAAAATAGAATTTAAGGAAGAAAGAGTGAGAAAGACGAGAAGGAGAAAAATGAAAAGACATAGACACAGAAAAGAGATACACACAGACCAGGTGTGGGGGAGAAGCATCATCGTGAGGATCATCTGTAATTAGCCTAGCCGCACCTCAGAATCATTTTGTTTAAATCTGCTCTTGGCTCTCGCTTCTCTCGGCCCGACTGGGTAACAGCTAGCTCGCCGACAACAGACGTTGGGGTCTGTGGGGGTCTGCATCAGTCGCAGGCCAAGCTGTAGATATTTCTGTTAATGTAGGCTGTTCTATTCTGGGGTGGTAAAGTCTGGGAAAGCTTCCAAACGCCGTGGAAACAACATCTGGCCCCGTTAGAGATGCCCATGTCTCCCCTCTCTGCCCAAAAAAAAAAAAAAAAAAAACGTTAATGAAAATGCAAATTAGTGGTGATTACACATAAAAGATTATAATGTGAATGCAGGAAAAAAATATTTTTCAAAATGGGAGGTCAAAGATGTCTGTGAGTGGCAGTAGCCTCTCTGCCAAACAAATGTGTCTGGCAAACCTCTTGTGCAGGGGTGAGACATGGGTCACGAACTTTGTGCTTCTTTCGGTTACAAAATATGCTATGTTTGTTATCGTGTCTTGTCTCTGTCTCTATGTGTGTGTGTGTGTGTGAATGTGTGTGTGTGTGTGTGTGTGTGTGTGTGTGTGTGTGTGTGTGTGTGTGTGTGTGTCTGTGTGTGTGTCTGTGTGTGTGTGTCTGTGCGCATGTGCATGTTTGTGTGTGTTTGCATGTGCTTATATGTGCATGTGCATGTTGGGGGCAGGCAAGTGGGTGTGTTTTTGCGTGTGGGCTTGTGTGTACTGTATGTTTGTATGACTGAGTGTGTGTGTGTGTGTGTGTGTGTGTGTGTCAGTATGTTTATGTGGGGGAAGGGTGTGTATGTTGGTAAAGTGGCAGTGTAATGCAGTTAATTTATGGTGTGGGGAGAGATCATTAGAGCTAATAAATCCTGTGACTGCCGCTAGTTCCACTGGCATCTGACCTTTACTAGTGCGCTAGCCATGAAATCCCCTGCTAGCGGTTGCGGTTGTTTGATGCCTCCCTTAATTGGGAATGATTTGAGAATTTACCCTTTTTTCCTCTTTCTCTCTCTCTCTCTCTTTCACTCCTCCTGTTTTCCCCTCCTTTGTCTTCCCCTCTCCTATCCCCTCCTGCTTTGGCTGTTCCGTGAAGGTGGCTAGCATAGCGCTACTGGTAAAGGTCAGGGCGGAACAGTTAGCCTGCATTAGCCTAGC
Source organism: Coilia nasus (assembly GCA_027475355.1). Classification (NCBI taxonomy): domain Eukaryota; kingdom Metazoa; phylum Chordata; class Actinopteri; order Clupeiformes; family Engraulidae; genus Coilia; species Coilia nasus. The sequence goes on from CM050217.1 coordinate 26,502,715, forward strand.
GTGAGCGCCACGTGTTGTGTCTTGGACGACGTGGCGGCCCGATCGCTAACGAGACCCCACTCTGCTATCACCTCATTAGGGCCTTCCTTAAACGTCTGACACTGTGTGGAAAGAAGGGAGGAGAAGAGGAACAGGGGATGGAGGACAAATGAGAGAGAGAGAGGCAGGGAGGGAGGAAGAGGAAGGGGGTTAAAAAGGAGAAGAAGCTAGGTGGAAAAAAAGAAAGGAGGTCATTATTCAGACCTCTGTGGCTCGTGCCATTAGCCCGATGCCCCTGACATCTTAAACATGACTAATGAAGCAACACAGTCACGGCTGCGCTCTCCAGGGCAGGAAACAGCGATGGCGGTGGCGGTGACGATGGTGGTGGCAGTGACGGTGGTGGCGGCAGCAGCAGTAGCGGGCACGGCGATCGTGTCTAATTACGCCCGTGCACCTCACGCTGTGTGGCATTTGGCAGAAAGGTCAAGAGAAGTCACGGGGCCTAATCGGCAGAACCTGTGCCTTCTAGCCCCTCGGTCTGGTGACCAGCGACAGGCAGACACACCGCCGGGAAAAAAACTCTGTCAGGGAGGGGCACAAAAGTTTGCATACGGCGGGTGACTCATACAGACCTGAATCGATGAGCAGTAACACAGCCGCGTGACACAGACGATAACTCTTAGCAAAAGATTTCACCATGTCTGTGAGAGAATTCATGCAGAGTTTACGGTTATTAGAATGCTTTACTGTGGTTCTTTGCTGTTAATAGAATAACAGAAAGTCAATTAAATCCTCCCCTGCAGTTGCATTTACCTCAATCATACCTCCATACTGTACAGTACCTCACTTATGGTGACATACTGTACAGTACTTGACTTATTGTGACTGTTGTAGAGTAGAGTAGAGTAGAGTAGAGTTACTTTATTGATCCCGAAGGAAATTAAGGTGTCCAGTAGGATACACGATACACATTGCAAAAACAGATCAAACGTATTGCACACATCTGCATTGATACAACATTCACTGAACTGAGGGGAGAAAAAGTAGTTCTTTTAAAGCAGTCCTCTCATCTGAATGCATCACTGTAGTTGTTTACTGTGGATAGAATGCTTCAGTTTTGTTGTTAACTGTTTTCACAATACCTTACTCTGGTTATTTACTGTCATCAGAAGCTAGCTTCAGAGTCAGGAGATATAACAGTACATTTCCCAGATGGTGTAGAGTTTACAATGGTGAAGACCACAGCATATCACAGCTCATCTTATTACCCCTTACACTTATGCTGTTGTATCATGTCACATGGCTGAAAGTTGGATTTGTCTTTTTTATTATTTAGTTTGTTGTTTGTTGTTTTTGGCATGCACTGTACAAAAGTTAGTTTTCATTCCCAGCCAGTGCTTTCTGGTTCAAGTCTGACCTCAGGGGCATTTGGTCTGGGCAACAGCACTAGCCAGTACCCGTGCTGCCAGCCTCAACGCTTCGTGCCACCCAAAACCAACCTGTGGTGAGCTGGACGCAGTAGCCACAGCCTTTGGCAACACCATACCTCTGGCTGGCTCGGCTGTTTGGCAATGGCTCTGACCTGGAAGAGTGGATGCTTTGTTAGGTAAGAAGCAAGATGGGAGCAAGTGGGGGAGAAAGTGGGAGACAGAGTGAGAAAAGATTGTGTGCATGTACTGTGTGTGTGTGTGTGTGTGTGTGTGTGTGTGTGTGTGTGTGTGTGTGTGTGTGTGTGTGTGTGTGTGTGTGTGTGTTTGTCTTGGTGTGTGTGTCTGCATATGTGTGTTTGTATGATTGGGTGTATGTGTGTGACTGTGTGTGTGTGTGCATGCATGAGTGTGTGTGTGTGTGTGTGTGTGTGTGTGTGTGCATGCATGATTTGTGTGTGTGTGTGTTTGCCTTGGTATGGGTGTGTTGCCTTGGTATGGGTGCTTGTATGTGTGTGTGTGCATATGTGTGATTGGGTATATGTGTATGACTGTGTGTGTGTGTTTGTGCTTGTCTTGGTGTGTGTGTGTGTGTGATTGTGTGTGTGTGTGATTGTGTGTGTGTGTGTGTGTGTGTGTGTGTGTGTGTGTGTGTGTGTGTGTGTGTGTGTGTGTGTGTGTGTGTGTGTGTGTGTGTGCATGCATGAGTGAAAGTGCAACAGATCAAATCTGTGGGTACACCATGGCCTATGTCCCCTCCCCAGTCTGTGAAGCGGCGCCCAGCAGAAACCCCACCGCAGCGACGGTTCCCGCTAAACGCGAGCCCGATGTGTGTTGCCGACACGCCGATGTTACACGCCCAGAGTGAGGCCAGCGC
>CM050217.1:26515000-26522500 GCA_027475355.1 Coilia nasus
GATGGATGGACGAACTGATGGATGGATGAATTAAATGGCATTTAAAAATCACGCGGTCACATGAAAACGTGAGTGGAATCCTGGACCGAGCGTCCAATCAGAAAGGAAAGCAGAGCAGGCTGATCGAGTGGGGACTTTTGGTAACGATAAACAAAAACACTGATGAGTGTTTGATTCAGTCATTACGGGCCACTAATGACGGTAATTTGAGTTTTAATTCCGATGCCACCAGTGACTGGCAGAGTCTATCAATTACTGCATTAAAACCAGCACCAGCTGCCGGAGCAGACGCCCAAATTGTTGCCTAAACTGCTGTCGTCTCCTCTGCCTTCCTTCCCGCCGTAATTGCAGTTTGTGCCGTTTGTCATTAGCTCACCCTCTCACTTTCGTTCATCCCTTTCCCATTCTCTTTTCTCTCTCACCTATCTCCCTTTCTTTTGCTTTCTCTCTGTCCATTTCCTCTCTCTGTCTTACTCTTTATTGCTCTCTCTCTCTCTCACTTACTCACTGTTCCCCCTCACCTGTGCATTTCTTCGTAAATGACACCCAACTAAACAGGAGAGTTCATCAAACATTATACCATGTCAGCAATGGCAGCAAAGTTCGAGACGAAAATGCCAGAGTAGGAAGTTGATGAATTTAGTGTAATCAAATCAACTTACAATCGAAAAACACACACACACACACACATACTCAAACACACACACACACACACATACTTAAACACACACACGACCACACACACACACACGCATAGACACACACATACACACAAACACACACACTCAAACACACACACACACACACACACACACACTCAAACACACACACACACAAACCCCCCACCCCCCAAACGGCTGCTACAGCAGACCACGCTGAGGCCGCACACTATCCTTCCACTCCAGTGGTAAAGGGCGGGGGGGTGCAGAGCAAAAGAGAGAGAGAGAGAGGGAGTGAGAAGGGCAAAGCTAAAGGGAGAGAGATGTAAAGGAAGGGATGGAGGGATGGAGGGAGATAGGGGGAGGGAGGCGAGAAAGCATGAGGTCCATTTTGACAATGCCACTTGGCCGTGCTGTGCCAGGCGGTGCTGGGTGCTGGCTGCCAAAGCTGAGCTCAGCCATAGCATCAGCAGGCCCCTACAGGCACCACCTCTCCTCTCCTCTCTTTATTCTGTCTTTTCCTCTCCTCTCCTCTCCTCTCTTTTTCTCTCCACCTCTCCTCTCTTTATTCTGTCTTTTCCTCTCCTCTCCTCTCCTCTCCTCTCCTCTCCTCTCTTTTTCTCTCCACCTCTCCTCTCCTCTCTTTATTCTGTCTTTTCCTCTCCTCTCCTCTCTTTTTCTCTCCACCTCTCCTCTCTTTATTCTTTCTTTTCCTCTCCTCTCCTCTCTTTTTCTCTCCACCTCTCCTCTTCTCTCCTCTCTTTTTCTCTCCACCTCTCCTCTCTTTATTCTTTCTTTTCCTCTCCTCTCCTCTCTTTTTCTCTCCACCTCTCCTCTCTTTATTCTTTCTTTTTCTCTCCTCTTCTCTCCTCTCTTTTTCTCTCCACCTCTCCTCTCCTCTCCTCTCTTTTTCTCTCCACCTCTCCTCTCTTTATTCTTTCTTTTCCTCTCCTCCCCTCTCCTCTCTTTTCTCTCCTCTCCTCTCCTCTCTTTTTCTCTCCACCTCTCCTCTCTTTATTCTTTCTTTTCCTCTTCTCTTCTTTCCTCCCCTCTCCTCTCTTTTTCTCTCCTCTCTTTTTCTCTCCTCTTCCCCTAACCGTTCTTCTGTCTCATCCCTCTTCTTTATTCTTCTCTTCCTCTGCCTCTCTGTCCCCTCCTCACTCATTCATTTGAACACTCCCTTCTAACTTCTGCCAAGTCTTTCCCCTCTGTTATATCTCCTGCCTCGTCTTTTCTAGAGCTGAAGCATTAACCAATAGATTTGTGTGTGTGTGTGTGTGTGTGTGTGTGTGTGTGTGTGTGTGTGTGTGTGTGTGTGTGTGTGTGTGTGTGTGTGTGTGTGTGTGTGTGTGTGTGTGTGTGTGTGTGTGTGTGTGTGTGTTTGTGTTTGGGGTGGGGGGAGGGGAAGGGTAATGCTTCCCCTGACATTTATGCTTATGTGCATAAATGCGTGCGTGTGTTGTTGTTTTGTCTTCTAGTGTCAGTATGCATGAATGAATGCATTAGTACATTTGCATATTGTTTAATTGTTTTTCATATGTGTGAGTGTGTGTGTGTGTGTGTGTGTGTGTGTGTGTGTCTGGACATACTGCATATGTACAGACATGTGTACCTACAACAATTATATGCATGTATATTGTAGTTGTGTCTGTGTGTGTATGCGTGTATGCGTGTACGACAAACAGACAGAGAGACAAAGAGACAGAGAGACAGACAGACAGACAGACAGACAGTATCTGTGGATCTGCAGAGGAGTCTTTGTATATGAAGTCCTTTGTGTGACTTCATTTGTGTGTGTGTGTGTGTGTGTGTGTGTGTGTGTGTGTGTGTGTGTGTGTTTGTGTGTGTATACACATGCATATGTCTGTGTGTGTGACTGCACATGCATGTGTGTGTGTGTGTTTTGTGTGTGTGTGTGTTTGTCCTAATCTGATCCAGTAGACCGTAAAGCTCTGAGAAGTGTGCACACGTCCAAAAGTTTCCAGAGGAGCAGACGCGAGGAGGCGGAGAAAGAGAAGGGGGGGGGGGGGGGGGGGGGGGTGGGGGGGGGGGAGATCAGCTGCTCTGGGGCCTCCTCTCTCCTCTGCCTGCCAACTGTGCCACTAGCTCCAGGGCCCAGGCGCCATCTTGGTTCTCAGGCAGCCAAGAGCCAAGAGAACAGTTTGGTAGAGGACAAGAAAAAAATGCAGCAAAATTGAAGAAGGGAATGTGTGATTGTGTTGTTTAAGCGTGTGTGTGTGTGTGTGTGTGTGTGTGTGTGTGTGTGTGTGTGTGTGTGTGTGTGTGTGTGTGTGTGTGTGTGTGTGTGTGTGTGTGTCTGTGTTTGTGTATGACAGAGTGTGTGTGTTTGCTGATCTATTTGCACATGGACTTTTGTGCAGAGATGGAGAAGAAGGCTTTGTGAGTGGGGAAGTGGAGGAGGGAAGGCGGGGTGGGGTGAAGGGTTTGAAATGGAGGGGGGTACACACCACAATATGAAACATTCATTTTGCTCTTTCTGTGAATCCCACTCATGCATTTCCATTCATGAGCTTCCGGTCTTTTCTTTTTTAAGATCTTTTTTGACCTCACTGTACTCAGCCCATAAACCTGTGAAGGAATATTTTGTTGTTTAATTAGTAACCTGAAGTTACAGAGGCAATAAAGCCATTTAATCTGATCTGATCGTTATTCATTAGCATTTTAAGAGAGAAAGAGAGAGAGAGAGAGAGTAGAGAGAGAGAGAGAGGAAAAAAAGACATCCTTTCCTGAAAGCTCGTGGATTCACCCCCAATAATGGCTGATAATAAAACAGAGGATATGAGCTTGTACTTTATAATATAAATGTCCATTAAATAGGGCCTGCATGAGAGGGGGTGTGTGTAAGGGGGGGTGGTAAGGGGGGGGGGGGTTAAGAGATTTCAGATGGTCAAGCATTGCCTGAAGGAGAAGGGGGTATTCACTCTACAAAACGGATGAGCTTGCCAAGAAACCAATACTGGCTTTCGGCAAAGAGAGGGAGTGGGGGGGGGTGTGAGAAACTGAGAGAGGGAGGGAAGGACAGAGAGAGGACAGAGAGAGAAAAGAAAAAGGCAGAGAGAGAGAGAGAGAGAGAGAGAGAGGGAGGGAGAAGAGGGGGGGGGGGTCAGATAGAGAAAGAGAGAAAGAGAGAGATGAAGAGAGAAGCAAGAGAGATTGATGAAGAAATAAGTTATATTTTTACATGAGACTTTGAACAAAGGTCTCTTGCATTAAGTGAAATTCTCTATACGTACAGTAATTTCCAGTTAATCAACGTGAATGGTCTAGGTAAAATCATGTAAATATGTAACAAGGCTTGTAAATATCAACATTTCTTTTTTGTGTTTACACTTGTTTGCACCATGATATACATTTGGTGTACAAACTATGGAATCTAATTGGCACAATAATGTATTGTAGAGTATAGTACAGCAGAGTAAAGTAAAGTAGAGCTCCTTTACCAAAAGTTCATGCTGATATAGGAATGATATATGCACGATTATTGTGTGTGTGTGTGTGTGTGTGTGTGTGTGTGTGTGTGTGTGTGTGTGTGTGTGTGTGTGTGTGTGTGTGTGTGTGTGTGTGTGTGTGTGTGTGTGTGTGTGTGTGTGTGTGTGTATGTGTGTGTGTCTGTGTGTCTGTGTGTGTGTCTGTCTCTGTGTGTGTGTCTGTGTGTGTGTTTGGAGAGTGCCATGTGTTACTGACATGATCTGCTGACCCTGACTGACATTGAAAATCATTGCCATGGTGATTAAAACCAACCAGGAGCCAATAAAACCTCAGCCGTAGCTCAGCACACATTAAATTTAAGGGATCGTTTCAGGAATTATGGACGTATCTCACAACTTCATCTAAACCCAAAGTGTGATTCCTCTTCGGAGAAGATGGACATAGATATAATTTACTGTGTGTCTCTTTGCTGACCAGGATCAAACTGTGTTTTTTTTGTCCCTTCCTCTGAGTAGAGCACTTGCAGTGAGTTTGATGTGAGGCAGGTATAGGCTATGGCGGAGCCACACCTAGGGCTTGGATGGTCTCAGAGCAGCGCAGCTGCTGCCCTTGATGAAGCCCATCTGCATGGCACCATCAGCATCAGCATCAGCATCAGCAGGCCCGCCGATGGGGGGGGGGGGCAAACGGGTCTCTTGTCCGGGCCCAGGGAAAGGGTGGGGTTGGGGGTTGGGGGGCAAAACTTGTCCCTCCTTATATTATGGAATATGGAGAGGGGTGGGGGGCATCAGATTGTCTTGTCCCGGGCCTAACCAAGACTGTCAGCAGGCCTGACCATCACCATCACCATCACAAGCAGTATTCTAATCACCATCACATTACAGTCCAAATCACCATCACAATCAGCAGCCCAATCAGCATCACCATTACAATCAGCATCACCATCCATATTGTCATTACCAGCACCACCAGTATCACCCATAAACATCACCATCACCATCAAAAGCAGCATCTCAATCACAATCAGCATCTCAATGACCATCACCATCCCCATCCACATCATCATTACCATCACCACAAGTATAATATCACCATCACAAAAAGTATCACCATCAACATCACCATGAGCTTCCCAATCAGCATCAGCACCACCATCCACACCATCACAACCAGTATCACCATCACCACCAGTATCACCATCAGATTCACCATCAGTATCACCATAAGCGTCACTGGCATTACCATAAGAGTCCCCATCAGCACCATTACAAATATCACTGTCAGAGTCACTATTACTATTGACCTCAGCATCCTCATCTCTACACTCATCATCACACCACACAAACTACATCCGTAACCGTAACAATCATCAACAACTATAGCCATACCTTAACCACCATCATCTCCACACTATCATTACGCCATCACCACCCCATCACTGCTGTCAGGACACTGCCTTGTATACTGCTTGCTCTCTATCAGTCTTTCTCATTCCTTTCTCCTCTTTCTTTATATATCTGTCTCATTATTCGTTTGTTCCTCTGGTGTATCTCTTCCGGTGGCTGTCATTTCTTCTTTTTCCTTTTACATTCTTCTCTTTTTCCCATCATTCTGTTTCCTACTGTATGCTTTCTCTATGTGCACACACTTAATGTTGTGTCAGGTTTGAGATTTCCTTGCTTTTCTTCCCCACCTTCCTACTTCACTCTTTCTTTTTATTCTCTCCACCTTTATATTCCATTCTTTTTTCCTGTCCTCTCCTGTTTTAGTCTTTTGTTTCTCTTTCTTTCTTCTTTCTTTCAACTATATTCCTTTCCCACTGTACACGTTCCTCTCTCTGCCTCTGCTCTCCTCTCCTCTCTCTCCTCCCTCTCTTCTTTTCTCTCCCCTCTGCTGTCCTTTCCACTCCTCTCTCTCTGCTTTCCTCTCCTCTCTCTCCTCTCCTCTCTTCTCTCTGCTTTCCTCTCCTCTCTCTCCTCTCCTCTCTGCTCTCCTCTCCTCTCTCTCCTCTCCTCTCTGCTCTCCTCTCTCTCTGCTTTCCTCTCCTGTCCTCTCTTCTCTCTGCTTTCCTCTCCTCTCCTTTCCTCTCCTCTCCTCTCCTGTCCTCTTCTCTCTTCTCTCCTCTTTTTCTCTCGGCTTTTCGCTCCTCTCTCCTGTCCTTTCCTCCCTCTCTCTCCTCTCCTCTCGGCTTTTCTGTCCCCTCTGTTCCTCTCTCCTCTCCTCTCCTGTCCTCTCCTCTCTCTCCTCTCTCTCCTCCTCTCCACTCCTCTTCCCTCCTCAAATCTCCTCTCCTCTCCTCTCCTCTCCTCTCTGCTCCTCTCCTCTCCTCTCCTCTCTCCTCTCCTCTCCTCTCCTCTCCTCTCCTCTCCTCTCCTCTCCTCTCCATCTCCTCTCCTCTCCTCTCCTCTCCTCTCCTCTCCTCTCCTCTCCTCTCCTCTCTTCTCTCTCCTCTCATTTCTGCCTCTCTCTCCTCTCCTCTCGGCTTTTCTCTCTTCTCTCTCCTCTCTCTCCTCTCGGCTTTTCTCTCTTCTCTCTCCTCTCCTCTCCTCTCGGCTTTTCTGTCCCCCTCTGTCCCTCTCTCCTCTCCTCTCTGTCCTCTCCTCTCCTGTCCTCTCCTCTCTCCTCTCTCTCCTCTCCTCTCCATCTCCTCTCCTCTCCTCTCCTCTCCTCTCCTCTCCTCTCCTCTCCTCTCTTCTCTCTTCTCTCTCCTCTCATGCCCTCTCTCTCCTCTCCTCTCCTCTCGGCTTTTCTCTCTTCTCTCTCCCTCCCCTCTCCTCTCCTCTCGGCTTTTCTGTCCCCTCTGTTCCTCTCTCCTGTTGCCCCCCATGACCCAGCAGACTGAGGGGAGAGCATATGTGCTGTCTGCTGCATCTCTGCGGGCCAGCATTTGTAATGCTCCGCCGTGATTGTGTGGCTCGTAGGCCAAAGGGAAGGCAGCAGAGTTGTATTTGGAATAGAAATCTGCGTGTCACAGCCAAGAGCTCTGCTTTGTGACAGTGTTTAACACTTTGGAAAAAAAAAGGAGACAAAAAATTAAACCAACAGCCGTATGTGTTATTGTTATCCATTCTCAATACCAGATGCATCCTGGAAACATTTCCTTCCCATAGCTAATTTAACCTCCTGTATACTGGATATCTGTCGCCCAAAAAAAGGATTTTGTGATAGTATGTATCTATCATATACAGTACATGTACATGTAAGTGTGTAATGTACACAAATATATAAAAATAGATTAAAAAAATATATGTAAAAAAATATAAAAATATAACTTTGTAATAAATATAACAAATATTGTATACTACCGAAATAGTGTTGAACCTAAGCGATATATCTCATGTCAGTGAGCAGTTTGCCTACCCCCATCGCCAGTGAGATATCATACTCTCAT
>CM050217.1:26530000-26542500 GCA_027475355.1 Coilia nasus
TGGTTCTCTCTCTCTCACACACACACACTCACACACACACACACACACACACACACACTTACACACACACACACACACTTACACACACACACACACACATAATGGTTGAAGAGAGAGAAAGATGAAATGTGACCTTGCACCACAGGGCTGTGATGATACACAGGCGCGATAGCTGTCTCCTCAGAAGAGACGACATCATCAGATTATCAGACACCATGGTAACTGCAGTAATTACAGGCCCCAGTAATGCCTGGTGGGGTACCAGTGCTTCGTGATGGGTAATGATGACCGCAGCATTTTACAGGGAAGACAAAGACATGCACAGATAGAAACTAGAAAAGCACTCAGAGAGCACAGACCTCCACCAGGGCAGCTCAGATCACCACCAATCTAATCACTTTTACATTTTTTGCCCATTTTTGCTCTATCATGAAAATTTAATCAAAATCCATTTATAACTTATTGGGTTATGTTGCTAACTAACAAACAAACTAACTAACAAACCAACCAACAAACAAACAAATGCTGATGATTATTTAACCTCCGCTGTCAGAAGTAAAAAAGGAACTGGTAGATATGTAAGGGCAGGGTGGTCAATATTAAAGAATGAATCCTGATTGAGCATTATAGGTCTAATTAGTATTACACTCATTATTACTACTGTCTACTAACATGACAACAAACTATTGATATTCAAATATTTTTATCAATTCAAAAAGTATTTTGTTGATTCAACTAATGTCCATTAAAGCAACACTAAGTAGTTTTCGTCTTCGATGGACCTACTCTTCCAAAGAGTGGTTATATCCCAAGGAGGGTGGCAAAGCAATATCAGAAGTGTGATTTTGGAAACATGAAAAAATGAAAAAAAACTACTTAGTGTTGCTTTAAATGTTATGGTTTGAAATGTAGCTTCATAGAAATGTTTTCCCTTCTTCTGCTGTTCTCAAAGCAACAGTCTGCCATGCAGAACTATTGCACCTGCTAACATTGGGTTAGTCCTGTCAGCTCAGTGAAACTTCCTGCAACACTGACAAACCATGTCATTACCAGAGTTTATCAATAGGATGGTTAGATAAATGGTCAGATGGATGGATGAATTGATTGGTTTTATGAGTGTTTTCTGAGACAAAAGGGATGAATGCATGGATGGATGGATGGATAGATGGATGGATGGATGGATGGATAGATGGATGGCTGAATAGATAAATGGATGGATGGCTGAATAGATAGATGGATGATGGATGGATGGATGGATGGATGGCTGGATAGATGGGTATAAAGATAGATGTATGGATGGACGAACTGATGGATGGATGAATTAAATGGCATTAAAAAATCACGCGATCACATGAAAACGTGAGTGGAATCCTGGACCGAGCGTCCAATCAAAAAGGAAAGCAGAGCAGGCTGATCGAGTGGGGACTTTTGGTAACGATAAACAAAAACACTGATGAGTGTTTGATTCAGTCATTACGGGCCACTAATGACGGTAATTTGAGTTTTAATTCCGATGCCACCAGTGACTGGCAGAGTCTATCAATTACTGCATTAAAACCAGCACCAGCTGCCGGAGCAGACGCCCAAATTGTTGCCTAAACTGCTGTCGTCTCCTCTGCCTTCCTTCCCGCCGTAATTGCAGTTTGTGCCGTTTGTCATTAGCTCACCCTTTCACTTTCGTTCATCCCTTTCCCATTCTCTTTTTCTCTCTCACCTATCTCCCTTTCTTTTGCTTTCTCTCTGTCCATTTCCTCTCTCTGTCTCACTCTTTGTCGCTCTCTCTCTCTCTCTCACTTACTCACTGTTCCCCCTCACCTGTGCATTTCTTCGTAAATGACACCCAACTAAACAGGAGAGTTCATCAAACATTATACTATGTCAGCAATGGCAGCAAAGTTCGAGACGAAAATGCCAGAGTAGGAAGTTGATGAATTTAGTGTAATCAAATCAACTTACAATCGAAAAACACACACACACACACACATACTCAAAACACACACACACACACACACACTTAAACACACACACGACCACACACACACACACGCATAGACACACACATACACACAAACGCACACACTCAAACACACACACACACACACACACACACACACTCAAACACACACACACACAAACCCCCCACCCCCCAAACGGCTGCTACAGCAGACCACGCTGAGGCCGCACACTATCCTTCCACTCCAGTGGTAAAGGGCGGGGGGGTGCAGAGCAAAAGAGAGAGAGAGAGAGAGGGAGTGAGAAGGGCAAAGCGAGAGGGAGAGAGATGAAAAGGAAGGGATGGAGGGATGGAGGGAGATAGGGGGAGGGAGGCGAGAAAGCATGAGGTCCATTTTGACAATGCCACTTGGCCGTGCTGTGCCAGGCGGTGCTGGGTGCTGGCTGCCAAAGCTGAGCTCAGCCATAGCATCAGCAGGCCCCTACAGGCACCACCTCTCCTCTCCTCTCTTTATTCTGTCTTTTCCTCTCCTCTCCTCTCCTCTCCTCTCCTCTCCTCTCCTCTCCTCTCCTCTCCTCTCCTCTCCTCTCCTCTCCTCTCCTCTCCTCTCCTCTCCTCTCTTTTTCTCTCCACCTCTCCTCTCTTTATTCTTTCTTTTCCTCTCCTCCCCCTCTCCTCTCCTCTCCTCTCTTTTCTCTCCTCTCCTCTCCTCTCTTTTTCTCTCCACACCTCCTCTCTTTATTCTTTCTTTTCCTCTTCTCTTCTCTCCTCCCCTCTCCTCTCTTTTTCTCTCCTCTCCTCTCCTCTTCCCCTAACCGTTCTTCTGTCTCATCCCTCTTCTTTATTCTTCTCTTCCTCTGCCTCTCTGTCCCCTCCTCACTCATTCATTTGAACACTCCCTTCTAACTTCTGCCAAGTCTTTCCCCTCTATTATATCTCCTGCCTTGTCTTTTCTAGAGCTGAAGCATTAACCAATAGATTTCTCCAAGCCTTCCTCAGCCAGTCCTTGACTGTGTGTGTGTGTGTGTGTGTGTGTGTGTGTGTGTGTGTGTGTGTGTGTGTGTGTGTGTGTGTGTGTGTGTGTGTGTGTGTGTGTGTGTGTGTGTGTGTGTGTGTGTGTGTGTGTGTGTGTGTTTGTGTTTGGGGTGGGAGGAGGGGAAGGGTAATGCTTCCCCTGACATTTATGCTTATGTGCGTGTGTTGTTGTTTTGTCTTCTAGTGTCAGTATGCATGAATGAATGCATTAGTACATTTGCATATTGTTTAATTGTTTTTCATATGTGTGAGTGTGTGTGTGTGTGTGTGTGTGTGTGTGTGTGTGTGTGTGTGTGTGTGTGTGTGTGTGTGTCTGGACATACTGCATATGTACAGACATGTGTACCTACAACAATTATATGCATGTATATTGTAGTTGTGTCTGTGTGTGTATGCGTGTATGCGTGTAAGACAAAGAGACAGAGAGACAAAGAGACAGAGAGACAGACAGACAGACAGACAGACAGACAGACAGTATCTGTGGATCTGCAGAGGAGTCTTTGTATATGAAGTCCTTTGTGTGACTTCATTTGTGTGTGTGTGTGTGTGTGTGTGTGTGTGTGTGTGTGTGTGTGTGTGTGTGTGTGTGTGTGTGTGTTTGTGTGTGTATACACATGCATATGTCTGTGTGTGTGACTGCACATGCATGTGTGTGTGTGTTTTGTGTGTGTGTGTGTGTGTGTGTGTGTGTGTGTGTGTGTGTGTGTGTGTGTGTGTGTGTGTATACACATGCATATGTCTGTGTGTGTGACTGCACATGCATGTGTGTGTGTGTGTTTTGTGTGTGTGTGTGTTTGTCCTAATCTGATCCAGTAGACCGTAAAGCTCTGAGAAGTGTGCACACGTCCAAAAGTTTCCAGAGGAGCAGACGCGAGGAGGCGGAGAAAGAGAAAGGGGGGGGGATCAGCTGCTCTGGGCCTCCTCTCTCCTCTGCCTGCCAACTGTGCCACTAGCTCCAGGGCCCAGGCGCCATCTTGGTTCTCAGGCAGCCAAGAGCCAAGAGAACAGTTTGGTAGAGGACAAGAAAAAAATGCAGCAAAATTGAAGAAGGGAATGTGTGATTGTGTGTTTAAGCGTGTGTGTGTGTGTGTGTGTGTGTGTGTGTGTGTGTGTGTGTGTGTCTGTCTGTGTTTGTGTATGACAGAGTGTGTGTGTTTGCTGATCTATTTGCACATGGACTTTTGTGCAGAGATGGAGAAGAAGGCTTTGTGAGTGGGGGAAGTGGAGGAGGGAAGGCGGGGTGGGGTGAAGGGTTTGAAATGGAGGGGGGTACACACCGCAATATGAAACATTAATTTTGCTCTTTCTGTGAATCCCACTCATGCATTTCCATTCATGAGCTTCCGGTCTTTTCTTTTTTAAGATCTTTTTTGACCTCACTGTACTCAGCCCATAAACCTGTGAAGGAATATTTTGTTGTTTAATTAGTAACCTGAAAGTTACAGAGGCAATAAAGCCATTTAATCTGATCTGATCGTTATTCATTAGCATTTTAAGAGAGAAAGAGAGAGAGAGAGAGAGAGAGAGAGAGAGAGGAAAAAAAGACATCCTTTCCTGAAAGCTCGTGGATTCACCCCCAATAACGGCTGATAATAAAACAGAGGATATGAGCTTGTACTTTATATAATAAATGTCCATTAAATAGGGCCTGCATGAGAAGGGGTGTGTGTAAGGGGTTTGGGGGGGGGGGGTTAAGAGATTTCAGATGGTCAAGCATTGCCTGAAGGAGAAGGGGGTATTCACTCTACAAAACGGATGAGCTTGCCAAGAAACCAATACTGGCTTTCGGCAAAGAGAGGGAGTGGGGGGGGGGGGGTTGAGAAACTGAGAGAGGGAGGGAAGGAGAGAGAGAGGACAGAGAGAGAAAGAAAAAGGCAGAGAGAGAGAGAGAGAGGGAGGGAGAAAGAGGGGGGGGGTCAGATAGAGAAAGAGAGAAAGAGAGAGATGAAGAGAGAAGCAAGAGAGATTGATGAAGAAATAAGTTATATATTTTACATGAGACTTTGAACAAAGGTCTCTTGCATTAAGTGAAATTCTCTATACGTACAGTAATTCCAGTTAATCAACGTGAATGGTCTAGGTAAAATCATGTAAATATGTAACAAGGCTTGTAAATATCGACATTTCTTTTTTGTGTTTACACTTGTTTGCACCATGATATACATTTGGTGTACAAACTATGGAATCTAATTGGCACAATAATGTATTGTAGAGTATAGTACAGCAGAGTAAAGTAAAGTAGAGCTCCTTTACCAAAAGTTCATGCTGATATAGGAATGATATATGCACGATATTGTGTGTGTGTGTGTGTGTGTGTGTGTGTGTGTGTGTGTGTGTGTGTGTGTGTGTGTGTGTGTGTGTGTGTGTGTGTGTGTGTGTGTGTGTGTGTGTGTCTGTGTGTGTGTCTGTCTCTGTGTGTGTGTCTGTGTGTGTGTTTGGAGAGTGCCATGTGTTACTGACATGATCTGCTGACCTGACTGACATTGAAAATCATTGCCATGGTGATTAAACCAACCCAGGAGCCAATAAAACCTCAGCCGTAGCTCAGCACACATTAAATTTAAGGGATCGTTTCAGGAATTATGGACGTATCTCACAACTTCATCTAAACCCAAAGTGGATTCCTCTTCGGAGAAGATGGACATAGATATAATTTACTGTGTGTCTCTTTGCCGACCAGGATCAAACTGTGTTTTTTTGTCCCTTCTTCTGAGTAGAGCACTTGCAGTGAGTTTGATGTGAGGCAGGTATAGGCTATGGCGGAGCCACACCTAGGGCTTGGATGGTCTCAGAGCAGCGCAGCTGCTGCCCTTGATGAAGGGGGGGGGGTTGGGGGGGCAAAACTTGTCCCTCCTTACATTATGGAATATGGAGAGGGGTGGGGGGCATCAGATTGTCTTGTCCCGGGCCTAACCAAGACTGTCAGCAGGCCTGACCATCACCATCACCATCACAAGCAGTATTCTAATCACCATCACATTACAGTCCAAATCACCATCACAATCAGCAGCCCAATCAGCATCACCATTACAATCAGCATCACCATCCATATTGTCATTACCAGCACCACCAGTATCACCATAAACATCACCATCACCATCAAAAGCAGCATCTCAATCACAATCAGCATCTCAATGACCATCACCATCCCCATCCACATCATCATTACCATCACCACAAGTATAATATCACCTTCACAAAAAGTATCACCATCAACATCACCATGAGCTTCCCAATCAGCATCAGCACCACCATCCACACCATCACAACCAGTATCACCATCACCACCAGTATCACCATCAGATTCACCATCAGTATCACCATAAGCGTCACTGGCATTACCATAAGAGTCCCTATCAGCACCATTACAAATATCACTGTCAGAGTCACTATTACTATTGACCTCAGCATCCTCATCTCTACACTCATCATCACACCACAACTACATCCGTAACCGTAACAATCATCAACAACTATAGCCATACCTTAACCACCATCATCTCCACACTATCATTACGCCATCACCACCCCATCACTGCTGTCAGGACACTGCCTTGTATACTGCTTGCTCTCTATCAGTCTCTCTCATTCCTATTTCTCCTCTTTTTTATATATCTGTCTCATTATTCGTTTGTTCCTCTGGTGTATCTCTTCCGGTGGCTGTCATTTTTCTTTTTCCTTTTCATTCTTCTCTTTTCCCTTCATTCTGTTTCCTAGTGTATGCTTTCTCTATGTGCACACACTTAATGTTGTGTCAGGTTTGAGATTTCCTTGCTTTTCCCCACCTTCCTACTTCACTCTTTCTTTTTATTCTCTCCACCTTTATATTCCATTCTTTTTTTCCTGTCCTCTCCTGTTTTAGTCTTTTGTTTCTCTTTCTTTCTTCTTTCTTCAACTATATTCCTTTCCCACTGTACACGTTCCTCTCTCTGCCTCTGCTCTCCTCTCCTCTCTCTCCTCTCCTCTCTTCTTTTCTCTCCCCTCTGCTGTCCTTTCCACTCCTCTCTCTCTGCTGTCCTCTCCTCTCTCTCCTCTCCTCTCTTCTCTCTGCTTTCCTCTCCTCTCTCTCCTCTCCTGTCTTCTCTCTGCTTTCCTCTCCTCTCTGTCCTCTCCTCTCTCTGCTTTCCTCTCCTCTCTCTCCTCTCCTCTCTGCTCTCCTCTCCTCTCTCTCCTGTCCTCTCTGCTCTCTTCTCCTCTCTGCTCTCCTCTCTCTCTCTGCTTTCCTCTCCTGTCCTCTCTTCTCTCTGCTTTCCTCTCCTCTCCTTTCCTCTCCTCTCCTCTCCTGTCCTCTTCTCTCTTCTCTCTCTTTTTCTCTCGGCTTTTCGCTCCTCTCTCCTGTCCTTTCCTTCCCTCTCTCTCCTCTCCTCTCGGCTTTTCTGTCCCCTCTGTTCCTCTCTCCTCTCCTCTCCTGTCCTCTCCTCTCCTCTCTTCTCCTCTCCTCTCCTCTCCTCTCCTCTCCTCTCCTCTCCTCTCCTCTCCTCTCCTCTCCTCTCTTCTCTCTTCTCTCTCCTCTCATTTCCTGCCCTCTCTCTCCTCTCCTCTCGGCTTTTCTCTCTTCTCTCTCCTCTCCTCTCCTCTCGGCTTTTCTCTCTTCTCTCTCCTCTCCTCTCCTCTCGGCTTTTCTGTCCCCTCTGTTCCTCTCTCCTCTCCTCTCCTGTCCTGTCCTCTCCTCTCCTCTCCTCTCCTCTCTCTTCTCTCTCCTCTCATTTCCTGCCCTCTCTCTCCTCTCCTCTCGGCTTTTCTCTCTTCTCTCTCCTCTC
Source organism: Coilia nasus (assembly GCA_027475355.1). Lineage (NCBI taxonomy): Eukaryota > Metazoa > Chordata > Actinopteri > Clupeiformes > Engraulidae > Coilia > Coilia nasus. The sequence continues at coordinate 26,537,750 of CM050217.1, forward strand.
CTCCCCTCTCCTCTCCTCTCGGCTTTTCTGTCCCCTCTGTTCCTCTCTCCTGTTGCCCCCCATGACCCAGCAGACTGAGGGGAGAGCATATGTGCTGTCTGCTGCATCTCTGCGGGCCAGCATTTGTAATGCTCCGCCGTGATTGTGTGGCTCGTAGGCCAAAGGGAAGGCAGCAGATTGTATTTGGAAATAGAAATCTGCGTGTCACAGCCAAGAGCTCTGCTTTGTGACAGTGTTTAACACTTTGGAAAAAAAAGGGAGACAAAAAATTAAAACCAACAGCCGTATGTGTTATTGTTATCCATTCTCAATACCAGATGCATCCTGGAAACATTTCCTTCCATAGCTAATTTAACCTCCTGTATACTAGATATCTGTGCCAAAAAAAGGATTTTGTGATGTATGTATCTATCATATACAGTACATGTACATGTAAGTGTGTAATGTACACAAATATATAAAAATAGATTAAAAAAATATATGTAAAAAAATATAAAAATATAACTTTGTAATAAATATAACAAATATTGTATACTACCGAAAATAGTGTTGAAACCTAAGCGATATATCTCATGTCAGTGAGCAGTTTGCCTACCCCCATCGCCAGTGAGATATCATACTCTCATCATGATCTCATACTGTAAGCTTAGAGGAGCGCAGTGTTGCTGACCTCTCCTCTGAGCGTCCATCCAGCCAAATCAATTAATTACTTTCCAAATGAATCTGGGCATTAGAGAGCACACCATAGCCGGTCACAGTGAGGTGAGCTGAGCCTCGCGCGGGGAATGTGCTGAGTGTCCGTCGTATGCATGCGTACGGGACGGCGTGTGCGGCGGTGACTTCATCCATAGATCAGAGTAATTGCTGTATTAAGCAGCAAATTGGAGCTAAAATAACCAGATGCGGAGGAGACGGGCACGGAGCCTCTGGGCCGTGCGATGGTTATTCGGAGGGGGTCAAGGAGAGTTCAAGCATGGGAGAAGGTAATCGCACAGGGTCAAGTGCACCCAGATACACACACATGCACACACACACACACACACACACACACACACACATACACACACACATCTCATGTTCTGTCGGCAAATTATCCCCACAAAATGCACCATCTTTTTTTTTTCTCCAAGAAAGGCTGTGAGGGGGATGAAGAGGGTGGTGGGGGGAGAGAAAAAGAGAGAGAGGGAAAGAGAGAGGGAGGGAGCAGAAGAAAGTAAGAGAGAGAGCGAGGGGGACAGAAAGAAGGGGTAATTGTGGCCACGCTTATGGCTGGTCATAGCCCATTTCATTTTCCATAAGTCTTTAGTCTCTCCCTGGCTCTTGCCAATGGAGGGGGATTTCTGAGCGCAGGGTGCGGAGGATAATATACCATGCTCATGCCTCCCACCCAGGGCGCAGTGTGTCACTCGTGTGTGTAACTGCCGCCCTGCCCAATGTGAGGACATGGGGGTGGTGTGTGTGTGTGTGTGTGTGCGTGTGTGTGTGTGTGTGTGTGTGTGTGTGTGTGTGTGTGTGTGTGTGTGTGTGTGTGTGTATGTGTGTGTGTTCGGGGGGTTGTTAAGGTTTCCTCGGCTGATGTGAGGAGGTGGAGGCGGTGAGCGTGTGTGTGTGTGTGTGAAACTGCTGAAGCATACACACTACAGACACTATGGGTCTCTGACCCCCACGCCACATTAGCCAGGCCCCTCAAACAGGCCCTTTCCAGGCCTGAATATAGCCCACATAAAAGCATAACTCAGGGCGCTAAGTGGACACAGTCTGATGTGTTTGGCTGTTTAGCACCACTAAATCTTGGCTGCTGGCACACCTTTGCTGCTGTGATGTTCTTGTACTTCATATATATCTGAAATTCAGCACCTGCTCTTCAGAGCATACTTATATATATATATATATATTTTTTTTTAGAAAGTGTTTGTTTGTGGGGAGAAAGACCACTTGAGATGTACCATCTCATTTTCGAGAGGGCCCCCAGTAAGACAGACAATGCAAAAGACAGTACAATATTTGTACAACACTCGGTTTCAACACAGACTATATAACTTTTACATTCAGAAACATTGGATGTTTTAGTTAGTAATATGGACTGAACCCTGCATGCTTTTCAGTGTACCTATTGTATGTTAGGTAACATTTTCTCATCTCTTTCTAATACATAGATGTGAGATACAGAAATATAAACAGGATTTAGATCCAGCTTGCGTTTAACATTTTTGGTTGTGATGAAATAAACTCCATCAAAACAAAAAAAGAATATTGTTGTCAATTTCAAAGAGGCATCATGCAATTTAGTACGATTTAATATTATATCAATAGTATAAAAATATATTATATACATTTTTAATACTTCCAGCACTTGAATCCTTAAACATGCCATTGACACGTCATAAACATGTCACTGTAGAGCAAATACTAAATAGCATAATAGTGGCATGTCCTCACTGGTAATTTTCAAAATAGTTCTCATGATGTTAAACACAACAGCAGGTTGTATAATAACCTAATACTGTGCAACAACATAAATTGTCATGTCAGCTCTTAAGGCAATGACTGATAATGATTAAGTGACTATGTAATTGTCTATACAGTATGACACTTTATTCTATTTTGTTCTGTTTCCCTAACCTATTTTTTGTCATGAGAAATTTCTTCTTTACATAAAGTTCTTTCCTGGTGTATTTTTATACTGTTCATTCAGCTACAGACTCAGTAGAGAGCAAACCGAGGGGTGAAAAGGGTATGTTTAATCATCTCTTTTTTCTAGAAGAAAAAAAAGGAAGTGGACCGATATCACTGATATTTTATAAAGCAGTGACAATCTTGCGGTGGAGTTATGGTGTGGTGAGGACAGCATCCAGGGGAAGCAGCGGAGCAGGGATAGTAACGTGCAGGAGAGGAACACCAGGGGGAAAGCAAAGTGTGGCTTCTCCTTCTACTGTCTTTCTTTTTTAACCAAGTATCAGCTGTTCTCTCTGTGTGAGGCACTGACACACACACACACACACACACACACACACACACACACACACACACACACACACACACACACACACACACACACACACACACACACAGACACACACACACACAAAGTGACCATATCAGGCTCCTTCCTCCATTTCCTCAGTAATTTCTTGGCAATCTGTGTTTGTGTGCATACGTGTGTGTGTGTGTGTGTGTGTGTGTGTGTGTGTGTGTGTGTGCCATTGCATGCGTATTCATGTGTTCATTTGCATGCATGTGAGCATGTGTGTGTGTGTGTGTGCATGTGTGTGCATGCATGTGTGTGTGTGTGTGTGTGTTCACGTATGTGTGAAAAAAGCTTACTTTAGGGGAAGACATTGTGCAGCCAGGCACACAGCAGGGGTGTGAAGAGCAGACTGAAGCCTCAGAGGCATATGTGCAGTATACTGAACACGTCCCCACCCTCAAGACTACATATGTCCCCTCACCGTCTGATGTCTCTGTGTCAACGTCCCCAAACTGTCTCCGAGCACTGCTAACATCTTCATGCTGCCTCTTTGCACTGGCAATGTCTTCATACTGTTAATGTCCCCATACTCTTAGGTAACACTTCATATTATGGTTCCTTTTACATGTAACAAAATGAAATATTATGTACTTACACTGTACTACACTGTGATGCTACATACTGTTACACACTGTGTTACACTGTACCTAGTAGATGTAACAGGGACAGTAAAATGAAGTGTAACACACTGGTTATGTCTTCATGCCTTTAATGTCCCCACACTGTATTCACTGTCGCTGAGACCATTGTGTTCTCACCTTAAATGTAGGCTTTTAAAATGTCCCACAATTTTCCTAGTATGAGGCAATGAGAAAATGAAGCCTTTATTAATTCATCCATTTTATCATTTTGAATTATTGTAATCGTATACTTAAATATATAGCTATAACTGAGTAGGTTAAAATAGGTCATCATTTAGAAATGAGGAAAGTACAATGAGAACATAAAATTATGTTATGTTAAATTATGACCTTCCTCATGCAAAACAAAGCAACGTATCTTAATAATATATAAAATAAAATCAACGTATCTAAAAATCACTTATTAATGTTGACAGAAAGCTTCATAAAGATTAAGTGTTTGTTAATGTTACAAATGTTTAATTGTGTACCATATTCTTAAGAGTTACCTTAAGTCTTATGAACAGTGTTTATATTTACGGGGCATGAAGGTTTGGAAAAATATTCAGAAGGAAATTCTTGTTAATCTATATTTTGCACGCTTTGGATTAGAGCTGAAGATCTTTGCCCAAGCCCGACGGGACCCAACGGGACCCGACAGGTTTGGTCGGGTTTAGTTTCTATCACTTTACACGGACGGGCCAGTTTCGGGCATGCGGGCCAAGTGCGCGCTGACTAAAATGTCAGGTGATTGGTTTCGATTAGCTTGAGACAGATGCGAAAATAGATGCTGCGGAGGTGAAAAGGAGGCTAGCCTCTGGCAATTTTGTCATTTGTTCCAACTTACATGTTTGTTTCAACTTTTTACGTTTGTCATAATAAATAATGTTAAAATTTATTAATGTCTCATTCTTGACAAAAGGCGAAAGATCCGTATGCATGCGCATATTTGAATAATGTCGGGCTATAAACGGGTTCGGGCTTTAGAAAAATTGTGAAGCTCTGGTTCGGGCTCGGGCTTGGGCCGAATTTTATCGGGCTCGGGCCTTGTCGGGCCTAATGTTTAAGGCTCGATTACAGCTCTACTTTGGATGAATGCATAA
>CM050217.1:26552500-26565000 GCA_027475355.1 Coilia nasus
CAGGTGAGAGTGCTCTGTTGTTAAGCTGTGTGAGGGATATAAGCAGATGTATTATTAAGATGTTAAAGTTAATAATAATAAAAAAGTAATAATGTTAAAGCAAAGCTGTTCTGAATGAACAGGCCCAAAATGAGCAGATATAGTACTGCAAACTTACAGAAACTGATGAGACACTGAGCCTCGCGATGTACACGCACCGTCATCTTGGTCTTTAGTATAACATTATTTTAAAGCTGAAAAAAATACTCAGTGTTGCTTTAATCGTGGCCTTTAATCATAATTCTTCCCTTGTAAAGCACTTGAAAAATGTAGTCATGTGAATTTGAAATATTCTAACACATTCAATTAAGACAGATAGTCTTTTGTTTACTCTGCTGACAACATATGCAGACACATGTTAAAAACATATCCTTATTTTACAGTAAAGTAAATGTGTGATTTTGTCATTCATTATTTATTCGTTATTGTACAGTCAAGTAGGTGTGTGTTTGCTCATTTATTATTCATTCATTACTGTGTTATGTGCTGATGAGACGCATACATACATACTGTAGCCTACATCTCCACTGTCTCTACCGCTGCCTTAGCTCTCTCTCTCTCTCCTCCACCACCATGAGTGTGACCTGCTGAATGTCCTCCTTAACCCTGGGATATACTCGCCATGCGAAGTAGTGTGCGCGCAAAAGTGACGTCAAAGTGACGTCAGTGCACATCTGGCGCAGCGTTTTCGAGTGTGCTTTTGCTGTGTCTGCACCTCTTTTTTTTTTTGTAACTTGCGCACGGCAGGCCATTGAAAACAGTAGGCAATGGCGAGTCTGGTTTCAGCTAAGTTTAGCCTAGTAACTACCAGCCTAAACATGTCTTTTCCATTGCTACAAATCAGCTAATATTACTGGAAACTCACAAGAAATATTAACACTGACCAAAAACTTGGGATTTATCCACAAACAAACATAGGTGCAAACATGCAGTTCGTTTATTAAGCTAACTTATTTTGCCTTATTCTATCATCACTCATAACTTCTTATACAGCTGAAAACATCATAATATACACACTGACTCGAACCTTTTCGGATCATCCAGTTTAATTCCCAAATCAAGATGTAAACCTGCAATTCAGTCATGTTTCACTCCTCTGACATGCAAGGTTCCCGAACTACTGTGGCATTTGACACCTCTGATGAGGAGACGATTGCCGTGTGTGTCGAATGAAGTATAAAGGGTCTGGTGCATCAGTGACGTCACTTTTGCGTGCTCACGACTTCGCACGGCGAGTATATCCCAGGCTTTAGGCTGCTACGCCTGTTGCCTCAGCTCTCTCTCTCTCCTCCACCGCTATGAGTGTGACCTGCTGAGTGTCCTCCTTAGGCTGCTACGCCTGCTGGTAGTCAGGATCAGAGATACACATGTCTTCATGTTCAGCACTTAGCACCGCGGCAGAGGGCAAAGGGGGCCGCCCCACCCCCACCCCCGCCATCCCGCCTACCACACCACCCACGGCACCACGATTCCTGCTGGGGGGGGGGGGTTCCCATCCTACTGAGATTTAATTAGCTAATTAAAGCACTACCTCCTTTAAAGGGAGAGAGAGAAAGGGAGAGAGAGAGAGAGAGAGAGAGGAGGGAAAGAGAGAGTGAAGGGGAGAAAGAGAGAGCAGTGGAGGAATAGAAATAGGAAAGGGAAAAAACTAATAGAGACAGAGGGAGAGGGAGAGGGAGGGGGGGGGCATTAAAAGAAAAAAAAGTAAAAACTGGAGATAAATTGAATGTGATAAGGAGAGGGCTAGAGCCATAAGGGAGAAGAGAAGGATAAAGAGAAGAAAGCAATGGAAAGAGAAGAGAGGGACAGAGGTAGAGCTATAGCTAGAGAGATAGGCAGTGAGAGGAGAGAGAGAGAGAGAGAGAGAGTGTATTATATTATGCAGATATGCCTGAGTGTCATTAGGGTGCACTGGTCTCTGGTCAAGACCTCAGCTCTGACTACAACCCCATCCTCTCAGAAGAATGTGTGTGTGTGTGTGTGTGTGTGTGTGTGTGTGTGTGTGTGTGTGTGTGTGTGTGTGTGTGTGTGTGTGTGTGTGTGTGTGTGTGTGTGTGTATGCATGTGTGCATGCGTGTGTGTGTGTGTGTGTGTGTGTGTGTGTGTATGTGTGTTTGGGCAGGTCACAATTTTGCATGCAAAAGACAAGTTAATGCGAAAGAGGTATGTGTGTACGTGACTGTGTGTATGTGTGTGTGTGTGTGTGTGTGTTGTGTTGTATGTGGGTATACAGTCAGTACATACATGGACTGTATGAAGCTAACTCCAAGTGCAGGTGGGTGAAGTGGGAGAAGTGGTTGGTGGTAGGGAATTGGGGGGGCATAACAGCTACCACCACCCCCCCATGTGCCACCCCATCAAACCTTTAAATCCATATTACATTCCCCTGTGGCTGAATCTAAATGTGAAGTCCAGTCTCATCAGGGCTCAGTGGCTGAATGTGCTAGCAGGGTTAGCGGGCCCAGCAGCAGCAGCAGCAGTAGAAGCAGCAGTAGCGTTAGCGTTAGCATTAGCGTTAGCGGGCCCCCCGCTGACTGATATTGGCTCATCATACTTAATCTAGGGTGAAATTTCCTGCTCTGTGCTAAATGACTTGCAGCCTTCATGAGAGCGGCGGACGGATATTTATTTTTCTCAGGGCTAATGACCTGTCCCTCGGCCCCTCCCACCAGTGCTTATTTACTAGGGCCCAGATGCTTGGGCTCAAAATGACTGGTAATACCAGCGGGGGACATCCTTCTTGCCCGCGCCCCTGATTGAATCCGAGTGATCCCATTGACATTGACTCCGTGACTTTTAAGGCCATTACCTCTTCTGTTTTTTTTGTTCTCCCTCCGTCAGGCAGTTTTTTTCTACAGGGTGGAAGGAGTGGGGGTAAGAGAGAGAGAGAGAGAGAGAGAGAGAGAGAGGGAGAGAGAGTGAGGGAAACAGAGAGAGAGAGAGACTGAGTGAGGGAAACAGAGAGAGAAAAGGAGTGAGAGAGAGAGGGAGGGAGGGAGAGAGGGATGATCACCTCATCATCACTTGTGAGCTGACAGCTGATTAGCAACAAATTACTGACAGGGCCACAGGAGCTTGGTGTAGGGTAGAGGAGAGGAGAGGAGAGGGGGAGGGAGACGGAGAGAAGGGAGAGGAGAAATGAGAGGAGGGAAGGGAAGGGGGAAAGGGGAGGGATAGGAAGAACAGATCATAGAATGAGGAGATGAAGGGTGGGGAGGAAAATGAGAGCAGACAAAGAGAGGAGAGAAGAGAAGGGAGGATAGAAAACGAAAGAATAGAGGAAGAAAAAATTAGGGGGAAGGAAAGGAGAAATGAGTGCAGAGGAGGAGACAGAGAGAGAGAGAGAGAGCAGAACAGAGGAGGAGAAGAAAACAGGAGGAGTCTGGAGGTGAGGAGAGGAGACTAGGAGCAGGACCAAGAGTGGAAAGCTGAACCCATGACCATCCTCAGGATATAGCAGTCATACTGTGACACACACACACACACACACACACACACACACACACACACACACACACACACACACACACACACACACAGGCCCGCTGATGGGGGGGGGGGCACTGGACAAATGGGTCTCTTGTCCCGGGCCCTGGGAAAGGAGGGGCCCAGAACTGGTCATTGGGCCTGCCCACACACACACACACACACACACACACACACACACACACACACACACACACACACACACACACACACAGACAGACACACACACACACACACACACACACACACACATACAGGGGCTGCAGTGTGGAAAGGGAGCGGTGAGGTTATAATAATTTAGTGACGGATATTAATCTCCAGAGGCGGATATTCCGGGTCCAGAAAGTAAAAGTCCTGCCACGTCTTTGTCCCAGCGATGAGGGGGAAAGCACAGAGGGCTGGAGGAACACACAGCAGAGCTACTGTTACACCACAGAGCACTTGTAGCCTAACTATCCTTGTGATATGAAAAGGACATTTACAGGGTGATAGGAGTGTAATGTATGATGGCATGCTAACTCCAACATTGATGCTTGATAGCATTTGCATGTATCCACCTGAAAAATAAATAAATAAATAAAAAATTTAAAACATTTACAGGTGGGTAGGTGCTGGGTAGGTGAGAGGAGGTTAATGTTAAGGCTAATTCTATGTTAGATAGCAGTTAACACTAAAATTATTAGTCAACTCTCTATACAATATAGCACTTTTCTTTTTGTGACAGCACTGAAAAGATTTTATAGTTTTATGTGTTAGAAGTAGGCATTTATACACACATAAGCACTCACGCCCAATGCCTAATACCTGCTATGCAAGGCAAGGTGCCATCAAGGAGCAGTTTGGGATTCAGTGTCTTGGACACTTTGGATAGTCAAGTACACTTCGACAAGGTTAGGAGGAGCAGGAATTAAGTCAGCAAGCTTCCGATTCCTGGCTCATACCCTCTGAACCACCGTCTGATGTGGCATTAATGCTGCACTGGGGTCACATCTGTTGCTGGGACATTCCATGGACCAGGAGGTACAGTATTTGCATTCCAGAGACCAGACTACCTGTTTAAAGCATAACCACAACAAACCTTGCCTTTAAACCACAACCGTACATCAACAAAAGACACTAACCAACCTCATGACCACTGCACTATTGTAGTCACACAAGAGAAGCATAGCCTCTGTGATATTACAAATGTCCCTCTAAGTGCAATGTTATAAAAGGAGTATAACACATGAAAACATTGGTATTACATGCCTGTTATTAGTCCGTTATAGTCTTTATTTCTGCATCAGGTGTTTCCCTGTGTTAGAGTTTAGGCAGTTGTGGTGTTGTCAGAACCATGTCAGTTTTTAGCTGAGTGTCACAGTGCAAGTATACAAGCCCTGCAACACATTTAACAGCTTTGCTTAGTACTGATTAACGTGCTTTGCTCTGTGAAATGGTGAGATAATAATGCAATGTGTATTTAGGAAGGAAGGGTAGTAAGGCAGTAGTAAGGTAAAGGAAATTATTTATTTATTATTATTTACTTTAAAGGTGTACTTCCACGAGAAACCGTTTAGTACTTGCTCTTTTGTAATATGACAGGTCAACCCGAGTTGCATATGCATGCTGCATATCAAAATGTTTTTCTATCACCGTTTTCTATATCAGTCAAAAGAAGACAATAGGCAGAAAAACGACCCAATGCGAAAAGGGCCTTCGGCGTGACGTAGACGTGGAAATACATATAAGAGAAACTGACCGAATGGGCTTTAAATAAATAATGTTAGCCTGTGACTGACTCGCATAAGATTAGCAGGCTAGTTGAATGACTGAACTGCATTTAGCCGGGCACTTGCACTGTTTTGTCATGCAAATATTACCATTCTGAAACTTTCATTGACAAACGGTCAGGAAGCGACTGTGCTTGTGCCATCTCTCCTTCCTCTTCGGATTCAGGATCAAACACATAAGGCTGTATCTCCGTAGACATTCTGTGTGCAGTTTTAGCGCTGTCAAGTTGACTTTTCCCCTTTACCTTACTCTGCTATCAAGTTGACTGTGGGGCAAAGGAAGCTGCAGGGAGCGTGCCTCTGGTGAAATCGTGTCGTTCTCCCGGCCCCACCCCCTCCACCAAACTAAAACAGCCTGAAACAGAAGCACTAGAACATTTTTTTCATTAAAACCAGCGCACAGGGCAATTATTAATACTAGAGAACACCGCAAAATTAATGAAAACACGATGGAAGTACACCTTTAATAGCAAATTTAATATGAAGTAGTGTAGAGACATGTCTGAACAGGAGGGAACCTTTAAAAGCTGATACTTCAGCATCAGGCTTTCTCTGTGTCCATCTCCTCTTGTAGACATCGGAGTATAGTGTCCTGTTCTCTGACAGGGGATCTCTGTCGGACAAAGTCTTGGGACACCTCTTAGCATCTGCCAGAGTGCACCACCGCGGTGGGACAGATGTGACAGCCGACGAGAAGGGACACTCCATTTGCTGTGCCCGATCCATTTTTAATGGCAGCGGCCATCGAGACCAGGAGCCCTCTCTTAAAGACACGTAGGTCCCTGTGAGGGCTACCGATGGGCAAGAAAGCACTCTTCATCGCTCACATATGTATCCCTGGTCTCTCTGGAGCACGCCAGCATGGCCGGACAACTAAAGGCAGGCTCATCTGAGAGACACCCACCAAGCTGAGAGGGTCCCAGGTCAGTGTATAACGAGAATGTTTAAGATAGTTACACTCTTGGAATCTTTTTTATTTTTAATTAGTCAAGCCAAAAGACAGGACTAGGTTACCTCTGGGGTAACATCTCAGGAACTCAGCTCATGGTATGGAACTTGGTATTTTTCCATTCAACTGACTGGTCTCTGAGAAAGTGATGTGACAAGTAGCAAGAAACGGCACAGATGCCCTCTGTGGCTAATCACACTGCTTCCTGACAAGACGTACTATGTTCCTATGGTAACTCCTTTAGATAGTATGCAATAGTAACAGAACATTATATATCAGCACATTTAATTTGGCCAATAAAAAGGGTAGTCTTCTCATGCTGATAATGCTGGCATATCATGCAGTTTATCAGCCACTAAGTTATTAATTTTAGCAGTAACATAAAAGTAGTTTAGTTTAGTTTACTTTAATCTGTTTTGGTTATATTAGCATCACTAACAACTGAAATCTATTCAATTTAGCAATAATACAAAATTTGTTAGTTCATGTCTATCTTGGTTTAGTTAAGTTCAGTATTCAGTCATCAGGTTGATGAAACACAGGTTGATGATACACCCCTAAAAAAATATAAAATTGTCAAATTGTCAACAGTTACTTACAGAATAATGTATCCCTTTTCAGGTTTTCATGATGTGTATGCTGTAATTAGCTGTACAGTAGTGTCCTAGCAGAGGTTGCGGTGACCAGCAGCTCCTCAGAGAATTGGGTGTCATCACTCACGAACACTCCCTCTGTTCGCTGATTGGCTCGGATCCTCTTGGTCTGAATACATGAATGTCAACGGCAGCAAGGCCAGACCCTGTGTACAAAATAAAATGAAGAACGAGGGGCTGGTTTACCAGGCTATGTAGTTTACAGAGGCCTAATGGACTTCCCAGGCTCGCTTATTTCCATGGTTCCATCTTCGCTTGTCTGTCAAGTGGCGAGCTAGTCCCTCGTCTCATCTGTCTCAGTGCTCTTGACAGCAGCGGCCACCTTTGGGACAGGCAGACTACGGTGCGTGCACCAGGTAAACCTCCATTCACCACTCTCAGTGGCAGAGAAAGAGAGGGAGAGAGAGAAAGAGAGAGAGAGAGGGGAAGAGAGAGAAAGTGAGAGAGAGATGCCGGCTGTATTTCAACAAACAGCACATCGCTGTCACCACATGATGCTGGCGACCAGGCGGAAGGCCCCATAAAACATCAAACACACAAACACACACACACACACAAACACACACACATGGGGATGGCTTGTCAAGCTGGCTTGCCTACTCTTAAGTGACTGCTCTGTCAAAAGCAGACAGGAAACACATGAAGACCATTGAGGAGAAAATGATAGGTTGTGTCATGTTGCAAACACAACAGATAGACAGACACCCTCCTTGTGTGGATGGAATGGCAGCCAGGTATGTATGTAGGGTGAACGTCTGTCACCTAAATTATATATGTGCTACAGGTCCCCGGAGGCACCTATGATCATGAAATATCATACAGTCATATCTGTTTTTTCAAAATAACAGTCAATGAACAACCCTAAAGCTGGTCCATTTTTCACTCACAAATGCATGATTACTGTATATTTTACCCTGCAAGGGCTCTGCTAAACATTAAGGCCCTTAAGACTCCCCTAAGACTAAGACACCCCCTCACACACACACACACACACCATAATAATAACAAGACAATGCTGTTGGGTATTATGTTCGGGGTGTTAGTGTCAGTCTAGGTCCCTAACTATCATCCTTACTTTCTCCTGTCTTACAGCAGGACTGCCTCTTTGTCTAGACTTTTGATACCGCAATGTTTTTTTTTTTTTTATGAGGGATTTTCTTGTTTCTGTTTTTTTATTGTTTTATATAATATACAGAATAAGAGTGTAATAGTGTTTCATTTTTAAGTGGTTGTCATGGTGAACTGGACTTAAAATGACCTTTTATATCTGTATGTTCCACTAACACTTCTCCTGTCTCTGCATCACTCACATACATACTCTCTCTCTCTCTCTCTCTCTCTCCCTCTCTCTCTCTCTCTCTCTCTCTCCCTCTCTCGCTCTCTATTTTGACTGTGTGTGTCCTGACTGACGTGTCGAGTGGTAGATTAACTGCCCCCTCAAGTGCCTTTTATTCCCCTGTTCCAGGGGCCCCACGCTCATTTACATAAACAGATAACCCCCCGATAAAAATTTCCATTAGACAAAGGTGAAATGGATCAATTTCCTCTGCCAAGATAAATCTCACATTTTACACCGACAGGGTCATTACACAAGCCACATTTCAGAAATAATGTATTTAAAAATCAGGCGATAGCAGTCATTTCCAGCTTTCCAATTACCTTTAAGAAAAGCTTATTCTGTGGACAATAAAGCACATTACTGCACAATATGATACAGTCCATAAAGATCTCTGTGTTTGATGGGAGCGAGGAGAAAGCTCAGCAGATTTGGGTGTAGGGGGGCTGGGGTGTGGGGGGCTATGTCACAACCCTGTAGTTATCACTGACGCTTCTGCAGGTCTGCCATGCAAATGTTCTATTACGCCCAGTCCAAATAGATTAACAGTCCTGTTAAAAAAATAAACAGGATTTTTTCTTTCCCCCTTCTTTTTTTCTTCCTTCCTTTCTTTTTCTTTCTTTCTTTCTTTCTTTCTTTCTTTCTTTCTTTCTTTCTTTCTTTCTTTCTTTCTTTCTTTCTTTCTATCTTTCTTTCTTTCTTTCTTTCTTTCTTTCTATCTTTCTTTCTTTCTTTCTTTCTTTCTATCTTTCTTTCTTTCTTTCTTTCTTTCTTTCTTTCTTTCTTTCTCTCTTCCACCTCTCCTGTCATTTACTTCTCTTGCTTTTCCTTTTTTTTTGATTTGGCTCAGCTCAAAGTGTGGCGATTAAAGGTGTGTGTGTGTGTCCATCTGTGTGTGTGTGTGCATGTGCGTGTGTGTGTGTGTGTGTGTGTGTCCATCTGGGTGTGTGTGTGTGTGTGTGTGTGTGTGTGTGTGTGTGTGGAGATTGACAGAGAGGCAAGGTGATGCCACCGGTGCAGGGCACAGAGAATGAAAATCTCATTAGTTCTCTTCCACCCCAATTCACGGCTATGGCTCTGACCTTGAGACAGACTCCATCCCGCTCCCTGCCCTCCGGCACACCCCTTCTCCACCCTCGCTCTATCTATCCATCTCTTTCTCTTTATCTATCCATCCATCTACCGCTCTCTCTCTCCCCCTCTTTCTCTGCGCTACATGTGTAAATTCATATGCTGTTACAGCTTTTTAAAGGTCTATTGCTGTCTGTTGTAGTCTTCTTCCGCTCTCCCATAGTCAGCGTCACATTCTGTCTTTAATCTCTACTTCTGCCCTCTCTGACTCCCTGTCTTCCTCCTCGGGTTACATTCTCTACCTGTTCGTTTCTCTCTTTTAGTCACTCTTTCATCTGTTTTTCTCTCTCTCTTTCACTCTTTCTCTCTCACTCTCTCCCTCATATACCCCTCCCCTTTTTAATCTCTCTCCCTCCATCTTTCTGTAAGTCTGAGGAAAGTCAGAGACACAAGGGCCTTGCCGCCTGCCCGAGGTCCTGCCTGCTTGAGTGGCGTGTGTGTGTGTGTGTGTGTGTGTGTGTGTGTGTGTGTGTGTGTGTGTGTGTGTGTGTGTGTGTGTGTGTGCGTGCTGGGCTAGAATCAGTGCCAATCCCGCAGACAGCCCCAGACCCTGGACACTGCAGGGTGGGGGGTGTGGATGGAGGGAGGGTGGGTTCATGGTCAGAGCCACCCCCTCCACACCCACGATGACCCACCCCTCCTCTCCAGGGACGCTGGTATGTGTCCCCCTTTCCACCCCTCCTCCTCTTTGAGGGCCTTGGATAGATAGAGTGCCATGGCTTGCCAAGTAATCTCCCACAAACATCCCAGGCCAGACTGAAGAAACATGTCGACTTCTCAGATACTTCGTTAAGCAAAGGGTTCCATTTTCTGCTCACAGAATGGCTTATTGAAATGGACATGTACGCGTGTGTTGGAATTTGTGTGTTTGTCGTGAGGTTGTGGAAAAAATGGTGTAATCATGAATCAGGAAGAGTGATTTTGTTTTACGAGACAAAGCCCATTAAAACATGTCAGATGATTAGAAGAAAACATAAGTGCCTTCTTAATAGCCACCACAGTAAACTTAGCCTTTACTGTTAATTGAATTTATACTGAAATCATTTTATTTGACATCATCTTACTGTCTCTGACTGTCTATGACACACACACGCTTTATTTCTTTCTGTCTTTCATGCACGCACACACACACACACACACACACACACACTGCATTCGTTCATAGACAAGCAGAGGAAGAATGTTAAAATCTGGTCTCCTGCATGCATAAACACTCTCTCTCTCTCTCACACACACAAACACACACACACACACACACACACACACACACACACACACACACACACACACACACACACACACACACACACACACACACACACACACACACACACACACACACACACACACACACACACAGAATGTCCCTGACACTATAGAGAGCTCAGGTCTGGCTGGTTATTGGTCCTTTATGAGACATTCTGTGCAGATGAGCAGAGCCAAAGGAAATGCTGCTGAGGTCACACACACACACACACACACACACACACACACACACACACACACACACACACACACACACACACACACACACACACACACACACACACACTAGAGCAGAGCTCAGCAGTCAGTCGCCATAGTACCATCTAGTGGGAGTGGAGTCAACCTGCTTTGCATCACATTGTTGCCTCTACAGAGTGCAGCTCCTTGCTCCCCATCCCATAATATGTGCAAACATGCAAAAGCATGCAGGGACACCGTTTGCTTTCAATCAGAAAGAAATTCTCTGCACTATGAGCTGAATGAATTTGCCATTGTGAAACAGAACTGAATTGAACATACCAAGCCTATGCACTTTTTTGTGTGTTTGTGTGGTTAATTTAATCCATTCATTTATTCTCTAATATCCACTGATTCAGAGGTAGAACCTTCCTGACTGAGAGTGATTAAGAGTGTAAACACTGACCTGAGATCAGAGGGCAGTAGTTATGGTGTTGTTCTTGTAGATATCAGAGGGGCAGAGAGAAACTTGCACTGGTGTGCCTGTCTGTTTGTTACGCATAGATGTATACAGACTGACATCTACTGTCTGACTGTGGAAATGCAACATAGGTCTGTACAGGCTGTTCAGGGCTAATCTTACAGGTTTCAGCAGGTTAAAGCAGGAATTCTGTGCCTAATAGCTTCCAAACTATGATTTGACTGTGTACTTGAACATTTGCTCTTGATTAGGAAAATATTTGTAAAATTTACACGTCACGATTATCTCACAGTGAAGGCATTGCAGTTGCTGAAAATTAATGCATTAGATCTTAAACTGGAGATATCGACCTGTAATATACAATGCAATACCTATAGCACAACATATTCCTATGAAGTTATCATACCTCCATGTAACATTCTTACTATTACTGAGAATGTCAGTATTACAAAAATCAACCTCTGCCCTCCTACTTGATACAAAGTCATACTTGTTATTGACATATATTCCAAACAGAATGCACCAGGCGTTGTAACATACTGTGCACTTTTTTTAGTCTACTTCTTACAAAAGAAGTAGATGCATTCATGCTTATTTTAAAGCAGCTTTACAAGTGCCGAGGATATTCAATTTAATTTCCACAGAGCACCAGAGCAAAGTAAAAAACAAAGAGAAAAAAAAATAACAAAGAGGATAACATGGAAAAGGGCAATATGTATGAATAATCTACAATCAGTTCTCTAATGAAAGGCTTATTGGTCTTTGTTGGAGAATGACCTCTCTGTGCTCCATGGCACACCCCCCCCCCCCACCGCTCTCCCTTGTCTGGGGCCAATCGGAGACTCACGACTTTATCCATAAACGAGGATTTGTTTCGCCTCCTTATCCGCCTCCGCAAAAAAAAAGTGAAACACGCCAAACAATTGTTAATATTACAATACATTAATCTTGTTCCCACAGATGCTAAATGCCACACAGCAATCACACGAGAGCCTGTAATCTCACGCTTATTGTGAAAATTGTTTTCCCTTTTTTCTTGGAGATGCCCTAGGGCATTGTAAGAGTCATGATTCCAGATGTAATACCGAAGACAAGGCACAGGACACAAAGGCCAAAAGACACACAGTAAGAAAGGAAAAGGGCTCAAGATTAGCATGCAATTTCGTTTCACTCAATATTGCCGTACAGATGAAACTTTCAAATGAGATGGGAC
>CM050217.1:26570000-26572500 GCA_027475355.1 Coilia nasus
TAAAAATATAGCTGCCAAGTGGAATCATCATCTGTCACTAGCCTGTAACATAACTTTAAGTCCTCACAACTTAACTTCGTAGCTCGCATGATGTAGCGATTATTTAAGTGAGAAATGACTTACTACCATCTTAAATGAGATATCTTGTTGCCTGTTTAATTTATTGCATCAGGTGGATTTGCACACCTAAAAATCACATACTGCCATTCAGTTTGTTTGTCTAAGGCTTGCTCTATGGCCCGCTGTGTCAACAGTAGGCAAATTACATTTCTGCCAGTTTATTGTTGTCTGTCTGTGTCTTCCCAGCCCGGATTCACGTCGTGTCTGTGAGATGCCCTAACCATGCCTCAGAAACTGCTAAAAAATGCGCAGTACATCGAGCTGGGGGGCTACCAGTACTGGCCCGTCCTGGTACCCAGGGGCATCCGGCTCTACACCTACGAACAAATCCCCGGTTTCCTGAGGGAGAATCCTTACATCACAGATGGCTACCGCGCCTATCTAACCTCCAGGCTTTGCATCAAAAGGTGGGTGAGGATCTTGACCTGTTGAATGAACTGGACCATGGCCATTGTGACAGTGCATGTTGCAAGAAGTGATGGCAAGTTTGACTAATAACCGTGGCCTAAATAGCTTGTTAAAAGAAGTCATCTTTACCAGGCCAATGAGGGAGTATTCACAGTCAGTACATTATCTGTGATATTAGAAGTCTATGTTTACATTCTGTATTTGGGATATGTCATACTTAGCCTATCTGTCTGAAAGAAACAATCAATGTAGTTTGAGGTGTAAATGTGGTTAGAAAACTATCAACAGGTGGGCCCTTGCTAGTTGCCATCAGCAACAGGTGTGTGTAAAGCATGCTGAATTGAGCTGAATTGAATTGAGCTGCATTGAATTGAACGGAACAGCAAGTGCAGTCTCTGTAACCTCCATCCATCTTCCTCCTCCTCCTCAGCCTCTTCATCCTGTCCAACGAGACGGTGAACATCTGGAGCCACCTGCTGGGCTTTGTGCTGTTCCTGATGCTGGCTCTGCACGACATGACCACACTGCTGCCCGCCGCCAACGCCTCCAGAGAGGACTACGTCATCCACACCATCAGCCTCTTCTGCTTCCAGGTGTGTGTGTGCGTGTGTGTGTGTGTGTGTGTGTGTGGGTGTATGATGTTTGTATGACTGCATGATGTCTAGGTGTCATGTTTGATGATGTGTGTAAATGTGTCTGTGTGTGTGTGTGTGTGTGTGTGTGTGTGTGTGTGTGTGTGTGTGTGTGTGTGTGTGTGTGTGTGTGTGTGTGTGTGTGTGTGTGAGCGCATGCCTTTTTACAGTGTGTATCTGATGTTTGTATGACGGCATGATGTCTGGGTGTCTTGTATGGTGATATGTGTAAGTGTGTGTGAGCATGTGTCTGCATGCCTTTTTATGCCGTGTGCCTGATGTTGTATGACTACATGATGTCTGGGTGCCATGTTTGGAGAAATGTGTGTATGTGTGTGTCTTATGACTACATGATGTGTAGATGACATGCATAGTTATTCGTATGATTGTGTGTGGCTTTTAAAAGTGTGTGTCTGATATTTATGAATGACTGCATGATGTGTGTTTCTATGTATTGTGTGTCTTTGCACCATTTGTGATGTCAGTGTGTTATTATTATTGTCCTGTAGGTATGTGACCATTGTAGTATAAGTAAATTATTTGAAATATAATAACTTATTTGCCCTTTGTCATAGTATATGTGTTATGAACTCACATAGGGGATAGGGTCTGACTCCTGTTGATGTGTGTGTGTGTGTGTATGTGTGTGTGTGTGTGTGTGTTCTCAGGTGTGTATGCTATGCTCAGTGGGCTTTCACCTGTTCTGCTGCCATCGCTCGGAGAAGACCAGTCGCCGCTGGATGGCGCTGGACTACGCTGGGATCTCCATCGGCATTCTGGGATGCTACGTGCCTGGCGTCTTCTACGCCTTCTACTGCAACAACGTAGGTTTGGCCCTCTGCCTCTGCCTTCACCTTCCCTCCTAACGTGAACACCTTTTATATACAAGTAAAAACTAACAATTATCCACACACTTTAGTTGCAGCTTTCAATATCGTATTGAAAAAAAAAACAGCAGCAGTATTTGTTGACAAAAGTTTGAATTATTAAGTATCCGATATCTGTGATAGACAAATGGATGTGTAAATACTTTTTCTGTGTGGTGTAACACTAACAGGCCCAGATTTATTGAGTGTGTATGTTGTATGTAAACAGGCGTGTGTGTGAGTGTGTATGTATATGTGTGTGTGTGTGTGTGTGTGTGTGTGTGTGTGTGTGTGTGTGTGTGTGTGTGTGTTTACATGTGTTTGGTGCAACATTGACAGGCCCAGATTTATTGGTTGGCCTGAGCAGCGCACTCCCACAGTGGGCCGACCCAGCAGATGGCTGCCTGTCTTTGCTTGGGGCATATGCTACCTGTGAAACACACACACACACACACACACACACACACGGTCATG
>CM050217.1:26577500-26590000 GCA_027475355.1 Coilia nasus
ACAGGCACAGCCACCCCTGTAGCGACCACCCACTGCACGCCTAGGGCCGCCACGCCTGTCCCCTGCTGATGAGGTCATCAGCACGCGCCTCACCTCAACGGATGGATAGTGGGCGGATGCTCTCAAAACCCCCAAAATTGCAGCGAACTTGCTGTTCTGTTAAACAGTGTTAGACTGTTTTGGGCCAGAGCAGTAATGATTACTAGGACTTACTTCAAACACAATCATACAGAATCCTGAATAGAAGTGCCTACTATCCCTATACTTGGATACTGTATTCCTATACTATGGATTACTGGAGAGGGTCAAAGAATTCCTGAGTGAGAAAGGAAAAATCAAAGGGTTTAGCTTCTGCTTTAGATGCTCACTTCTGTAATGATCAGACTGGATAAGCTATTGCCGTCTTGCACCACCATTTACCCCTCAATCCAGTTCTCTAAGGACCAGTTGGGAGAGTTTTTTTTTTTTTAATATTGTGTTGGGTCCTATTTTTAGCAAGCATATAATTCATATCATGTATCGTACATGGTAATATCTACCCACCTACTGGTCGCACAGTCTTTAGATATGTCCTAATGTTCATTTACACTATCAGAATCCTGACTAGGTCTACTTTTTCAGTGTTTCTTTGTCCCAGAGAGTGTTGCTGTCATGCCATTTCTTTGAAGGCTTACACGTGGTGGTGTTGGCTAAGGAATGGCACCAAGGAATGTCTTTAACTGTGGTTATAAACTCCATGCCTGCTGCAGGAGTCAGTGTTGAGCAGTTAATACATTATACCTGGCAATCATGGTTAGTTGAACCAAAGACTGCAGGGCACTGTTGATTGTAGCAAGTCACACAGACGAGCCCAAAAATTACATAAGGAAACTAGAGGACTGCAAAACTGTCTAAGTTGTTTTTTTTTTTTTCTTACTACTTTCTCTTTTGTGGTCAAGGCATAGATATAGAATTTTACATTTCAGTGTTTGAATTATCTGACTGCTGGGGTTCTTTTTTTTTTTTAGATTTTCGTAGCTGAAACTGATTTTTAAGTGTTTCTCAGATATAAAGAATGTAATGTGTTCCCTGTCCCTTTTATTTGTTGTGGTCCTTGGCGTACATAAACATAGGCATTTCATGTATACTACTGTCACTAACATTTTAGGGTTCTTTTCTCCTGCTGCTTCATGTACAATGCAGTGGTGGAAATGTATTCTGTAACACTAGTTAACTTACTGTATTTAAATTCATGTCAGCTATTTATGATTCATCTATCTCATCTGTGTTTGGTTTGTCCTGATCTGTAAGAAAGTATTATTTTGTATTTGAAGTGTTTGTGTATTTTTGTGCAGAGCAGGTTTCCATCAGAATTTCTCATATCTGATGGAATCTTAAAAGTTTAGCCTCAGACTAGCAGTCTTTAATGGGTAAGAGTCTCCCTGTACAAGCCACCTCTACGAAGCTCACCTACATGTCCTGCGTGGTACTAGGTCAACCAGATGTACTGTAGTACTGTAGTATTGTATTGTTTAGTACATGGACCAGGCCTTTGGATTTGGTTTTATAGGACTAAGAACTCAAATCGTACAATTTTTGCTAAAGAATGTTTTTTTTTTTTTTTTTCCCTCACCTTAACTGTGGTGAGGTTCTGTGTGTGGAGGCATTTTGTGGGGTTTGGAGGCTGGCAGAAGTCCTAAGCCACCATTGGGCTGGCCCCTCTGTATGTCTAAACCCGCGTCTCTGGTTAGGAAGTGTGGCCGGGATTATCCTAGTTAATCAATCTGCAAAACAAATCAAACCAAGAAACAAAAAAGTCTGTCGTGGACAGGAGACATCCCTAGTCCTTTGTAACATCTCTAGTCCTTTGTAGCTCTCAGTGTGTAACCCCATAGCGTTACCTCAGGGCCCCTCTGCCTGGATCGTGATTGGCATCATCCCTCTTACGGCGTCTGGCCACTTTTGTTTTTATATAAAAAAAAGTGAAGGAAAGAAGTAAAAAGAAACTTTCTGGATGTGGAAATGAGTAATTTTGCAGTTTGGTTGTGTCCTGGCTGAGTATTTATATTGGCTGCCTGTTTGGGACACGTGAATGCTGCCATGAGCCTGGCGCACTGAGGAATCTTTATGCTACTGCTGAGCGTCAACTCTTCTTTTTGTCTACAGACGTTTTTATTTTTGTCTATAGATTTTTTCCCGTTTTCTATGCAGATGTGTACCACTCCAGTCTGGACTAACTTGAATGATTTAAAATAAATATGAAAAAAAAAAAAAATCTTAAAATTCATGGTGGCCTTTTTTTTATTCATTTTGGGCTTCTTTGTGTTTTTCTCAGGCAAATACACTAAAACTGATTGGCTTACAGGTTTAATACCGGTGCACTTCAAGTGTGAACACTCCGTCTGTTCGCTGATTGGCAAGGATTGGCTGGTACCTAATACAGCAATGTCAATGGCAATGCAACACGGCCAGACCGTCTGTACAAAATGAAATGAAGTACAAGGGGCTGGTTTACCAGGCTAGACAAAACCAACATTAAACAAAACTGAGTGAAACCAACATTTTTTATTGCATTGTTAGAAAGCAATACAGCATGATAAATATCACACACGAAAAAAAAATAGGGCAGGCAAATGATGTGAGAGAAAATGGTACATATAAAAAGTCCCTTGATTGAGAAGAATGTCCTAGTGCTGTAAGAAGAAGATGAGGTGCCGGTGGCCAGTTCTATTCTCCAGACAACAGGTGACTAAGCCTGACTGGGCCCAGGTCAGAGCCCCTACTGGGCCCTGAGCCGTATTAGGGTCGACCCGTCCTAACGCGTTTGGACAGAAACAACGGCTGGCGGAAACTATAACGGCACGAGTTTCATGTGCTGAGGTGTGGAGGAGCGCCGTTCAGCCGGGGCTTGCCATAGCACCCAGCCTCATCACAGCTCAACGTGATTGGTTGCCTTTTAAAACATATTTGAATGCAAATATCCCTTATCGTCTTACAAGAAAAACATGCCTACCTACTGTGCTAGTACTGTAGCCATGGCTGGTAGGACTGAAGGGGTATGTATGAGGGGTTCACAGGACCAGCACAGATACTAGGGTTTATTTTTTATTTTTTTTGTCATGATGAAGCTATCAATATAAGGGTGAGTAATGTTATTGTAAGATGCCTTATCACCATATGTCCTCATAGGAGACATCACATGATTGTGGCTAGTACGCGGCTCATTTGTCTATCTGAAACACATCTGTAATATAGTTCGTTCTAAGTGGAGATGTCAACGGTCTCGACTCAAAAGGAAGCCATCCATCTGAGCAAAAAGGAGAATCCCTTTGATTGCAGTACTTAGGTAAGATAAAAATAAAAACAACCACATCTAAAATGCTTCTATGTATTGAAAAGCACTTGGTAATGTAAAAAATATGCATAGAAAAATCTGGTGTGAACAGACAAACAAACAGAAATGGAGAGAGAAGGCATACACTGAAATGATTCCGTCACCGTCACAACCGA
This sequence comes from Coilia nasus, assembly GCA_027475355.1. Taxonomy (NCBI): domain Eukaryota; kingdom Metazoa; phylum Chordata; class Actinopteri; order Clupeiformes; family Engraulidae; genus Coilia; species Coilia nasus. The sequence continues at coordinate 26,580,990 of CM050217.1, forward strand.
CGGCAGCCATTTTGTGTGTTGGTTTCCGAGGTACTATGCAGCAGGGCGGAGCCATGCCCATATAAGGCTTTGTGGTGTGAAATTAAACCTAACTGGTAGACCATGCAGAAAGCCACCATCTACACAAAGGAGCTTTCACTTAAAAAAAAAAAAAAAAGATTGGCCCTAATGGTCCACATTCCACCCTAAATTGTTCCACAGCTTCTTATGCTTAAGTAATTAGAGCTACTAGTTGGCCAGACTGTCCTTACCTAACTGGCAGCTAACTGGCGAGTGGACAGAACAGCAGAGACTGACCATGAGGAGCTGTGGCCCTAGCGAGGCCGTTACTACAGCCGTGCGAAAGGTCCGTACGAACAGATGTGCACTGCAGTGGTTTAGGCCTACTGAGGGGAGGAGAAGAAGTTTCACATCCTACCAGTCTGTGGTTTAGAGAATGTTTCCCCTTTTTTTACTAAAAAAAAACAAGTCTCACATTTCACTTAAGTTGTGTGGTGCTCTCCAAAAACACGTGTAAAAATGCAGCATTATAGGCTTCCCAGCACACAAGTGGAGGCTAAAGGCTACAAGAAACACAGAAACATTAAAAACTAACAGAAAATTGCAAAAACTAATCTAGCCATATTTGTCATTGTTATGATCATGATCACCACCATCACCACCACCACCACCCAATCTTCATCACAGGGTTTAAAAGTGGAAATCAAGGCCGGTGTGGCATCAGAAGTGATTTGTTCCCAAAAAAGCGTCAAATATCTCCTGCAGCTCTCACTGTCACTCGGATTAGAGTAAAGACAGAGGAGCCAGGCTAGTTTCCAGTTGAGTGCATCATGCCTGCTTCTTCTTTAGCCCGTTTCTGTGAAGGAAAGCAACAAGGTTTCGCATGACACACTCAGCACAAGTGTGTAAGGGAATGTGTATGTATGTGTGTGTGTGTTTTTCTGTGTATTTGGGGGTGAAGGGTGTGTGTTTGAAGCAAGCGTTGCAGAGAGTGGTCAGTGTAAGTGCGCAAACATTGTGTTCCATGGAAGACGAGAGGTACAGCAGTGGAACTCTGCAGGGTTTTCAAAATAAAGGGGGTTACAGGGGGCGAGGGCGGAGAGGTGGTGGGGGGCGGGGGGTTAGGGGTTAAGGTCACTGCTTGGAGGGAAAGGGCGCGGCCCCAAAGGGGTCCAGGTCCACTTGCTGGGGCTGCTGCTGTGGGGGTCCGCCGCAGATGACCAGCTCGGTGAAGGGCACGGCCCCAAAGTCGTCCATGATGTTCCCTCCGCCCGCCAGCGCACCTCCGTGCAGCGAGCTCGCCCGGGGCCTCCCGTTGGCGGTGGCCCCATCGCCCCCTTGCCCTTGCGGATGGAAGGGCTTGGCCCCGAAGGGGTCCAGCGGGGCGGCTGGCGCGTGGTCCTCGGACGGCGGCCCCTTGTCCTTGGCCCCGTCGCCCGTGGCGGCGGCGGTGGTGGTGGCCACGCTGATGTTCTCCTTGGAGTCCGAGGCGTTCAGGAACTCGTTGCTGCTCTGCGAGTCGCGGCGGCCGACGCGCCTCAGCCGGCGCGTGCGCTCTGGCGTGCGGAAGCTGGGCTTGCCGCCCTTGCGCCCCCCGGTGGGCGTGCCATGGTGCCGCTTCCCGTTACCGCCCGGTGTCCCGTCCGCACCACCTGCCGCGTCCTCCTGCTTGTTGCGCCGTTGCCGCGACGACAGCTTCTGCAGGCTGCGCTGCTGCTGCTTCAGCCTCTGCTCCTCGTCGTCGGGCTCACCGGCGCCGCCCTGCTGGTCGGGATGCTGCTCCTGCAGCTCCTGAAGCACCAGCAGCTCCTGCTGCTGCTCGCCACTGCCCCCCGCTGGCGGATCCGAGGGCTGGAAGGGGGAGAAGCCAAAGGGGTCGATCGCCAGCGCCGCCGGCTGCCCCTGCTGGCCCGGGTGGCTGTTGCTAGGGGAGACGGGAGGCGTCTGGGGAGGGGGGCGCGAGAGGTTGCGGTTGAAGGGCGCCCTGCTGAAGACGTCGGGCTGCTGGCCGGCGGGGGGGAACGGTGCTTGGCTAAACACATCCACTGTGCTCTCCGAGCCCGAGCTGACAAACGGCGCGAACCCGAAAACATCCACCCCTCCCTTGGCCACAGCGCTCCCGCTCCCTGCCGGCACCACCGCTTGGCTTGTTCCCTTGGTGACGGCTTGGTCTCTCGGCAACCTGCCTCCGGCTGCTCTCGCTGCCGCCCCTGCCCCTGGTTTGGCCTTCCTCTGCTCTCCGTCTGAGTCCTCGTCCTCCTCCGCCTCCTCTTCGTCGTCCGAGTCCATGAGCAGTGGCCGCTGGCCCAGCACCTCCGGTTCCGCCTCGTCCGGCTCTGCCTCGTCCGGCTCGCTGTTCAGCCCTTCCTCCTCCTCCGCCTCCTCCTCCTCATCCTCGCTGCTCTTGGGCGACGGCGGGTCCGACTCGAAGTCGCTGTCGGATTCGGCGGGGCAGCGATGGGGGGCGGGGCCAGAGGACGATGACGGGCCGCTCCGTTTGCCCGCTCGGGCCTCCTTGGATGAGGAAGAGGACGGTGACGACGAGGAAGGCTGGGGCTGGGAGGTCGTTGCGACGATGATGGGGTCTTCGAATGGGGCGAGAACCGGGGTGAGGCCTGGCGTCACGGCTGCAACAGGGGTGATGGGCTCCACGCTCGGCTGGTCAGGGCTGAGGACACCAGTGGAGCCTAAGGCACAAACACGTATAAACACATAGTTGTAAAATCTAAGCAAGAAATCATTACATGTGAATAACTGTTATGGCTGTATTTGTTTCCTGTGATTTTGTATTTCCCAGTGCTGTTTGTCCCTCTGCTTCTCCCATACCTGCTACCTGCTCAGACGGTCATGTGATGGGATTGGGTTGATTAGGAGCACCTGGCTAGGTCATCAAGCTAGGCTTGAAACCACTTGGTTTCTGCTGCCAGAGAGAGACGTTTGGTGTGGGGATTGTTGGCTTTGCTGCTTCTCAGCTTTGGGACTTTTGTGTTATGATTTAGACTTTGTAGATTTACTTTAATGTCTTATTTGTTAATAAATCCCACTGGCTGGTTTCTGTGATTACTTGGGTCAGTGGAGAATTTGTTGTTCGCCCCAGTAAGAACATTCAATGGTGGGGCGTAACAACAACCATAAGGGGTACTGTGGTACAGCCAGGTAAAAAATCCAGCCTGTGGCCATTTCTAAAAGCCAAAAGGCAGTAGCTGCATATTCTGTCAAACTGAGTTTAGACTAGAAATTGACTTTATAACACCTCATTTGTGCTGTGACTAAATCTCTTGCTTCTTCCCATCAAGAAAGCACATAAAAACATCACCACTATTATACCTACAACAGGCTTGCCTGGGCAGTCTGACAACGTTAAAGGCATTTTTCTCAGTTTCTATGTTCACATAGTTACTGCACTTTGCCTTTGTAGGGCAGATTTACCAACTCCCATCCTATTTCTCTCTCCCACTTATTTCCTGTCCCCATCTTTACTACCTTGTCCTATCAATAGTGGCAAAAAGCCAAAAAAATAATGTAAAAACACAAAAGGCAGTTAAATGTACACAACCATAGAATAAACACACACAAAGACTATTTGAATTAGGACAACAGGACAAAAGTTCTACATTCAGAGTATTTAGATAGGATGCATAACATACTGGGTCATGACCACACAGCCCTTTCCCTTCAAATAATCTGTAAAACAAGTGTTCTTTCAATTTCTGATTAAATTAGAAAGAGAAAAAGATTTTCCCTTAAAGCTTCAGTATGCTCCAGAAAAGACTGCTGTGCAGATGGGCAGTGTATTTAACACTTCCAGGCTTTAGGGATAACAATGTGCATTGTGTGTGTATGTGTGTGTGACAGAGGGGCATGTCTTAAGAGCAGGAACATGATTGCTGCTTTAGTTTTACAGCAGTGTAACAGTGCTTCTTAGTCTTAAGTTGTGTAATACTACAGTGGCGATGTATTAAAGGCTGCAAAGCTGGATTAGCAGCTGATGCTCTTTTGGGAGAAACCCTGAAGGCCATCTTCAGTGACATCTCTGGGGCATTCATTTTTCTTGGTTCTATTTTTAACCCCCCCCCCCCTCAGACACACACACACACACACACACACACACACACACACACACACACACACACACACACACACACACTCAATCAACCCCTCCCTATGTGGGGGCAAAAGACAAATCCCAACAGTTTGTGCAGTATTGAAACAGAAGGTGTAAAAGAAGGAGAATTAGAGAACTCATATGGTGGCAAAGCTGCTCCGCTCTCCTCCGCTGACCTTCCACTAGCCCCGGCCCCCCACACCACCACCCACCAGCCCCGGCCCCCCGACACCACCACCCACCAGCTCAGGCCCAGCTCGCTCGCTCGCTCGCTCAGAGAGGAGGGGAGGGCCCCTGGCCAGAGACCAGACGCCAAGACCCAGCGAAAGATACAGCTCCCTCTCTCCAAGACCAGCTGGCCCACGCACGGGCCACCAAACTGACCTGTGCGCAGCAGAAGATTCAAGATCCCGATGTGAGTTTGTGTGGAGCATGGAGACGAGCTTACAGCGCGTTGCAAAAAGTGAAAACAGGGTTTTGCAAAAAAAAAAAAAAAAAAAAAGTCTCCTCACTGACTATGATCCTACGATCACGGATACACTTTTATTGTGGGTCAAACGGTATCTCCTTTCAAGTCACCGAATTTCATATCTCTATAAAAGATGAGACGAAAGAAGTTAGTTCACACTGTGCTTGGCACACCATTAGATATGCGTCCCTTTTGAAAAAAAGTTTTCTGCCTTGCCAGTTGCCACAGACTGTTTACATTTGCAGCTTTTTACATTTCAAATACGCTTTCAGTTACTGACAGATGGAGGCACCAACCTCCATTTTAGGCATTTCTGCCACAAAACCAGGTTACCACGCGCCGTAAGAAGCGCAGTGCACAAATAAATGAACAAAGCACATGCCCGTGCACTTTAAATACTTTTCACACTCTACCCTTCCAACATACTTTTGTGGCAACGTGCCACAAGGATAAAACTGGAAGACTTGAATGTAAAAAAATAAATAAATAAATAAATAAAAATAAAACTTGTGTTAACCAATAAGCTAGAAAGCGGATCTGTGGACGGTTCTTGGGTTCCTCTATTTATAATGTCGCTGTATCTGTGTGTTTCCTCTCCCTGGCGCTCCCCGCTTCTCTCCAGGAGTCCGGTGCTCCCCCATGCTGTGCAGACACACATGGAAATCTGCTCGCTCTTCCTGCGCTCCAAGTTGGCACCTCGAGCCGCGGGGACAAGCCAAGAGCGGAGCGGCACATGAAGACGTGCAGAGAGGCAGAAAGAAAAAAAAAGAAAGACCAAAAAAAAAATCTAATCAAAATGAGAGAAGAAGAGAAGGGAGGAGGGGAAAAGAGAGGGGGTGAGGGGTGCTAAGATAGAACCTGAGTATTAGGCTATTTTTTGCCAGATCGAGTCCGAGTCTGGAAAATCTGGGTCCAGCATCAGAACCAAGTTTACCTTTGAATGATCTCCTCTGCCCTAGGTGATGTGCATGGCACAGGAGAAAAAGACAAAAGCATTTGAGATGAGGGTGTTATCAGTCTTGGGAAGTTTGCGTGGACATAGATCGCATGGCATAGAGGGACAGAGGCAGACAAAATAAGAATGTTAAACGCAAATAAGAGAAAAAAAAAATCCCATATAACAGCTGTATAGGTCACAAATTTCTACAAGTGCAGGGAAAAAAGCAAGAGTCGAACAGGAAGAGGAGAGGAAGAGAAAGAAAAAGGGTGGAGGCAGTGGATGAGAGGAGGAAGATGGGAGAGGAGTAGCAGAGGCATCGGAGAGGCAGAGAAAGAGGAAGGAGATGTGGCAGAAGGGAAAGGGCTTAGCATCTGTTTGGGTTCTGCCATCCCAGATTACATGTCTACACGACAAGTCCACCCGCTGCACAGGGCACAATGGGACATCTTTAATCGTGTAAGGAGATGGTGGTGGACACCTGGTGACACACACACACACACACATTTGGCTGATGTTCTTTTGGGTTGCGAAGGGGTTGATTTAGTCAGATTAAGTGTGTGTGTGCATGTAATGGAGGGTCCCACTAACAAGGCCAGTCGCCACACAAGATTAGCATGCCTGTGTGTGTGTGTGTGTGTGTATAGGGAGGGGATCCCACACAAGCACTGATGTAAGGGTTTAGAGACCCTTGTGTGTGGGTGGTGGGGGGTGGGTGAGTGGGAGAGAGACAGAGACAGAGAAGAAGAAAAAGAGAGAGTAAGAGGGAGAAAGGGTGGAAGAGAGGAAAAAAAGAGACAGACAAAACATACTGGCCGTGTCAGAGAAAGCGCGAGGGACGCCACATGGCCTCCCAGTGGATTACCCAGAGGCACCGTGGGGCGGAGGGACCAGCTGCCGGAGAAGACATCTGTCTGCACGACCAACAGGCCTGTTCTCTAATCAGTGCAGGCTGCCAGAGCCTCACTGCTCAGTATGACACACAGCAGGCTGGGATGACTCCGGGTCAGCGCTTCCGGCTGGAGTCTTTTTACCAACTCGAGGCCACAGGCCCTGAAATACTGTCCTGCTTCTGCATTCTCAGACTTGTAGTGTGTGAATATTCATGGCAACAAACTCTGAATGCTTCTAGAACTCTTTAGCCTCTTTAAATAACCTACAACCTATTTCATATTTTAAGCCCCCCCCCCCTCCTTTATTTGATGCTAGAACAGCATATCCAAGTTCCAGTGTATTCTTAGTATAGGATTTCTGAAATGTGGCAGTAATGTTGTTGTGAAAAGTATTTTTTCATTTCATTGTTGTTACAGCAAATCGTTTAGCTAGTGGAAGAGGGTGTACTGAACGATTAAATCTCTTTCAAGTCTCAGTGTTTCTTTAACCTGCTCCGAGACTGCAGTTTGTGGTTACTGTACCAAATATTGTATTAAGCATCTGCAGTAAAGTATTGAATTAAGTACTTAACACCATATTAAGTATCTAAAGTACTAAACTAGGGGCAGTGGTGGCCTAGTGGTTAAGGCTAATCAGACCGCAAGAATCCAGGTTCAAATCCCGGGTCGCCAGTAGTGCCACTGAGGTACCCTGACCATGGTACCATCCCCACACTGCTCCCTGGGCGCTGTTGTCATGGCTGCCCCCTGCACACGTGTGTGATGGGTTAAATGCAGAGTGTGAATTTCATTGTGTGCACTGTGTGCTGTGATGTGCCGTGTGATCACAATAACAAATTGGACTGACTTTCAAATTAAGCACTACATACTGCAGTAAATACTGTATCAACAATCTATTGAGTGTTTGGAGAAACAACTAGCTCAGCAGAGGAAGTATCACTCACATCTGATATCTCTATCCTTGCATCCTACCATGACCACTACCTTCTCCCATTCATGCTCTTTTGTGTACCCCTGACACACAGACATGAGTCTCGAACCCCCACCCCCCTCAAACTGCTTAGCAGTACTCTCCATGGCTTCAGAGACGACTTCCTGTGGCTTCTAGGTTTCAAGAGAGCTACAAAGGGGGTGGAGGATGTTTAAGGGAGCTGAAGGGGGGTGGAGGATGTTTGCTGCGCTTGGGGTTTTGTTTGCGTTCTTCTCTTAAGTGCGCCTCCGAGGAGTGATTGTTGCTGCCCACTGGTGCTTTCATAACGGGATTAGGGCTCCGTGAGCTCACAGAAAGCAGAGAGAAAGAGGGGCGCAACCCTGACCTCGACACCCCAAAAACTAGTATTCGGGCAGGCTTAGGCCACATATGCTTACTGTCCCATTTAAAAGGCCAGAAATGGGGGGGAAAAAAGTTCCTCTGTCAAAGCTAAAATCACCCCCCCCTCCCCCTAGTTTACATACATTTTTCAAAAATATCAGTATGTCATTATCATGACAAACCTACTTGGAAAAAAAGGCTTGCACTCATGTGTTCACCTATTTCATGCAATTTTGTCTTCCCCACACAATCTGCTACGATAAAGGGAACACATACATGAGGATCAATGTGGTTTTAAGGCATAACAAGGTAAAATTAATTTCCAATCAGACAAACACGAGATTAAATCAAGAACACAAAAGAGCTTTGGATGGCTCGTTCTAACCATATTTGTTTCTACAACTTGGCTCCCTCTGAGATTGATTTGGTGTCCTCCTGTCATCCATGTTTGGGATATCATCATCATGACAGTCAGACAAAGCCCAGCTGTCAGGACGTTGCGACAAGATCAACATAGATTGTGTCCTTCAAAAGTGAGCCCAAATCAAGAAAACAGTTTTAATTCACGCAGCTCTTAAAAATTCCCTCTTAATGTAACTCATTTGGGTAACCACTTATAGGAGTGTAAACTGTTATTTGAAGTAAGACAGCCATATTGAATTAGATAACTATGATCATTCAAAACATCTTGTCCTTGTGGTGCAGTGGTGGGAAGACTCTAGTTAAACCCCTTAAACACAGCCCTTAACTAGGACTTAGGCCTGTGCAATAAAAACCAACCACGAAAATATGAAAGGCTTTTACAACATGTTTTTATTGTTCATTAGCATTTTGGAAAAAAAGAAAAGAAAACACAGTTACAGTATGTTACAAGGTCATATACACACAAATCTGCCATTTGTGTACAGATCATGTACAACTTATGCACCTAAATGCTTTATATAGGTATGTGTGTGTATAGTTTGTGTATAGATAAGATATTTATGTGCTTTCTACGTGTTTTTATCAATATCTGCGTGAGGTCTTGGTCAGATATGTGCTGATGGCTAAAGGTGTTTAGTTCGTCTGGGAAGGTCACAAATCACAGGCGTAAGCATCTGAGATGGCACCATACAGAGGACAACTGCAGTTCTGATGTAAAGACCAGGTCTTTTGGGGGGGCAACAGATCCCTTTGTCAGAATATAATGGGGTGTGTGTGTGTGTGTGTGTGTGTGTGTGTGTGTGTGTGTGTAAGAGAGAGAGAGAGAGAAAGTGTGTATGTATGTATAATATGTATGTGTATGGCAGCTTTTG
>CM050217.1:26595000-26600000 GCA_027475355.1 Coilia nasus
TATTATAAGGTTGGAAAAAAACAACTTTGTGAGGCTTTAGGGCATTAGGGTTTGATCAGGTAGGCTAGATGAAAGGGATGTCCAGATCCGATCACATGATCGGAAATCGGGCCCAATCACGTGGTTTCAGGCTCGACTGGAATTGGACATTACCTCCCGATCAGGACTCGGATATTAGACTTTTTTATATTTACAGTTGCACTAAAGTCCAAAAGTGAAGAATTTATGTTATTTATTACTTGATTGTTCAAGCTACCTCACAGAAGTGTTTGATTTGTTAACAGAGTTGTTGAATGTTAAAAAAGGTGAATTAAATAAAAAAATAAGGAACATTTTGGCTCTTTTTCGTCGCTCTTCTTTATTTTTTCTATATCTTTGTTTTAAAGTAGTATCGGTATCGGCAGATACTCAAAATCAAATGACTCGGACTCGAGGGCAAAAAAACCTGATCGGGTACAAGATGATGTGTTGCGGGAAGCTACTGTACTGTATGATGGACACTTGCTTGCTCTCAGCAGGTCAAAAACCTGATGGGGACATCCCTACTAGATGATGTGTTGTGGGAAGCTACTGTATTGTACTGTATGGTGGACACTTGCTTGCTCTCAGCAGGTCAAACTCGCGGTCCAGCAGCTCCTCCTCGGTCAGCTTGGAGAAGTTGTCGTCTCCGAAAGGGTTCCAGCCCGACATGTCAGGGGGGTGGCTCACGGTCGGGGTGGTGGGCGACAGCAGCACGTCGGGACTCGGGGTCATAGGGGTCCTAGTACAGGGAGAGATGTGGGGGGGGGGGGGGGGGGGGGGGGGTGCGGGAGGATGGTAGAGTGAGAGAGAGAGAGAGATGGAGAGAGAAAGAAAAAGTGAAAGAGTTGGAGAGGAAAAGGGAAAGGGAGAAAGAGAGAGAGATAGAGAAAGGGAGAGGAAGAGAGAGAAAGAGAGAGGGAGAGAGAGAGAGAGAGAGAGAGAGAGAGGGAGTGAGAGAGAGATGGAGAGAGAAAGAAAAAAGAAAAAGTGAAAGTTGGAGAGGGAAAGGGAAAGGGAGAAAGAGAGAGGAAAAGAAAGGGAGAGGAAGAGACAGAGAGAGAGAGAGAGAGAAAGGGAGAGGGAGTGAGAGAATGAAAGAGAGAAGGAGAGAGAAAGAGAGAGAGAGAGAGAGATAAAGAGAGAGAGAGAGAGAGATAAAGAAGGGAAAGAAAGAAGTTATAGACAGTATGGGTAGGAAAAAAAAAAAAAAAAAAACTAAACTAAGAAAAGCTGTATCCAGTAATGACTACATGGTCCCTTTCCTTCATAGTCAGGTTAAGGTGACAGGTCTGTGTTGTATTAAAAGAATGCAATGGCAGGATAGGGTACGGCACCTGGGGTTAGTGTATGGAGGCTCCACGGGTGAGAGGGGGGAGTGGGTGGTGGCGGGCACCGCGGCGTGGTAGGAGCCCAGAGTGCTCTGGAACTCCAGCGGAGAGGTGGGGTGATAGGAAACCTGCTGCTGCTGCTGCTGCTGCTGCTGCTGTTGATGAAGCTGCTGTTGATGGTGTTGATGTTGATGTTGCTGGGCAAAGGCCTGCTGATACTGCTGCATCTGTGTGTGTGTGTGTGTGTGTGTGTGTGTGTGTGTGTGTGTGTGGGTGGTGCAGGGAGCAGGGCAGTGGGATTGCCATTAACAACACATACTCACACATAGGGTGCAGAAAAGCTTATTACAGAGAGCTAACGCTAAAACTACCACATCAATAAATAAAGATAAGGCAATTAGCCTCACAAGCCAAAACTATAACACAAACGAACAATTGAGGACACTGACAGTCATTAAACATCGGCATGTGCCAACCTGCAGCCACCACAATATAAAAGCGGACCAAACATCTCCCTAATTAGACCTACGCACAGTAATTGTATTGTATTACCACCTACCAATCACACCTAAGAAGAAAATGTATACTATGACGGCATATCGTGGCTCTGCACTCAACTTCATTAAAAAGCTAAGTGCAATTACTAATGACTGGCTAATGGCTTTAAACAACATTTAAAGTTTTCAACATTAACATATAGACAGAAAAAGAAACAGATCAAAGACATGAAATGTAAAAGTGTTTGTGGATGAGGGAACTTCCCATCTGTGTTTACTGAATGGAGTGCTATGGCAAAGAGTCAGTGAAGTGGCTGTAGTACGGCGTATCCTCTGAGCTCGACGGCTTTTTGAAGCAGCGATAATTAGTTCGCGCCACAGAGGTGAGAGGTGCTGTGACCTCTCTCTGGGACCGGTCTTCTACTTCTGAGTCCGCTGAGGCGGGGTGACGATAGGTCACGAGGTCAGGGCCGTCTCTGAGAGCCCCCTGAGGGCAGACAGGAGGGGAACCGGCCGATGAAGTCGTGGCGGCCAACGTCCCCTCCGGAACTCTCCGCGTCGCCGTAATTGCTTCATATGTTGCAATTTAACACAGAGTCGCTCGATTTCACCCTCCGCGCTCCCACCCTCCCCAACCAACTCACCCACCCACCCATCCACCAGCGACGCCACCATGCCCACCTCCACGCCAACCCCCTTGGGACCCAGCCTGCAGCAGATTGCCTCGCCACGAAACAGATGGTCGCCATTCGCTGGAAAACAAGCTAAAAACAGCGCCTGCTGCACCACGGTGCATTTAGCCTCCTTCACTCTCATTTAGAGTGAGAGAGAGAGAGACAGGAAGAGAAGGTGGAATGAGAGAGAGAGAGGGAGAGAGAGAGAGAGAGAGAGAGAGAGAGACAGGAAGAGAAGGTGGAGCGAGAGAGAGAGGGAGAGAGGTGAGAGAGAGAGAGAGAGGAGAGAGAGAGAGAGAGAGATGAGATGGCATGAAGAGACAGTGACAGGGAGAGTGAAAAAGAAAAATACAGAGAGAGAAAGAGAGGGAGGGGGAATGGGTGACAGAGGGATGGAAGGAGGGATAGAAAAATGTATTTGAAAAGAGAGTGAGGAAGAGATTGTAAGAGACAGAGAAGGAGAGAAAGGGAGAGAGAGAAGGAGCAAGAGAGCGAGAGAGACAGAGAGAGCGAGTGAGTGAGAAAGGGAGAAAGTGAGAGAGGCTGAGCATGCTTGAAGGTTTCAGAGAAGCTTCCAGAGAGATGGGACCTGGCGGCTCCGGTTTTGGTCTGGACTTTGCCAGGCTCTTGGCAATGCCACATGAGTGGAAGTGTGACGCCAATTCTCCATTTTGGATCCAGGGCTCCCAACCAAAAACGCTTAGTGCAGCAGAGAGAGGAAGCCATGTCGAGGAACACCTACATACATACGGGGGTGGGCAGGCAGTCTTTCCAGAGTCAAGTTTGAGTGGGTTAATGACAATCACTTTCAGCACTTACACTACTCAAAAACAATTAAGGGGGCAAACCCATTTTGTCAAACTTTTCAATATAAATTCAAGTTTACTGTTTTAGTTTTGACTGGCAGTGTAACTCATTGAGTCAATTGGTGAGTTTGAGCCAAATGCAGAACCTTGTGTGCTCAAACCTTGTAGCAGCAAGGCCCTATATAAAGGCAAGGTGCCCACATTTGTTTCACAGTTGCCTTCTGTACCCTGATGGCTAAAATGTGTGCAGTTTGGATCGTTTGGATAGCTGAGTTTGTGGTTCCTGGTTGTTGCCAATGCTGCCAGGCGCTATCTGGATACAGCAGACGTGGCCACAGCAGTGCAACTGTTGAAAGATGGGAACGCTCAGAAGGAGGTCGCTTGTCGCTTTGCACATAGCGTGATAAGTTGGCTCTAGACACGTTACTAGGAGACTGGGGAATATTCCAGACAACCAGGCCAAGGTCGAAACCGCTGTACAACAGATCAACATATATTCTGCTTCTTATCCTTAATTGTTTTGAGTAGTGTACATTGTGGCCAGCATGACAGCATGTCCAAAATAAGAAATAGTGATTGTAAGTATGTAAGTATGTAGTATGGGATTAGCCTGGTAAACCAGCCCCTCATACTTCATTTCATTCTGTATAGAGGGTCTGGAGTCACTGCATTGAGAAACGATTTGTAAGGTTCATTTCCACCCCTGATGTGGATGTCCGTGTTGTATGTATGTGTGTGTGTGTGTGTGTGTGTGTGTGTATTTGAGAGCATGTGTGCGTTAGGGCTTTGACTCCGAACTTCGTTATTCGAATATAATTCGAACATTTAAAAAAGTAGAGATATTTGAATGGCAGCCCTTAATATTCGAATCTGTTATGGGTATTATTTTTGTAGGCTAAATGTGTTTTGCGTTTTAAACGTTGTTTTCAGTTCAGACTCCGGCTGGTAAAGTGGTGAATCACGAGCTCATTACGGTATTATTAGTCATCTGGGCTCCTGTAGGTGAGGTTAGCATTCTGGTTCGCGCTTATTTTGCATACCAAAAACAATGACCAACAACAAGCGCCTGACGAAGAGTTTTAAATCTACACTCCTGACAGTTTGAAAAGCAAGAGTGCGGCGCTTGATACCACACTGTGTGGCGCTACTTTGGCTTCCCAAAGCAAGAGGGGGAAAATCACGAGGGAGGACAAAGTGACATGTCTGACTGTTAATTAAAAAAAGTCATCACACGGTGTTCACTCCGACAATGAATATCTTGTTTGCTCAATAATAACAATGAATATTTAACACGCGTAAATATTTAGCCTTTTCGTTCACGTAGCCACAAATTAAGTTTGATACCAATATAGGTCTGTGGCATTGACGGCGTTCAATGGTCAAAATATTATTAATAAATGTTTGAATATATTTGAATAATTAATACTCATAAACAAATGAACTTTGAATATGATTTTTGAGCAAAAGTCAAAGCCCTAGTGTAGGTGTGCGTTAGTGAGTGGGTTTGTGAGTGTGTTAGCTTGCATGTGTGCGTGTACTTACCAGGGGCGGCGTAGTGGGCCTGCTGCTGATACATTGGCTGCATCATCATCTGCTGCTGAAGCATGTGCTGCTGCAAGGCCTGTTGGTACTGCAGAGAGAGAGAGAGAGAGGGAGAGAGAGAGAGAGAGAAAG
>CM050217.1:26610000-26630000 GCA_027475355.1 Coilia nasus
GACTGGCGATATACGATACATATCGGTATTTCAAAAACAGGATGAGCAAAGTGTTTCATGTTAAGTTAAGACTGCTCTAAAAGAGCTGTGCAAATGAAAAAGTAAACAGTAACATACACAGGGGTACAGCTGAGTGATCCGAGAAAGCTCCGGCTGTCTGAACAGTGTGAACACATTAGGATAAGTGGTTTTGATAAAGTGGTATTGTATCATCGAAAATATATCGATATGGCGATATAGTGTCAAATACATATCTTCTTTAAAAATATATCGATATTACGATAATATCGATATATCGCCCAGCCCTACCACACACACACAGATGCAGCCTGGCTCAATCATCATAGCTTGGTCAAATATGGCAAACAGTCTTACACTGTCTTACACAAGCACAGAATAACATCTAATCTTTTACCAACTCATTAACTTAAACACACACACACAATTGTCTAAGCCCAATACAAATTTCCCTTCTGGGGACAATAAAGTATACTCTACTCTACTCTACTCTACTACACACACACACACGCGCACACGCGCACACACACACACACACACACACACACACACACACACAGCCATCCTGCTACTCTAAGATTAGCAGCCACAGTGCCATGAAGCTGCAAACACACAAACACACAAAGCCTCTGTTTGTCATAGATACAGACACACACACACTTCTCAACTCCACTCTTCTCAAAAGGGTGCAGAGTGCTTGTCTCCTGTGTCTTGGCTGAAGGACATGTAATCTGCAGCAGCAGCCCGAATGTGCTGAGGAGGGGATCAGCCTGCAGTCCTCTGCCCTTCCTGCTCCATACGCATCAGCCATTGTCCCGCCACAGTGCAGTGACACAGGGAACACACACACACACACACACACACACACACACACACACACACACACACACACACATCAGCATAGAGGCACCGGATGAAAAAGATGTCGCTGAGATCTGATGACGTCACCAAGAGGAGATTGCAACACTCATACATGTACAGGTACTACTCGGAAAATTAGAATATCCTGAAAAAGTGCACGCATTTCAGTTGTAACTCAACTTTAAAGATGAAATGTTTAAAGGCTCAGGACCCTTTTGCAAGTGTTTTGCATTACTTACCTGATTAGTGTAGGACACTTTAAACCTACAATACTTAAGCTTTTCACAGTATTCTCATTTTCTGAGTTTTTGGGTTTGAGGTTTTAATAAGCTGTAAATCATAATCAGCAAAATTACAAAAACAAAGAGCTTGAGATATCTCACTTTGCATGTAATGAATCTATAAAATGTATTGGTTTCACCTTTTATGTTGGATTGCCTGAATAAAGCAACTTTTACATGATATTCTAATTTTTCGAGTAGTACCTGTATATCACAAGCACACACTCATCACAGAGGCACTGGGTGGAAGTGATGTCGTTCGCTTCGATCCGATGAGGTCACAATGGTGGGTCTGCCAAGGCCACGGAAGCAAAGGATTGTGGGGGAGTTGTGGACGCGAGCGATGCAGCAGCAGTGGCGCGCTCACAAAAGGGCCCATTGAGCGAGCGAGCCCACGGGCCGCTCGTGTGACGGGCCGCTCTCACACCGCCGGAATGCGTTTGAGCGCTCCGAGAGGGACCGCGCGGAACGGAAAAGATGTGGGACGCCGTCTGATGACAATGGGTGCTGGAGCGAAGGACCTGCCCCTATGATGTCACCACACTGCCTTCTTTTGGCTGCTGGATTCATGCTCCCTCCCCGTACACCCAGAGTACACACACACACACACACACTAGAGCTGTAATTAAAAGTTAGGCCCGACAAGGCCCGAGCCCGATAGAATTCGGCCCGAGCCCAACCTGGAGCCAGAGCTTGACAGTTTTTCTAAAAGCCCGAACCCGTTTATAGCCCGACATTATTCAAATATGCGCATCATGCATACAGATCTTTTGCCTTTCGTCAAGAATGAGACATTTATACGTTTTAACATCATTTATTATGACAAACGTGAAAAGTTGAAACAAACGTGTAGGTTGGAACAAATAAATAACATAATTGCCAGAGGCTAGCCTCCTTTTCACCTCCGCAGCATCCATTTTTGCATCAGCATCTGTCTCGAGCTCATCGAAACCAATCACCTGATCTTTCAGTTACCGCGCACTTGGCCCGCATGCCCGAACCCGGCCTGAGCCTGTGTAAAATGATAGAAACTAAGCCAGAACCCGAAGATCTTCAGCTGTAACACACACTGCCTGCAAATGACTACCGTGTTTGCGTGTGTGTGTGTGAGAGAGAGACTATGGATAAGGAAACCTGTCGCTGGTCTTCTGCATGTGCTCCCATCACAGATACACAATCCACATGTAAACAAGGATAAAAAGGGGGAGCAGAGCATCACTCTGGGGGTCTCAAGGGTCAAGATGTTACACCATGAGACAAGACTAGGCTACAAAAATGTATGCTCAGTGAGCAGATACCAATGACTCTTACACAACTCTCCTTTTCTTTTCCTCTCCTTTTCCTCTCCCCCCACAAATCTCTCCCTGCACGCCTGTGTGTGTGTGTGGTGTGTGTGTGTGTGTATGTGTGTGTGTTTGTGTGTGCGTGCGCATGTGTGTGTGCAGAGGTGGACAAAACAGACTGAGAAAGTAAGTCCTGCTATGTATTCATTCTGTGTGTGCTCTCAACACAGGTGACTTCACTAATTAGCTCATCTACCTGGCTGACGAGGTGTGCTAATTGGGATCAGCTGGTTCAGTGAATTGGCTGGAACAAATATGTGGCAGGACTTTTACTTTCTGAATCCGGGATGTCCGCCTCTGTGTGTGTGTGTGTGTGTGTGTGTGTGTGTATGGTGGGGGCACATGTCTGGGACACAGCGTGATGCTACTGTTATTTGTCTAGTGTGCTCTACAGCAATGCAGATCACTGTGACAGCCCAGCCAGACACTAATGGAGCAGAGGAGAAGACTAGGAAAGAGGGAAGAGGAGGAAGACTAGGAAAGAGGAGAAGAGGAAGAGGACTATTAAAAGAGGAGGAGGAGGAGGGAGAAAAATGCAGGAGAAGGAGGAAGGTCATGCGTAATATCCACAGCCCCATCTCTACTCCTCTTTTTCTGTCCAACTCTCCTTTTCTCCAGCACTCCCTTCTTTCGTCATCATTCTTTCCACAACAGTCCGACTCCCCCCTTCCCCTGTCCTTCCTGCTCCAATAACACTCTCAGCCCCCCTTCAAACCCTGAGAGAGAGAGAGAGAGAGAGAGAGAGAGAGAGAGAGAGAGAGAGAGAGAGAGACAGACAGACAGACAGACACAGAGAGAGAGACAGAGACAGAGAGACAGAGAGAGAGAGAGAGAGAGAGAGGGGGGGGGGGGGGACTGCTGGATTTGAATTCTCATTCCTTCTCTGCATCTCTTTTTCTATGCCCTCCTCCTGTCCTTTCTCTCTCCATTTCCCTCTCCTTTCCTCCCTCTATCTTTTGTCCTCTGTCTTAGACACAGTCTGTCGTTCCATTATTTTCACCCTCCTTCTTCTGTCCTCTCTCTCTCTCTCTCTCTCTCTCTCTCTCTCTCTCTCTGGGTTCCTCTGTCTGCACATCCACACAACACACCAACGTATACTCACACCTCCCCCCCTCCCCCTACCTCCCGTTCCTTTTTCCAACCCATGTCCTTCCTATTCCATACACACACACACGCACACATACATACACACACACACGCAGACATACATACACACACACACACACACACACACACACACACACACACACAGCAATCATGCTCACACACACACACACACACACACCATCTCATCTCTAACACTCATGCATTTCCACATCCCCTTGTGCCCTCCCTCACACACACTTACCCTCTCAGCTCCCTACCCCTCCTCTTAAAGCAATCCCTTTTCCATGCCTCATCTCTGCATTACTCACACAATCACACACACACACACACTCACACACACACACACACACAGCTCTATGACCTTCCTTTAGTCCTGCACAGCATGCTTTTCTTTCCTCTATCCACACCCCTCCACCCCCCCCACCCCATCCTGTGTGTGTGTGTGTGTGTGTGTGTGTGTGTGTGTGTGTGTGTGTGTGTGCGCGTCTGTGTGTGTATCTGTGTGTGTGTGTGTTGTTGTTGTTATTTCTTTTGCTCATCTTCTGTGTGTCACTACAGACTGCTGCATCTGGAAATGAATGACGTCAGCCTTCTCCGCGGTGGCAATTACACACCACATTAAAAATGTTTTAATAATCCCGGTCTGTCAGTACTTTTATGATGACACAAACTTAATCGTTGACCTTCTGTTCAGCCGAGTGACTGCAATGTTAGCTAAAATCATTGGTCAGCACATTACATGTGGTTACTTGTGACTAGAGGTTGCTACACAACAAAGAGCAGCTAATCCGTATAACCCAACTGTCAGGACAATTACTATCACTGACATTTAATTGTTTTTTTTTTGGATCTGAAAGGCAAGCAAGGAACACAAGAGCTAGATACTTTGGGAAGAGTAATAGACAACATGACAGGTCTACAAGACCTACAAGCTTTTACACACACACACACACACACACACACACACACACACACCAACAAAAAGGGCATATTCTCAATCTCCATCCTCCCTAAAACACAGACATACCACAAACACACACCCACACACACACACACACACACACACACACACACTCACACACACACATACCCATGCCAACAAAAAGGGCACATTCTCAATCTCCATCCTCCCTAAAACACAGACATACACACAAACACAGACTCACCCACACATCACCTACAGCCACACAAACACACACACACAGTCTTGGTGTCAATCTCGCTTGTGTATGAGCAAGCTGAAGCCCACCTGTGAGCACTGCCTGGGCCATCTGATCTTGCACCAGTGGCAACGCTGACAGCAGCACCGCAGGCATCTGTGTGCCAGTTAGCGCGCGCTAATTGCTAATTATGCCCGCGGCCCCTTCCCCCTCCCCCTCCCCTCCAGTGCCTCTGCGGAACTCCGCTAGTGTGTTCCAGAACACGGCCCGGAGCGAGCCGCCAGGGACCCCCGACTTCCTCAGTCCCCATCCTGCAGCCCGTCATGCGTGTCGGTACGGACAGAGCTGCAGACGTGGAAAAATCCTTACCGCAGAAAAAGCAAGAGTTCTGCTCTGCTATTATAATTGGCTCTACCTCAGTCTGTACTCAAACAGGCCATTATTTCACTAGTTAGCTCCCCTTCCTCAACCGAAGAAATTGTGGGTATTAGAAAAAGCTTATTTAGGACGGCTGTAACGAATACATGGGGTGGACTTTTACTGTCTTAAGATGGGCTAGCCTAGCCTGGTCAACCAGCCCCTCGTACTTCATTTCATTTTGTACAGAGGGTCTGGCCTTGCTACCGTTGACATTCATTTGATATATTCATGAATCCGAGCCAATCAGCAAACAGAGGGAGTGTTCGTGAGCGATGACGTTGACTTTGTGTGCTACATTTCAATTTTAGTGCATAGGTAGGCTAACTGCATACGTGACGACCAGATGTTAGCAATTGGTTAAAGGCAGAGCCACTTGTTTTAAACTTCAGCAGAGTCTGCACCTCCAGGAAGAAATCGTTTCTCAATGCAGCAAGGCCAGACCCTCTGTACAAAATGAAATAAAGTACGAGGGGCTGGTTTACCAGGCTAGGGCTAGCCAACTCCAGGAAGGACGCTTAGTGCCCAATGGCATTATGGGAGGGTGAATATCCTGATCATCTCTACAGCCGGCTTACAGGCCATACTCATCTAGCCAGAGGAGAAAACAGAATGTGACACTTTCAAATGTGCCTCTCAAGCTCAAGGACTTGTGTCTCCCCTCCTCCTCCCCTCCCCTCCCCTCTGTCTTTTCATCTTCTCCTTCTCCACGCTCTCTATCCCTTTGCTTTTATACCTCCCTTTCTGCCTCTGTTTTTTATCATTCTTTTTTAGATCTCTCAAATTCTGTCTGACTCCTCCTTCTCTATCCCTCTGTTTTTATATCTCCATCCCCCTCTCTCCATGCATCCCTTTCTTAGATCTGTCGCAGAATTCTTACTGTTCCTCTTTTACCTTCTTGCCCTCCCTCTCATGCTTTTCCTTCATCTATATCTGTCTATCTTCCCTCCGTCTTCTTCTGCTCTAGCCATCCTTCTATTTCTTCTTTCCGTCACCCTCTCCGCTCTGTCATTCCTGTCAATCATTTTTTTCCCATTTGTCCGTCTGTGTCGGTCTTAAAGCTCGTTGTGCTGACCGGCGTCATCTGTCGCCCCTGCAGATCCTCTCTAGGCCTGTCACAATAGCAAACTTAGCTGGACAATGAATTGTCCCAGAAACTATGGTGATAAACTATAATATTGTCTGTTTAAACTAATATAATGATAATGGCATAATAATGCAGGTACGTCCTTTCAAAGATCAATAAAGTTTCATTTATAAGGAATATTTAACACTGGGACTGGAGAACATGTTAAGTACGCAAAATAAATAAACAAAATATAACCAAAAACAATACATAAAATGGAAATAAAAATCACAAAACAAAAACAATAAATAAAATGGATTATCAAGTCTCCGTAAACAAAACTGCACTTCAAAAAATATGAACCATTAGGCTCCAGTCCCTTGGTAGAGAGAGAGACACGTGCAAAACAAACAAGCATGCAAATGGAAATGATCAAGGCCGGCAAAGTTATTGCGCTCATTTTAAGTTATGGTGCGATTAATTGATTTATTGCTTATTGCGAAAGGCCTAGTCCTCTCTGCTGCGTGTTTGAAGGGGCCCGTCGGGTCGGCTGTGTGTCTCTTAAGAGGCCTTGTCTAAACCGATTCCCCCAGCCCCTCCTCCCTTTCTCCGCCGTAACCAAGCTCTCGTCCGTTTATCTGCGGGGCCTAAAAATAGGTCGCCATCATGCAGCAGCAGCTTTGGGGTTTTTTGGTGTGCTGTCAGGAGATTCTTCACTCGCCCGCCAGTTTTGCGTTCAACAACAACAACGACCCTGCTGTCACTCCGAGACTCGTGTTCTAGAACTTTCTAACAGGCGGCTGCAATGAAGGCCTTTTACTGGGTTGAAGAAAGACGAGATGTGCTGTTTTTTTTTCTTCACACATCTCTGTGAAAGGCTGGAGGAGTGGGCCGTGTGCCGTTTTTAGCAAAGCAGTGTGTATTTCCACCTCAGGATCCCTGGGAGAACTGAGGAATGATTCGGAACCTGGAACTCGTAAAAAAAATTACATTTCTGCCTCCTGAGGTCGAGCCCAGAGTTACCCTCAAATGTCCCCCGGGTTTGTACGGTCATCTCAGTTCAATTCATATCATTTCATCTCTATCCTCTTTAGGTCACTTCACAAACTAAAGCAACTCTGACTGCAGTAATAGTGTTGTCCTCCCACAACTTCCTTTCCTGATATTACTTCTGTCTTTTTATGGGTTTCGTTTTTTGGTTTGTTTTCATCCCCAGGGGAAACACGGATGGGAGTAAATCTATAACACACTACATCATCCAGATTCAAATCAAAACAAAGTGTTACGTCTTTGGACAGAGTGGGCCAACAGCCTGTCACACTTAGGCCTGCTCCTTAAAACAAACAGGCACACACACATACCCACACACACACACGCCTGCAAACACACACACACGCCTGCAAACACACACACACGCCTGCAAACACACACACACTCGCAGATTTCACTGATGGTGGCTGGTGGCCAGCGAGAGTAACTCTAGAGGTGGTTTATCCCTGACATTCATCAGGGCACTGAAGGAGAAAGACTCCATTTGACCATATATAGACCCGTCCACTTCAAGCCCAGGCCTCCGGAGACGTCAACAATTGATTTCAGCGCTAAGTTTTCAATTACGATACCCATACTTTTCACTGCCGATGCCAGCGACCCTCAATCCTTACTGTCTGACGCACTGCTGTCCAGCCAGAGGGGAAAACACCACACGCTGTCGATAGACTCAATAACAGCATCTAAGGGGAAGGTGTGAACTTGAGTGTGTGTTTCTCGACGGCGGCAAGTCACCACAAGTTCAGCAACATCGAACCTCCAGCCCGAGATCTGTCATATCAACAACCACATATCACCTGATAACGGTAAAGAAAATGAGTAAACACTATGGAAAAAATATTTCTAATAAATTCCTGCTGCTTATATATTGGGTGCGTTCATAAATTCAATCTGACACTTTGAAAATGGAGTTGCGGTCTGTAGTTCGAAAGGCCTGAAAGGCCATCTCCCTTTGAATTAGCGAAAGGTTTTGTTTACATAAGTGGACCAAACTCAAATAGCCCCGAAGGTAAGAGTGGGTTTTTATGTTTAATTCGGATGTTACTCATCTCACTTTTGAGCTCAATGTCAGTAATGAACATAATGTACATTCGACTGTAGAAACTATACCATTACACTGTTGTGAGACCAATAAAATCAATATTTTAGGATGTGTAAGCATCTATCGTCAACTGGATGAACCAGCGATACAACCAGTTAGTGTCACGTCACATTCAAGGTGCTGCTCTCTCTTTTCGGTTGGAGTGTCCGGAGTACGCTCTGAAAGCACTCTCGGAGTGTGACACTCTGAATAAACAAACGACAGTTCCATAACCACTCTGAATTTACTGCCAGAGTCCTCTGAGTGCTCGAAGTGGCAGTTTACTTTAGCAGCCATTACTCTGGTGATGGGGGCTGGCTGGTAGTCAGTGATCCGGACTTGCAAAAAGCAACAGCAGATGATGTGAGTTTAATCCCTGGTGTGTCCCCACCGAGACACTTGAGGCTCTTGTTCCAAAGCTGCTCCAGGGGGACTGTTGCTGTAGGTAGGGCACTGTAATTTGCTCTGGATGAAAGTGTTTACAATATGACAGTCGGCTGTAATGTAAAGTCTTACAGATATGCATCATAGGTAAGCATTTAAATAAAAAAACACCTGCTGCATAGTTCAACACTGAAGGGGGTGGGGTGGGGGTGGGGTGGGGTTTAGAGAAGAGCTGAGCTATGCTGAGGGATAAAGTTTGACCGTTACAAGGACAGAGCCCAGGAAACACACACACCTGCCCACGAACTCCAGACAACCATGAGGTCATGCTTACGGTAAAAAAAACCCTAAGGGAGCCTGTGCGTGAACAACTATGACTCAGGTACTGAGGTCAGCGGTATTCCAGCACTGCGGGGTCAGCTACAGTGCACCTGGACACCAGTTTGTTTCCGCAGCCGTGACCAGCTGGTCAGACGAGGGTGAGGAAGCTAGCACTGGGGTGGCTAATGCTAACAGACAGCACCGTGGCAATGGAACGGGGGGTTGCCGGAATGACACAGGCAGCTCTTTGTCATTAGGAGCAGGGTGGCACAAAGGGTGGGAGCCAACCAGCTGTCCCGAGCTCGTCTTTCATTCATGGGTCAGCGCCGCATCTTGTTCAGTCAGTAGCCTACCTCTGTTGGCAACGCTAAAACTGTTCCACAAGATCTCAACCATCTTGCAGAAGCACACATACTCAAACACGCACGTACTGTCACACACACACACGTACTCACACAGGAGTTCTAAAACAGACGAACACACACAGTCAGACCACACGCTTGTTTGTGGGGGGAAAAAATCTTCTCTTAAGCCAACCTGTCATATTCAAACAGATATCAAACTACAAAGAGCCTGGGCCACCCATACCCTGCCAGACTATCCAAACAGAGATCTGCCAGAACTAGCCTATAGATTTCAAAGGAATCATTAAGCTAAAACAGAGTCTTGGACTACCTAATAACTAATGATGAACCAGTAACCCTTTCACGGACTAACTTAGACGAGCAAGCTAGGTTCTCTCCACTAGCCACAGGGCCCATGATGGCAGTATTTCAGTATCTGGCCAGTCAAAGTGTGTTCCTCTGGGATGGACAGACACCACCAAACCCCCTCACCCGCTGTGTGCTTGTGTGTGTGTGTGTGTGTGTGTGTGTATATGTGTGTGAGCATTCCTCTGCAGTCCGATGTAAAAAGTGGGGCATTCTTCAGCTTCTAACCACATTAAGCTGCAGCGTGGCCTAAATCATTTCAGTCGTCTCTCATTAGCAACACTAGGACATGCATGTGTGGCGTGTGTGTGTGTGTGTGTGTGTGAGAGAGTGTGTGTGTGTGTGTGTGTGTGTGTGAGCGAGGGACTCTGTGTGTGTGTGTGTGTGTGTGTGTGTGTGTGTGTGTGTGTGTGTGTGTGTGTGTGTGTGTGTGTGTGTGAGAGAGAGAGAGTGAGAGACTCTGCATGTGTGTGCGTGTGCATGTGTGTGTGTGTGTGTGTGTGAAAGACTCTGCGTGTGTGCTTGCGTGTGTGGCTGGTTAGCCAGTGGGTCAGTGACAAGGCCGTTAGTGTTGTTGAGGAATCCCTGTGATAACTTGTGACGGGGCTGGTGGGGGATGGGATAACAATAGCATCAGTGGGGCATGGGGAACAATAGCAGTCTACTGTATGGGCCCATGCCATTATTACACCGTGGGCTCCTGCATGCTGCCCACAAGAGGCCAGGGCACATCCACACACCCACACAACACCAGATTAACACGCTCAGACTTTTCCCAAGACCAACACACCGAGAATCCCACCGGTGATTAAGAAGTCGGACTTAAGGATTTAAAAGCTAATCTTGGATTAGAATACATAAAGATGATTTTGACACTCTTAATCGGCTAAAACAAGAGAGAGCACTATTTGGACCTTCAATGAATGAACACCTCACACTGGAGGTGAAAGGCTGTAGGTTCAGAGGATAAGGTACACCTTACATTTTGTCATGTTATTCAATGGCTGGCAAAAGTGTTGCAGAAAGTTCCACTTAAATATATGGGCCATCCCAACATTCAACCCTCTGATACATTTGAATAACAGACTGTTATGTAGGCTATTGAATCTTTTACTAACATTGTTATTTACATGATGGTCTTACCCAAACAGCAAGTGACAGATAAGGAAGTACAAAGCAAGCGCAGGTTAGAAATGTTGGGGCGCTGAGAATTGTTACAATAAAAGGCTCCATTTTAAAACACTCAAAAGCCTTTTTGAGCTTCCAGATGTAAAGCTTGGTTAACAGAGAAGACACCTGGAGCATATTCCAAGAAGGTGATTCAGTCACCAACTCAGGTAAGTTAACTCGGAGTAAACCTATTAATAGAAGAGTCCTATGGTGTCATTCTTTTTGTAAAACAAATGCATAAGGCTCTTATATTTAGGGGTTTACCGCTGGAGTTAATGGTGAGTTACTAAACCTGCTTTCTGGAATACCCCCCTGGTGCTTGAACCTCCGATCAGAACCCCAAATCCCAGGCCTGCTTTGGGTCCTGAGTTCTTCATTGGGACCATTGATCTCTAGTCCTGGATTGGACGTCACCTGACTTTTGGCGTGTCAACAAATGCCGCCATTTTAAAAAGTGCTACTTTTGTCTGCAAGCATGCAAGGAGATGCCAAGGCAGGGACATTATCAGTCTAAAGACATCCAGTGTTTTGCTTTTGACTGCTACAACTATGCCAATGAATACTTCAGACAGCAGGGCATCTCCTTTCACTATGAAGAAGTAATTTCATTTTTAGATGATATGTAGATATTATAGCACATAGTGCCTCAGTAATGCTTCAGTTTGACTATTTATCACGAATGAAGTAAAATACAGGCTTATCCGCAGCCTACAACATTAACAGCTGTTTGTTTACATGTGTACTAGCACTCTTCAAAATGGCGTCGCTATGCGCACGTCACCTACAATGCAATGCAATAGGATCAATGATTGGGACTGATTCCTGGCTGGGCAGAGTTGGCTGGCACAGGCGCTGAGCTCAGCGAGGCTGCAACAGGGGAGGAGAATGGGCCTCTGCCCCAGCCAAACAGCCCAACAGAGCGTTTACAGAGGTGTCAAACAGCCTGGCATCGCCACGGCAACAACAGTGGCAGGGCACTGCCAAACTCTGCCCTACTGAGAGCGGAGCGAGCACTTCCATGCTGGAAAAAAGACCCTTAGATTGGGTACATAATGTGGCTGAGGGATATTCGGAAACTGTGCTAGATGTGTTAAAACTGCTTAATGGTGAGATAGAATATGATTTACAATACATAATCTAAACGAAATTAGGGCTGCTCGATTCGAATTTTGTATTTTTTATGATTACGATTTTGGGGCCAAACAATCTCAAACAGCAGAAAATCGAGGGAAATTATGTTTTGTCACTGACGGTCATGCAAGTTCACTCAGAAACATTCTCGTTTTCTGTATAAAAAAATAAAGACGTGCATGCATACTTCCGTCCACCCATTGCAGTGGACACTACATATGTCAGTCTCATTGCTTCCGTTTGACCAGTTAACACGGCGAGCCACAGTCTTGGTGAGTGTCATCACTGAAAGTTCAGTGCAGGTACAGGTGTGACGTGTGAATAGGCACAGGTGAGACACACACAGAGAATAGGCATCCACAGGCTGTAATGGGACTCTCCTTCCACACAGACACAGAAGCACCTACAGCAACAGCCTTACTGGAGGCAACAGCAAAGGCTGGCCTTTATCTCATATTAGAGAGAACGAAAGAGGGGAGAGGAGGGAAAAAAGGAGAGAGGAGGACAAAAGGGAGAAGGAGGAAGAGATGGAGTGTGGAGGAGGAAGAGGAGGATGAGAGGAAAGAGGAGGGAGAACAAAAGAAGGAGGAGACACAAAGACAGTGAGGAGAAGGAGGTAGAGAGAGGAATAAGAGGAGGAGGAAGAGAGATGAGAGAGGAGAGGGGCCGAGGTGAGCGGATGAGAGAGGAAGAAAGAGGAGGAAGAAAGAGGAGGAGAGAGTGGCAGAGGAGAGGAGGGAGAGCAAAAGAAGGAGGAGACACAAACAGAGTGAGAAGGAGGTAGAGAGAGCAATAAGAGGAGGAGGAAGAGAGATGACGAAAGAGGAGAGGGGCCGAGGTGAGCAGATGAGGGAGGAGGAGGAGGAGGAGGAGGAGGAGGAGGAAGAGAGATGCTGAGAGAGGAGAGGGGCTGAGGTGAGCGGATGAGAGAGGAGGAGGAGGAGGTAGAGAGAGCAATAAGAGGAGGAGGAAGAGAGATGACGAGACAGGAGAGGGGCTGAGGTCAATGAGAGAGGCAGAAAGAGGAGAAGGAGGAGGAGGAGGAAGAGAAGGAGGAGGATGAGGAGAGAGAGAGGCAGAGGTGGTTTCCACAGGTCCCGTCTCGAAGAGGAAACGATGAAGAGATTGTGCTGCATGTTTGAGGTGCTCTGAAAGGAAATGGGTCACAGGAAAGACAAAGAACAGAGTGAAAGAGAAAGAGAGATGATGGTGATGAAGGAAGAAAGACAGAGAAACAAAAACCAGCGAGATAGAAACAAAAGTAGTGAAAAAAAAGACAGAAAGAGAAAGAGAGAGGGAGGGAGAGAGTGTGTGTGTGTGTGTGAGACAGAGAGAGCGGGAGAGAGAGAGGGAGATGAGGTGCAGCACTGGGCTGCATTTCCTGTGGCTGGGGAAGTGTGTGTGTGTGTGTGTGTGTGTGTGTGTGTGTGTGTAGTCACCTTTAGCTGACCTACTCTCAACAGGCTATGGCAGCGGCAGCTTTTGGACACAGCTCTGTCACACATGGCTGGGATGAACCACTTCACAACAGAGAGTGTGTGAAAGAGAGGCTGTGTGAAAGAGGGAGCTGTGTGAAAGACAGAGTTGAGTGAGTGTGTTAAAGGGAGGACCATAAGAGAGAGGGAGAGAGAGTGGAAGAGAGGAAGCGCAAGAGAGAGAGAGAGAGAGAGAGACTAGCAGAAACATCACTGCCCCAGTTTTCTCCTTGTTGTAACTCATTATAATTCTCTTTCTCTCCCTCACGCGCACACACACACACACAAACACACACACACACACACACACACACACACCTCTTTTTCTCTCCCAATCTCACACAAAGCTTGTGTTCAAACTGTGCCATCATGGGAAGTCAGCCAGTCTAAGTCTAACAATGCTTTAGGATCTTGGTGTGTACGTGTGTGTGTGTGTGTGTGTGTGTGTGTGTGTGTGTGTGTGTGTGTGTGTGTGTGTGCGTGTGTTCGTTCATACTTTCATATTTGAGAGCGCCACTTCAAACAATGATCATATTATTCTGGCATTTGTGTGCTCAAGGCCATGACTGACAGCACTGAACTTCCTTCAGGTCAGTCCCTGAGGGGCCGAGCACACACGCACACACACACAAACAAACACACACACACACAAAGAAACACATACAAACACATACACACACAGAAGACATGAGAAAAATGGGGAGAAGAGGGTGGGCAAAGGAAAGTTGTGTGGGAAGCAAAGGAAAATGCTGGAACACATGAGGTCAAGATAGTTACATCATGAGGTCAACTATGCAGACACACACACACACACACACACACACACACACACACACACACACACACACACACACACACACACGCAAGCACACACAGCCTGACACACAATCATGTCTTAATGTGACCACAGACCTACACAAACCAAAACACAATATTCGGTTTGATAGGATTCTACTCATATTGTAAACGTGTGTGACTCTCACGTCACCATGACTCTCCAGAATGGACACTTTAAGTAAACCAAAACAGACATTACTGGCAAACACACAGAAAACAAAATCAGATATTACTGTGGATTGTGTGACAGTCACCACGCAGCTGCTGGGGCTTTTATACGAGCGCTCTTTTAGCTGACATGACGCTCAGACACGGCTGCTTGAGAAACTAGCCTAGCAGATCAGCCCACCACTTCGTTCCACAGTCACTCGGGACTTCTACAGAAATAGCCTACACTTCAGCGCAGGCACACACACATATACACAATAACACACACACACACACACACACACACACAGATATACAATAACACACACACACAAACACAGGCATGCGCACACACACAGAACGCCTAAGCAGGAAGTGGCAGCTTTGGGTGTAAAACATTTGCCAAAAGTCCCTGTCATTGTACAACCGACGCACTCAGAACACCTGCCCATGCTTAGAAAGTTAGGAGATTTGCCCCTTGCTCCGAGTTACCCAAAGCTGCTTCCTGAAATTACCCTCAGACCACACCATAACACCACCAGCAGTTGCCTGGACACTTCTTCGCTAGTAGTACTTCGCTGGTAGTTGCCAAAAGTCCCGGAGATTCCACCTCCTTATGGCTTGGCCAGATTACACAATATCAGCCCGATTCTGCCCTGAATGTGTCACGAGTGACACATTTCCCAATTTGGTCTGCGATGTTCTATGACACCCCAACAAAAAGACTCACTTGTCAGAATTTTGACAGGAGTCGTGTCCTGTAAACAATATGCAATGATACAACAAGGACACACTGTGTTGTAATGTAGCCAGTCCCCCGACTAAGAGGAGCAGGGAATTTGTGGTTCTAAGACGTGTGACAGTGTGACATACATGGACGATTGCAAATGGCAATCGTGAAAGACAAAAAAATTGTATAATCTGACTCTGCCATTACACTCAACAGTAGACCCTCAGACAGGAGGGACACAATGGTCCCCAAACCCTGTGATTGACACACAACTTCAGAGATTATAGGTGTCATTCCACAACAAACTGTTTGGTACTTGCTCTTTTTGAAATACGATAGGTCACTCCGAGTTGCATGCATACTGCATGTGAAAATGTTCTTCTACCCTGATTGTCTCCATTAGTCAATGAAAGAAAATAGGTGGAAAACAAGTGTCGTAACTTTGTTAATTAGAAAAAGCCATGCCGCAGTTGTGACTACCGGGGGAGTCTTGTTGCAGCACACATTCAGTTAGCGCAATACAGGTAAGTATGTGTGTTTGTTTAGAACGTTTAAATCTTCTATTTGGTGTGCTATGACCGGATGGGCTTTGAATGATTGTAGCCTGTGACTAGCATAGCCGAGAACCTGTCATTCTCCCCGCTCCATCTCCTCCACCAAACTAGCCTCTAACAGAAGTACTAAAGCATTTTTTTCACCCAAACCGACTCACAGGGCATTCATTAATACTAAAGACCACCGCAAAATTAATGAAAAAACAATGCAATGACACCTTTAACAAAAATCATCATCAGAGGGGTATTCCTAGTAGATGGATTGATCAATCAAACCCACATTCTGGAATATCCCTGTGGGTATCCCTGGTTGTGTTACCAAAACACCACCATACCTTACCAACACAAAGGGTACCAAAACAATGGCTGGAACTACAGCAGTGACCTTTATGCGTTCTTTACCTTTTTGGCAAATTTTTCACCAAAAATTCCCTATGACTCTGAGTTAACGTAGTATTGTACCCTTCCCAGTATCAGAGTGATCCATTATGTCACCAAGAGGACGAAAAACCTTACTGACATGAGGCTGCCAGTTACCAAAACAAACACCACCAGCAGTTACCTTTAAACTCTGTAGCCGACGTGCTGAAGTGCTTGCGACACACATTACATGGATCCCATGTGTTTGAGCACAAATATGAGTACAGCACAGGCCATAGGGAAAGGGCACACACACACACTAACCATAGGATAAAGACATGCACACACACACACACTAACCATAGGATAAAGACATGCACACACACACACACTAACCATAGGATAAAGACATGCACATACACATGCACACACCATAGGGTAAGGGCGCACGTACATATGCACACATACATACACACACACACACACACACACACACACAAACACCATAGGGTAAGGGCGCACGTACATATGCACACATACATACACACACACACACACACACACACACACACACACACACACACACACACACACACACACACACACACACACACACACACACACCATAGGGTAAGGGCGCACGTACATATGCACACATACACACACACACACACACACACACACACACACACACACAAACACCATAGGGTAAGGGCGCATGTACATATGCACACATGCACACACACACACACACACACACACACACAGGGTTAGGGCAGCACAGTAGACTGTATTTACAGGACACAGTGGTGTGCTGAGCAGCACTGACCCTTGTGTCACCCTTATGTATGTTCAGTCCTCTCTTTGAGGTGCATTCAAGTTTGAAAACGTTTGCGAACATGTGCCTTTGGTTTGTCAAACAGTTTTCCGTTTGCTTTAAGCTAACTGTGCGCGAAATGCCTGCAAGCCCGAACGCACAAACGGTCCGAGGATGTGGTTCTCTTCAAATAAACATGGAAGCCAGTTTCAAGCTTACTGGTTAAATCGATCAACCTGGAATGTTTACACAAAATAAAATGTTCAAATTTTAAAGTTTAAAGACAACACGATCGCCTTGAGCGCTTCCCTCTGTATGCAAACTCTAAGCACACCTCAGGTCTGCACAGGTTGTCTGCAAATGAGAGTGAAATCTGCAAATGAAATCTGCAAATGAGAGCCTTTGCTTACAACGCTTTCCAAAGCACACAGAGGGGTGGAAATGCAGTCAGAAACAGGTGCCCAAACCTATGCACACCACCATGCTCGCTCGCCCACGCTCGCCCCCACACACACACACACACACACAGTAGACAGCCACTTACACACGAAGAAAACACAGGCACACATATAGCGGACAAAAACACACACAAACAGCACACACTTGCAAGGCACACACACATAAACACCACACACACACGCACACACACACACAGTAGACGGCCACATAAGAAAACAAAGACACACATATAGCAGGCAGACACACACACACAAGCCAGAAGACACTCAAAAGGTGCTCGCACCCACCCACCCACACACACACAAATTCATCAGAATTCCGTGGGCTTGGCAAGGTATAAATCCAGTCGTGCACAGGAAGAGTGTGAAGTATTTATTTGTTTCATAAAGTGCTGCTGACGCAGGTCCAGTGGCCCAGCCAGAAGCAGCTGGAGAGGGCCGCACGCGCCGACACAGACTGCTGGCGGCTGGCTGTTTGTCACCAGGTGACAGGCTCCCCTCTCAAGGACACATCGGGTGGACAGTGGGGGGTGGTGAGGCACACGGACAGACATACCAGCAGACAGACAGACAGACGGACAGAAAAACAGACAGACAAAAAAAAAACCAGACAGACAGAAAAACAGAGAGACAAGAAACAGACAGACAGCCAAAGGGAGTGTGGAGAGGGAATAAGCCCTGGAGCAGGGCTCTCCAACTTTTCTGGAACTGACTGCTACCCAAAGGATGAGAATCTGTACTGAGGGCTACTCGTTCAAAATAATCTACTAAATGAAGTCTTAACATCCCTTTCAAATAACACTATGAATATTTTTTTGCTTTTAATTAATGAATGTTGAGCAATAAACTGGTATTTAAACATTAAAACACAAAAACAATGATTAGAACACTGCCATAGTCACTTTTTTGTTTTGTTTTTTTAAACATCCCTCAAGGGCACCTCACAAGCTCTTGGCGGCTGACTGGTGCCTGTGGGCACCACATTGGGGGCGCCTGCCCTGCAGTGCCTGAGCAGTAGCAATAGCCCTTGGGTTGAATGATAGGGGTTACATATGTGTAGAAATCTGATATTAAGAGCATACAGCAAGACATAATTCTGTACCTTAAATTATCAAAATATTTATAATATAAGTTATTACTACCAGCAAACTTTAAAATGTAGCCTACTGTCCCCATTTGATTCCAGGCACCATGCCTGAGAGATGTTTCTAAATAAAAAGCCTGTGATGTGAATACAGGTGCGACCAATATCTCGGTGCCCAGCAAAGCCCACCTAAAGACCTCCCTTACATACACATACACACACACACATTTGAACATGTGGACAAACAGGCTCACACACACACACACACACACACACACACACACACACACACACACACACACATACCCCAAGGCTGGCACCTCGGCATGTCGGTGCCTGTACCTAGCCCCTGCAACCTGCTGCTACCAAGAATGCACCCGTGTGCGAGCATCTGTGATTATGGAGATGTGGGCCCAAGACCCAATACAGACAATACAGACTCTCTGCACTACTGAGACCATTTGGAAGACACACCCACACACACCAACACACCCACACACAGTAGACAGATGAGATACTAACACACACACCACACATACACACAAGACAGATGACACACTGACACATCCACGCTGCTCATGAAGCGCTCTGTACAGAGTGTTTGAAAAATGATTAAGGCAATCTGAGCATAGCATTACATTCCTGAGGCATGGGTTCAGTGTTCTGAAGTGTGCTTGTGTGTGTGAGAGTAAGAGTGTGTGTGTGTGTGGGCCTTTATGTATGCTCTTTGAGGATAACCATATAAATGCTTGTGCTTTGTGCAGCCATGCCATTGTGTGTGAGTGGGGATGGAAATAAGTTGTGAATGGTTTGTGTGTGTGTGTGTGTGTGTGTGTGTGTGTGTGTGTGTGTGTGTGTGTGTGTGTGTGTGTGTGAGAGAGAGAGTGTGTACACACACTGCAGCCCTGTCAAGGTCAGAGGCAGTGAGCAGAGTCCAACTTACTTACACTGCAGATGTCACACACACACACTCACACACACTCACACTCTTCTACGCCCCCTGTGAAAGGGAGGAGGGGGGAGGCTGCTGCCACCCCTGCCATGCCCGGCTGAAGAGCAGGACAAATGTGCCCCTCAGGCGCAGGAGCAGATGAAACAGGGACGGTAAGATGACACAGGCGCGGAGGGGAGGGGGAATTAGGGAAAAGGTGCGCAGCAGCACAGATCAAAGGGACTCTGCCGTCTATTCCGTCCCTATTGAGTCAGTGAAGGAGAGCTGACCACTGGCGCAGAGCAGGGGGGGTGGCGGGGGTGGGGGGTGGTGGTACTGCTGGCCATGTGCCTTTAATGATTACCTGGTCCCCGGAGGGATTGACCAGGTATTGCAATGACCCTGTCCGTCTGTGTGTCCGTCTGTGAGTCCGTCTGTGAGTCCGTCTGTGAGTCCGTCTGTGAGTCCGTCTGTGAGTCCGTCTGTGAGTCCGTCTGTGAGTCCGTC
>CM050217.1:26635000-26822500 GCA_027475355.1 Coilia nasus
GCAGTAAATTAAGCAAGTGAGGAGTCACAAACTACTTCCTCATGTCCAACGCATGTCTGGGTATTCATGTGAAAGCAGATGGCTGTTAAACCTCAACTCCCAAGTTCTGCAGCAGTGACACTAGCCTGGTAAAACAGCCCTTCGTACTTCATTTCATTTTGTACCGAGGGTCTGGAGTCGAGACAGTTGAAATTCATGTATGAGGGCTGAGCAACTCCTAGCCAATCAGCGAACAGAAGGAGTGTTCGTGAGCCATGACTTTGTGTGCTACATTTGAATTGTAGTGCGTAGGCAGGCTAATTGCACACGTGACGACCAGCTGTTATCGATTGGATAAAGGCTGAGCCACTTGTTTTAATAACAACTTCAGCAGAGTCCACACCTCCAGGAAAAAAAAAACGTTTCTCACGGCCTCGACTCCAGAGTTTACCAGGCTACAGTGACACGACAGCTGTTAAATGATACGGTTTGTGTCCATCTCACTGCTTCCTTCTGGTTCAAGATGATGGCAACGCTGGAAAGTCTACAGGCAGCTCAGAAGAAAATTATATAAAAAAGACGAAATGTCAAGAACACAGAAAGTGCTTCACAATAGGTTACTATTTCTAGTCTTTGTTTCGAGTCACAGATCTCAGTATTCCATTCCAGAAACATGCTGTTTACATCACCCAAATAGAGTCTCAATAACATTCAGACAACTGATATATGTGATCTTATCTGGATTCCTGGAGTGACTGCGAGTCAGCAAACAAGCTCAGGCTTTTTGCAAAAGGCTGCCCAGAGATAAAAACACACAAACAGGACATGCCAACTGACACAGACAGTAAGAACAACAGTGTCAGGTGTTCTTGTTGTTGATGTTGTGGTCAGTGACACGGGCAGATTTGCATCCACCGATGAAGCGCTCGGACCTGTTGCCGGAGTGCAAGGTTACACTGGCCACTGGGGGAGAGCCGGTTATGGTGTGCTTACTCATCTGGAGAGTTAAAATGAATGCTGAATGATATATACATAAGTTTTAAACAGCACAAGATGCCAAAATCATCTTGTCAGTTAACATAATTAACTGTGAAGTGTCCTCCATTGTTTTTTCCTTAGTCTTACTCAACTTTTCCTGCCTTTTACTCAAACTTCTTTGAGACATGTTGCTGGCCTCAAATTTGAAATGACCATAAACAACCCTTACAACAATAAAAAAAATCCAGTTTCAATAACTGATGTGTGGTCCTTGGACTACTCTCAAACACATATATTGCCTGTATGATTTGAGAATTATAGCATTTTTTTTTTTTTTTTACATTTAAAACAACGTGCCAACTTTCAGCTTTCAGAACTGGGGTTGTTCAACAAACGGTATCTTTTTTAACTGGCTATAATATAATACATATAATACATATTATGGTTCCAAAATTAGCATATCAAAAAATGTAGCCAATCAGATGGAGCCCTGCTGGCACAGGTTACTTACTGTCTGGGCTCTAGAGGTGAAGACAAAGCTGAGAGACATACAAACTGTATTTCTAAACTTGTTTACTTATCACACGCCGTGTTGTCATGGCAACAATCGTATTGTTTCGTATTATATTGCATATTAAAGAGTAGAGAGTAGAAGAGAAGTCTTTATTGTCTCTACACGAAGTATAGCGAGATGTCGTTTGGAGCAGCCAAAAACAGATTCATAGAAGACACAGTATACAAGAATAGAATTGAAATAGATAAAAATGCCTGGGTAGAGCTTAAAATATAGGTTCAATTTACAGCAATATATACAATATATAACAAGTAAGGCTATAAAACAATATGAAAAACAATATGTACATTTTACACCATCAAGCTATGGATAACAAATTGTACAATTTCTTAATATCATAAAGCCTCGAAGTGTCACCCTGACAACCACAGGTACGCACGGCTGGGGCAGTAAGGGACGCAGCTGGAGAGCCTGGTGAAAGGTTGCTGGTACTTTTGAGCCCAACAGCCAATCAAGCCAAGCGTCCGAGCCAATTCATTTCCAATTTATAGGGCCAGAAAAAAATGTCTTTAGTTTTATTTTTCCTTTCCTTCTTTCTCTGTTTTTTTTTTTTTTTTTAACACCGAACATAGGCAGCTACAGCAGCGTGACCCAGTAACAGTGTGAACATCCCATCACAGTGATCTGATCATGTGACACAAGAGACGACCCATTCACAACACTGTCTCTCTCTCACCACAGCCACTGCATCAAAGCAAAAACCCCATCAAATTTCAGACGAAACCCTTTCCGGAAGGTTGATTTTTTTTTTAACTACAACTGAGACAAGCAAGAAGAAAGAGCCTCGCACACGCCATAGGGACAGAACAGAATTAGCTCAGGTGTCTGTCTTTGTAATGTGTTTGCTTATTCAGTCGTCCTGAACCTTAAACAATCACGAACATGTGAAAACTTGTTGTATTCAATGTCTGTCCAGGTAACATTCAAAGTTACATTGCATCACATGTCATTGTAATGTGTGATAGGGCTAATGTAGGCCTACTGCCTGCAAACTGTGACAGTGGGTGTCCACCAGCACTACCAGTGTCACAACGATTGTTTGTGTTTGTGTGTGTGTGTGTGTGTGTGTGTGTGTGTGTGTGTACTCTACACTTACCACAGACTATGAAAAAAGGCTGACATTTTCTGTCAGTGTGTGAGATTTCTGTGAGTTTGTTCTAAATAGGTGGGTAATAAGAAGCAATGGATGCCATGAAGGCTGCTTTAATTTTTCTTTTATCTTTATGTTTCATTAGTTGTGATGGCCGAGATGATCTTTGTGGAAGCACATCCAACAAAGCGTTTCAGGCAAAGACGTCTGACATGATGTATCCTGCGAATCAATTCTCCACAGTGAAGCAACTGTGCTAAACTGCATGTGACAATCATCCCAGACCTCTGAGGCCAGAGTGACTGCCTGGCCAAGAAGAGGCCAAAGAAAATTAATTGGACACTGATTTGTACTCATTCAGGGATGACTGTGACGAAAGATCCGGGTAGATCTAAGTGGCTGTCTTGTCCTTAAATTATGTTGGTGACCCTACTGAAAAGGGTCGACACCCATAACTTGTCACCTGTTGCGTCCAATAGTACACCCCGAGTAGTAGCAAATTAGCGCCCCTGTTCGCCCAAAGTTCACGCTTTCACGCTGTAACCTTATGGGTGTGTCTTGGCTCACTAATAAAATGATAGTAGCTGTGATTTCTTGATTATATTACAGACAAAAATACTGAAAAAGCTTGAAGAGCATGGTGACTGTAACGAAATGCCTAATGTAACACTGCCAGATAGTACAGAATGAAAGAGAAAGGAGTGACAAACATTTTTGTCATATGCCATTCCCAAAAGCTACATTTTTCATTTTAACAAGGAATCATCGTGAAAGGGAAACAAAATACAAACATACCTTCTGCAATTAACTCATCCACGGTAACCTGGTATCGGCCAACAGCAAACACCTTCCCGATGTAGTTTGTAACTCCAGTGCCCCCTCCGGAGCACGAGCCACCTCCCAGTCCGCCGCTCTCCGACTTTGGCATTCGAGAAAACTTCTTCATTCTTGATTCTGATATAAACGATCCACTTCTCCAACCGTGTTCTGTAGAAGCTACTACTGACAGTACCGAGACGCAGAGAAATGTTCAAACTTGTTCATCTACCCTCTCATCTCCAGTCTTTGTCCTGCATTCTCTCTGCGACCGACTTCTTGTGGTGCCGCTGACTTCAATCACTTGAATGTCATGCCAGATTTTCACAGACGTAGCTAGTTACCGACCGATGATACACCAAATGATCACAAAATCAACAGACCGGATCAAACAATTCCAGTTAGCTAGAAAGGTATTTGCTGCACGATGAGCTAGATAATGTCCACCACGCCGTCGATTGTAACCTAGCAAGCTAGCTTACTGTTATATTGCAGTTATGGCTAGCAAGCAAACGTGCAGGCGTTCCACACAACGACCTAGCTGGCTGGTTGGCTAGTCTGTTGCTGGCTGCACCAAACGCATTAAAAACGCATGTTCTACGACTCATAAAACCCACGAATAAGCCAACAGACAGGTGCCACTACTTGCAAGCCATCTGCAGGTAAACGACACTGTGCGACAGGGGGTGTGTTACAGGGCTACGCTCGTTAGCTGGGTGCTAGCAAACTCCAAAATACTGCCTACCGCCAGTCAAGGAAACACCTCCCTCCTGCCCCACGACTTCTCCACTTCCCCTTCAGTAGTTAGCTTGCTAGCAGGCTAGTGAGCTTAATGGTTTATGATCTGCGATACTTCGTTGCAGAGCCTGTGATAACGATGATATCATAAAAACTACTTCTGAACAACGCACCCATAAAATAACTTTTTATGCGATCTGGACCAGACAATTGGCCTTTGTTTCGCAGAGCTCTCCCTTACCAACCTCGTTAAACTTCGAACTCCCGTGATTCTTATATGAGTGGGAGGTTTGTTGTTTCCAATGACAGAGACCCAACAAGGAAGAGGATGTCTCAGCGTTGTCACATTTTTTTTAATACATATCACGTTCTCCGCACCCACCCCCAATGAAGTAGACTTGCGCAAATGGTCTCTCTTCGGTTTAGCACTACACAGTCTATGGCACAGACCTATTTGAGCGCGGAAGACGAGTCTGTCTGTAGCAACATATACAACATACTGTCTTATTAAAACTAGTTACTAATATTGGCTGGCTCTTTCTTAGAAATGTGTCAGTTCCACCCAGCTGACTTCCACAGTAGCCCATCAAAGTAAATGCTCAAAGTGCACATGAAGGACCCATAGACAATGAATAACATTTAATACCATTATTGTCTGTGTTGTTACTCAGTTTCAAATAGTTCTCCTCGTAGTAGTTTCTCAGTTTTAATTCTTAACGGTATTCACCTTTCTGTCATTTAATAAAATCTTCACCTCTGATGAACTTATCCATTTCTTTTACTCTTTTCTATAACAGTAGGCCATTTAATATTAAATTAAAGTTGGCCTCAACTAATTCAACACGAAACCCATGTATTTTGTCATAAGCTTTGGCTTTTCGTCCAAAGGCTTTTAGGCTTTTTTCACATACTTAGGCTAACGTCACACTTAAAACAAACCACTAACCTTCCATAAGGTGTTTTAATTTAGGATTACCCCAGTTTGATCATACAGTTGAATGTAATAGCTGACAACGCTACATACTTGCTTTAGAGCGCACTCTTCTGGATAAATGTATAATAGCATCAATAGCATCAATGTGCCTTTTCTAGACGACGATTTGTCACCCATTACGGCCAGTCTTCTTTTTCAACCTTTCCTTTTTCTTTTGAAGTGTGTTAAAATATTATTGTTTTCATCCATACACTTTTGGTGGCTATAGCAAGTGCTGTTTGATGCAGTTAAAACATTACAACTGTATTAATATGTAGATGAAAAGAGAACAAATAGCTTTATTTTGCAGATTTCTAACTGACAGGACAGGAGTTGGATGTGTGTACTAAAATTAAATATGTAGGTTACTGCAATACAAATCAGGTCTCTTAAGATGGAACAGGCAGTCGCATAAAAGCCTATTGTTAGTCATACAGTATGTTGCTATTGTGCACCATGTATGTGACAATAAGTATTTTCTATTTGTATTTCA
Organism: Coilia nasus; assembly: GCA_027475355.1. Classification (NCBI taxonomy): domain Eukaryota; kingdom Metazoa; phylum Chordata; class Actinopteri; order Clupeiformes; family Engraulidae; genus Coilia; species Coilia nasus. The sequence continues at coordinate 26,640,642 of CM050217.1, forward strand.
CTTTTTCATGTACTGCTACCAGATGAATTTATTTATTTAAAGTCAAGACATTAGTAAAATATGAACTCCTGCACACTGCCCATTCCACAAGCAAGATTTATTTAATTATGTTTCGGTCATAATCTTTGTCAGAAAATAAGTCAAGACAAAAACGCATTGTGCAGGGCACATCAACAATGTCTCTATGTAAAGTGTACTGTTAATCCTCACTCCTACATTGCTTTGGATCTGCTAGATATAATGGGAAGTGGCTTAACTAGCATAAGCACAGTGGACAAAATGCAATTCATATTTTGTTTAAATTGCACAACAGTCACCAAGGTTTGAGTTTTGCCAAGTTCACAGCTTGTTTATTCAGCAGTAACAGAATAAAATGTCATACACACATGCTTTCATGTCATGTTAAAATCTTCAGTTCTATTAAACAGTCATTGCAGTGCAGAGTAGAAAGGTGCTTAAGCTTAAGTACAATACATAGTGTAAAGGCAGCATAATATGCAAACATCAATAACAACAGTGTGTTAAACATACACAAGGCACTTGAAACAAATGACAGTTGGTCCAATCATTAGGTCCACATTGGTTATGTACATCCATATAGTGAATGTTGTAAGAGGCACAGTGTAGTAGACTAGGTAGATGATTGTTTTACCATATTAAGGACATGTTTTAGAATAAGGTTGAGCACAGAATAGGAATGTCAGAAGAAGGTGAGGTGTACATTTTTGCACAGTATGTGTAACCTTTACTAGGCGTGCTCCTAATCCTCTCTCTGCCTCCTGCTTTGCGTGCAATCCAAATGGCTCCATTTCATTCCATTCCAATCCATTGACTATGCATTATTAACAATGCTTTATGTATTAAGTATACCCTCAGATCAATGAAACACTAACTTTTGTGAAGTAGTCTATTTCGACAAAGGCAGTTCAACCCAAGTTTTTCCAGAATAGAAATATCAAAATGTTGGTTAAAAGATTAAAAGATGTAATAATATAAAAGGTAAGTAAGGAAGAAATGCTAGTATTTTTCACCTATCCCAACAGAGAAATAGTTGCCTGACAAATGCAGTAAGTGCTTCCTGCTTTTCTACGGCAGTGTACAAATGCACTTTATGGCCCATAGGGAGGTATATAAAATACATGAATGTCTAAATTGCATTTCCACATCACTCCACTGTTTCCTGCTCAACTCTATTACATTTGAATAAAAGGACAGCCTCCACCCCATGAGTCTGCAGTCTTACTTGTCCGCAGTAGACAGTGTTTAACATCATGCCATTGCTATGACCTCATTCCGATCAATGGCTGCTTTTAACCTCAGCTGGGCCTTTGCAAGGATACAGTGCTATTCCACAACTTCTGTCTTTGCCCCTGTTAGAAAGTCTCATCAATAGTACAAAGGCCATGGTGAGATAATAGTGTGTTCCATGTGCCATTGGTGCTTGTTTTCCAAGTTGTTTTCTGAACACTAAAGCCCCCCTTATTCTTCGAACACCCGACCAAATAACTCAGAGCAACACAGAGGACCACAGGTTACAGAGGACCACGAGAGGAAGACATAAAACTTGTTGACTTTCTCTGTGTTTTTAAGCGGATGTGGTGTTATCTTATTATCTGACTCTTGGAAGGCAAATCGAACATACTATAAGCCCTGACTTAAGAGGTCAAACGAGAGGGACTATTTCGGGTTTCATACTGGCTACAAAAGCAGCATCTTCTCTTGCTCACTCACCCAAACACAGATGGTGCAGAAATGTACATATAGTATATATGGGTCCACTTGATAATAACTTACTCTACGAACATGTTATGCTGTACCTCACATTTGGAAAAGCTAAGAACTGGAAAAGAGCCATTGACGATTGAGAACAAATCAATAAATCATGCTGAAAGCTGTGATATGTGAAATTGAGTCACTGTTTAAGCACTTAAAAGATGAAAAAGTATAATGCCCATTAGAATATTTGGTCTTGAATAGGTCATTCCTATTTCTACTACAACCTTTGACTCACAGTTTGACCCACTCTGTTGTTTGACCTTTTTTGTCTAATTGAAACATACATTTTTAAAGCTGTTTTAATTATTGTATTTGTTAATTTATGTCATTGTTTTCTGTATACTTCAATGTTTTTGGGTGGACATCAAGGTGGGTATGTGCACTCCAATTTCTGTTTTTATTGTTTAAAATGCAAGTTGACTTGACTTGTTCCCTATAAGCTATAAGGCCTCAACATACTAGTATATCAGTACAGGAGAAGGAAACCGACCAGGCACAAGAGAGAGCTACTAATGAGGTCCATTGGCAGCACCTTGACTCCATGACCATAAGCCTTCTGCCGCTGTTTCTTGGCCTCTGCGTTCATGTACAGCTCCAAGCATTGGCGAGACTTGAGCTGCTCAATAAGAGCCGGATAGCCAATATCCAGAATGCTGACGACCTCGTCACGGTCCTCTTCCTTCTTAGCTCCCTTCATCACCGTCTCGTTTTCCCTCCCTTCTCCTTTGGTCATCCCCTCAGACGGCTTGGTGGAGTTGTCAGGCACGGGTGTGGTTGATGGTGTTCCTACTTTGGTCTTGTTTTGGGACTGGGTTTGATTGGCTGTATGCTCAGGCTGCAGCAGATCACGTCTCTTAATGCAGGATCTCATGAAGGCATCGTATGTTTCTGGTTCAAGGAGGACTGGAGGAGGTCTATCATCACCAGCATAGCTGTTCGTGTCACTTGTGCTGCTGCTATCACGGCTGCCGTGATGGCTTCGGCTTCCAGGGCTACTTTCGCCAGAGATGTGCGTGCGCTGGTTGGTACCGCGAGAGTCCTGGGACCCGTGGTGTTGGTACATGTAGTGGTTGTAGTAATATTCCTGCTGGGGGCTTTGGAATTGGACGTTGGGGCGCGGGTAGCTGCCCAGGCCGTAACCCAGCGCCATGCCAGCCATAGCCCCAGCACCAACAGCCACCATCCCTTGCCTACCAAAGCCCTTGGACTTGTCGGACGGTCCGTAGCCATAGCCTTTCACGGATTTGGCGAACTGTGAGTCGCCCTGTGCATGCCTGTAGCCGTAGGACCCATAAGCAAAGTTCCCACCGTAGCGAGGGCTCATGATGTTATTGTTGGGGTTCCAGTTAATTCCATGGTTGTTGGGTACGTTTCGCGTCGGGTTGCGTGTTCCCCATCCACCCCCATGCACAGGTTGGTGAGGTTTAGAGTGCACAGTGGTCTTAGAACTTGATCCAGTCTTACCTCCAGATGAAGAGGAGGAGGAAGTTCCTTTAGATGAGGAAGATGAGCTTGAGGATGAAGAGGAACCTTTGGATGAACCCGAACTACGTCCACTACCACTACCTCTTCCCTTAGTATACACCTCCACCAGCAGGGCCATACACAGGACTACCACAACAGCATGCTTCATGTTGCCTGGTTAGAGAACAGAGAAAAAAATACACACATAGGCACACACACACACACCCAAGTACACGCATGCACACGTACAGACGCAAACACACACACACACACATACGATTCTATGTATTTGTCAGGTGAACAATAATTGTTGGCATAAACTGCCATTCAGTTAATGGGACAGATCCCATCTAGCTTTCCCTGCATATGTGGTCATACCCCACCCCATTTTTGACACAAAACACATACAAACACTAACTCTACTTGCACGTGTCATTTTTCTTGTCAAATTGTCATTTTTCTTTAAGTGAAACCTGTATATTGCATTTACTAAACATCACCATTTATGTATGCATTTATATATGTATATTATGTATATGTATATATATATATGCATGTGCTTATGTATAGGCTATGTGGATGTATCAGTACCAACACTGACTTTACATTCATTTCATTAAATAATTCTTTATCTTCGTAGAGTGGTGGGCATACTTTTGACATTACTATCAGTTCGATTTAGACACAAACTAGATTAACCGAATGATGCAGGAACCCCAGATGGTAGATGGGTGTGTCAGAGAGAGACAGAGAGAGAGAGAGAGAGATAGCCAACATCACATGCCATGCCCTAAAGATATTGCAATCATTATTTTATCAGCGAATTCAAAATCAAACTCAAACTCATGATTCAAACAAAATAGAATCATCATCCTTACAAAATAGGAAAACAGACGCACAAATTGAAATTTAGCCCCCGCATGGAAATCTAATTGACATCGTCTTTATTGAAACATACTGGTAGCTTAGCTTATATTCCTTGGCCTTGGTCAGCTAGTGCAGGCACTTATCGCTTTTTCGTTGTAACTTATCCAACTACACTCTAATTGATCTTAACGCGTACATTGCAAATTAGCCTACCTGATGGCGAGCCGGCTTCTGTGTCGTTGGTCTGCCTGACCAGGCACTAGTGAAATATTATCAAGGGGCGGGACAGCAAACTCTCTGGGGTTACGTCATCGTACAATTAGATTTGTTATGGTCCAACAAGGCCACATGAAAAGATCCTTGTCATGTTTTCATATTCGTTGTCTGATTTATTATCCACTGCTACAACTGCCCCTGCACGTTGTGTAGCCTTTTGCTACAAACACTGTTCTCTAGGCTATTTTCCATTATTAAATTCATTTATAATTTAGATGGTAGACTTAGCTACATTTCTTCTAACATTAAATATTATTCTCATCACTGAAGGGCTGTGGCAGAGGCTACACAAAAGTTTATTTCCTTTTTAAAAATCATGTATTTACATTACATCTTATTCAGCCTAACAATTTATACTATCTTACATTTAACTAATAAGAAAACAAAACTCCTGCCTTTCATAGTAGCCTAGTTGATTAGCATACAATATTACTCTACAGCCTCCTCGTGTGGGCAAATAAGTAACAACAAGAGGCACTCCACATCTTGCTCCGCTTGTCATTGACTATAGAGCCCATCAAAACGAACTTCATCTGCAATATGCGAAGCATTGGGTGGGACACAGGTGATTCTATTCGTCTTTTTTTCTCTATTTTAATGTTGATTTATTTCGAAAGCGACAGTGTAATTATCATGTCAATTTACATAAGCTGTAAATGTACCAGATTTAGGCTAGTTTTCATTTGTTTTTCCTTTGTCATTCGTTATGTATTGGATGTTGACAAAAAAGCCACCAAGGTCTGGTTTTCCTTTATGCTTGTTTATTCAACATACACAGACACAATAAAATAAAATAGGAATATAAGAATAAAGTTTACTGTGTGTTAGTGCAAAAAAAGTGTTAACATCTTTAGGTACACAAATTTTATAACACTAGTGTTAGGCTACATTCAAAATAGTAGTGCATAATGTTACAGTGTATAAGCTCTACGGCAGTGGAAGGCAGTATCACCACAGCACACTAACCTTGCACAACTCCAAACAGATCAACTGCTGTGCTGTGCTGGTCCCTGTTGGTTATACACATTCATACAGTAAATGTCTTCAGAGGCACACTGTAGTAAGTAGATGGCTAATGCCACCAGAAGGCCATGGTTTACAGTATGTGTGCATGCTTGATGGAATACATATGTCCAAGACTGATTATGGTTTACACACTTTTGTATGATGTCTCCAAGACACACTCTCCTTTTTCCAGATATGTGCATCATTTGTTCCCAAAAAAAATGTTGCTTTATGTACTAAACAACTGCCTATATATTAATTTACTTCCTTTATATAACTAACAAAATCAAAAACTAAAAAAATGCTTAATATACCTAAAAATATATATTGTAAATAGTGAAGCTGAATCTAATAAGTGGAAATATGAATGAAAAAAACGTAATCTTTGTTCACATCTTCAACAAAACATGAACATTTATCTTGCAAAAGTATCAGTGCTTTCTCGATTTCTAAAACAGAACATAAAAAAGGGGCTTTATGGCCAGTTAGAAGGCATATAAAGAACATAACTGATCTCCTTTATATTTAACTGAAGAGACAGCCTATACTCTATGATACCGATAACTTATTTCTCACGGGTATGGACTGTTCGATTTCACATCAGTCCTTATTTTGTCTTGGGCCCTAGCTCTTGTCTTCAGCCAGGTCTTTGCGAGAGCACAGTTCTGTTTCACAGCTTTCATGTTTGCCCTCATAAGACCTTCTTCCCAAGAATACTTAGGTACAGTATATGAAACTGCTATATGGTAATGGTGGGATAAGGACTCACTTAGGAGGTTAACTGGAAGGTGGTAAGTCAACTATGTTGTATACTGACCACAGAAGTGTGAGCTCTCACTTGCCCAAAGTGGATGCGTGTGGATACTGATGGTGTAGAAATCTTAACTATTGGTCTACATTTATATATTTTGGTCCATATGCTATGCTATGCTATGCTGACTCCTCGTTATATGTAAGGTAAGGGTGAGACAATACTGTAGCTTTTGTCTATTGAGAACATCAATGTATCATGCATGTTTGGTCCTGAATTTGGTCACTTCTATTTTTATTACATTCCAGATAATAATTTTATTCATTCTGTCTGGCCCTCCCTTTGTTCCTAAGGCCTCATCTTATCATGTGAGTAGTGTCTCAGTAAAGAAGAAGAAAAGCAACTAGGCACAAGAGACAGCTGCTAATGAGATCTGCTGGCAGCATCTTCACTCCAAGGCCATAAGCATCCTGCCACTGTTTCTTGGCAACGCGTTGTATGTCCTTCATATAGCGCTCTAAGCATTCACGAGCCTTGAGCTGCTGAATCAAAGCCGGATAGCCAACGTCCATGATGCTGACGACCTCGTCACGGTCCTCTTTATTTCCAGCTCCCTTCATGGCCGTCTCGTTCTCCCTCTCTCCTCCTTTCTTTCTTTCCTCAGAGGGCTTGGTTGCTGAGGGTGCTCCAGCCTGGGTCTTACCTCGGGGCTGAGTTTGACCACCTGTGTGTTCAGACAGCAGCAGATCCTTTCTCTGCATACAGGAGTTCATATAGTCATCATATGTCTTTGGTGGAGGTTTAAGAAGAACTGGGGGATAGCTACTGTCACCATAATTGTCCATGCTGCTGTCACTAATAGCATGACGACCTTCACTGGCAGAGCTACTTCCGGCAGAGGTACCACGAGAGTCCTGGTATCCGTAGTGCTGGTACATGTAGTGGTTGTAGTAGTACTCCTCCTGGGGGCTGTGGAAGTGGAAGTGTGGCCGTGGGAAGCTGCCCAGGCCGTAGCCCAGCGCCATGCCAGCTACAGCGCCAGCGCCCAGCATCGCCTGCCTGCCAAAGCCCTTGGACTGGACGGAGGGTTTGTAGCCCATGCTCTGCACGGAGTGGTCGAACGGAGAGTTGCCCTAGCCAAAGCTGTAGGCCCCATAAGCGTAGTTTCCAAAGTAACGAGGGCTCATGATCCTATTGTTGGGGTTCCAATAAGGGTAAAGGTGAACTGGCACGTTTGCACCGGGTTTTTTACGCCGATCGTCCTCTTTGGTTTGGGTTGGGTACTGTGTCCACCTGGGCCCATTTAGAGATTTCACAGGTTTATCAGGTCTGGAGTATGAAGGGGCTTTTAACCTCGATCCTGCCTTTCCCCCCAGAAGAGGAGGAGGAGGAGGAGGTTCCTTTAGATGAAGACGATTTGGACGAGGTCCTGGAGAAGGAGGATGGTTTGAATGAAATGCGTCACACCTCAACCAAGAGGGACAAGCAAAGCGTTTGGAAAACAGCATGCTTCATGTCGTCTACAGAGAAAACAGCACACACACAGACACACGCACACACACACACACACACACACACACACACACACACACACAGTACATGTTGAATAGTACTTGGGATGGATTGCAGATCATGTAATTGTCGCAGACTTGCTGACCCAACAAGATCCACAAACCATGATAATAGGCCTCACCATTACATCATAGGCTACACACGTGAGCTTGAAGCATACAATAACCTATAATAGGGTGACCATATGTCCTGTTTTCCCAGGTCATGTCCTGATTTCAAACAAGATAAAGGGTGTGCTTGCCCAGGGCACGAAACAGGCCAGGACCGCCCCTGTTGGTTATAGATAGTATTTTATAATATAACGATTTCTATCCATACAGAGGAGGCATACGTCACAAGTAGGGCTGGGCGATATATCGATATTATCGTAATATCGTATCGTAATATTTATATCGATATGTATTTGACACTATATCGCCATATCGATATATTTTCAATGATACAATACCACTTTATCAAAACCACTTATCCTAATGTGTTCACACTGTTCAGACAGCCGGAGCTTTCTCGGATCACTCAGTTTTCATTGTGATCGTAACATTGAACGTGTTTTGACAGTCATTTTGCCTGAATGCTTATTGCCTGTCAGAGGAAGGTTAAGTTAAAAAAATAAAAATGAAAAGACTTTTCCCTCCTGTTACTTTTAAATAGGTCACACAATGTTTCAATAATTATCGATATCGACCGATATGAAACACTTATATCGTGATACAGATTTCAGCCATATCGCCCAGCCCTAGTCACAAGGATTGAAATTATAAGGCATCTTTGAGTACACTTCAAATATCATTTGAGTATGTCATTGCTGGGTCCAGTGTCCTGGTTTTCGGTAATGATAATATGATCACCCTAACCGATAAGGCCTCAACGTTGTTGTCATTTGACTTTATAAATCTACTGTGGATCTTAACAAGGCATAAACTCACATGGAAACATGATTTACATGTGAGGTTTCTTTTCCTTTTGTTTTGGAGTTGGTGGTGGTGGGGTCTCTCAATAAATAAATGATGGTGCATGCTGTTCTTGCTATCGCCACCACTACAGCGTGAATCAATCTTCAATCAATCAATCTCTTACTCAATCACCTCACTAAGGTTAATAGGTTGTCTGAAAGATCATAAATTACTTTTAAAAAATCTTCCAGAGCGTCATCATTACGCATGCAAAATAAAAGGAAAAAATCTTTTTTCTGATCTTTTCTGTGTTGTAGTTCTCTCTAACTATTATAGCTGGAAGTAGCCAGTCAGTAAGCTTAATATTATAATGGGAAAGAAGATGAAATTCTGGTCACTTTAGTTAAAATGTACAAGCTACAGAAAAATCAAACGCAATACATGAAGCATGAATGGGTGTGTCTCGGAGAGAAAGGGCGGGAGGAGAGACACATACAGTACACACACGTACACAGAGGGAGGGAGAAAGCGAGAGAGAGAGAGATGAGTATGAGGGGCCGTTCAAGACATTATTCATTCTGCCCCTCTCACATACATATATTCTCACTCTCACATACATACATAGTTTGCACTCATATACATACATTTTTAACACTGACATACATATATTCTCCTCTCACATACATACATTCTCCTTTCACATATGTTCATTTTTTACACTCACATACATACATGCTCTTCACACACACATACATTCTCATTTCACACACATACATATTTTGCATTCACATACATACATTCTCCTCTCACATACATACATTCTCCTCTCACATACATACATTCTCCTCTCACATACATACATTCTCCTCTCACATACATACATTCTTCTCTCACATACATACATTCTCCTCTCACATACATACATTCTCCTCTCACATACATACATTCTTCTCTCACATACATACATTCTCCTCTCACATACATACATTCTTCTCTCACATGCATACATTCTCCTCTCACTCTTACCACCACCCTCCCCCTACCACCACCCTCCCCGTTTCATTGAAATTCGAATGGGAGGCGTGTGGAGTTTAACTAATAAATTGGTCCTTACGTCTTTCTGGAGTTGTTGATGATTTTTGGAACCATGTGTCATAATCCGCAACTGTTTGTGATTATTTCAAGCCTAATAGTCTAAGTTGTTACTGTTTGGATTTTGAGAAATGTAGCTTTACTTCAGGTCAGGCAGTAACACTAACTATGTTGTTGTTAGCGCGCTAACGCTAGCGAACTACGCTAACGTAATGGTTTAAATTGAAAGCTGTCACTTTACTCACCAACACCCACCTAGATAATGTTACTGATGTTAGCTCAAATGGACAAATTAATATAAAGGTATAAGGTTACAGCAATGTGTTAAATTCAAGGTGCGTGAAGTTAGCGTTTAGCACATTGGTGTTGTCATAGTTAATACTATTGACTTAAATGAGCTAGTCCGTTAGCTTGTTAGCTTGCTGTACAGACAGACTAGGAGTTTGTTGGCATCAGTTTCGATTTGCGATGGGCGATTAATTTGAATAATGCCCGAATTGACTGGTGGTAATGACTAAATCTTTACTGCAGTATACAACAGTAATACTGTTGTAAAAACTGCAGCTTTGATACTGCAATACAGCTGGTAGCTACTGCAGCTTTAGTTGCTAAATCATTAGCATCTCAGTCATAATACCACACGTCAGTGACAGTCTGTGGGGGGGAGGGCTTATCTTAATGTCATGCTAATGGCCACTATTCGGCGAGAGTGAGGCAAACTTTAAGAGGAGTTTTCTCAGTTTTGTGTTTTAAGGTGTGCATGCTTTCAAATGACCACCAATTCTTCAAATATTATCAGATTTCCATGTGCAAGACATCATTGGAAAGCTTAGAAATTACACTTTCAGAATCTGTGAATAACTCAAAATGCCTCTCGGACGAGTTGTGGCCGGTTTTGCTGTGGCCGGTCACATATATAGTTGGAATGAATCGTATTTGAGGAGAATGTATGCATGTGAGAGGAGAATGTATGCATGTGCGAGGAGAATGTATGCATGTGAGAGGAGAATGTATGTATGTGAGAGGAGAATGTATGCATGTGAGAGGAGAATGTATGCATGTGCGAGGAGAATGTATGCATGTGAGAGGAGAATGTATGTATGTGAGAGGAGAATGTATGTATGTGAGAGTGAGAATATATGTATGTGAGAGGAGAATGTATGTATGTGAGAGGAGAATGTATGTATGTGAGAGTGAGAATATATGTATGTGTGAAGGCCAGAATGAATAATGTCTTGAACGGCCCCTCATAGATGAGCATTCATAACAAACAAGACCAGGTAAACCTAACAGCAAAAACAGACACTGTTTTCATTGCTTTGCTGTTTAAGCTACTTGATCCTGACATAGGTGGTAAGAATGTTGCCGTTATCTCGCTTACTGTGTTGTTACAGCAGCCGTCCTCTAACTTCTCGGTTTGCTCGGGGAGGTAAAAGGATGTTTTAGAAAGACGCATTAAACACTTGATTCAGGATTCCGTGTCCGTATCGTAGGCTTCACAGAGACTTGGGCATAAACTACATATGCCGAGCAAAGGAAGGGATCTTTGTGGCCAAAGATTTTATTTAGCTCTCTTCAGTCCCTGTTCATACCCCCTCAGACTGCGTCATCGTAGTATTCGATTTGGTATGACAGGGCGTTTGAGGATAACACGGAGAGACGCGTCGCGTTTTCACCGCTCGCTATCTGCTAAACGTCTTCTGAGTCTATTACATACATACATAGCATGCCGTTGTTTCTTACTCTACTGTTGAACTGATTTTGACTGCTATTATGATAATTGGCAGAGGTCATGTTAGGATGTTGTGGAGACATCCCACATGTCCTTAGTCATTCAGAGGATCATTTTTAGTGTAGGCTATGTAGGCCTATCTGACATACCCCTGTCATACTACCCTGTAGTTGGACTTCACTACCTGCACTGTGGTCTATGACTGTGAGCATGTAGGAAGAGTTTGACACTGTGGCTACCAATGTAGATGTAACAGACGTTTTTATTTCTAACTGCATTTTTAAAATGTCTGTCTTCATCAGAAATAATTTTTTATATAAAAAAATGTAAAAATCCCTACCTGATGTACAATGGGTGCCCCTAACTTCATAAACCTATGCTAAATGTATGGACCTCTGCTGTGTTTTCCAGGCCACAAGCCCACCAAGACCTCTGAAACGACAAATAAATGGGAGGAAATAAAGAGTACCCTCTGAAGGTCAACAATGCAAGTAACTTTATTTGGAACAATCTCAGGGTCAGAAACAATAGCAAAAGAGCCAGCTTAAGGAAATAAGGGAGGGGAATTCTGGGGAAAAAACACACATTTTGTGCTTTTAGTTTGTGGCTTCAATTGTGGAGTCTGTGTCAGGTGAACAAGGCTTATTGGTCACTGACTGCATCTGCCAATTCGCACAGCAATTAGAAGTGATCTGTTTTTGCCTTAATCTGCATTACATCAGTCTTAATATTACATAACCAAAACCTACCCAGAGGATAGCATTACTATTACATAAAAAGTTGCAGTAAGAAATGCTCTTAATTTTTGCAAAATGAAATCAAAGAAGGACATCACACTTTAAGAAACAAACAAAAACACAAAAGTGGTGTGTAAAGATAGCCGTTTTGAAATGGACGGGTACAAATTCGATTAAAAACCATTGCACGTTTGGAAATTCAACTCGCATGAAGAATGTAATGAAAATACAGCCACAATAGGCACGTTGACCTCGGACACACACACACACACACACTCGGATTACGCAGTTACAGGCCCATGTATGTACATTCAGTGATAAACAATGTGCAACCATACAAATATACCCATTGTGCACAGCACACTACAACACCAACAAGTCTACAGCAGAGACTAGTGTATGTCAGCTAGTATTTTTACTTCCCGTGTACAGGATTAATGAAAACATATCCAGCCGTTTTGAACAGTACTCTGGGGAACCAAGGTCACCCGGATGATCTGATGATCATTTGCATTGTTTGTTTTTCAAAAACTGTGGTTACATAACATCATTCATTTCAGTTTGTCGTGACGAGACAGAGGCATGACTGATTGAGAATTAGACAATGACACTTTTCTAAGAACTGAAAGTCCAACAAAAAGCAGTTTGTCTTTGTACAAGCGATTGAAAAAATGTTGTCCCTATAAAAAAAAAACATACCTCTGAAAAAAGGGTATCTTAGTATAGAGACAACTTTTTGCCATGAAACATTAGGCGTTATGAAATGGCTTCATCAGTTATGAAACGTGGCAACCTCTCACAGATTGCTGGCTGCCCCTAGTGTCTGAACTGAAGGATGCTAGAGTCTTTCTCATGGGAAAATGTCAGTGAAATAAGCCAAATGAAGTGAATACAAAAGTCCTTAGCTGGCGACTGTTGAATAACTGCCATCAACGTCCCTTTAGTTTATATAAACAAACTTCAACTTTACAGTACGCAGTGTCTCCACTGGCACGGCCACAAGACTACAGTGAACACACCACAGTTGGAAATGTCAGTAACTGGAACACTCGTTAATACAGAAATCTGGTGAATATTACAAACAATAACTCACAAAAGAAGGGCTTGGTTAGTTTGGAAGTAGGCATTGGATAACACAAGCAGCAAAGGAATAACACGGGACAAAGACGTTTCTATCACAGATCTGGACAGCCATATTTGAGCATAGGTGACATACAGGAATAACGATGACATCCTGGTCACCCCCAACTTTCCTTCCATTGAAACACACTGTACAGACACTACATTTTTTGACATTCATTAATCTATCACACAGTTCACAAAATCAAACCTTTTGTTAGATCTTCTGTGAGATGGATTGGGTGCAGCGTGTTATTTTTACAGTTTCAACATGCCACATTTAGACTGCAAGTAGGTCAGTTTCACCATGCTCAGTTTTAATTGGTTTTCATGATGGAGTGTGATGCATGAGTCCTCAACGCTTCACATAATCTAGAGAGATAGCGTCAAGCTGACAAGATGGAGTTTAGAATTTTGTGAGGGAGGAACTTCAATAAATTCAACTTTTCAATAAACTCAAATGCAACTTTAAGGGAAGATTTGTTTTCCATAGGGTGAGCTACATAAAAAGAATAGCTGTTTCGGAAAGGCCTCCTTGACCTTATGTCCATGCTTACACCGTAACTGTTTACTTGTCAGTGAAGCACCTACTCCCTCTGTCTTCAACTACAAAAAACAACTAAATTTATGGTTCTTCCCAGGAAGCAGGCTTGAGCAAGGATATTTAGAATCTGACAAGCTCTGAATATCAGCTATACTGGCAAAATATGATTTTTCCACAGACATGAATTTACAGTAACATTGCTCCTGATGAAACTGAACATTTCCTAACTTTTTTTTTTCAGAAACAGGTGTCCCATTTTAAGTCTTTGATGCATAATGTTTGCTGTTTGTGACCGATTTTCCGGATCTGACCAGTGACGCTGGAGTTGTTATGGGTGCAACACCAGTCTTGTTATCCAAACGTTTCAGATGAGTCAGCTCTGACAGCACTCGAATGTGAAGATAAGGGCACTCAACTTGCCAACGTCCATAAAGGGCTGCTCTGTGACATTCTGACCTCCAAAAGAAAACAAGCAGAAGAATACAGGCTCTATTTGGGGCCACTTCCATTTAGCATCAAAGAAAAGAATATAACACTGGGGCCCCTCCAATAAAACTTGTGTTTGCCATTGTGCACTATGAGGGCCCCCCTTTCTGTGTTGGGCCCACGCATCTGCTGGTTGAGCAACTTTGTTAATCAAGATACCCATGGATTTTAGTAGGATTAGGCCAATGAAAAAACAGCGACCGATTCTGAAAAGTTATTTTCGGGTCACTGACTCCTTTCACATAATTAACCATGACATCCTCTAAACAACCAAGAAATCAGTAGACTAATAAATTAGTTTAAATCTCAAATTTAGTGCAAACAAAAATTTTTTTCAGTGTTATTACAACTGCTTTAGAAATATCCAACGAGTTAGTTAAATTTCACATCCTCATTCTGAATGTTGATCAGTGCATTCAATCAAAGACTAGCAAGGTAAGGCTAGCACTTTCAGTGGAGAAGCAAAACGCTAAACAGCAGTGAGAAAGTGCTGGATAGAAGCATCACCGTCCCCTGGTTCAGGGAGCCCAGCTTTTCTCCGCCAGCCCTGGCTTTGTTGTCCTCGTTGCTGTGGTTGTTGTTGCTCCTGTCTGCGATCTGCTTCTGCTGTTGCTCGTGCTGCTGCCGCGCTATGCGCTCCGTGTAGACCATGTAGAGCTCGATGCACCTGCGAGCCTTCAGCTGCTCGATCAGCGCCGGGTAGCCGATCTCCGAGATGCCCACCACCTCGTCCTCCTCATCCGCCTTCTTCTCCTCCTCTCCTGCACCCTTCTCCGGCTCCTGCTTCTTCTCTTCCTTGGCGACGGTAGCGTTGGAGGTGGTCTCTGGGGACCCGCTCTCGGTGTCGTTCTGGGACCGAACAGCTCCCGATTCTGTGGTGATGTTCCCACCGGCCTCCGTTCCCATGGCAGCGGGTGGCGGTGTGCTGCCAGCGCTCTCCGCCGGGGCCTGCTGTGCCTGGGCCACAGGCTGATCAGCCTCGAGGGCCTCGGAGCCAGCGGCTTGGAGCTGCTCCACGCTTCTCTTGCTGCGCAGCAGGTCCGTTCTCTTCATGCAGCTGTCCATATAAGTGTCATAGGCCTGAGGTGGCGGGCTTAGCAGAACTGGAGGGGGGTTGCCGCCCGGACCACCCTGCCCCGCCGTGGCACCCTGCCCTCCCGTGCCACCCTGGGCGGGGTCTCCAGGTCCCCCCGCCCCCCCGGTGCCCTCCTGGGGCCGGCCGGAGTAGTTGGAGCCGTAGCGACGGTACATGTAGTTGTTGTAGTAGTACTCCTCCTGGGGGCTGTGGAAGTTGAAGTGTGGTCGTGGGAAGCTGCCCAGGCCGTAGCCCAGCGCCATGCCAGCTACAGCGCCAGCGCCGGCAGCCAGCATCGCCTGCCTGCCAAAGCCTTTGGACTGCATGGAGGGCTGGTAGCCCATGTTCTGCACAGAGTGGGCGAACGGAGAGCCGCCGTGTCCGTAGCCATGGCCGTAGCCCTGGGAGCCGTAAGGGTAACTGCCCCCGTAGCGAGGGCTTATGATCTTATTGTTGGGGTTCCAGTTGGGGTAGGGGTTGCCCTGAGGGTAGACGCCTGCTCCTGCTGCAGGGTACGACCCACCTGCACCATACCCGGCTCCCCTCACTGGGTACCCAGGGTATGATCCCCCAACTGGGTAAGGGGCCCCACCTGCAGGGTACCCCCGGTTAGGGTAGCCGCCAGCCCCTGGGTAATAGCCCTGGCCTGGGTTGCCACTCTGGGGTGGGTAGGGATTAGCCCTCCCTGGGTACACTCCACCCGGATAGGCCCCCTGGTTTGGCTGCATAGGCCTGCCTGGATAAGGGGGCGGGGCTCCGGCGCCTGGGTAAGGGGGAGGGGGTCCAGCACCTGGGTAAGGGGGGGGAGCTCCAGCTCCTGGGTAACGGGGCGGAGCTCCAGCTCCAGGATATGGGGGCGGGGCTCCTGCACCAGGATAAGGGGGCGGGGCTCCCGCACCAGGATAAGGGGGCGGGGCTCCACCTCCTGGGTACGAGGGGTTCTGCGGTTGCCGCGGGTAGTTTGCTGCAGGCTGCGACTGGCTAGGTCTCCGTGCCGACGATGATGATGATGATGACCCGCTGCTAGGGCGGGAACCGGTGCTGGGGGTCTTGCGACCCCAGCTGCCTCCACTCTTGAAGCCCCCACCACCACCTCTTCTGGCAGACACGCTGACCAGTAGAGCCAGGGCCAGAACGAGCAGTGTGACTGGCTTCATTTCTGTGGAGAAACAGTGTGACACATTAAGAATGTTTAAAGGTCTCATTGCATTGTTTTTTCATTCATTTTGAGGTGGTCTCCAGTATTAATTAATGCCCAGTCAGCCGGTTTTGGTGGAAAAAAAAACGTAGTGCTCCTGTTACAGGCTGTTCTAGTTTGGTGGAGGAGATGCCCATGCGGTAGCACACCAAATAGAAGATTTGGAAGAGACTGCAGGAACAGTGGTAATGGGTAGCCCACCAGGAGCTTGTGAGACACCCGCCATGGATGTTCTAATATTATTTTTGTAGTGTTTTTGTGCTTTTCTCTTGTTTAAATGGCCGTTTATTTCTTGACTGTTGTTTCTTATACAGTACTGTGCAAAAGGTTTAGGCAGGTGCCTTCAAACCAGCATCAACCTACCAGCCAAGCAACCTACCAGGCGAGTTCCTTCAAAAACTGTATGCAAGTATACCTAGAAGAATTAATGCTCTTTTGAAGGCAAAGGGTGGTCACACCAAATATTGATTTGATTTAGATTTCTCTTTTGTTTATTCACTGCATTTTGTTGACTGATGAAAAAAAATTAACACGTCCATTTTTGTAGGCATTCCTAGTTTACAGCATTTTTTCCACACCTGCCTAATAACTTTGTGCATTACTGTACGTCAGTCATACACTGAGTTATTTTACAGGGGTCTTAAGACTTTCGTTTAAGTTATTTATTTAATTAGTTTTAAGTTAACTATTGTAAATGAGTAGCCCTTTATATTCTCTGTCAGTCCCAGGAAAGCTGGAGACCCTGAAGACCCTGAGATCTTAAACTTAGTGTTTGTATGATTCCTGTCTGTCAGCAAGTGGCAACAAAACGCAGACAAACTAGAATCTATTACTGTGGGCTGTAATACTGTCTTTATAAATTACCGGTACCTGTTGTAGGAAAAATAGATGTGTGTTTCTCTTGGTTGGTGCAGAAATCATTTTTTATTCCAGTAAAGAGCAGTGACGAAGCATGGGAAACATACTCCGGATTCAGCGGTGTAAATCTAACAAGCAACTCAAACTCTAGCTATTTATCCTGTTAAGACTCCTCCTGATGTAAATGAACTAGGTTGATCATTCAAACAGGTCTGGAGATCTTTTGTCCCACTGTATAATTAAATTACTTTGAAACATTGCCTTAGCTGGTTCTCATGTGACCACCTCCATAAACTACAATTTTTTGGTGTTTTCACACCCCAGGTACCTGGGGGTTAGGTGAATGTGGACCATTCTTGTTACCGTAATGGGATTACCATTCAAGAAGCCACCTTCTTAGTAAGCAAAGTAACTGATTCGTCATGATCTCAGGCAGGGCACTATAATTTCTTACACTGTATTACAAAGAACACAATGATTACTTCATGGAATTTATTGGTTGTTTTGCCATATTTGTCCTTTTCTGTTTTTGAAACCTATTTACATGCAACTGTGTCTTCTACAATTTCTTATGGTCTTTCAATATGGTCTCTATCCACTAAAGAAATTACTGCACCAATTGCACGTTTTTACTACCGTACACTCAAGATTCACAATAATCTACCAAACTGGTCTCAATACTTTGCACTTAAACACACTAATGCCTTGACCTTTCAAAACTTCATAAAGAGAAGAGGTCTAGTCATGCCATAACTTTTGGTTTTCAGATACTAACTCCACCACACTGCACTTACACACACTAATGCCTTGACCTTTCAAAACTTCATAAACATGTGAAGTCATGCCATAACTTTTTTATTTTTAAATAGCATGTCATCAACAGTTACTGCACTTCCTAATACACAATGCGAGACAAGTGCATCTTACCAGATCAATTTCACAAGCACTTATACCAGTCTCTCAGCGTTACACTCTATCCCAGCCTTCAAAAAGGTTTACAGATTATACCTTGCTAACAGTTAGGCCTATACCTGGACGCATTCATTGTTATATGTATCTATGTGACCTATGTAATGTCTATTGCTGCCTACGTTATTTTAGTTGTCAGGTTTATGTTAATATCCTGTGTATGTTTTGTTTTTATTTTTGTTTTGTTTTCGTGTTCTATCTACAGAACAGGAACCTGCACATCTTAACTGTAACGAAACTGTTACTTTTAATACTTTCCTGTATAATAAACAAATGTATGTTTGTATGTACGTATAACCACAGTCAACTAAGCGTCATGATACGTTTTCTGATTATGAATAAACATTTTTTGTCTCAAGTTGCTAAGTAAAACGTTTGTGAACTCCATCTAGTTGTGTAGAATCACTTTTAAGATTTAGGATTTTGTAATCTGACGGTTTAGTAGTCGCAAAATGCTGTTTTCATGATTGTGATATAATAATGATCCGAACTCGGAATTACTTAACATTCTATTCTATAGGCTCGCGGTTCGAAATCTGAAGCTGTAGCATTCCATGGAACTAAGAATGGAATTTAATTTCACGCAAGCAGACGAGGCGCAGAGCTTTCCAGCGAGTGCTGGTAAGTAAGCCAAGTGTTTACAGTGACACGCGTCATACATAATTTAGCTAACGGAGCGTCTTCTAATTACAATGTAATAATAACAAGAAAGGTCCACCTAAATACGCAACAAGTAGCAAACACGAAATTTACTACAGAAACAAATTATCTAAATGGCAAACGGAAGAAAATACCTAGCTGGCATTAACTGATTTAACTGACTGACGCTATGTTTATTCTTGACGTAAAGGCAACTCATTACATAGTTCTGGTTTCGATGCCTATTGCAGCTTACAACACTATTTTATTATTACAATTTTCAAAGAATTAGAAGGCAAGACCGTTTTCGTGAGTTTCATGTAAACCAAAACCCTTTGCCACCATTTAATGGTCTAAGGTTGGTATAACGTTGGAATAACTGCGTGACGTCGATCAGATAGCCATTCTTAGAGCAGGCGAGTTCTGTTTCGTAACATTCTAACGGGGTTGGATATTCAGCTACAGGTTCACAAACAGGCAGTGCCATACCACAGTAATCGAAATTAAATTTGTACTTACCCTTGCAACCTTTGTGGCGTGGAATTATCCACTAGCGTCTGAATGACTGATTTGTTACGTGTGAACAGCACGCCTTGAATATGTAGCTTACGGACAGGATGAAAAAAAGTTTCCACTACGTAATTTCCGGTTCTCTGTATAATCCCTTTTCTGAAAAACACCATTATTTTTAAACGTCTCTTCAATTAAAACTAGATTTATTTATTTGTTTGTGTATTTGTTTGTATTGATTTTGTAATTATTTAATTATAATAATACAAACAGCTAATATACAAATACATTTTCAGGTTTAATGCCAGGGAGGGCACACTAAATTGGGATCCCCAGCCTAATGAAACCAGTTATTTTTGGCATTAAATGATTTTGATTTTGTGTAATGATTTTGTTTTGCATTTACACAGTTTAAACTTAAATACATATAAACTGACATAATCCAACCATTTGCTTTATTGCTTTTGGCTACTTAAAAGGTGTTTACTATTAAAGTTCATTCACCTCAAAGTTGAAGATAAAAAAAGAAACTCTTTTTGTCACTTAGTCCATGTCCAAGTCCATGTCAAATCCTTACACTTCTGGACCTCATCCTGAGAGATTATAATGAAACTTAATGTGCCAATTTTGCCATATGAGAGCTCACTATGGAACTGAAAATATGTGTTATGTAAGATTAATACTATGTCAGATTTAAAATTACCAAGGTTAATGTGCTTTGTGGGAGGGGTATGACCCTGAATTGCTGTACCTCCCCTTTGGTGGTCTTCATATTTCAAAGCTCCTTTCCAGCTTGGTCTTGCAATATATTGCACTATCCCCAAAATGAAATAGAGCCAAGTTATGAGTGATTATAATATTACAATTTTAGTCATGCAAAACATTGATTTTAAGTGAGTTAATATTGTGGACTAAACTATAATGAAGCTCTCCAGAATTTAGAAATAAAAAAACAAAGATCAACTTTATAGTGATGTTCAAGACATTTTAAACTAACTTCATTTAAAATGTTCCCCCTTTTTTGAAGATGGCCCCAGTTGCATGTAACCAAGTTTACATGGCTACCCTGCCTCTACCCAGTCAAAATGTACACAACTTTCAGTGCCCAGTCACAGCAGGAAAATATAGAGGAAAACTTAACTGTTAACATTTTCCATGAGGCTCTGTGTTAATTTGTCCTCAATACACTAATCCTTATATTCGGAATGCAGCTATTATCAGAGTTAACAAACTTGTGAAATGTGTGCAAAGGCTCTAACAAGAACTACAGTGAGCTGTCTTCATGTTTCAAAGGAAAGTCGTTTTGAATGTGAGGACTCGGTTGGTGCGTAATGGACCAAGGTTTAACTGCTGCCACCTATGAACCGATCCGACCTCACTGGTTCTATCGCAAGCATGTGGATGACGAAGATCTGTGGCTGCCCTTCAGCCAGTATGACAACAACAAACTCAACAGTGCTTTTGACGAGTGTGAGTGTCAGTGAGCATGTATATACTATTTAGGGCCTGTTCGGGGATAAGCCTAGTTGCACACTAAAAGAGAATTGTATTGGAATGTCTTAGTTGGGAAAAACTTTTAATTTGTAGAGCTAGGCTTTACACATGTGTAGGAAGCCAACTGTTAGTTATAGGCTATAGTATGAATGGGGTACTCTTAGCTGACGTGGTTAATGCATTCCTATGGACACTTTTCTGTGCCTGACTGTGTCTGACAGAGGCAGCTGTTGCCTAATCATGAGGGAGTTGGTAGGAGGTCACAGGTTTGTGTTCTTTAACAGTACCATGTTGGTGGGAGAGTGTTCTGTTGCACCCGTACCCTTTAGCAAGGCATCTAAAGCCCCATCGCTCCAGTACCTAAAAAGCCACTTTCATAGGTTGTCCCCTGATTGGGTCCCCCTTCTCCATTATATGATTGAATGCTTCCCTGTCATTCTATCATCTGATTGGCTTTTGCTAGCATTACATTACATTGCATTAACCTTAGCAGGCACTTTTATCCCAAGCAACTTACAACAGAGGACACAAATCAAGCTACAGAGGGCACAAATAAAGCTAGCTGTCACCTGTTTGTTTTTCTGGGTGGTTCCCCCCTCTCTGTACAGCAACGGAGGGGCAGGAGGAAGTGGTGGCCACAGATGACGCCCACTATGACGTCCTGCTGAGGGAGCGCATCAGACGGGCGGCCTACTGGGAGGAGGAGCCCACTGCTGTGCTCCGGGCCACCTGGTTCTACAAGGGGGACATGGACCCCCACTATATCCCATACCCTGAGTCCATCAGCGAACACCTGGAGGTGAATACCGATCGCAATAAAATGGCCACACTGGGAAAGTTCATTCTTTTTGAGATAGAATAGAATAGAATAGAATAGAATAGAATAGAATAGAATAGAATAGAAAAAGAATAGAATGATGAATGAATATGATACAATAGAATATGATAGAATAGGGTAGGATAGGATAGAATGGAATATGCTGATCTGTATTAATTGGTGAGCTTGAGATTGATATCTTAATAGACCCTGAAATGATGAAATGATCTGCTACACACATTTTACAAAGACAAACTGGTTATTTGTTATACTAGGCTGTATAAATTGGTTGACACTGCCTTGCATTACTCATAGTTGGCATATATGGAGGCTACGCTGCAAGATCAGTGGAGAAAGACAGTGGAGTTTCCAACTGGTGAAGTAGTAGTGCTTCTTAATCCCATGGTGAGATAGAATGTGTGTGTGTGTGTGTGTGTGTGTGTGTGTGTGTGTGTGTGTGTGTGTGTGTGTGTGTGTGTGTGTGTGTGTGTGTGTGTGTGTGTGTTATGTGTGTGTACATATATGTGCATGTGTCTGTATGTGTGTGGGCATGTGTGTGTATGTTTGAGTGTGTTTGTGCATCAAATCGTTACCAGTCAAATGCAGGAAAGTGCTCAGTGCTTTTTCCTATGATGCATATCCCTCTTGACCCCACTAGCTTGCCACACATTGGCTTCCAAGGACTGCAGTGGAAGACTGGGATTCCTCTGAAATGCATAGAAACACTTACTCAGTGAAAAGGGGAATAGAAAACACTGGCTACGAGATACCTGAGGGTGAGTCTGACATTTATGCTTTGATTATACCTGCATACTTTTTTTGATATGTGTGAGGACAAAGAACACAAAAGCTTGTGTTTTGAGATTAGTGTGTGTGTGTGTGTGTTTGTGTGTGTGTGTGTGTGTGTGTGTGTGTGTGTGTGTGTGTGTGTGTGTGTGTGTGCGCGTGTGTAGGAGAACCTGAGACTGTTGATCACCTGGTGTTTATGGTTCATGGAATTGGACCTGCATGTGATATCCGCTTTCGAAGCATAATCTCATGTGGTATGTGTGAGTCATGTGGTATGTGTAAACCTCCTTCTGTGTGTTTATGTCTATAGGACTGTCTATAACTGTGTGTGTGTGTGTGTGCGCGCACGCACATGTGTTTGGTAATCTTTCCCAATGTTCTAAACACTGACCTATGTCTTCTCTCCTCTCCCGCCCGCCCAACATCCAAACACGCGACTCAGTGAATGGCTTCCGTACGGTAGCACGAGACCTGGTGGAGACGCACTGCAGTGCAGCACGGGCCGAGGGACAGATTGGCCGCGTGGAGTTCCTGCCAGTAGACTGGCACAACCCCTTACATGCCACTGGAGTAGACAAGTGAGCACTAGAACCAACAGCAATTAAAATAAGCAGACCCTATTTTAGTTCCAGATCTGTCAAAGGTTCTTTGTAGTAACTTCATCAGGCTGAATGACACTACTATTTATGAATGTATAATATAATATAATATAATATAATATAATATAATATAATATAATATAATATAATATAATATAATATAATATAATATAATATAATATAATATAATATAATATAATATAATATAATATAATATAATATAATATAATATAATGCCACATGTGAACATGTGAGCTGATTTTAATTAGCACAACTCTTTAACCAGGTAGAGGAGTTATGTAGAGAAATCACCTGTCTTAACTGCACTGGCTAGGTGATTAGCAATATGCTGCAGTGGATTGTAGCCTCTCAGGTCAGGTTGCCCATTACAGTAGGCCATATTACTGTGTATTATATATACATTATATTACTGTGCATTATATACAGTTAAAAATATGAGGAGACCTTGCTCAACCCAGTGTCTCACCATTAGATTGTTCCCTTTCCCAGGGTCATACATCGCATTACCCTCCCCAGTATCGAGCGGCTCCGAACCTTTGCCAACGAGACGCTGCTGGATCTCTTCTTCTACAGTAGCCCGGCCTACTGCCAGATCATCTTGGACACCGTGGCGACGGAGCTGAACCGCCTCCACGGGCTCTTCTGTTCCCGTCACCCTGACTTCCAGGGCGAGGTGTCTCTCGTGGGCCACAGTCTAGGTCTGCCCTCACCCCCAATGCAAAAGACACAACATATACACATGCTTTTGGGTTTCTTATGTAGTAATATACAATGCAACAACCAGTAAATGTTTCATATGCTCATATGGCTATACTTGGTAGACCTAATAAAGTCTTTAGCAGCATATGCAAAAACACAGACATCCCAACCTCCACAAACTCAGTTCCGGGAGATGTTGTTCTCCCCCCCCACCCCCCACCCCCGAGGCGGTGTACAACAGCACACCACGGAGCGCACCATCTACCCCCCCAAAGCGACGTAGAACAGCACACAACGCTACACGATGATGAAGCAGGCATTACATTAATGTCTCGCGTGCAAGCTCTTGGTCTGGGTTCCGGGATATTTTATTCAAATTCCGGGCATCCGGGAGCCACTATCAATATGCGGGAGACTCCCGGAACTTCCGGGAGACTTGGGATGTCTGAAAAGTCAAATTGAGGTTGGACTGGAAAATGTATTTTTAATAATAATAATGTAAAACAATAGGTCAAATAATTTTACATAAAAGGCAAATTTCAAATAGGCTAAGAAACTTTAAACAGAGCTGAAAGCAAGAGAGAAAAGGTAGGTTTTTAAAATGTTGGTTATAACAATCTGTGGAAAACAGGATCTAATGTGCAGAAGGAAGCGGTTTCAGAGTGTGGGGAAATCAAAAGAAAGAGGCATGATCACCTTTGGATATGGTTTGATAATAATCTGCAATATTACTGCATAAATCATTAACCAAATATTTAAATAATATAATGGGAACTGGTCACGTGCACAATTTGTGTAAGGTATAATGGCTGCTGGAGTAACCTTAAGTGCATTGATTAACCTGTATGAAACCAGACACCATTATCTTTTAAGCTGTGCCATCCTCTATTTATGATGGCATCAAACATTAAGCAATGTATTGACTTGCCTTCTGTCATCTCATAGGCTCTCTCATTCTGTTTGACCTGCTGACTAATCAGGTGATTGGCCTTGGCCATCCCAACACCCCTGAGGTAAAGAATATTGATAATGTTACATCAAAGCAAACATTTATTGCACACACACACACATGTACATGCATGCACATAGACACAAACACCACAAACATCTTATGTTCCTTCCTCCTATGCCCTGTGACTTTTAGGACTCTGGCAGACGTGTAGGGGCCATTTTGGCTCCAAGCCCCCAGAGCAGTGGACTGAAAGCTACATTGAGCAGCCTGTCATCAGATGGAAACCAGCAGTCCAAGTTCCACCGCATGCGTCTGATGATCAGCAGTGTGGACAATGAAAGTTTCAACATAGGGGTTGGCCAGGTGCGGCAGACTGTGCATCTTTTCAAGATCACATCTGTGGCTTGTAGACTACTCAAATCAGAAATAAAATAGGAGAGAAACTGTAGCTCTTTCCACAACAACACAACGGGGATAGGTTCTTTGATACGGGCCTTTATTTGGACACTGGATACACCGAAGACTCCACTCTCCATTCACGCTGTGAGAACTCGTTGGCTGCTGGTTATAGAAAGAGGGGTTGAGCTTAACTTAATTCTTGTCTTGTAGGAACAAGTATACCAGGCCTTGTTGCTGGTAATTCTTACACAGGGTTACATACTATATCTTCATGTTTAATGTCAAATTAAGGCAGAGCCTAACTTGAATGGCCTGCCTTCACAGTGACAATGGCAACAATGAACTATGCGTTCTATCAGTAGTGTAAAGTAATGAAAAGATACGCCTCACGCACAGAG
This sequence comes from Coilia nasus, assembly GCA_027475355.1. NCBI lineage: Eukaryota > Metazoa > Chordata > Actinopteri > Clupeiformes > Engraulidae > Coilia > Coilia nasus. The sequence continues at coordinate 26,666,373 of CM050217.1, forward strand.
TTTAATGACAAATAAACAATTCTGAAACCATAACAGTTTTGAATGCAAATTCACATGTATATTCCTTGTTGATAAGGAAGAGGAAACTAATTAGAAATTTTACACTAAGGCTAGATTCTATTGAGTAATTCTTCACATAACAAACAAGACAATAAAATATCAACTTAACATTTACAGAAACCCTGTATTAGTCTTAGTAATATTGATGGTAGACTCTTAGTACAAAGTTTGACAGTAAGGTCAAAATATATTATTTTAGTTATTATAGGCAAGATGTCCACATATACTTAAGCAATATAATTTACACAAATGTAGACATGCAAGTCTGCCCCCTTCCTCTTTCTGCCTGTGTGTGTGTGTATGTGTGTGATACGTTTGTTTATGTATGCTGTATGTTGATGTCCGATATTTACGCAGGCGTACATCCGCTATCCTCAGCTCTCCTTTAACCCCTGCATGCTCTTTGCTTTGGGCTCCCCCATCGGGATGTTCCTGACAGTGCGAGGCCTCAGGCATATCGACCCAGACTACTCCTTACCCACCTGCAAGGGCTTCTACAACATCTACCATCCAGTGTGTACATAGTGGAACACAGACAGACATACACACACACACACACACACACACACACACACACACACACACACACACACACACACACACACACATACACATTTCTAAGCTGACATGTGTCTTTACATAGTCACTCTTTCACTATATCACATAAACGTACACACAAACACATCAGTCTGTATTTTTATTCTGTTTATCTATTTGTTTCTGTTTGGCATTCCATCTCTCTTGGTGTAGCTGGACCCAGTGGCTTACCGTATCGAGCCTTTGATCCAGCACAACACATGTCTCCCACCTGTCCTTATACCACACATCACTGCTAAGAGGACACACCTAAGTGAGTTTCTCTCTCCTTCTTTCTCTATCTCTCCCCCATTGCTCTCTGTTTTTGGCATTATTTTTAAAGCAGCATTGTATCATTGAAGCCACATACTTATGCACATTAAAAATGATCAAAATAATAAATAAAGCAATTTCAAAAGTTTAATGTTATTATGAAAGGGCAATTTGGGTTTGCTGCAAGAATGTGCAGAGCCTTGCTTTACAAAAGTTTTTTTTATCTTTTCTTTTTGTTTTATCTTTCTACAATGTAGGAATATTGTAATTCAAGGAATAAAAATACAGTCAGGATGTTTACGCTGTTTGCACATGGGGTGAGACTGATACAAAATCACTACTCAGGGGGAGAGGACCAATTTCGCAACTTTTTACACAATCTCTCTTAATGTAGACCCAAACTAAACTTAGCCACTTAGCCACAAGACAAAGGAGGTGGTATGAAATCAATTTCTAGTCAAAACTCAATATGAAAATATGTAGCTACTGCCTTTTGGTTTTGTAGGGCAGTATAGGCCTAGTTTGAAGGTTAGGGAGGATTGTAATTTGTTGGGTAAGAATAGAAGACCAGTTTAAAAACTAAGGCTCATCCTTCTACACTCTGACGTAGAGGGAGGATTGACCACAGACCTGAAGCACAAGATGACCTCTGTCCTCCTTTATGCCTGGCAGTACTTCAGTTACACACCCTCTGGCAGCAGACACGGCAGACACAGCACACAGGATGCATCAGCTCCAAAACAGCAAGCTGGTATTCTACTAATAGAAGCATCATCAGCAGCAGTGGCAGCTGCCGTAGAAAGAGCAACATTAGTAGCAGTAGTAGTAGTTGTTGTAGTAGTACTAGTAGTAGTAATAGTAGTAGAAGTAGTGGTAGTAGTAGTAATTGTTGTAGTAGTACTACTAGTAGTAATAGTAGTAGAAGTAGTGGTAGTAATAGTAGTTGTTGTAGTAGTACTAGTAGTAGTAATAGTAGTAGAAGTAGTGGTAGTAGTAGTAGTAGTAGTAGTTGTAGTAATAATAGTAGTAGAAGTAGTGGTAGTAGTTGTTGCAGTAGTACTAGTAGTAGTGATAGTAGTAGAAGTAGTGGTAGTAGTGGTTGTTGTAGTAGTTGTTGTTGTAGTAGTACTAGTAGTAGTAATAGTAGTAGAAGTAGTGGTAGTAATAGTAGTAGTTGTAGTAGTACTAGTAGTGGTAATAGTAGTAGAAGTAGTGGTAGTAGTTGTTGTAGTAGTAGTAGGAGCAGTAGTAGTAATTCTAGAAGTAGTGGCAGTAACACCAGTCGTTGTGTGTGTGTGTGTGTGTGTGTGTGTGTGTGTGTGTGTGTGTGTGTGTGTGTGTGTGTGTGTGTGTGTGTGTGAATGGATGTAGTCATACATTTCAGCAATGTGTATGAAGCAAGTGTGTTGTGTATGTTGTAGGAAAGAGTAAACTTAGATTTTTTTTATCATTATTTATTTATTTTCTTTAATTTCATTTGATTTCATTATTTATTTTTTCCTGCTGTATTTTTTAATATTGTTTTTAAATCTTGTTTAATGTTTGATACACTGTAAACTACCTCATATCTGTTTTTTAGTGTTTGTTTTATTGTGCGACTTCATAGAGTCTAGCACAGCCCTACCCCAGTCTGGAAGGACATATGGTATCAGTCCTGGGATGCTGAATAGGGGCCGTCGTATTGACTATGTTCTCCAGCAGACAGCCATGGAGAGTATCAATGAATACCTATTTGCCATCCAGAGTCACTTATGTTACTGGTAAGAGAAGTTGTGTATGTGTGTCAGTGTGTGTGTGTGTGTGTGTGTGTGTGTGTGTGTGTGTGTGTGTGTGTGTGTGTGTGTGTGTGTGTGTGTGTCAGTGTGTCAGTGTGTGTGTGTGTGTGTGTGTGTGTGTGTGTGTGTGTGTGTGTGTGGTAGATAGGTTAATGGGTTTTCAACACTGTAGCAGTGTTTGTTTGCTGTGCATGTTCCTAGAAGAGAGAGAGAGCGAGAGAGAGAGAGAGAGAGAGAGAGAGAGAGAGAGAGAGAGAGAGAGAGAGAGAGAGACATGATGAAAAATAATGGGATAGAATGTTTATTTCATCTTACGCTCATTAATATTCCTCTGTCTTTAGGGATTCAGAGGACACAGCCTTATTACTCCTGCGGGAAATCTACGAGGAATCTGGCATTGTGCTTGAGGACCTGTCATCATAGAAACCACAGAAATAAAGTCAAAATGAACACAAAATAAACAGATGTGTGTTTGGTGAATTATTGGCTCAGGTGCTCTATGCCCCCCAATGCCAGAGTGGAACTGATGAGAAATTAAGCTTCCTTGGGTGCCAGACTGTGGCCAAAACAGGTATTGCAATCAAATTCAAAATACAGTGAAACATTGTTACCCTTCCTGAGGCAAGAGGCAAAACACAACATTAAAACATAAAACAGAATTTGTAGCCTAAATATTAATTAATTATTAGGTTGTACTATTGTCACTGGTTGCAAGTGACAATATTTTCATTTAACATGTTTTAGTAATGTGTGGTGACAAATAAGAACTATTATATGATTATTATATGATTATTTAAAGTTCTCTGTGTAGATTCTCATTCATCCAGGTCATGGTAGTCAAGGAGCTCAGCTTTAAGTCCAGTTGCTTACAACTTAACTCCTTTAACTATTTGTCTTGTGGTGGAAAACCCATCCAGTCTGCCAATTTATAGTCATTTTTGTACAAAAACAGTTGAACTTGGTTGTTGACAAAGACTTTATTCACTACGTTTGCCTAGAAGCATGTAGACCATTGTCAATACAATACAACCACTGCATAACAAAGTGAACCCACCATAACAGCTGCTGAGTCTCAAGAGACAATAGAGTTGATCAACCCGGAGAGTGATCTAAGAAGCATCCCAGAAAAATCTTCCAGGTGTGCCTCCCAGATGAGTCTCTCTGTGCTGCTCTGAGTCTCTACCTTTTAAACCCTCTTACAGTCCCCGTAATAGCACTGTGTACTTTCCCCGAGACTCAAAATGTGCTTACACTGTATTTCCAACAACCCATACTTGATTTACTTTAACAACCCACATTTCAAGAAAAGTCCCCTATTGTTTTTCATTCAGTGTCTCTGACCTTTTCACCTGTGGTTTTCTGTGTTTGTCTGTCTGGGCGTGCATGCACCTGCAGCATCTCCCTGTGTATGTGCATGTATGTTTCCAGTTTCTGTATGACAGCACTTTTGCTTTGCAGGCCTTAGGTCAGCAGAGCAGAAAGAATCTACAAACCTTGATGTAACCCCTCTGTTTTGTTTAGCATTATCTTGTAACACCTTTGTTTTTTGTTTAACACACAAAATAATTACCACAGTCTTAAATTGCTTACATGTAGTTTGGGAGTTACAATGTGCTATTGTTTTTCATTTCCCTAAGACTTTACCACTATTCTTCTTCTTCTTCTTCTTCTTCTTCTTCTTCTTCTTATTATTATTATTATTATTATTATTATTATTATTATTATTATTATTACTACTACTACTACTACTGGTACTACTACTACTACTACTACTACTACTACTAATAATAATAATAATAATAATAATAATAATAATAATAATAATAATAATCTTTGTCATACAGCGATTGTCATACAGAAGATATTGCTTAAAGTATGTGTATCTTAGATGCACAGGTAGGAGACAGGGCTGTCCACAATCCAGAATAACATAAATGACCTCCATGTGATTTATTATTTGGTATTTGAATTGAATACTGGTCTTAAACCAGGGATTGTGAGTTTGATACTCCCTGGATCCTTTTTGTGACTTCAAAGTGTGCCAAAAAGTGGCTCAGTTCTACCTACCCTGAGTGAATCTCAAATCTGTTCATCTGGAAAAGAGACATCTGTCACTAGCCAGCAACATTGACTTTGAGAGGTTTACAACCCTGAGCCCCTTGTTAAGCTGCTGTAAAAATTACAGGTGGATTGTAACTAAGTAAATTTACTCAAGTACTGTACTTAAATACAGTTTTCAAGTAGGAACTGTTAAACCAGACTTTAAGGGGAAATCTTGTTTTGTTCAAACAGGGCCTGGCCTGGTAGGTTAAATGTGACTATTGGCCTGGCCCTGGCCTGGCCTAGTAGTGTGAATACAGCTAATGGCCTGGCCCGGTAGTGTGAATGCGTAATGTCACTGATGGCGTCCAAGGTCACTGAGGAGGGTTAAGTGGTCACTAAGAGGACCAGTGTCACTGAAGAGTTCAATGTCACTGGGGGGATCCAAGGTCAGTGTTTCTTTTTTTGTGATTAACGTTTTATTAGAAAACACGAAGACAAACAATAACACCGTCATCACAACATGACGTCAATATCAGGGAGTAAGAAAAAAAAAGGGGGGGGGGGCAGGGGGTCAATGGGACAGTGATTAGGGAAAGTTGTCTAAAGAAAGGTGCACCGTAACCAGGGCTTTGAACCAGAATTTTTTGCCAATTGGTTCGTTCCGAGCAGAAACAGAATTTTAATGTTTCTGGTTTTGGATTCCACCATAAAATTGACGTTCCCGAACCGGTTAGAACAAAAAAATATCGTTCCCGGAACGGTTAATTACGTTCCTTGTCAGCTGTTTAACAACAATAGGCATATATTCTATATACTGCTAGTTTATAGCTATATTGTGACTTACATATATAGATCATTTATAATACAACCTTCATAGAACCAGACAACAATTTTTTCTTCAAGAATTGTGCTATTTATTGTATTCAAACATTTTGCAAAAATTATCAAAGCATGGACCATACCAGATTAACTTGGCTTAGTCTATATAAACAAAATATTGCAATTAGGCCTACCTTACCATATCCGCCAGGTATTGTTAACAAAAATGCCATTCACATTTATTGTAGACTATATGGCAATGAAAATATGTCAGGTAATTTAACCAACAAAACATTGGCTATATGCGATTATGAAAGTCAACATTTTTTTCCCATATAACAAAAAAATACCAATTTCTACACCACACCCTTGTCACAAAAGCATAGACAGTCGATTTAATATTCGCAAGGCAAATATATCCTATTGATATTGTGTCTAAAACAAATTTTCCCCATACATCTGATGACGGTCTTCCTGCCCTCTCAATCAATGAACATCTATCTTGAACGTCACAGGAAGTGAACCTCATCGGGTCATTGTAGGCTACCATAGACGTTAGGTTAGGAGACGAATGACTTTGATTCTAGACTATACAGAATTTTAAAAGAACGAAATAAACCGGTATTAACCGGTTACCATTATTTTTAAATAAGCGGTTCTGTTCCAGAACAAAAAAAATTATAAAGTTTCTGGTTTTGTTTCTGTTCCAAGCAAAATGCTAAAAGTTTCCGGTTTTCGTTTTCGTTCCTTGAACCGGTTCAAAGCCCTGACCGTAACTTGTGGAGCTGTGGAGTGTTCAAGGTTAGCCATGTATCTTACATTAATCAACCAGTTGCTAAATAAATTCAAGTTTTTATCATGCCAGTAACTCAAAATAGTTGTCTTAGCTGCTGTAAAGGCACAAAAAAGGATCCTTCTGTAAATTATTTTGAAATTTAACAAACATAAACATGGATCTGGGTGTATTGGAAAACAGAGCATCTTACTCATAACTTTACACACATGGGTCCATAACACTGTAACTTTGTCACATTCCCAGAACATGTGCATTACTGTTCCTATCACTGAGGAACATGAACATAAAGTGCACTCAGGGCTAGAAAATAAACCCATTCTGTATAATCTATAAGGAGTAGCGTAACATCTATGTATTAGTTTAAGGTTAATCAGTTGGTGGCTCCAATTTCTGGAAGTGTTATTAATATTTGTCCATATCCTTTTCCAGTTTGGCTCAAAGTCTTTAAGTGCCCTGTCCCAGATGCTCGTAATGGAAAGTATATTACACTGGGAACGTGTGAGTGCTTTGTATACTTTTGTGACCCATCCTCAGGCCCATTGTAGGGTGCCAAACCACTCTGACAGTGGATGAGTTTGTACTTGTGCATTGTACTTCAAGCCACATGCCATCAACGAACACCTTAATCTTAAATAAAGAAAAAATGTAGAAGCTGGAATGTCAAATTTTTGCCTCAGTTCTTGAAAGGAATGAAGACCATTGTCACCATATATATTTTCTAAAGTATGAATACCCTTTGATGTCCACAGAGGAAATGAATGGTTTGAATGGTTTATCTGCTGTTAAAATAAGAGGGTTATTCCAGAGTGGGGACAGTTTATGAAATTTGGGCATATTGTCCAGAGATTTCTGCACCTTATACCACACCAAAAGGGAGTATGACATTATACTACCTAGCTTAGTACAGCTCTTATGGCTCTGTTTAATATACAAAACGTCCTGCAGCCTGTGAGGTGCTGCAATAGCTTCTTCTATGACCCTCCAAGGTACTGCAGAATTCGGAGTTGCCCAGGTAATCCAAGGTCAGTGTTGAGGAGATCCAGGGGTCACTACAGGGGTTTAGGGGTCCAAAGTCACAGAGGGCTGGTCAGTGGTCAGTGATGGGGTCCAAGGTGACTGAGGAGATTCAGTGGTCAATGAGGGGTCCAAGGTCCTGACAGGGTTTTAGTGGTCACTGAGGGGTCTGAGGGGTCCGAAATCACTGACAGGGTCAGGTCATTAAAGGGTCACTGAGGAAGTTTGGTGCTCACTGACGGGTCCAAGGAGAAACCCGCTTTAGATTCTGACCTATCACAGACACCAATTAAGATTGAACTCACGACCCCTGGTTTACAACACCAGTGCTCTATCCACTTGGATAGAAAAAACCTTTTCAGCAACACCACAGGGTTCAAGTAGCATACACTTTAAACTAGATGTACCGCATAGCGGTACATGGTATGACCGCCGCAGTGTATTGAAATGTGGGAACTGTTGGTATGATGAGTGTGTGGTAGAGCAGTGTTGTGAGGTGAGAATTTGTGTGGAAATGATTTTCTGGAAGTGGGCATGAATGTGGGTTTTGAATGAATGACATTGTGTGTGTTTGTATAGTGTGTAGGAGTGATTTGTGAAAGGAATAGGCAAAATGAGATTTTGTATAATTACAACACCCCCTATGGACCAAATTGTATGGCACGGTTTATCTTAAGATAAATTCTTTGATAACTTTTTGTCAGCATTGTCTGTAGATGACATATACCAAATTTGGTGAGATTCACATGAACGGCCTATGACAAGTTTGTTCAAATTCGTTTTCGCAATGTTAAAATTTCACGGAAATTGTTTTTGTTGGAAGTGGGCATTGACCAGTGCTTTCAATGCGTGAGGGTCAATAGATTTTACGATAAAAAAAAAAGTTGTTGTAAACATTAGCATTCTCTAGATAATAGGCAAAATGACATTTTGTACAATTACAGCGCCCCCTATGGACCAAATTGTATGGCATGTGCTGTGATGTTAGAGGTCTTTGTGGTGATCGTGTATGACGTATTTTGTGCAGTTCCCACCTTCTCGGTCCAAGATATTAGCAACTCAAAATCCCAATTTTTGCATTTACCCTTATCACTAGGTGGCGCTATGCTTCAAGTGGGTGTTTCTGGGCTGGGCTGATACGCCTCTGTAACCCTGACATACTAACACAAAATTGTTGTCTTGGGCAAAATTGTTGACGAATTATTTAAGAAAAACTGTTTTTTGACACCTAGCTTCGCCAATAAACATCGCCCCTTATGACGAAATGTCACAAAATTGAGTACACATGAAAAGAAAGCTGTTTAGAGATGGCATGTCAACTTTGACCACATTTGAGCAATTAAAAGCCAAGATATGGACATTTGAAGAATTTTAAGCTACGTGTTATTATGACCGCCGCTAGCGAAGCTAGCGAAAGCGGTCATTATAGAGTTGCCGCGACTTTTTTCCTTTTTTTTTTTTTTCTTCTTTTTTTTCAGTGAATGTCCGTCAACGATTCCCGGGACACTGAAACTCGGGGGGAAATGAATCTTTGTAGGCATGTAGCCCTAGAACATTTCGAGCGACTAGAAGCTTTTGGTCCCCCGGGGCCACCCCCCCGCTGTGCCAGCGTACGTCAAAGAGGGGGAGACCGGCAAAAGTTTTTGCTGAATAACTCAGTGAACGTTTCACCCAACAACATAAAATTTTTGTGATATATCGGTGTTACAGAGACGTATCGACCCAGGCAATAAACGCTCACTTGAAGCATAGCGCCACCTAGTGATATGGGTAAATGCAAAAATTGGGATATTGAGTTGCCAATATCTTGGACCGTGAAGGTGGGAACTGCGCAAAATACGTCATGCACGATCCGCATGAAGACCTCTATAACTACAGCATGTGCCATACAATTTGGTCAATAGGGGGCGCTGTAATTGTACAAAATGTCGTTTTGCCTATTATCTAGAGAATGCTTACGTTTACAACAATTTTTTTTTATCATGAAATCTGTTTACCCTCACGCATTGAAAACACTGGTCGACGCCCACTTCCAACGAGAACAATTTCCGTGAAATTTTAATATTGCGAAAACGAATCTGAACGAACTCGTCATAGGCCGTTCATGTGAATCTCACCAAAGTTGGTATATGTCATCTACAGACAATGCTGACAAAAAGTTATCAAAGGATTTATCTTGAGATAAACCGTTCCGAAGTTACACGTCAATGAACATTTAACACGTAGCTTAAAATTCTTCAAATGGCCGTATCTTGGCTTTTAATTGCTCAAATTTGGTCAAAGTTGACATGCCATCTCTAAAACGATTTCTTTTCATGTGTACTAAATTTTGTGACATTTTGTCATAGGGGGCGATGTTTATTGGCGAAGCTAGGTGTCAAAAAACAGTTTTTGTTAAATAACTCGTCAACAATTTTGCCCAAGACAATGATTTTGTGTTAGTATGTCGGTGTTACAGAGATGTATCGACCCAGCACCATAAACTCTCACTTGAAGCATAGCGCCACCTAGTGATATGGGTAAATGTAAAAATTGGGATTTTGAGTTGCTAATATCTTGGACCGAGAAGGTGGGAACTGCACAAAATACATCATGCACAATCACAAAGACCTCTAACACCACAGAACATGCCATAAAATGTAGTCCATAGGGGGCGCTGTAATTGTAGAAAATGTCATTTTGCCTATAATCTAGAGAATGCTTATGTTTACAACCATTTTTTTTTTATCATGAAATCTATTGACCCTCACGCATTGAAAACACTGGTCGACGCCCACTTCCAACAAAAACAATTTCCGTGAAATTTTAATATTGCGAAAACGAATCTGAGCGAACTCGTCATAGGCCGTTCATGTGAATCTCACCAAATTTGGTATATGTCATCTACAGACAATGCTGACAAAAATTTATCAAAGGATTTATCTTGACATAAACCGTTCCGAAGTTACACGTCAATGAACATTTAACACGTAGCTTAAAATTCTTCAAATTGCCGTATCTTGGCTTTTAATTGCTCAAATTTCGTCAACGTTGACATGCCATCTCTAAACAGGTTTCTTCTCGTGTGTACAAAATTTTGTGACATTTCGTCATAGGGGGCGATGTTTATTGGCGAAGCTAGGTGTCAAAAAACAGTTTTTGTTAAATAACTTGTCGTCAATTTTGCCCAAGACAACGATTTTGTGTTAGTATGTCGATGTTACAGAGGCGTATCGACCCAGCCCATAAACACTCACTTGAAGCATAGCGCCACCTAGTGATAAAGGTATATGCAAAAATTGAGATTTTGAGTTGCCAATATCTTGGGCCCAGAAGGTGGGAACTGCGCAAAATATGTCATGCACGATCAGCACAAAGACTTCTAAAACCACAGCATGTGCCATACAACTCGTCATAGGCCGTTCATGTGAATCTCACCAAATTTGGTATATGTCATCTACAGACAATGCTGACAAAAAGTTATCAAAGGATTTATCTTGAGATAAACCGTTCCAAAGTTACACGTCAATGAACAAATAACACGTAGCTTAAAATTCTTCAAATGTCCATATCTTGGCTTTTAATTGCTCAAATGTGGTGAAAGTTGACATGCCATAACCTGCCCAACCTAGCCAAAGCTAGTCAGATAAGCAACTTATTTCCTACTGTTTTCTTCGTTACAAATACCAACGGCAATACCATGTGACAAAATGTTTATGCAACAGCTAACTTATTTTGTCTCCAGCTATGTCAATTTACAGGCAGGTTAGGCTACATTTATGGAAACATTATAGCTTCTCTCTTCATGGAATTAATATAGCTTCTCTCTTTTCTCTGAAATGTTTGTAACTAAGAAAGCTTTAGGAAGTAGTTTGCTTACACTGTATGACTAGCTTTGGCTAGTTAGCTACATATCTACAGTAGCTGCATGTTTGAATGTACACTAACTAGTTAGTTGCAGTTAAAACTTACCAGAAGAGTTATCCTCCATATTACAACAGCTCCTCTTTCAGCATTATTTTCAAATCCAGAACGAGTTGGTTTATTTTTTAAGTAAATATGTCACATCAATAAATGACGACATTGGGCTTCACCGTTGAATGATTTGTTGTGTTAAGCCATTTTTTCCTTCTATCATACAGTATAGACCTGGACCACATGTATTGTTTATTCCAGATGTGAAATTTGTGAAAATCATTAGCCATAAATAAATGCATAATAGAAGATTTATTAGACTTAATTAGGCATTGTTCTCGCTTTAGATCTGGTACCTGCAAAAAGCATAGTTAACTGTTAATAAGTGCATAGTTACCTGATAACAAGGCCATAATAAAGTGAGGTTTATTTTCATAAAACAATCAAAAAGTATTCTTAAAGGCTTAATAATGCACAATAAAGGATTTATCAGTCTTTATAAGACACTGTTCTCGCTTTAGATCCGGTACCTGCAAAACGCACAGTTAACTTACAATAGATGACCAGTAAAGTATATATTAATGTTAATAAATCAAACATTAAAGATTAGTAAAGGCATGACAAAGACATAATGGTTAGGCTAATTGAGTCAATATATGTGTTTGTAATGTTATTATGAACAATTATAAAATACTCATGAAACATTAACAAACAGTTAACAAGTTACTTATAAGTTCTTATAAATATCTTATAGTCTGCTATTAACTACATTATAATGAGACCATTAATACATTTATAGTCTTATAAACACATATTAATGTCAATAAGCATCTTATATGCACTTATAAGGACCTTATTGCCTATTAACTATTGATTATTAACGCTTATTACAAGGACCTTAATATAAAGCGTTAGCGAAACTTGTCATAGTATGTTCCCCATAGTTAGACATGCTTTTTCCATCAGAAAAGATTTCTTGTTCAACAACGTAGGTAGAAGGGTCTTATGAAGAAGGCTCCAGTGACAATCAAATTCACGACTCCTGATTTACAAGACCAGTGCCCTGCAATTGTGCTAAAGACCCAGTTTCAATCAGACTTTGCATTTTTTTAGAAAACCTTTTCAGCAAGCTGACAGGGTCAAAGTAGCATTCACTTTAAATCAAATAACAAGCAGTTTTGGACTCGCCCGCGAAGTAGTTTGACATCTACAAAATCAGCAAGCTCTGCGACAGGTTGACATGGACCTCAGGTTTGGAAATGTCCTCAATGAAGTTCTGGTGGCTGGAGTTAGACATGCTTTTTTCATCAGAACAGATTTCTGTTTCAACAACGTAGGTAGAACCGTTCTTTTTCCCGGCAATCTTTGAATTCACCACCATTTCCATTGAAGTACCTTGTTGAGTGTGGACGAAGCAATGTTTACTGTAAAACTGCACTGACCTAACACAGGCTCCAGTGAGAATTGAATGCAATTGCGCTACAGAGCCAGTTTCAATCAGACTTTGACTGCAATTTTTTGGAAAACCTTTTCAGCAAGCCGAGAGGGTCAAAACAGCATACACCTTAAATCAAATGACAAGCAGTTTTGGACTCGTCTGCGAAGTAGTCTGACATCCACAAATCAGCAAGCTCTGCGACAGGTTGACATGTACATCAGGTTTGGAATTGTCCTCAATGAAGTTCTGGTGGCTGGAGATAGAGATGCTTTTTCCATCAGAATAGATTTCTTCCTCAACAAGGTAGGTAGAACCGTTCTTTTCCCCGACAATCTTTGAATTCACCACCATTTCCATTGAAGTACCTTGTTGAGTATGGACCAAGCAATGTTTACTTTAAAACTGCGCCAACCTAGCACAGGCTCCAGTGAGGATTGAACTCACGACCCCTGGTTTACAAGACCAGTGCTCTAACCACTGAGCTATGGAGCCAGGCGTTTCTTTGCAATCGGGCGTGAAATGATGACTCGCTTCTTTTACTGCATCATGCAAGAACAAAAGTGTACATAAGTGTGGACAACAGAAGAATCCAGACATGTCTCAGAATTTGAGTTTGCAGTCTACGATGAAACATGTCATAGTATGTTCCCCATCATATGGGGACAAGTCATAAGCATGGAAGACTACATGGACAGGTCTTATGAAGAAGGCTCCAGTGAGAATCAAATTCACGACTCCTGATTTACAAGACCAGTGCCCTGCAATTGTGCTAAAGAGACAGTTTCAATCAGACTTTGCATTTTTTTGGAAAACCTTTTCAGCAAGCCGACAGGGTCAAAGTAGCATTCACTTTAAATCAAATAACAAGCAGTTTTGGACTCGCCCGCGAAGTAGTTTGACATCTACAAAATCAGCAAGCTCTGCGACAGGTTGACATGGACCTCAGGTTTGGAAATGTCCTCAATGAAGTTCTGGTGGCTGGAGATAGAGATGCTTTTTCCATCAGAATAGATTTCTTCTTCAACAAGGTAGGTAGAACCGTTCTTTTCCCCGACAATCTTTGAATTCACCACCATTTCCATTGAAGTACCTATTTGAGTATGGACCAAGCAATGTTTACTGTAAAACTGCGCCGTCCTAGCACAGGCTCCAGTGAGGATTGAACTCACGACCCCTGGTTTACAAGACCAGTGCTCTAACCACTGAGCTATGAAGCCAGGTGTTGCTTTGCAATCGGGCATGAAATGATGACTCGCTTCTTTTACTGCATCATGCAAGAACAAAAGTGTACATAACTGTGAAGACGGCTCCAGTGAGAATCAAATTCACGACTTTTGATTTACAGGACCAGTGCCCTGCAATTGTGCTAAACAGCCAGTTTCAATCAGACTTTGACTGCATTTTTTTGGAAAACCTTTTCAGCAAGCTGAGAGGGTCAAAGTAGCATACACTTTAAATCAAATAACAAGCAGTTTTGGACTCGTCCGCGAAGTAGTCTGAAATCCACAAATCAGCAAGCTCTGCGACAGGTTGACATGGACCTCAGGTTTGGAAATGTCCTCAATGAAGTTCTGGTGGCTGGAGTTAGACATGCTTTTTCCATCAGAACAGATTTCTTGTTCAACAACGTAGGTAGAACCGTTGTTTTTCCCAGCAATCTTTGAATTCACCACCATTTCCATTAAAGTACCTTGTTGAGTTTGGACCAAGCAATGTTTACTGTAAAACTGCCCCGACCTAGCACAGGCTCCAGTGAGGATTGAACTCACGACCCCTGGTTTACAAGACCAGTGCTCTAACCACTGAGCTATGGAGCCAGGTGTTGCTTTCTAATCGGGCGTGAAATGATGACTCGCTTCTTTTACTGTATCATCCAAGAACAAAAGTGTACATAAGTGTGGACAACAGAAGAATCCAGACATGTCTCAGAATTTGAGTTTGCAGTCCAGAATGAAACTTGTCATAGTATGTTCTCCATCATATGGGAACAAGTCAAAAGCATGGAAGACTACATGGACAGGTCTTATGAAGAAGGCTCCAGTGAGAATCAAATTCACGACTCCTGATTTACAAGACCAGTGCCCTGCAATTGTGCTAAAGAGCCAGTTTCAATCAGACTTTGCAGTTTTTTGGAAAACCTATTCAGCAAGCCGACAGGGTCAAAGTGGCATTCACTTTAAATCAAATAACAAGCAGTTTTGGACTCGCCCGCAAAGTAGTTTGACGTCTACAAAATCAGCAAGCTCTGCGACAGGTTGACATGGACCTCAGGTTTGGAAATGTCCTCAATGAAGTTCTGGTGGCTGGAGATAGAGATGCTTTTTCCATCAGAATAGATTTCTTCTTCAACAAGGTAGGTAGAACCGCTCTTTTCCCCGACAATCTTTGAATTCACCATCATTTCCATTGAAGTACCTTGTTGAGTATGGACCAAGCAATGCTTACTGTAAAACTGCGCCGACCTAGCACAGGCTTCAGTGAGGATTGAACTCACGACCCCTGGTTTACAAGACCAGTGCTCTAACCACTGAGCTATGAAGCCAGGTGTTGCTTTGCAATCGGGTATGAAATGATGACTCGCTTCTTTTACTGCATCATGCAAGAACAAAAGTGTACATAACTGTGAAGACGGCTCCAGTGAGAATCAAATTCACGACTTTAGATTTACAAGACCAGTGCCCTGCAATTTTGCTAAACAGCCAGTTTCAATCAGACTTTGACTGCATTTTTTTGGAAAACCTTTTCAGCAAGCTGAGAGGGTCAAAGTAGCATACACTTTAAATCAAATGACAAGCAGTTTTGGACTCGTCCGCGAAGTAGTCTGACATCCACAAATCAGCAAGCTCTGCGACAGGTTGACATGGAACTCAGGTTTGGAAATGTCCTCAATGAAGTTCTGGTGGCTGGAGTTAGACATGCTTTTTTCATCAGAACAGATTTGTTTTTCAACAACGTAGGTAGAACCGTTCTTTTTCCCGGCAATCTTTGAATTCACCACAATTTCGATTGAAGTACCTTGTTGAGTGTGGACCAAGCAATGTTTACTGTAAAACTGCACTGACCGAGCACAGGCTCCAGTGAGAATTGAATGCAATGGCGCTACAGAGCCAGTTTCAATCAGACTTTGACTGCAATTTTTTGGAAAACCTTTTCAGCAAGCCGAGAGGGTCAAAACAGCATACACTTTAAATCAAATGACAAGCAGTTTTGGACTCGTCCGCGAAGTAGTCTGACATCCACAAATCAGCAAGCTCTGCGACAGGTTGACATTGACCTCAGGTTTGGAAATGTCCTCAATGAAGTTCTGGTGGCTGGAGTTAGACATGATTTTTTCATCAGAACAGATTTCTTTTTCAACAACGTAGGTAGAACCGTTCTTTTTCCCGGCAATCTTTGAATTCACCACCATTTCCATTGAAGTACCTTGTTGAGTGTGGACCAAGCAATATTTACTGTAAAACTGCACTGACCTAGCACAGGCTCCAGTGAGAATTGAATGCAATTGCGCTACAGAGCCAGTTTCAATCAGACTTTGACTGCAATTTTTTGGAAAACCTTTTCAGCAAGCCGAGAGGGTCAAAACAGCATACACCTTAAATCAAATGACAAGCAGTTTTGGACTCGTCAGCGAAGTAGTCTGACATCCACAAATCAGCAAGCTCTGCGACAGGTTGACATGGACATCAGGTTTGGAAATGTCCTCAATGAAGTTCTGGTGGCTGGAGATAGAGATGCTTTTTCCATCAGAATAGATTTCTTCTTCAACAAGGTAGGTAGAACCGTCCTTTTCCCTGACAATCTTTGAATTAACCACCATTTCCATTGAAGTACCTTGTTGAGTATGGACCAAGCAATGTTTACTGTAAGACTGCGCCGACCTAGCACAGGCTCCAGTGAGGATTGAACTCACGACCCCTGGTTTACAAGACCAGTGCTCTAACAACTGAGCTATGGAGCCAGGTGTTGGTTTGCAACCAGGCGTGAAATGATGACTCGATTCTTTTACTGCATCATGCAAGAACAAAAGTGTACATAAGTGTGGACAACAGAAGAATCCAGACATGTCTCAGAATTTGAGTTTGCAGTCTACGATGAAACTTGTCATAGTATGTTCCCCATCATATGGGGACAAGTCAAAAGCATGGAAGACTACATGGACAGGTCTTATGAAGAAGGCTCCAGTGAGAATCAAAATCACGACTCCTGATTTACAAGACCAGTGCCCTGCAATTGTGCTAAAGAGCCAGTTTCAATCAGACTTTGACTGCATTTTTTTGGAAAACCTTTTCAGCAAGCCGACAGGGTCAAAGTAGCATTCACTTTAAATCAAATAACAAGCAGTTTTGGACTCGCCCGCAAAGTAGTTTGACATCTACAAAATCAGCAAGCTCTGCGACAGGTTGACATGGACCTCAGGTTTGGAAATGTCCTCAATGAAGTTCTGGTGGCTGGAGATAGAGATGCTTTTTCCATCAGAATAGATTTCTTCTTCAACAAGGTAGGTAGAACCGTTCTTTTCCCCGACAATCTTTGAATTCACCATCATTTCCATTGAAGTACCTTGTTGAGTATGGACCAAGCAATGTTTACTGTAAAACTGCGCCGACCTAGCACAGGCTCCAGTGAGGATTGAACTCACGACCCCTGGTTTACAAGACCAGTGCTCTAACCACTGAGCTATGGAGCCAGGTGTTGGTTTGCAACCAGGCGTGAAATGATGACTCGATTCTTTTACTGCATCATGCAAGAACAAAAGTGTACATAAGTGTGGACAACAGAAGAATCCAGACATGTCTCAGAATTTGAGTTTGCAGTCTACGATGAAACTTGTCATAGTATGTTCCCCATCATATGGGGACAAGTCAAAAGCATGGAAGACTACATGGACAGGTCTTATGAAGAAGGCTCCAGTGAGAATCAAAATCACGACTCCTGATTTACAAGACCAGTGCCCTGCAATTGTGCTAAAGAGCCAGTTTCAATCAGACTTTGACTGCATTTTTTTGGAAAACCTTTTCAGCAAGCCGACAGGGTCAAAGTAGCATTCACTTTAAATCAAATAACAAGCAGTTTTGGACTCGCCCGCAAAGTAGTTTGACATCTACAAAATCAGCAAGCTCTGCGACAGGTTGACATGGACCTCAGGTTTGGAAATGTCCTCAATGAAGTTCTGGTGGCTGGAGATAGAGATGCTTTTTCCATCAGAATAGATTTCTTCTTCAACAAGGTAGGTAGAACCGTTCTTTTCCCCGACAATCTTTGAATTCACCATCATTTCCATTGAAGTACCTTGTTGAGTATGGACCAAGCAATGTTTACTGTAAAACTGCGCCGACCTAGCACAGGCTCCAGTGAGGATTGAACTCACGACCCCTGGTTTACAAGACCAGTGCTCTAACCACTGAGCTATGGAGCCAGGTGTTGGTTTGCAACCAGGCGTGAAATGATGACTCGATTCTTTTACTGCATCATGCAAGAACAAAAGTGTACATAAGTGTGGACAACAGAAGAATCCAGACATGTCTCAGAATTTGAGTTTGCAGTCTACGATGAAACTTGTCATAGTATGTTCCCCATCATATGGGGACAAGTCAAAAGCATGGAAGACTACATGGACAGGTCTTATGAAGAAGGCTCCAGTGAGAATCAAATTCACGACTCCTGATTTACAAGACCAGTGCCCTGCAATTGTGCTAAAGAGCCATTTTCAATCAGACTTTGACTGCATTTTTTTGGAAAACCTTTTCAGCAAGCCGACAGGGTCAAAGTAGCATTCACTTTAAATCAAATAACAAGCAGTTTTGGACTCGCCCGCGAAGTAGTTTGACATCTACAAAATCAGCAAGCTCTGCGACAGGTTGACATGGACCTCAGGATTTGAAATGTCCTCAATGAAGTTCTGGTGGCTGGAGATAGACATGCTTTTTCCATCAGAATAGATTTCTTCTTCAACAAGGTAGGTAGAACCGTTCTTTTCCCCGACAATCTTTGAATTCACCACCATTTCCATTGAAGTACCTTGTTGAGTATGGACAAAGCAATGTTTACTGTAAAACTGCGCCGACCTAGCACAGGCTCCAGTGAGGATTGAACTCACGACCCCTGGTTTACAAGACCAGTGCTCTAACCACTGAGCTATGGAGCCAGGTGTTGCTTTCTAATCGGGCGTGAAATGATGACTCGCTTTTTTTACTGTATCATCCAAGAACAAAAGTGTACATAAGTGTGGACAAAAGAAGAATCCAGACATGTCTCAGAATTTGAGTTTGCAGTCCAGAATGAAACTTGTCATAGTATGTTCTCCATCATATGGGAACAAGTCAAAAGCATGGAAGACTACATGGACAGGTCTTATGAAGAAGGCTCCAGTGAGAATCAAATTCACGACTCCTGATTTACAAGACCAGTGCCCTGCAATTGTGCTAAAGAGCCAGTTTCAATCAGACTTTGCATTTTTTTGGAAAACCTATTCAGCAAGCCGACAGGGTCAAAGTAGCATTCACTTTAAATCAAATAACAAGCAGTTTTGGACTCGCCCGCAAAGTAGTTTGACATCTACAAAATCAGCAAGCTCTGCGACAGGTTGACATGGACCTCAGGTTTGGAAATGTCCTCAATGAAGTTCTGGTGGCTGGAGATAGAGATGCTTTTTCCATCAGAATAGATTTCTTCTTCAACAAGGGCTGCGTTTCCCGATAACGATGGATCTTAGCCTTAAGAGCAACGTAAACGATTGATCCCACGAACGTTTCTACAGTGTTCACGGACCGTTTCTCGAACATGATCGTACGTGAACGCGCGTGCCCTGCTCTTAAGATGGTTCTTAGAGCTGAAAGTTGGCGCTATTAAGTGACGTTGGAGCTTTCTTTTGAAATTCATTGGGCATACGGTAAAGTTGGCTTCAATGCAAGAAAATACATTTTTAAAAGACAAACAAAACTTGTAACGTTTGCGCATCTCTCATCTATAATTTATCTCAGTCAAATGTAAGCAAAAAAGATCTCTGACCAGTCTGAGTACACAAACAAAAATATATTTGATTTAAATAGT
This sequence comes from Coilia nasus, assembly GCA_027475355.1. Lineage (NCBI taxonomy): Eukaryota > Metazoa > Chordata > Actinopteri > Clupeiformes > Engraulidae > Coilia > Coilia nasus. Next base: position 26,686,111 of record CM050217.1, read on the forward strand.
CTATGTAGGACACTGTATTCAGATGTTTTGTTACATGTTTTCTGCACACGTCCAAAATAAGCCGACCTACTGTGACTGTCCTTGTGCGGCTGTGCTAAAGGCGCTGGATATAGGCTATTTGAAGGCATCGGGGGACAAGACGGGAGACGTAAAAACAGTATGCCTACAGAAAATGAGGACTGTCTTTGATATAGTTTAAGATTGCAGCAGTGTGATAAGGCGAATTAAGCCGTACAGTATAGGCCTACTGTCATTTTGATTTTCATCAGGTTCAAGGCCACACTATCCCTGCTGTTTTTAAATACTGCCAGTCAACAATGTCTTCGCCACTCCCTTTTTGTTATGCCCATGGAACTGTCATGTTCCAAGCTTTTTGTTTTGACGGACTTTATATCGCTTCTGGGCTATATTTCTCTTGCCTCGAAACGCTCCCGTTCATGTAATGCACATACAAATCACATGTAGGATCACCGTTTCATTATGCCCAATCTTACTGTCAAATATGACGTATGTGGCTGCAATCATATTGATTTGATTCCAGGCCCTTGCGCAATTTGGGCTACTTCTTTATTTCCGTCGGTCTGCTGTGTCAGCTACATGATGTCATGGTAGTTATATGGTAGTTGCATGATAGTTACAAGAACTAGATGTACCGCATAGCGGTACATGGTATGACCGCCGCAGTATATTGAAATGTGGGAACTGTTGGTGTGATGAGTGTGTGATAGAGCAGTGTTGTGAGGTGAGAATTTCTGTGGAAATGATTTCCTGTAAGTGGGCATGGATGTGGGTTTTGAATGTGTAGTGTGAAGGACTGATTTGTGAAGGCAAGGAATCGGCAAAATGAGATTTTGTACAATTACAGCGCCCCCTATGGACCAAATTTTATGGCATGTTCTGTGGTGTTAGAGGTCTTTGTGGTGATCGTGCATGATGCATTTTGTGCAGTTCCCACCTTCTCGGTCCAAGATATTGGCAACTCAAAATCCCAATTTTTGCATTGACCCTTATCACTAGGTGGCGCTATGCTTCAAGTGAGAGTTTATGGGCTGGGTCAATATGCCTGTAACACCTACATACTAACACAAAATCGTTGTCTTGGGCAAAATTGTTGATGAGTTATTTAACAAAAACTGTTTTTCAACACCTAGCTTCGGCGATAAACATCGCCCCGTATGACGAAATGTCACAAAATTTAGTACACATGAAAAGAAAGATGTTTAGAGATGGCATGTCAACTTTGACCAAATTTGAGCAATTAAAAGCCAAGATACAGCCATTTGAAGAATTTTAAGCTACGTGTTAAATGTTCATTGACGTGTAACTTCGGAACGGTTTCTCTCAAGATAAATCCTTTGATAACTTTTTGTCAGCATTGTCTGTAGATGACATATACCAAATTTGGTGAGATTCACATGAATGGCCTATGACGAGTTCGTTCAGATTCGTTTTCGCAATATTAAAATTTCACGGAAATTGTTCTCGTTGGAAGTGGGCGTCGACCAGTGTTTTCAATGCGTGAGGGTCAACAGATTTCATGATAAAAAAAAAATAGTTGTAAACGTAAGCATTCTCTAGATAATAGGCAAAATGACATTTTCTACAATTACAGCGCCCCCTATGGACCAAATTTTATGGCATGTTCTGTGGTGTTAGAGGTCTTTCTGGTGATCGTGCATGACGTATTTTGCACAGTTCCCACCTTCTCGGTCCAAGATATTAGCAACTCAAAATCCTAATTTTTGCATTTACCCTTATCACTAGGTGGCGCTATGCTTCAAGTGAGAGTTTATGGGCTGGGTCGATACATCTCTGTAACACCAACATGCTAACACAAAATCGTTGTCTTGGGCAAAATTGTTGATAAGTTTTTTAACAAAAACTGTTTTTTGACACCTAGCTTCGCCAATAAACATCGCCCCCTATGACGAAATGTCACAAAATTTAGTACACATAAAAAGAAAGCTGTTTAGAGATGGCATGTCAACTTTGACCAAATTTGAGCAATTAAAAGCCAAGATACGGCCATTTAAAGATTTTTAAGCTACGTGTTAAATGGTCATTGACGTATAACTTCGGAACGGTTTATCTCAAGATAAATCCTTTGATAACTTTTTGTCAGCATTGTCTGTAGATGACATATACCAAATTTGGTGAGATTCACATGAACGGCCTATGACGAGTTCGTTCAGATTCGTTTCCGCAACATTAAAATTTCACGGAAATTGTTTTCGTTGGAAGTGGGCGTCGACCAGTGTTTTCAATGCGCGAGGGTCAATAGATTTCACGATAAAAAAGAAATTGTTGTAAACATAAGCATTCTCTAGATAATAGGCAAAATGACATTTTCTACAATTACAGCGCCCCCTATGGACTACATTTTATGGCATGTTCTGTGGTGTTAGAGGTCTTTGTTGTCATCGTGCATGACGTATTTTGTGCAGTTCCCACCTTCTCGGTCAAAGATATTGGCAACTTAAAATCCCAATTTTTACATTTACCCATATCACTAGGTGGCGCTATGCTTCAAGTGAGAGTTTATGGGCTGGGTCAATACATCTCTGTAACACCGACATACTAACACAAAATCGTTGTCTTGGGCAAAATTGTTGACGAGTTATTTAACAAAAACTGTTTTTTGACACCTAGCTTCGCCAATAAACATCGCCCCCTATGACGAAATGTCACAAAATTTAGTACACATAAAAAGAAAGCTGTTTAGAGATGGCATGTCAACTTTGACCAAATTTGAGCAATTAAAAGCCAAGATACGGCCATTTGAAGATTTTTAAGCTACGTGTTAAATGTTCATTGACGTGTAACTTCGGAACGGTTTATCTCAAGATAAATCCTTTGATAACTTTTTGTCAGCATTGTCTGTAGATGACATATACCAAATTTGGTGAGATTCACATGAACGGCCTATGACGAGTTCGTTCAAATCCGTTTTCGCAATATTAAAATTTCACGGAAATTGTTTTCGTTGGAAGTGGGCGTCGACCAGTGTTTTCAATGCGTGAGGGTCAATAGATTTCACGATAAAAAAAAAATTGTTGTAAACATAAGCATTGTCTAGATAATAGGCAAAATGACATTTTCTACAATTACAGCGCCCCCTATGGACCAAATTTTATGGCATGTTCTGTGGTGTTAGAGGTCTTTGTGGTGATTGTGCATGACGTATTTTGCGCAGTTCCCACCTTCTCGGTCCAAGATATTGGCAACTCAAAATCCCAATTTTTGCATTCACTCATATCACTAGGTGGCGCTACGCTTCAAGTGAGCGTTTATTGGCTGGGTCGATACATCTCTGTAACACCGACATACTAACGCAAAATCGTTGTCTTGGGCAAAATTGTTGGCGAGTTATTTAACAAAAACTGTTTTTTGACACCTAGCTTCGCCAATAAACATCGCCCCCTATGACGAAATGTCACAAAATTTAGTACACATGAAAAGAAATCTGTTTAGAGATGGAATGTCAACTTTGACCAAATTTGAGCAATTATTAGCCAAGATACGGCCATTTGAAAAATTTTAAGCTACGTGTTAAATGTTCATTGACGTGTAACTTCGGAACGGTTTATCTCAAGATAAATCCTTTGATAACTTTTTGTCAGCATTGTCTGTCGATGACATATACCAAATTTGGTGAGATTCACATGAACGGCCTATGACGAGTTCGTTCAGATTCGTTTTCGCAATATTAAAATTTCACGGAATTTTTTTTCATTGGAAGTGGGCGTCGACCAGTGTTTTCAATGCGTGAGGGTCAATAGATTTCACGATAAAAAAAAAATTGTTGTAAACGTAAGCATTGTCTAGATAATAGGCAAAATGACATTTTCTACAATTACAGCGCCCCCTATGGACCAAATTTTATGGCATGTTCTGTGGTGTTAGAGGTCTTTGTGGTGATCGTGCATAACGTATTTTGCGCAGTTCCCACCTTCTCGGTCCAAGATATTGGCAACTCAAAATCCCAATTTTTGCATTTACCCTTATCACTAGGTGGCGCTATGCTTCAAGTGAGAGTTTATGGGCTGGGTCGATACGTCTCTGTAACACCGACATATCACAAAAATTTCATGTTGTTGGGTGAAACGTTCATTGAGTTATTCAGCAAAAACTTTTGCCGGTCTCCCCCTCTTTAACGGACACTGGCACAGCGGGGGGGTGGCCCTGGGGGACCAAAAGGCGTTATTCGCTCACAAACTTCTTGGGCTACATGCCTACAAACATTCATGTCTCCCCGAGTTTCAGTGTCCCGGGAATCGTTGACGAAAAATCGGTGAAAAAAAAAAATAAAAATAAAAAAAAAAAAAAAAAAAAATAAAAAAAAAAAGGGAAAAATTTTGCAGCAACTCCAATATGACCGCTTTCGCTAGCTTCGCTAGCGGCGGTCATAATAATGTCTTATGACAACATCTTCAGGCACGCGTAGCCTATTTTCACTTCACATCCTCTGGGTGTCTCCACTGTGCCACGCCGGTTAAGATCAATCTTAGAGCTCTACGGGTGCTCTGGACCACACGTAGAGTTACGTGTGATTCCACGATGGTTCTTGGCCAAGGAAGGTTTCGGGAAACGGTCCGTAAACTCTACGATGGTCCTAAGTGTGAAGTTGAGTACTACTTAGGCTTAAGTACTACTTAACGTCGCTCGTAGGGCTTTCGGGAAACGCAGCCAAGGTAGGTAGAACCGTTCTTTTCCCCGACAATCTTTGAATTCACCATCATTTCCATTGAAGTACCTTGTTGAGTATGGACCAAGCAATGTTTACTGTAAAACTGCGCCGACCTAGCACAGCCTCCAGTGAGGATTGAACTCACGACCCCTGGTTTACAAGACCAGTGCTCTAACCACTGAGCTATGAAGCCAGGTGTTGCTTTGCAATCGGGTATGAAATGATGACTCGCTTCTTTTATTGCATCATGCAAGAACAAAAGTGTACATAACTGTGAAGACGGCTCCAGTGAGAATCAAATTCACGACTTTTGATTTACAAGACCAGTGCCCTGCAATTTTGCTAAACAGCCAGTTTCAATCAGACTTTGACTGCATTTTTTTGGAAAACCTTTTCAGCAAGCTGAGAGGGTCAAAGTAGCATACACTTTAAATCAAATGACAAGCAGTTTTGGACTCGTCCGCGAAGTAGTCTGACATCCACAAATCAGCAAGCTCTGCGACAGGTTGACATGGACCTCAGGTTTGGAAATGTCCTCAATGAAGTTCTGGTGGCTGGAGTTAGACATGCTTTTTTCATCAGAACAGATTTATTTTTCAACAACGTAGGTAGAACCGTTCTTTTTCCCGGCAGTCTTTGAATTCACCACAATTTCGATTGAAGTACCTTGTTGAGTGTGGACCAAGCAATGTTTACTGTAAAACTGCACTGACCGAGCACAGGCTCCAGTGAGAATTGAATGCAATTGCGCTACAGAGCCAGTTTCAATCAGACTTTGACTGCAATTTTTTGGAAAACCTTTTCAGCAAGCCGAGAGGGTCAAAACAGCATACACTTTAAATCAAATGACAAGCAGTTTTGGACTCGTCCGCGAAGTAGTCTGACATCCACAAATCAGCAAGCTCTGCGACAGGTTGACATTGACCTCAGGTTTGGAAATGTCCTCAATGAAGTTCTGGTGGCTGGAGTTAGACATGATTTTTTCATCAGAACAGATTTCTTTATCAACAACGTAGGTAGAACCGTTCTTTTTCCCGGCAATCTTTGAATTCACCACCATTTCCATTGAAGTACCTTGTTGAGTGTGGACCAAGCAATATTTACTGTAAAACTGCACTGACCTAGCACAGGCTCCAGTGAGAATTGAATGCAATTGCGCTACAGAGCCAATTTCAATCAGACTTTGACTGCATTTTTTTGGAAAACCTTTTCAGCAAGCCGAGAGGGTCAAAACAGCATACACCTTAAATCAAATGACAAGCAGTTTTGGACTCGTCTGCGAAGTAGTCTGACATCCACAAATCAGCAAGCTCTGCGACAGGTTGACATGGACATCAGGTTTGGAAATGTCCTCAATGAAGTTCTGGTGGCTGGAGATAAAGATGCTTTTTCCATCAGAATAGATTTCTTCTTCAACAAGGTAGGTAGGACCGTTCTTTTCCCTGACAATCTTTGAATTCACCACCATTTCCATTGAAGTACCTTGTTGAGTATAGACCAAGCAATGTTTACTGTAAGACTGCGCCGACCTAGCACAGGCTCCAGTGAGGATTGAACTCACGACCCCTGGTTTACAAGACCAGTGCTCTAACAACTGAGCTATGGAGCCAGGTGTTGGTTTGCAACCAGGCGTGAAATGATGACTCGATTCTTTTACTGCATCATGCAAGAACAAAAGTGTACATAAGTGTGGACAACAGAAGAATCCAGACATGTCTCAGAATTTGAGTTTGCAGTCTACGATGAAACTTGTCATAGTATGTTCCCCATCATATGGGGACAAGTCAAAAGCATGGAAGACTACATGGACAGGTCTTATGAAGAAGGCTCCAGTGAGAATCAAAATCACGACTCCTGATTTACAAGACCAGTGCCCTGCAATTGTGCTAAAGAGCCAGTTTCAATCAGACTTTGACTGCATTTTTTTGGAAAACCTTTTCAGCAAGCCGACAGGGTCAAAGTAGCATTCACTTTAAATCAAATAACAAGCAGTTTTGGACTCGCCCGCAAAGTAGTTTGACATCTACAAAATCAGCAAGCTCTGCGACAGGTTGACATGGACCTCAGGTTTGGAAATGTCCTCAATGAAGTTCTGGTGGCTGGAGATAGAGATGCTTTTTCCATCAGAATAGATTTCTTCTTCAACAAGGTAGGTAGAACCGTTCTTTTCCCCGACAATCTTTGAATTCACCATCATTTCCATTGAAGTACCTTGTTGAGTATGGACCAAGCAATGTTTACTGTAAAACTGCGCCGACCTAGCACAGGCTCCAGTGAGGATTGAACTCACGACCCCTGGTTTACAAGACCAGTGCTCTAACCACTGAGCTATGGAGCCAGGTGTTGGTTTGCAACCAGGCGTGAAATGATGACTCGATTCTTTTACTGCATCATGCAAGAACAAAAGTGTACATAAGTGTGGACAACAGAAGAATCCAGACATGTCTCAGAATTTGAGTTTGCAGTCTACGATGAAACTTGTCATAGTATGTTCCCCATCATATGGGGACAAGTCAAAAGCATGGAAGACTACATGGACAGGTCTTATGAAGAAGGCTCCAGTGAGAATCAAATTCACGACTCCTGATTTACAAGACCAGTGCCCTGCAATTGTGCTAAAGAGCCATTTTCAATCAGACTTTGACTGCATTTTTTTGGAAAACCTTTTCAGCAAGCCGACAGGGTCAAAGTAGCATTCACTTTAAATCAAATAACAAGCAGTTTTGGACTCGCCCGCGAAGTAGTTTGACATCTACAAAATCAGCAAGCTCTGCGACAGGTTGACATGGACCTCAGGATTTGAAATGTCCTCAATGAAGTTCTGGTGGCTGGAGATAGACATGCTTTTTCCATCAGAATAGATTTCTTCTTCAACAAGGTAGGTAGAACCGTTCTTTTCCCCGACAATCTTTGAATTCACCACCATTTCCATTGAAGTACCTTGTTGAGTATGGACAAAGCAATGTTTACTGTAAAACTGCGCCGACCTAGCACAGGCTCCAGTGAGGATTGAACTCACGACCCCTGGTTTACAAGACCAGTGCTCTAACCACTGAGCTATGGAGCCAGGTGTTGCTTTCTAATCGGGCGTGAAATGATGACTCGCTTTTTTTACTGTATCATCCAAGAACAAAAGTGTACATAAGTGTGGACAAAAGAAGAATCCAGACATGTCTCAGAATTTGAGTTTGCAGTCCAGAATGAAACTTGTCATAGTATGTTCTCCATCATATGGGAACAAGTCAAAAGCATGGAAGACTACATGGACAGGTCTTATGAAGAAGGCTCCAGTGAGAATCAAATTCACGACTCCTGATTTACAAGACCAGTGCCCTGCAATTGTGCTAAAGAGCCAGTTTCAATCAGACTTTGCATTTTTTTGGAAAACCTATTCAGCAAGCCGACAGGGTCAAAGTAGCATTCACTTTAAATCAAATAACAAGCAGTTTTGGACTCGCCCGCAAAGTAGTTTGACATCTACAAAATCAGCAAGCTCTGCGACAGGTTGACATGGACCTCAGGTTTGGAAATGTCCTCAATGAAGTTCTGGTGGCTGGAGATAGAGATGCTTTTTCCATCAGAATAGATTTCTTCTTCAACAAGGGCTGCGTTTCCCGATAACGATGGATCTTAGCCTTAAGAGCAACGTAAACGATTGATCCCACGAACGTTTCTACAGTGTTCACGGACCGTTTCTCGAACATGATCGTACGTGAACGCGCGTGCCCTGCTCTTAAGATGGTTCTTAGAGCTGAAAGTTGGCGCTATTAAGTGACGTTGGAGCTTTCTTTTGAAATTCATTGGGCATACGGTAAAGTTGGCTTCAATGCAAGAAAATACATTTTTAAAAGACAAACAAAACTTGTAACGTTTGCGCATCTCTCATCTATAATTTATCTCAGTCAAATGTAAGCAAAAAAGATCTCTGACCAGTCTGAGTACACAAACAAAAATATATTTGATTTAAATAGTCTATGTAGGACACTGTATTCAGATGTTTTGTTACATGTTTTCTGCACACGTCCAAAATAAGCCGACCTACTGTGACTGTCCTTGTGCGGCTGTGCTAAAGGCGCTGGATATAGGCTATTTGAAGGCATCGGGGGACAAGACGGGAGACGTAAAAACAGTATGCCTACAGAAAATGAGGACTGTCTTTGATATAGTTTAAGATTGCAGCAGTGTGATAAGGCGAATTAAGCCGTACAGTATAGGCCTACTGTCATTTTGATTTTCATCAGGTTCAAGGCCACACTATCCCTGCTGTTTTTAAATACTGCCAGTCAACAATGTCTTCGCCACTCCCTTTTTGTTATGCCCATGGAACTGTCATGTTCCAAGCTTTTTGTTTTGACGGACTTTATATCGCTTCTGGGCTATATTTCTCTTGCCTCGAAACGCTCCCGTTCATGTAATGCACATACAAATCACATGTAGGATCACCGTTTCATTATGCCCAATCTTACTGTCAAATATGACGTATGTGGCTGCAATCATATTGATTTGATTCCAGGCCCTTGCGCAATTTGGGCTACTTCTTTATTTCCGTCGGTCTGCTGTGTCAGCTACATGATGTCATGGTAGTTATATGGTAGTTGCATGATAGTTACAAGAACTAGATGTACCGCATAGCGGTACATGGTATGACCGCCGCAGTATATTGAAATGTGGGAACTGTTGGTGTGATGAGTGTGTGATAGAGCAGTGTTGTGAGGTGAGAATTTCTGTGGAAATGATTTCCTGTAAGTGGGCATGGATGTGGGTTTTGAATGTGTAGTGTGAAGGACTGATTTGTGAAGGCAAGGAATCGGCAAAATGAGATTTTGTACAATTACAGCGCCCCCTATGGACCAAATTTTATGGCATGTTCTGTGGTGTTAGAGGTCTTTGTGGTGATCGTGCATGATGCATTTTGTGCAGTTCCCACCTTCTCGGTCCAAGATATTGGCAACTCAAAATCCCAATTTTTGCATTGACCCTTATCACTAGGTGGCGCTATGCTTCAAGTGAGAGTTTATGGGCTGGGTCAATATGCCTGTAACACCTACATACTAACACAAAATCGTTGTCTTGGGCAAAATTGTTGATGAGTTATTTAACAAAAACTGTTTTTCAACACCTAGCTTCGGCGATAAACATCGCCCCGTATGACGAAATGTCACAAAATTTAGTACACATGAAAAGAAAGATGTTTAGAGATGGCATGTCAACTTTGACCAAATTTGAGCAATTAAAAGCCAAGATACAGCCATTTGAAGAATTTTAAGCTACGTGTTAAATGTTCATTGACGTGTAACTTCGGAACGGTTTCTCTCAAGATAAATCCTTTGATAACTTTTTGTCAGCATTGTCTGTAGATGACATATACCAAATTTGGTGAGATTCACATGAATGGCCTATGACGAGTTCGTTCAGATTCGTTTTCGCAATATTAAAATTTCACGGAAATTGTTCTCGTTGGAAGTGGGCGTCGACCAGTGTTTTCAATGCGTGAGGGTCAACAGATTTCATGATAAAAAAAAAATAGTTGTAAACGTAAGCATTCTCTAGATAATAGGCAAAATGACATTTTCTACAATTACAGCGCCCCCTATGGACCAAATTTTATGGCATGTTCTGTGGTGTTAGAGGTCTTTCTGGTGATCGTGCATGACGTATTTTGCACAGTTCCCACCTTCTCGGTCCAAGATATTAGCAACTCAAAATCCTAATTTTTGCATTTACCCTTATCACTAGGTGGCGCTATGCTTCAAGTGAGAGTTTATGGGCTGGGTCGATACATCTCTGTAACACCAACATGCTAACACAAAATCGTTGTCTTGGGCAAAATTGTTGATAAGTTTTTTAACAAAAACTGTTTTTTGACACCTAGCTTCGCCAATAAACATCGCCCCCTATGACGAAATGTCACAAAATTTAGTACACATAAAAAGAAAGCTGTTTAGAGATGGCATGTCAACTTTGACCAAATTTGAGCAATTAAAAGCCAAGATACGGCCATTTAAAGATTTTTAAGCTACGTGTTAAATGGTCATTGACGTATAACTTCGGAACGGTTTATCTCAAGATAAATCCTTTGATAACTTTTTGTCAGCATTGTCTGTAGATGACATATACCAAATTTGGTGAGATTCACATGAACGGCCTATGACGAGTTCGTTCAGATTCGTTTCCGCAACATTAAAATTTCACGGAAATTGTTTTCGTTGGAAGTGGGCGTCGACCAGTGTTTTCAATGCGCGAGGGTCAATAGATTTCACGATAAAAAAGAAATTGTTGTAAACATAAGCATTCTCTAGATAATAGGCAAAATGACATTTTCTACAATTACAGCGCCCCCTATGGACTACATTTTATGGCATGTTCTGTGGTGTTAGAGGTCTTTGTTGTCATCGTGCATGACGTATTTTGTGCAGTTCCCACCTTCTCGGTCAAAGATATTGGCAACTTAAAATCCCAATTTTTACATTTACCCATATCACTAGGTGGCGCTATGCTTCAAGTGAGAGTTTATGGGCTGGGTCAATACATCTCTGTAACACCGACATACTAACACAAAATCGTTGTCTTGGGCAAAATTGTTGACGAGTTATTTAACAAAAACTGTTTTTTGACACCTAGCTTCGCCAATAAACATCGCCCCCTATGACGAAATGTCACAAAATTTAGTACACATAAAAAGAAAGCTGTTTAGAGATGGCATGTCAACTTTGACCAAATTTGAGCAATTAAAAGCCAAGATACGGCCATTTGAAGATTTTTAAGCTACGTGTTAAATGTTCATTGACGTGTAACTTCGGAACGGTTTATCTCAAGATAAATCCTTTGATAACTTTTTGTCAGCATTGTCTGTAGATGACATATACCAAATTTGGTGAGATTCACATGAACGGCCTATGACGAGTTCGTTCAAATCCGTTTTCGCAATATTAAAATTTCACGGAAATTGTTTTCGTTGGAAGTGGGCGTCGACCAGTGTTTTCAATGCGTGAGGGTCAATAGATTTCACGATAAAAAAAAAATTGTTGTAAACATAAGCATTGTCTAGATAATAGGCAAAATGACATTTTCTACAATTACAGCGCCCCCTATGGACCAAATTTTATGGCATGTTCTGTGGTGTTAGAGGTCTTTGTGGTGATTGTGCATGACGTATTTTGCGCAGTTCCCACCTTCTCGGTCCAAGATATTGGCAACTCAAAATCCCAATTTTTGCATTCACTCATATCACTAGGTGGCGCTACGCTTCAAGTGAGCGTTTATTGGCTGGGTCGATACATCTCTGTAACACCGACATACTAACGCAAAATCGTTGTCTTGGGCAAAATTGTTGGCGAGTTATTTAACAAAAACTGTTTTTTGACACCTAGCTTCGCCAATAAACATCGCCCCCTATGACGAAATGTCACAAAATTTAGTACACATGAAAAGAAATCTGTTTAGAGATGGAATGTCAACTTTGACCAAATTTGAGCAATTATTAGCCAAGATACGGCCATTTGAAAAATTTTAAGCTACGTGTTAAATGTTCATTGACGTGTAACTTCGGAACGGTTTATCTCAAGATAAATCCTTTGATAACTTTTTGTCAGCATTGTCTGTCGATGACATATACCAAATTTGGTGAGATTCACATGAACGGCCTATGACGAGTTCGTTCAGATTCGTTTTCGCAATATTAAAATTTCACGGAATTTTTTTTCATTGGAAGTGGGCGTCGACCAGTGTTTTCAATGCGTGAGGGTCAATAGATTTCACGATAAAAAAAAAATTGTTGTAAACGTAAGCATTGTCTAGATAATAGGCAAAATGACATTTTCTACAATTACAGCGCCCCCTATGGACCAAATTTTATGGCATGTTCTGTGGTGTTAGAGGTCTTTGTGGTGATCGTGCATAACGTATTTTGCGCAGTTCCCACCTTCTCGGTCCAAGATATTGGCAACTCAAAATCCCAATTTTTGCATTTACCCTTATCACTAGGTGGCGCTATGCTTCAAGTGAGAGTTTATGGGCTGGGTCGATACGTCTCTGTAACACCGACATATCACAAAAATTTCATGTTGTTGGGTGAAACGTTCATTGAGTTATTCAGCAAAAACTTTTGCCGGTCTCCCCCTCTTTAACGGACACTGGCACAGCGGGGGGGTGGCCCTGGGGGACCAAAAGGCGTTATTCGCTCACAAACTTCTTGGGCTACATGCCTACAAACATTCATGTCTCCCCGAGTTTCAGTGTCCCGGGAATCGTTGACGAAAAATCGGTGAAAAAAAAAAAAATAAATAAAAAAAATAAAAAAAAAAAAAAAAAAAAAAAAGGGAAAAATTTTGCAGCAACTCCAATATGACCGCTTTCGCTAGCTTCGCTAGCGGCGGTCATAATAATGTCTTATGACAACATCTTCAGGCACGCGTAGCCTATTTTCACTTCACATCCTCTGGGTGTCTCCACTGTGCCACGCCGGTTAAGATCAATCTTAGAGCTCTACGGGTGCTCTGGACCACACGTAGAGTTACGTGTGATTCCACGATGGTTCTTGGCCAAGGAAGGTTTCGGGAAACGGTCCGTAAACTCTACGATGGTCCTAAGTGTGAAGTTGAGTACTACTTAGGCTTAAGTACTACTTAACGTCGCTCGTAGGGCTTTCGGGAAACGCAGCCAAGGTAGGTAGAACCGTTCTTTTCCCCGACAATCTTTGAATTCACCATCATTATGACCGCCGCTAGCGAAGCTAGCGAAAGCGGTCATATTGGAGTTGCTGCAAAATTTTTCCCTTTTTTTTTTTTTTTTTTTTTTTTTTTTTTTATTTTTTTTATTTTTTTTTTTCACCGATTTTTCGTCAACGATTCCCGCGACACTGAAACTCGGGGAGACATGAATGTTTGTAGGCATGTAGCCCAAGAAGTTTGTGAGCGAATAACGCCTTTTGGTCCCCCAGGGCCACCCCCCCGCTGTGCCAGTGTCCGTTAAAGAGGGGGAGACCGGCAAAAGTTTTTGCTGAATAACTCAATGAACGTTTCACCCAACAACATGAAATTTTTGTGATATGTCGGTGTTACAGAGACGTATCGACCCAGCCCATAAACTCTCACTTGAAGCATAGCGCCACCTAGTGATAAGGGTAAATGCAAAAATTGGGATTTTGAGTTGCCAATATCTTGGACCGAGAAGGTGGGAACTGCGCAAAATATGTCATGCACAATCACCACAAAGACCTCTAACACCACAGAACATGCCATAAAATTTGGTCCATAGGGGGCGCTGTAATTGTAGAAAATGTCATTTTGCCTATTATCTAGACAATGCTTACGTTTACAACAATTTTTTTTTTATCATGAAATCTATTGACCCTCACGCATTGAAAACACTGGTCGACGCCCACTTCCAACGAAAAAAAATTCCGTGAAATTTTAATATTGCGAAAACAAATCTGAACGAACTCGTCATAGGCCGTTCATGTGAATCTCACCAAATTTGGTATATGTCATCTACAGACAATGCTGACAAAAAGTTATCAAAGGATTTATCTTGAGATAAACCGTTCCGAAGTTACACGTCAATGAACATTTAACACGTAGCTTAAAAATCTTCAAATTGCCGTATCTTGGCTAATAATTGCTCAAATTTAATCAAAGTTGACATTCCATCTCTAAACAGATTTCTTTTCATGTGTACTAAATTTTGTGACATTTCGTCATAGGGGGCGATGTTTATTGGCGAAGCTAGGTGTCAAAAAACAGTTTTTGTTAAATAACTCGCCAACAATTTTGCCCAAGACAACGATTTTGCGTTAGTATGTCGGTGTTACAGAGATGTATCGACCCAGCCAATAAACGCTCACTTGAAGCGTAGCGCCACCTAGTGATATGGGTAAATGCAAAAATTGGGATTTTGAGTTGCCAATATCTTGGACCGAGAAGGTGGGAACTGCGCAAAATATGTCATGCACAATCACCACAAAGACCTCTAACACCACAGAACATGCCATAAAATTTGGTCCATAGGGGGCGCTGTAATTGTAGAAAATGTCATTTTGCCTATTATCTAGACAATGCTTACGTTTACAACATTTTTTTTTTTATCGTGAAATCTGTTGAACTTCACGCATTGAAAACACTGGTCGACGCCCACTTCCAACGAAAACAATTTCCGTGAAATTTTAATATTGCGAAAACGAATCTGAACGAACTCGTCATAGGCCGTTCATGTGAATCTCACAAAATTTGGTATATGTCATCTACAGACAATGTTGACAAAAAGTTATCAAAGGATTTATCTTGAGATAAACCGTTCCGAAGTTACACGTCAATGAACATTTAACACGTAGCTTAAAAATCTTCAAATGGCCGTATCTTGGCTTTTAATTGCTCAAATTTGGTCAAAGTTGACATGCCATCTCTAAACAGCTTTCTTTTCATGTGTACTAAATTTTGTGACATTTCATCATAGGGGGCGATGTTTATTAGCGAAGCTAGGTGTCAAAAAACAGTTTTTGTTAAATAACTTGTCAACAATTTTGCCCAAGACAACAATTTTGTGTTATTATATCGGTGTTACAGAGATGTATCGACCCAGCCCATAAACTCTCACTTGAAGCATAGCGCCACCTAGTGATATGGGTAAATGTAAAAATTAGGATTTTGAGTTGCCAATATCTTTGACCGAGAAGGTGGGAACTGCACAAAATACGTCATGCACGATCACAACAAAGACCTCTAACACCACAGAACATGCCATAAAATGTAGTCCATAGGGGGCGCTGTAATTGTAGAAAATGTCATTTTGCCTATTATCTAGAGAATGCTTATGTTTACAACAATTTTTTTTTTATCGTGAAATCTATTGACCCTCATGCATTGAAAACACTGGTCGACGCCCACTTCCAACGAAAACAATTTCCGTGAAATTTTAATATTGCGAAAACGAATCTGAACGAACTCGTCATAGGCCGTTCATGTGAATCTCACCAAATTTGGTATATGTCATCTACAGACAATGCTGACAAAAAGTTATCAAAGGATTTATCTTGAGATAAACCGTTCCGAAGTTACACGTCAATGAACATTTAACACGTAGCTTAAAATTCTTTAAATGGCCGTATCTTGGCTTTTAATTGCTCAAATTTGGTCAAAGTTGACATGCCATCTCTAAACAGCTTTCTATTTATGTGTACTAAATTTTGTGACATTTCGTCATAGGGGGCGATGTTTATTGGCGAAGCTAGGTGTCAAAAAACAGTTTTTGTTAAAAAACTTGTCAACAATTTTGCCCAAGACAACGATTTTGTGTTAGTTTGTTGGTGTTACAGAGATGTATCGACCCAGCCCATAAACTCTCACTTGAAGCATAGCGCCACCTAGTGATAAGGGTAAATGCAAAAATTTGGATTTTGAGTTGCTAATATCTTGGACCGAGAAGGTGGGAACTGCGCAAAATATGTCATGCACGATCACCACAAAGACCTCTAACACCACAGAACATGCCATAAAATTTGGTCCATAGGGGGCGCTGTAATTGTAGAAAATGTCATTTTGCCTATTATCTAGAGAATGCTTACGTTTACAACAATTTTTTTTTTATCATGAAATCTATTGACCCTCACGCATTGAAAACACTGGTCGACGCCCACTTCCAACGAGAACAATTTCCGGGAAATTTTAATATTGCGAAAACGAATCTGAACAAACTCGTCATAGGCCGTTCATGTGAATCTCACCAAATTTGGTATATGTCATCTACAGACAATGCTGACAAAAAGTTATCAAAGGATTTATCTTGAGATAAACCGTTTCGAAGTTACACGTCAATGAACATTTAACACGTAGCTTAAAATTCTTCAAATGGCCGTATCTTGGCTTTTAATTGCTCAAATTTGGTCAAAGTTGAAATGCCATATCTAAACATCTTTCTTTTCATGTGTACTAAATTTTGTGACATTTCGTCATACGGGGCGATGTTTATCGCCGAAGCTAGGTGTTGAAAAACAGTTTTTGTTAAATAACTCGTCAACAATTTTGCCCAAGACAACGATTTTGTGTTAGTATGTAGGTGTTACAGAGGCATATTGACCCAGCCCATAAACTCTCACTTGAAGCATAGCGCCACCTAGTGATAAGGGTAAATGCAAAAATTGGGATTTTGAGTTGCCAATATCTTGGACTGAGAAGGTGGGAACTGCACAAAATACATCATGCACGATCACCACAAAGACCTCTAACACCACAGAACATGCCATAAAATTTAGTCCATAGGGGGCGCTGTAATTGTACAAAATCTCATTTTGCCGACTCCTTGCCTTCACAAATCAGTCCTACACACTACACATTCAAAACCCACATCCATGCCCACTTCCAGGAAATCATTTCCACAGAAATTCTCACCTCACAACACTGCTCTACCACACACTCATCACACCAACAGTTCCCACATTTCAATATACTGCGGCGGTCATACCATGTACCGCTATGCGGTGCATCTAGTTTCCATTGAAGTACCTTGTTGAGTATGGACCAAGCAATGTTTACTGTAAAACTGCGCCGACCTAGCACAGCCTCCAGTGAGGATTGAACTCACGACCCCTGGTTTACAAGACCAGTGCTCTAACCACTGAGCTATGAAGCCAGGTGTTGCTTTGCAATCGGGTATGAAATGATGACTCGCTTCTTTTATTGCATCATGCAAGAACAAAAGTGTACATAACTGTGAAGACGGCTCCAGTGAGAATCAAATTCACGACTTTTGATTTACAAGACCAGTGCCCTGCAATTTTGCTAAACAGCCAGTTTCAATCAGACTTTGACTGCATTTTTTTGGAAAACCTTTTCAGCAAGCTGAGAGGGTCAAAGTAGCATACACTTTAAATCAAATGACAAGCAGTTTTGGACTCGTCCGCGAAGTAGTCTGACATCCACAAATCAGCAAGCTCTGCGACAGGTTGACATGGACCTCAGGTTTGGAAATGTCCTCAATGAAGTTCTGGTGGCTGGAGTTAGACATGCTTTTTTCATCAGAACAGATTTATTTTTCAACAACGTAGGTAGAACCGTTCTTTTTCCCGGCAGTCTTTGAATTCACCACAATTTCGATTGAAGTACCTTGTTGAGTGTGGACCAAGCAATGTTTACTGTAAAACTGCACTGACCGAGCACAGGCTCCAGTGAGAATTGAATGCAATTGCGCTACAGAGCCAGTTTCAATCAGACTTTGACTGCAATTTTTTGGAAAACCTTTTCAGCAAGCCGAGAGGGTCAAAACAGCATACACTTTAAATCAAATGACAAGCAGTTTTGGACTCGTCCGCGAAGTAGTCTGACATCCACAAATCAGCAAGCTCTGCGACAGGTTGACATTGACCTCAGGTTTGGAAATGTCCTCAATGAAGTTCTGGTGGCTGGAGTTAGACATGATTTTTTCATCAGAACAGATTTCTTTATCAACAACGTAGGTAGAACCGTTCTTTTTCCCGGCAATCTTTGAATTCACCACCATTTCCATTGAAGTACCTTGTTGAGTGTGGACCAAGCAATATTTACTGTAAAACTGCACTGACCTAGCACAGGCTCCAGTGAGAATTGAATGCAATTGCGCTACAGAGCCAATTTCAATCAGACTTTGACTGCATTTTTTTGGAAAACCTTTTCAGCAAGCCGAGAGGGTCAAAACAGCATACACCTTAAATCAAATGACAAGCAGTTTTGGACTCGTCTGCGAAGTAGTCTGACATCCACAAATCAGCAAGCTCTGCGACAGGTTGACATGGACATCAGGTTTGGAAATGTCCTCAATGAAGTTCTGGTGGCTGGAGATAGAGATGCTTTTTCAATCAGAATAGATTTTTTCTTCAACAAGGTAGGTAGAACCGTTCTTTTCCCTGACAATCTTTGAATTCACCACCATTTCCATTGAAGTACCTTGTTGAGTATGGACCAAGCAATGTTTACTGTAAGACTGCGCCAACCTAGCACAGGCTCCAGTGAGGATTGAACTCACGACCCCTGGTTTACAAGACCAGTGCTCTAACCACTGAGCTATGGAGCCAGGTGTTGGTTTGCAACCAGGCGTGAAATGATGACTCGATTCTTTTACTGCATCATGCAAGAACAAAAGTGTACATAAGTGTGGACAACAGAAGAATCCAGACATGTCTCAGAATTTGAGTTTGCAGTCTACGATGAAACTTGTCATAGTATGTTCCCCATCATATGGGGACAAGTCAAAAGCATGGAAGACTACATGGACAGGTCTTATGAAGAAGGCTCCAGTGAGAATCAAATTCACGACTTCTGATTTACAAGACCAGTGCCCTGCAATTGTGCTAAAGAGCCAGTTTCAATCAGACTTTGACTGCATTTTTTTGGAAAACCTTTTCATCAAGCCGACAGGGTCAAAGTAGCATTCACTTTAAATCAAATAACAAGCAGTTTTGGACTCGCCCGCAAAGTAGTTTGACATCTACAAAATCAGCAAGCTCTGCGACAGGTTGACATGGACCTCAGGTTTGGAAATGTCCTCAATGAAGTTCTGGTGGCTGGAGATAGAGATGCTTTTTCCATCAGAATAGATTTCTTCTTCAACAAGGTAGGTAGAACCGTTCTTTTCCCCGACAATCTTTGAATTCACCACCATTTCCATTGAAGTACCTTGTTGAGTGTGGACCAAGGAATATTTACTGTAAAACTGCACTGACCTAGCACAGGCTCCAGTGAGAATTGAATGCAATTGCGCTACAGAGCCAGTTTCAATCAGACTTTGACTGCAATTTTTTGGAAAACCTTTTCAGCAAGCCGAGAGGGTCAAAACAGCATACACCTTAAATCAAATGACAAGCAGTTTCGGACTCGTCTGCGAAGTAGTCTGACATCCACAAATCAGCAAGCTCTGCGACAGGTTGACATGGACATCAGGTTTGGAAATGTCCTCAATGAAGTTCTGGTGGCTGGAGATAAAGATGCTTTTTCCATCAGAATAGATTTCTTCTTCAACAAGGTAGGTAGGACCGTTCTTTTCCCTGACAATCTTTGAATTCACCACCATTTCCATTGAAGTACCTTGTTGAGTATAGACCAAGCAATGCTTACTGTAAGACTGCGCCAACCTAGCACAGGCTCCAGTGAGGATTGAACTCACGACCCCTGGTTTACAAGACCAGTGCTCTAACCACTGAGCTATGGAGCCAGGTGTTGGTTTGCAACCAGGCGTGAAATGATGACTCGATTCTTTTACTGCATCGTGCAAGAACAAAAGTGTACATAAGTGTGGACAACAGAAGAATCCAGACATGTCTCAGAATTTGAGTTTGCAGTCTACGATGAAACTTGTCATAGTATGTTCCCCATCATATGGGGACAAGTCAAAAGCATGGAAGACTACATGGACAGGTCTTATGAAGAAGGCTCCAGTGAGAATCAAATTCACGACTTCTGATTTACAAGACCAGTGCCCTGCAATTGTGCTAAAGAGCCAGTTTCAATCAGACTTTGACTGCATTTTTTTGGAAAACCTTTTCAGCAAGCCGACAGGGTCAAAGTAGCATTCACTTTAAATCAAATAACAAGCAGTTTTGGACTCGCCCGCGAAGTAGTTTGACATCTACAAAATCAGGAAGCTCTGCGACAGGTTGACATGGACCTCAGGATTGGAAATGTCCTCAATGAAGTTCTGGTGGCTGGAGATAGAGATGCTTTTTCCATCAGAATAGATTTCTTTTTCAACAACGTAGGTAGAACCGTTCTTTTTCCTGGCAATCTTTGAATTCACCACCATTTCCATTGAAGTACCTTGTTGAGTATGGACCAAGCAATGGGTAGAATTAGGTATTAGAATTAGGTATTAGAAATAGGTAGAACCGTTCTTTTTCCCGGCAATCTTTGAATTCACCACAATTTCCATTGAAGTACCTTGTTGAGTGTGGACCAAGCAATGTTTACTGTAAAACTGCACTGACCGAGCACAGGCTCCAGTGAGAATTGAATGCAATTGCGCTACAGAGCCAGTTTCAATCAGACTTTGACTGCAATTTTTTGGAAAACCTTTTCAGCAAGCCGAGAGGGTCAAAACAGCCTACACTTTAAATCAAATGACAAGCAGTTTTGGACTCGTCCGCGAAGTAGTCTGACATCCACAAATCAGCAAGCTCTGCGACAGGTTGACATTGACCTCAGGTTTGGAAATGTCCTCAATGAAGTTCTGGTGGCTGGAGTTAGACATGCTTTTTTCATCAGAACAGATTTCTCTTTCAACAACGTAGGTAGAACCGTTCTTTTTCCCGGCAATCTTTGAATTCACCACCATTTCCATTGAAGTACCTTGTTGAGTGTGGACCAAGGAATGTTTACTGTAAAACTGCACTGACCTAGCACAGGCTCCAGTGAGAATTGAATACAATTGCGCTACAGAGCCAGTTTCAATCAAACTTTGACTGCAATTTTTTGGAAAACCTTTTCAGCAAGCCGAGAGGGTCAAAACAGCATACACCTTAAATCAAATGCCAAGCAGCTTTGGACTCGTCTGCGAAGTAGTCTGACATCCACAAATCAGCAAGCTCTGCGACAGGTTGACATGGACATCAGGTTTGGAAATGTCCTCAATGAAGTTCTGGTGGCTGGAGATAGAGATGCTTTTTCCATCAGAATAGATTTCTTCTTCAACAAGGCAGGTAGAACCGTTCTTTTCCCTGACAATCTTTGAATTCACCACAATTTCCATTGAAGTACCTTGTTGAGTATGGACCAAGCAATGTTTACTGCAAGACTGCGCCAACCTAGCACAGGCTCCAGTGAGGATTGAACTCACGACCCCTGGTTTACAAGACCAGTGCTCTAACCACTGAGCTATGGAGCCAGGTGTTGGTTTGCAACCAGGCATGAAATGATGACTCGATTCTTTTACTGCATCGTGCAAGAACAAAAGTGTACATAAGTGTGGACAACAAAAGAATCCAGACATGTCTCAGAATTTGAGTTTGCAGTCTACGATGAAACTTGTCATAGTATGTTCCCCATCATATGGGGACAAGTCAAAAGCATGGAAGACTACATGGACAGGTCTTATGAAGAAGGCTCCAGTGAGAATCAAATTCACGACTTCTGATTTACAAGACCAGTGCCCTGCAATTGTGCTAAAGAGCCAGTTTCAATCAGACTTTGACTGCATTTTTTTGGAAAACCTTTTCATCAAGCCGACAGGGTCAAAGTAGCATTCACTTTAAATCAAATAACAAGCAGTTTTGGACTCGCCCGCAAAGTAGTTTGACATCTACAAAATCAGCAAGCTCTGCGACAGGTTGACATGGACCTCAGGATTGGAAATGTCCTCAATGAAGTTCTGGTGGCTGGAGATAGAGATGCTTTTTCCATCAGAATAGATTTCTTTTTCAACAACGTAGGTAGAACCGTTCTTTTTCCCGGCAATCTTTGAATTCACCACCATTTCCATTGAAGTACCTTGTTGAGTATGG
Source organism: Coilia nasus (assembly GCA_027475355.1). Taxonomy (NCBI): domain Eukaryota; kingdom Metazoa; phylum Chordata; class Actinopteri; order Clupeiformes; family Engraulidae; genus Coilia; species Coilia nasus. Next base: position 26,708,253 of record CM050217.1, read on the forward strand.
ACCAAGCAATGGGTAGAATTAGGTATTAGAATTAGGTATTAGAAATAGGTAGAACCGTTCTTTTTCCCGGCAATCTTTGAATTCACCACAATTTCCATTGAAGTACCTTGTTGAGTGTGGACCAAGCAATGTTTACTGTAAAACTGCACTGACCGAGCACAGGCTCCAGTGAGAATTGAATGCAATTGCGCTACAGAGCCAGTTTCAATCAGACTTTGACTGCAATTTTTTGGAAAACCTTTTCAGCAAGCCGAGAGGGTCAAAACAGCCTACACTTTAAATCAAATGACAAGCAGTTTTGGACTCGTCCGCGAAGTAGTCTGACATCCACAAATCAGCAAGCTCTGCGACAGGTTGACATTGACCTCAGGTTTGGAAATGTCCTCAATGAAGTTCTGGTGGCTGGAGTTAGACATGCTTTTTTCATCAGAACAGATTTCTCTTTCAACAACGTAGGTAGAACCGTTCTTTTTCCCGGCAATCTTTGAATTCACCACCATTTCCATTGAAGTACCTTGTTGAGTGTGGACCAAGGAATGTTTACTGTAAAACTGCACTGACCTAGCACAGGCTCCAGTGAGAATTGAATGCAATTGCGCTACAGAGCCAGTTTCAATCAGACTTTGACTGCAATTTTTTGGAAAACCTTTTCAGCAAGCCGAGAGGGTCAAAACAGCATACACCTTAAATCAAATGACAAGCAGCTTTGGACTCGTCTGCGAAGTAGTCTGACATCCACAAATCAGCAAGCTCTGCGACAGGTTGACATGGACATCAGGTTTGGAAATGTCCTCAATGAAGTTCTGGTGGCTGGAGATAGAGATGCTTTTTCAATCAGAATAGATTTTTTCTTCAACAAGGTAGGTAGAACCATTCTTTTCCCTGACAATCTTTGAATTCACCACCATTTCCATTGAAGTACCTTGTTGAGTATGGACCAAGCAATGTTTACTGTAAGACTGCGCCAACCTAGCACAGGCTCCAGTGAGGATTGAACTCACGACCCCTGGTTTACAAGACCAGTGCTCTAACCACTGAGCTATGGAGCCAGGTGAACCAGGCGTGAAATGATGACTCGATTCTTTTACTGCATCATGCAAGAACAAAAGTGTACATAAGTGTGGACAACAGAAGAATCCAGACATGTCTCAGAATTTGAGTTTGCAGTCTACGATGAAACTTGTCATAGTATGTTCCCCATCATATGGGGACAAGTCAAAAGCATGGAAGACTACATGGACAGGTCTTATGAAGAAGGCTCCAGTGAGAATCAAATTCACGACTTCTGATTTACAAGACCAGTGCCCTGCAATTGTGCTAAAGAGCCAGTTTCAATCAGACTTTGACTGCATTTTTTTGGAAAACCTTTTCATCAAGCCGACAGGGTCAAAGTAGCATTCACTTTAAATCAAATAACAAGCAGTTTTGGACTCGCCCGCAAAGTAGTTTGACATCTACAAAATCAGCAAGCTCTGCGACAGGTTGACATGGACCTCAGGTTTGGAAATGTCCTCAATGAAGTTCTGGTGGCTGGAGATAGAGATGCTTTTTCAATCAGAATAGATTTCTTCTTCAACAAGGTAGGTAGAACCGTTCTTTTCCCCGACAATCTTTGAATTCACCACCATTTCCATTGAAGTACCTTGTTGAGTGTGGACCAAGCAATATTTACTGTAAAACTGCACTGACCTAGCACAGGCTCCAGTGAGAATTGAATGCAATTGCGCTACAGAGCCAGTTTCAATCAGACTTTGACTGCAATTTTTTGGAAAACCTTTTCAGCAAGCCGAGAGGGTCAAAACAGCATACACCTTAAATCAAATGACAAGCAGTTTTGGACTCGTCTGCGAAGTAGTCTGACATCCACAAATCAGCAAGCTCTGCGACAGGTTGACATGGACATCAGGTTTGGAAATGTCCTCAATGAAGTTCTGGTGGCTGGAGATAAAGATGCTTTTTCCATCAGAATAGATTTCTTCTTCAACAAGGTAGGTAGGACCGTTCTTTTCCCTGACAATCTTTGAATTCACCACCATTTCCATTGAAGTACCTTGTTGAGTATAGACCAAGCAATGTTTACTGTAAGACTGCGCCAACCTAGCACAGGCTCCAGTGAGGATTGAACTCACGACCCCTGGTTTACAAGACCAGTGCTCTAACCACTGAGCTATGGAGCCAGGTGTTGGTTTGCAACCAGGCGTGAAATGATGACTCGATTCTTTTACTGCATCGTGCAAGAACAAAAGTGTACATAAGTGTGGACAACAGAAGAATCCAGACATGTCTCAGAATTTGAGTTTGCAGTCTACGATGAAACTTGTCATAGTATGTTCCCCATCATATGGGGACAAGTCAAAAGCATGGAAGACTACATGGACAGGTCTTATGAAGAAGGCTCCAGTGAGAATCAAATTCACGACTTCTGATTTACAAGACCAGTGCCCTGCAATTGTGCTAAAGAGCCAGTTTCAATCAGACTTTGACTGCATTTTTTTGGAAAACCTTTTCAGCAAGCCGACAGGGTCAAAGTAGCATTCACTTTAAATCAAATAACAAGCAGGTTTGGACTCGCCCGCGAAGTAGTTTGACATCTACAAAATCAGGAAGCTCTGCGACAGGTTGACATGGACCTCAGGATTGGAAATGTCCTCAATGAAGTTCTGGTGGCTGGAGATAGAGATGCTTTTTCCATCAGAATAGATTTCTTTTTCAACAACGTAGGTAGAACCGTTCTTTTTCCCGGCAATCTTTGAATTCACCACCATTTCCATTGAAGTACCTTGTTGAGTATGGACCAAGCAATGGGTAGAATTAGGTATTAGAATTAGGTATTAGAAATAGGTAGAACCGTTCTTTTTCCCGGCAATCTTTGAATTCACCACAATTTCCATTGAAGTACCTTGTTGAGTGTGGACCAAGCAATGTTTACTGTAAAACTGCACTGACCGAGCACAGGCTCCAGTGAGAATTGAATGCAATTGCGCTACAGAGCCAGTTTCAATCAGACTTTGACTGCAATTTTTTGGAAAACCTTTTCAGCAAGCCGAGAGGGTCAAAACAGCCTACACTTTAAATCAAATGACAAGCAGTTTTGGACTCGTCCGCGAAGTAGTCTGACATCCACAAATCAGCAAGCTCTGCGACAGGTTGACATTGACCTCAGGTTTGGAAATGTCCTCAATGAAGTTCTGGTGGCTGGAGTTAGACATGCTTTTTTCATCAGAACAGATTTCTCTTTCAACAACGTAGGTAGAACCGTTCTTTTTCCCGGCAATCTTTGAATTCACCACCATTTCCATTGAAGTACCTTGTTGAGTGTGGACCAAGGAATGTTTACTGTAAAACTGCACTGACCTAGCACAGGCTCCAGTGAGAATTGAATGCAATTGCGCTACAGAGCCAGTTTCAATCAGACTTTGACTGCAATTTTTTGGAAAACCTTTTCAGCAAGCCGACAGGGTCAAAGTAGCATTCACTTGAAATCAAATAACAAGACGTTTTGGACTCGCCCGCGAAGTAGTTTGACATCCACAAAATCAGCAAGCTCTGCGACAGGTTGACATGGACCTCAGGTTTGGAAATGTCCTCAATGAAGTTCTGGTGGCTGGAGATAGAGATGCTTTTTCCATCAGAATAGATTTCTTCTTCAACAAGGTAGGTAGAACCATTCTTTTCCCCGACAATCTTTGAATTCACCACCATTTCCATTGAAGTACCTTGTTGAGTATGGACCAAGCAATGTTTAATGTAAGACTGCGCCAACCTAGCACAGGCTCCAGTGAGGATTGAACTCATGACCCCTGGTTTACAAGACCAGTGCTCTAACCACTGAGCTATGGAGCCAGGTGTTGCTTTCTAGTCGGCCGTGAAATGATGACTCGCTTCTTTTACTGTATCATCCAAGAACAAAAGTGTACATAAGTAGGGACAACAGAAGAATCCAGACATGTCTCAGAATTTGAATTTGCAGTCCAGAATGAAACTTGTCATAGTATGTTCTCCATCGTATGGGAACAAGTCAAAAGCATGGAAGACTACATGGACAGGTCTTATGAAGAAGGCTCCAGTGAGAATCAAATTCACGACTCCTGATTTACAAGACCAGTGCCCTGCAATTGTGCTAAAGAGCCAGTTTCAATCAGACTTTGCATTTTTTTGGAAAAACTTTTCATCAAGCCGACAGGGTCAAAGTAGCATTCACTTTAAATCAAATAACAAGCAGTTTTGGACTCGCCCGCAAAGTAGTTTGACATCTACAAAATCAGCAAGCTCTGCGACAGGTTGACATGGACCTCAGGTTTGGAAATGTCCTCAATGAAGTTCTGGTGGCTGGAGATAGAGATGCTTTTTCCATCAGAATAGATTTCTTCTTCAACAAGGTAGGTAGAACCGTTCTTTTCCCCGACAATCTTTGAATTCACCACCATTTCCATTGAAGTACCTTGTTGAGTGTGGACCAAGCAATATTTACTGTAAAACTGCACTGACCTAGCACAGGCTCCAGTGAGAATTGAATGCAATTGCGCTACAGAGCCAGTTTCAATCAGACTTTGACTGCAATTTTTTGGAAAACCTTTTCAGCAAGCCGAGAGGGTCAAAACAGCATACACCTTAAATCAAATGACAAGCAGTTTTGGACTCGTCTGCGAAGTAGTCTGACATCCACAAATCAGCAAGCTCTGCGACAGGTTGACATGGACATCAGGTTTGGAAATGTCCTCAATGAAGTTCTGGTGGCTGGAGATAAAGATGCTTTTTCCATCAGAATAGATTTCTTCTTCAACAAGGTAGGTAGGACCGTTCTTTTCCCTGACAATCTTTGAATTCACCACCATTTCCATTGAAGTACCTTGTTGAGTATAGACCAAGCAATGTTTACTGTAAGACTGCGCCAACCTAGCACAGGCTCCAGTGAGGATTGAACTCACGACCCCTGGTTTACAAGACCAGTGCTCTAACCACTGAGCTATGGAGCCAGGTGTTGGTTTGCAACCAGGCGTGAAATGATGACTCGATTCTTTTACTGCATCGTGCAAGAACAAAAGTGTACATAAGTGTGGACAACAGAAGAATCCAGACATGTCTCAGAATTTGAGTTTGCAGTCTACGATGAAACTTGTCATAGTATGTTCCCCATCATATGGGGACAAGTCAAAAGCATGGAAGACTACATGGACAGGTCTTATGAAGAAGGCTCCAGTGAGAATCAAATTCACGACTTCTGATTTACAAGACCAGTGCCCTGCAATTGTGCTAAAGAGCCAGTTTCAATCAGACTTTGACTGCATTTTTTTGGAAAACCTTTTCAGCAAGCCGACAGGGTCAAAGTAGCATTCACTTTAAATCAAATAACAAGCAGTTTTGGACTCGCCCGCGAAGTAGTTTGACATCTACAAAATCAGGAAGCTCTGCGACAGGTTGACATGGACCTCAGGATTGGAAATGTCCTCAATGAAGTTCTGGTGGCTGGAGATAGAGATGCTTTTTCCATCAGAATAGATTTCTTTTTCAACAACGTAGGTAGAACCGTTCTTTTTCCTGGCAATCTTTGAATTCACCACCATTTCCATTGAAGTACCTTGTTGAGTATGGACCAAGCAATGGGTAGAATTAGGTATTAGAATTAGGTATTAGAAATAGGTAGAACCGTTCTTTTTCCCGGCAATCTTTGAATTCACCACAATTTCCATTGAAGTACCTTGTTGAGTGTGGACCAAGCAATGTTTACTGTAAAACTGCACTGACCGAGCACAGGCTCCAGTGAGAATTGAATGCAATTGCGCTACAGAGCCAGTTTCAATCAGACTTTGACTGCAATTTTTTGGAAAACCTTTTCAGCAAGCCGAGAGGGTCAAAACAGCCTACACTTTAAATCAAATGACAAGCAGTTTTGGACTCGTCCGCGAAGTAGTCTGACATCCACAAATCAGCAAGCTCTGCGACAGGTTGACATTGACCTCAGGTTTGGAAATGTCCTCAATGAAGTTCTGGTGGCTGGAGTTAGACATGCTTTTTTCATCAGAACAGATTTCTCTTTCAACAACGTAGGTAGAACCGTTCTTTTTCCCGGCAATCTTTGAATTCACCACCATTTCCATTGAAGTACCTTGTTGAGTGTGGACCAAGGAATGTTTACTGTAAAACTGCACTGACCTAGCACAGGCTCCAGTGAGAATTGAATACAATTGCGCTACAGAGCCAGTTTCAATCAGACTTTGACTGCAATTTTTTGGAAAACCTTTTCAGCAAGCCGAGAGGGTCAAAACAGCATACACCTTAAATCAAATGCCAAGCAGCTTTGGACTCGTCTGCGAAGTAGTCTGACATCCACAAATCAGCAAGCTCTGCGACAGGTTGACATGGACATCAGGTTTGGAAATGTCCTCAATGAAGTTCTGGTGGCTGGAGATAGAGATGCTTTTTCCATCAGAATAGATTTCTTCTTCAACAAGGCAGGTAGAACTGTTCTTTTCCCTGACAATCTTTGAATTCACCACAATTTCCATTGAAGTACCTTGTTGAGTATGGACCAAGCAATGTTTACTGCAAGACTGCGCCAACCTAGCACAGGCTCCAGTGAGGATTGAACTCACGACCCCTGGTTTACAAGACCAGTGCTCTAACCACTGAGCTATGGAGCCAGGTGTTGGTTTGCAACCAGGCGTGAAATGATGACTCGATTCTTTTACTGCATCGTGCAAGAACAAAAGTGTACATAAGTGTGGACAACAAAAGAATCCAGACATGTCTCAGAATTTGAGTTTGCAGTCTACGATGAAACTTGTCATAGTATGTTCCCCATCATATGGGGACAAGTCAAAAGCATGGAAGACTACATGGACAGGTCTTATGAAGAAGGCTCCAGTGAGAATCAAATTCACGACTTCTGATTTACAAGACCAGTGCCCTGCAATTGTGCTAAAGAGCCAGATTCAATCAGACTTTGACTGCATTTTTTTGGAAAACCTTTTCATCAAGCCGACAGGGTCAAAGTAGCATTCACTTTAAATCAAATAACAAGCAGTTTTGGACTCGCCCGCAAAGTAGTTTGACATCTACAAAATCAGCAAGCTCTGCGACAGGTTGACATGGACCTCAGGATTGGAAATGTCCTCAATGAAGTTCTGGTGGCTGGAGATAGAGATGCTTTTTCCATCAGAATAGATTTCTTTTTCAACAACGTAGGTAGAACCGTTCTTTTTCCCGGCAATCTTTGAATTCACCACCATTTCCATTGAAGTACCTTGTTGAGTATGGACCAAGCAATGGGTAGAATTAGGTATTAGAATTAGGTATTAGAAATAGGTAGAACCGTTCTTTTTCCCGGCAATCTTTGAATTCACCACAATTTCCATTGAAGTACCTTGTTGAGTGTGGACCAAGCAATGTTTACTGTAAAACTGCACTGACCGAGCACAGGCTCCAGTGAGAATTGAATGCAATTGCGCTACAGAGCCAGTTTCAATCAGACTTTGACTGCAATTTTTTGGAAAACCTTTTCAGCAAGCCGAGAGGGTCAAAACAGCCTACACTTTAAATCAAATGACAAGCAGTTTTGGACTCGTCCGCGAAGTAGTCTGACATCCACAAATCAGCAAGCTCTGCGACAGGTTGACATTGACCTCAGGTTTGGAAATGTCCTCAATGAAGTTCTGGTGGCTGGAGTTAGACATGCTTTTTTCATCAGAACAGATTTCTCTTTCAACAACGTAGGTAGAACCGTTCTTTTTCCCGGCAATCTTTGAATTCACCACCATTTCCATTGAAGTACCTTGTTGAGTGTGGACCAAGGAATGTTTACTGTAAAACTGCACTGACCTAGCACAGGCTCCAGTGAGAATTGAATGCAATTGCGCTACAGAGCCAGTTTCAATCAGACTTTGACTGCAATTTTTTGGAAAACCTTTTCAGCAAGCCGAGAGGGTCAAAACAGCATACACCTTAAATCAAATGACAAGCAGCTTTGGACTCGTCTGCGAAGTAGTCTGACATCCACAAATCAGCAAGCTCTGCGACAGGTTGACATGGACATCAGGTTTGGAAATGTCCTCAATGAAGTTCTGGTGGCTGGAGATAGAGATGCTTTTTCAATCAGAATAGATTTTTTCTTCAACAAGGTAGGTAGAACCATTCTTTTCCCTGACAATCTTTGAATTCACCACCATTTCCATTGAAGTACCTTGTTGAGTATGGACCAAGCAATGTTTACTGTAAGACTGCGCCAACCTAGCACAGGCTCCAGTGAGGATTGAACTCACGACCCCTGGTTTACAAGACCAGTGCTCTAACCACTGAGCTATGGAGCCAGGTGAACCAGGCGTGAAATGATGACTCGATTCTTTTACTGCATCATGCAAGAACAAAAGTGTACATAAGTGTGGACAACAGAAGAATCCAGACATGTCTCAGAATTTGAGTTTGCAGTCTACGATGAAACTTGTCATAGTATGTTCCCCATCATATGGGGACAAGTCAAAAGCATGGAAGACTACATGGACAGGTCTTATGAAGAAGGCTCCAGTGAGAATCAAATTCACGACTTCTGATTTACAAGACCAGTGCCCTGCAATTGTGCTAAAGAGCCAGTTTCAATCAGACTTTGACTGCATTTTTTTGGAAAACCTTTTCATCAAGCCGACAGGGTCAAAGTAGCATTCACTTTAAATCAAATAACAAGCAGTTTTGGACTCGCCCGCAAAGTAGTTTGACATCTACAAAATCAGCAAGCTCTGCGACAGGTTGACATGGACCTCAGGTTTGGAAATGTCCTCAATGAAGTTCTGGTGGCTGGAGATAGAGATGCTTTTTCCATCAGAATAGATTTCTTCTTCAACAAGGTAGGTAGAACCGTTCTTTTCCCCGACAATCTTTGAATTCACCACCATTTCCATTGAAGTACCTTGTTGAGTGTGGACCAAGCAATATTTACTGTAAAACTGCACTGACCTAGCACAGGCTCCAGTGAGAATTGAATGCAATTGCGCTACAGAGCCAGTTTCAATCAGACTTTGACTGCAATTTTTTGGAAAACCTTTTCAGCAAGCCGAGAGGGTCAAAACAGCATACACCTTAAATCAAATGACAAGCAGTTTTGGACTCGTCTGCGAAGTAGTCTGACATCCACAAATCAGCAAGCTCTGCGACAGGTTGACATGGACATCAGGTTTGGAAATGTCCTCAATGAAGTTCTGGTGGCTGGAGATAAAGATGCTTTTTCCATCAGAATAGATTTCTTCTTCAACAAGGTAGGTAGGACCGTTCTTTTCCCTGACAATCTTTGAATTCACCACCATTTCCATTGAAGTACCTTGTTGAGTATAGACCAAGCAATGTTTACTGTAAGACTGCGCCAACCTAGCACAGGCTCCAGTGAGGATTGAACTCACGACCCCTGGTTTACAAGACCAGTGCTCTAACCACTGAGCTATGGAGCCAGGTGTTGGTTTGCAACCAGGCGTGAAATGATGACTCGATTCTTTTACTGCATCGTGCAAGAACAAAAGTGTACATAAGTGTGGACAACAGAAGAATCCAGACATGTCTCAGAATTTGAGTTTGCAGTCTACGATGAAACTTGTCATAGTATGTTCCCCATCATATGGGGACAAGTCAAAAGCATGGAAGACTACATGGACAGGTCTTATGAAGAAGGCTCCAGTGAGAATCAAATTCACGACTTCTGATTTACAAGACCAGTGCCCTGCAATTGTGCTAAAGAGCCAGTTTCAATCAGACTTTGACTGCATTTTTTTGGAAAACCTTTTCAGCAAGCCGACAGGGTCAAAGTAGCATTCACTTTAAATCAAATAACAAGCAGTTTTGGACTCGCCCGCGAAGTAGTTTGACATCTACAAAATCAGGAAGCTCTGCGACAGGTTGACATGGACCTCAGGATTGGAAATGTCCTCAATGAAGTTCTGGTGGCTGGAGATAGAGATGCTTTTTCCATCAGAATAGATTTCTTTTTCAACAACGTAGGTAGAACCGTTCTTTTTCCCGGCAATCTTTGAATTCACCACCATTTCCATTGAAGTACCTTGTTGAGTATGGACCAAGCAATGGGTAGAATTAGGTATTAGAATTAGGTATTAGAAATAGGTAGAACCGTTCTTTTTCCCGGCAATCTTTGAATTCACCACAATTTCCATTGAAGTACCTTGTTGAGTGTGGACCAAGCAATGTTTACTGTAAAACTGCACTGACCGAGCACAGGCTCCAGTGAGAATTGAATGCAATTGCGCTACAGAGCCAGTTTCAATCAGACTTTGACTGCAATTTTTTGGAAAACCTTTTCAGCAAGCCGAGAGGGTCAAAACAGCCTACACTTTAAATCAAATGACAAGCAGTTTTGGACTCGTCCGCGAAGTAGTCTGACATCCACAAATCAGCAAGCTCTGCGACAGGTTGACATTGACCTCAGGTTTGGAAATGTCCTCAATGAAGTTCTGGTGGCTGGAGTTAGACATGCTTTTTTCATCAGAACAGATTTCTCTTTCAACAACGTAGGTAGAACCGTTCTTTTTCCCGGCAATCTTTGAATTCACCACCATTTCCATTGAAGTACCTTGTTGAGTGTGGACCAAGGAATGTTTACTGTAAAACTGCACTGACCTAGCACAGGCTCCAGTGAGAATTGAATGCAATTGCGCTACAGAGCCAGTTTCAATCAGACTTTGACTGCAATTTTTTGGAAAACCTTTTCAGCAAGCCGACAGGGTCAAAGTAGCATTCACTTGAAATCAAATAACAAGACGTTTTGGACTCGCCCGCGAAGTAGTTTGACATCCACAAAATCAGCAAGCTCTGCGACAGGTTGACATGGACCTCAGGTTTGGAAATGTCCTCAATGAAGTTCTGGTGGCTGGAGATAGAGATGCTTTTTCCATCAGAATAGATTTCTTCTTCAACAAGGTAGGTAGAACCATTCTTTTCCCCGACAATCTTTGAATTCACCACCATTTCCATTGAAGTACCTTGTTGAGTATGGACCAAGCAATGTTTAATGTAAGACTGCGCCAACCTAGCACAGGCTCCAGTGAGGATTGAACTCATGACCCCTGGTTTACAAGACCAGTGCTCTAACCACTGAGCTATGGAGCCAGGTGTTGCTTTCTAGTCGGGCGTGAAATGATGACTCGCTTCTTTTACTGTATCATCCAAGAACAAAAGTGTACATAAGTAGGGACAAAAGAAGAATCCAGACATGTCTCAGAATTTGAATTTGCAGTCCAGAATGAAACTTGTCATAGTATGTTCTCCATCGTATGGGAACAAGTCAAAAGCATGGAAGACTACATGGACAGGTCTTATGAAGAAGGCTCCAGTGAGAATCAAATTCACGACTCCTGATTTACAAGACCAGTGCCCTGCAATTGTGCTAAAGAGCCAGTTTCAATCAGACTTTGCATTTTTTTGGAAAAACTTTTCATCAAGCCGACAGGGTCAAAGTAGCATTCACTTTAAATCAAATAACAAGCAGTTTTGGACTCGCCCGCAAAGTAGTTTGACATCTACAAAATCAGCAAGCTCTGCGACAGGTTGACATGGACCTCAGGTTTGGAAATGTCCTCAATGAAGTTCTGGTGGCTGGAGATAGAGATGCTTTTTCCATCAGAATAGATTTCTTCTTCAACAAGGTAGGTAGAACCGTTCTTTTCCCCGACAATCTTTGAATTCACCACCATTTCCATTGAAGTACCTTGTTGAGTGTGGACCAAGCAATATTTACTGTAAAACTGCACTGACCTAGCACAGGCTCCAGTGAGAATTGAATGCAATTGCGCTACAGAGCCAGTTTCAATCAGACTTTGACTGCAATTTTTTGGAAAACCTTTTCAGCAAGCCGAGAGGGTCAAAACAGCATACACCTTAAATCAAATGACAAGCAGTTTTGGACTCGTCTGCGAAGTAGTCTGACATCCACAAATCAGCAAGCTCTGCGACAGGTTGACATGGACATCAGGTTTGGAAATGTCCTCAATGAAGTTCTGGTGGCTGGAGATAAAGATGCTTTTTCCATCAGAATAGATTTCTTCTTCAACAAGGTAGGTAGGACCGTTCTTTTCCCTGACAATCTTTGAATTCACCACCATTTCCATTGAAGTACCTTGTTGAGTATAGACCAAGCAATGTTTACTGTAAGACTGCGCCAACCTAGCACAGGCTCCAGTGAGGATTGAACTCACGACCCCTGGTTTACAAGACCAGTGCTCTAACCACTGAGCTATGGAGCCAGGTGTTGGTTTGCAACCAGGCGTGAAATGATGACTCGATTCTTTTACTGCATCGTGCAAGAACAAAAGTGTACATAAGTGTGGACAACAGAAGAATCCAGACATGTCTCAGAATTTGAGTTTGCAGTCTACGATGAAACTTGTCATAGTATGTTCCCCATCATATGGGGACAAGTCAAAAGCATGGAAGACTACATGGACAGGTCTTATGAAGAAGGCTCCAGTGAGAATCAAATTCACGACTTCTGATTTACAAGACCAGTGCCCTGCAATTGTGCTAAAGAGCCAGTTTCAATCAGACTTTGACTGCATTTTTTTGGAAAACCTTTTCAGCAAGCCGACAGGGTCAAAGTAGCATTCACTTTAAATCAAATAACAAGCAGTTTTGGACTCGCCCGCGAAGTAGTTTGACATCTACAAAATCAGGAAGCTCTGCGACAGGTTGACATGGACCTCAGGATTGGAAATGTCCTCAATGAAGTTCTGGTGGCTGGAGATAGAGATGCTTTTTCCATCAGAATAGATTTCTTTTTCAACAACGTAGGTAGAACCGTTCTTTTTCCTGGCAATCTTTGAATTCACCACCATTTCCATTGAAGTACCTTGTTGAGTATGGACCAAGCAATGGGTAGAATTAGGTATTAGAATTAGGTATTAGAAATAGGTAGAACCGTTCTTTTTCCCGGCAATCTTTGAATTCACCACAATTTCCATTGAAGTACCTTGTTGAGTGTGGACCAAGCAATGTTTACTGTAAAACTGCACTGACCGAGCACAGGCTCCAGTGAGAATTGAATGCAATTGCGCTACAGAGCCAGTTTCAATCAGACTTTGACTGCAATTTTTTGGAAAACCTTTTCAGCAAGCCGAGAGGGTCAAAACAGCCTACACTTTAAATCAAATGACAAGCAGTTTTGGACTCGTCCGCGAAGTAGTCTGACATCCACAAATCAGCAAGCTCTGCGACAGGTTGACATTGACCTCAGGTTTGGAAATGTCCTCAATGAAGTTCTGGTGGCTGGAGTTAGACATGCTTTTTTCATCAGAACAGATTTCTCTTTCAACAACGTAGGTAGAACCGTTCTTTTTCCCGGCAATCTTTGAATTCACCACCATTTCCATTGAAGTACCTTGTTGAGTGTGGACCAAGGAATGTTTACTGTAAAACTGCACTGACCTAGCACAGGCTCCAGTGAGAATTGAATACAATTGCGCTACAGAGCCAGTTTCAATCAGACTTTGACTGCAATTTTTTGGAAAACCTTTTCAGCAAGCCGAGAGGGTCAAAACAGCATACACCTTAAATCAAATGCCAAGCAGCTTTGGACTCGTCTGCGAAGTAGTCTGACATCCACAAATCAGCAAGCTCTGCGACAGGTTGACATGGACATCAGGTTTGGAAATGTCCTCAATGAAGTTCTGGTGGCTGGAGATAGAGATGCTTTTTCCATCAGAATAGATTTCTTCTTCAACAAGGCAGGTAGAACCGTTCTTTTCCCTGACAATCTTTGAATTCACCACAATTTCCATTGAAGTACCTTGTTGAGTATGGACCAAGCAATGTTTACTGCAAGACTGCGCCAACCTAGCACAGGCTCCAGTGAGGATTGAACTCACGACCCCTGGTTTACAAGACCAGTGCTCTAACCACTGAGCTATGGAGCCAGGTGTTGGTTTGCAACCAGGCGTGAAATGATGACTCGATTCTTTTACTGCATCGTGCAAGAACAAAAGTGTACATAAGTGTGGACAACAAAAGAATCCAGACATGTCTCAGAATTTGAGTTTGCAGTCTACGATGAAACTTGTCATAGTATGTTCCCCATCATATGGGGACAAGTCAAAAGCATGGAAGACTACATGGACAGGTCTTATGAAGAAGGCTCCAGTGAGAATCAAATTCACGACTTCTGATTTACAAGACCAGTGCCCTGCAATTGTGCTAAAGAGCCAGATTCAATCAGACTTTGACTGCATTTTTTTGGAAAACCTTTTCATCAAGCCGACAGGGTCAAAGTAGCATTCACTTTAAATCAAATAACAAGCAGTTTTGGACTCGCCCGCAAAGTAGTTTGACATCTACAAAATCAGCAAGCTCTGCGACAGGTTGACATGGACCTCAGGATTGGAAATGTCCTCAATGAAGTTCTGGTGGCTGGAGATAGAGATGCTTTTTCCATCAGAATAGATTTCTTTTTCAACAACGTAGGTAGAACCGTTCTTTTTCCCGGCAATCTTTGAATTCACCACCATTTCCATTGAAGTACCTTGTTGAGTATGGACCAAGCAATGGGTAGAATTAGGTATTAGAATTAGGTATTAGAAATAGGTAGAACCGTTCTTTTTCCCGGCAATCTTTGAATTCACCACAATTTCCATTGAAGTACCTTGTTGAGTGTGGACCAAGCAATGTTTACTGTAAAACTGCACTGACCGAGCACAGGCTCCAGTGAGAATTGAATGCAATTGCGCTACAGAGCCAGTTTCAATCAGACTTTGACTGCAATTTTTTGGAAAACCTTTTCAGCAAGCCGAGAGGGTCAAAACAGCCTACACTTTAAATCAAATGACAAGCAGTTTTGGACTCGTCCGCGAAGTAGTCTGACATCCACAAATCAGCAAGCTCTGCGACAGGTTGACATTGACCTCAGGTTTGGAAATGTCCTCAATGAAGTTCTGGTGGCTGGAGTTAGACATGCTTTTTTCATCAGAACAGATTTCTCTTTCAACAACGTAGGTAGAACCGTTCTTTTTCCCGGCAATCTTTGAATTCACCACCATTTCCATTGAAGTACCTTGTTGAGTGTGGACCAAGGAATGTTTACTGTAAAACTGCACTGACCTAGCACAGGCTCCAGTGAGAATTGAATGCAATTGCGCTACAGAGCCAGTTTCAATCAGACTTTGACTGCAATTTTTTGGAAAACCTTTTCAGCAAGCCGAGAGGGTCAAAACAGCATACACCTTAAATCAAATGACAAGCAGCTTTGGACTCGTCTGCGAAGTAGTCTGACATCCACAAATCAGCAAGCTCTGCGACAGGTTGACATGGACATCAGGTTTGGAAATGTCCTCAATGAAGTTCTGGTGGCTGGAGATAGAGATGCTTTTTCAATCAGAATAGATTTTTTCTTCAACAAGGTAGGTAGAACCATTCTTTTCCCTGACAATCTTTGAATTCACCACCATTTCCATTGAAGTACCTTGTTGAGTATGGACCAAGCAATGTTTACTGTAAGACTGCGCCAACCTAGCACAGGCTCCAGTGAGGATTGAACTCACGACCCCTGGTTTACAAGACCAGTGCTCTAACCACTGAGCTATGGAGCCAGGTGAACCAGGCGTGAAATGATGACTCGATTCTTTTACTGCATCATGCAAGAACAAAAGTGTACATAAGTGTGGACAACAGAAGAATCCAGACATGTCTCAGAATTTGAGTTTGCAGTCTACGATGAAACTTGTCATAGTATGTTCCCCATCATATGGGGACAAGTCAAAAGCATGGAAGACTACATGGACAGGTCTTATGAAGAAGGCTCCAGTGAGAATCAAATTCACGACTTCTGATTTACAAGACCAGTGCCCTGCAATTGTGCTAAAGAGCCAGTTTCAATCAGACTTTGACTGCATTTTTTTGGAAAACCTTTTCATCAAGCCGACAGGGTCAAAGTAGCATTCACTTTAAATCAAATAACAAGCAGTTTTGGACTCGCCCGCAAAGTAGTTTGACATCTACAAAATCAGCAAGCTCTGCGACAGGTTGACATGGACCTCAGGTTTGGAAATGTCCTCAATGAAGTTCTGGTGGCTGGAGATAGAGATGCTTTTTCCATCAGAATAGATTTCTTCTTCAACAAGGTAGGTAGAACCGTTCTTTTCCCCGACAATCTTTGAATTCACCACCATTTCCATTGAAGTACCTTGTTGAGTGTGGACCAAGCAATATTTACTGTAAAACTGCACTGACCTAGCACAGGCTCCAGTGAGAATTGAATGCAATTGCGCTACAGAGCCAGTTTCAATCAGACTTTGACTGCAATTTTTTGGAAAACCTTTTCAGCAAGCCGAGAGGGTCAAAACAGCATACACCTTAAATCAAATGACAAGCAGTTTTGGACTCGTCTGCGAAGTAGTCTGACATCCACAAATCAGCAAGCTCTGCGACAGGTTGACATGGACATCAGGTTTGGAAATGTCCTCAATGAAGTTCTGGTGGCTGGAGATAAAGATGCTTTTTCCATCAGAATAGATTTCTTCTTCAACAAGGTAGGTAGGACCGTTCTTTTCCCTGACAATCTTTGAATTCACCACCATTTCCATTGAAGTACCTTGTTGAGTATAGACCAAGCAATGTTTACTGTAAGACTGCGCCAACCTAGCACAGGCTCCAGTGAGGATTGAACTCACGACCCCTGGTTTACAAGACCAGTGCTCTAACCACTGAGCTATGGAGCCAGGTGTTGGTTTGCAACCAGGCGTGAAATGATGACTCGATTCTTTTACTGCATCGTGCAAGAACAGAAGTGTACATAAGTGTGGACAACAGAAGAATCCAGACATGTCTCAGAATTTGAGTTTGCAGTCTACGATGAAACTTGTCATAGTATGTTCCCCATCATATGGGGACAAGTCAAAAGCATGGAAGACTACATGGACAGGTCTTATGAAGAAGGCTCCAGTGAGAATCAAATTCACGACTTCTGATTTACAAGACCAGTGCCCTGCAATTGTGCTAAAGAGCCAGTTTCAATCAGACTTTGACTGCATTTTTTTGGAAAACCTTTTCAGCAAGCCGACAGGGTCAAAGTAGCATTCACTTTAAATCAAATAACAAGCAGTTTTGGACTCGCCCGCGAAGTAGTTTGACATCTACAAAATCAGGAAGCTCTGCGACAGGTTGACATGGACCTCAGGATTGGAAATGTCCTCAATGAAGTTCTGGTGGCTGGAGATAGAGATGCTTTTTCCATCAGAATAGATTTCTTTTTCAACAACGTAGGTAGAACCGTTCTTTTTCCCGGCAATCTTTGAATTCACCACCATTTCCATTGAAGTACCTTGTTGAGTATGGACCAAGCAATGGGTAGAATTAGGTATTAGAATTAGGTATTAGAAATAGGTAGAACCGTTCTTTTTCCCGGCAATCTTTGAATTCACCACAATTTCCATTGAAGTACCTTGTTGAGTGTGGACCAAGCAATGTTTACTGTAAAACTGCACTGACCGAGCACAGGCTCCAGTGAGAATTGAATGCAATTGCGCTACAGAGCCAGTTTCAATCAGACTTTGACTGCAATTTTTTGGAAAACCTTTTCAGCAAGCCGAGAGGGTCAAAACAGCCTACACTTTAAATCAAATGACAAGCAGTTTTGGACTCGTCCGCGAAGTAGTCTGACATCCACAAATCAGCAAGCTCTGCGACAGGTTGACATTGACCTCAGGTTTGGAAATGTCCTCAATGAAGTTCTGGTGGCTGGAGTTAGACATGCTTTTTTCATCAGAACAGATTTCTCTTTCAACAACATAGGTAGAACCGTTCTTTTTCCCGGCAATCTTTGAATTCACCACCATTTCCATTGAAGTACCTTGTTGAGTGTGGACCAAGGAATGTTTACTGTAAAACTGCACTGACCTAGCACAGGCTCCAGTGAGAATTGAATGCAATTGCGCTACAGAGCCAGTTTCAATCAGACTTTGACTGCAATTTTTTGGAAAACCTTTTCAGCAAGCCGAGAGGGTCAAAACAGCATACACCTTAAATCAAATGACAAGCAGCTTTGGACTCGTCTGCGAAGTAGTCTGACTTCCACAAATCAGCAAGCTCTGCGACAGGTTGACATGGACCTCAGGATTGGAAATGTCCTCAATGAAGTTCTGGTGGCTGGAGATAGAGATGCTTTTTCCATCAGAATAGATTTCTTCTTCAACAAGGTAGGTAGAACCGTTCTTTTCCCCGACAATCTTTGAATTCACCATCATTTCCATTGAAGTACCTTGTTGAGTATGGACCAAGCAATGTTTACTGTAAAACTGCTCCGACCTAGCACAGGCTCCAGTGAGGATTGAACTCACGACCCCTGGTTTACAAGACCAGTGCTCTAACCACTGAGCTATGGAGCCAGGTGTTGGTTTGCAACCAGGCGTGAAATGATGACTCGATTCTTTTACTGCATCATGCAAGAACAAAAGTGTACATGAGTGTGGACAACAGAAGAATCCAGACATGTCTCAGAATTTGAGTTTGCAGTCTACGATGAAACTTGTCATAGTATGTTCTCCATCATATGGGAACAAGTCAAAAGCTCTGCGACAGGTTGACATGGACCTCAGGTTTGGAAATGTCCTCAATGAAGTTCTGGTGGCTGGAGATAGAGATGCTTTTTCCATCAGAATAGATTTCTCTTTCAACAACATAGGTAGAACCGTTCTTTTTCCCGGCAATCTTTGAATTCACCACCATTTCCATTGAAGTACCTTGTTGAGTGTGGACCAAGGAATGTTTACTGTAAAACTGCACTGACCTAGCACAGGCTCCAGTGAGAATTGAATGCAATTGCGCTACAGAGCCAGTTTCAATCAGACTTTGACTGCAATTTTTGAATTCACCATCATTTCCATTGAAGTACCTTGTTGAGTATGGACCAAGCAATGTTTACTGTAAAACTGCGCCGACCTAGCACAGGCCCCAGTGAGGATTGAGCTCACGAACCCTGGTTTACAAGACCAGTGCTCTATCCACTGAGCTATGAAGCCAGGTGTTGCTTTGCAATCGGGTATGAAATGATGACTCGCTTCTTTTACTGCATCATGCAAGAACAAAAGTTTACATAACTGTGAAGACGGCTCCAGTGAGAATCAAATTCACGACTTTTGATTTACAAGACCAGTGCCCTGCAATTGTGCTAAACAGCCAGTTTCAATCAGACTTTGACTGCATTTTTTTGGAAAACCTTTTCAGCAAGCTGAGAGGGTCAAAGTAGCATACACTTTAAATCAAATGACAAGCAGTTTTAGACTCGTCCGCGAAGTAGTCTGACATCCACAAATCAGCAAGCTCTGCGACAGGTTGACATGGACCTCAGGATTTGAAATGTCCTCAATTAAGTTCTGGTGGCTGGAGTTAGACATGCTTTTTTCATCAGAACAGATTTCTGTTTCAACAACGTAGGTAGAACCGTTCTTTTTCCCGGCAATCTTTGAATTCACCACCATTTCCATTGAAGTACCTTGTTGAGTGTGGACCAAGCAATGTTTACTGTAAAACTGCACTGACCTAACACAGGCTCCAGTGAGATTTGAATGCTATTGCGCTACAGAGCCAGTTTCAATCAGACTTTGACTGCATTTTTTTGGAAAACCTTTTCAGCAAGCCGACAGGGTCAAAGTAGCATTCACTTGAAATCAAATAACAAGACGTTTTGGACTCGCCCGCGAAGTAGTTTGACATCCACAAAATCAGCAAGCTCTGCGACAGGTTGACATGGACCTCAGGTTTGGAAATGTCCTCAATGAAGTTCTGGTGGCTGGAGATAGAGATGCTTTTTCCATCAGAATAGATTTCTTCTTCAACAAGGTAGGTAGAACCATTCTTTTCCCCGACAATCTTTGAATTCACCACCATTTCCATTGAAGTACCTTGTTGAGTATGGACCAAGCAATGTTTAATGTAAGACTGCGCCAACCTAGCACAGGCTCCAGTGAGGATTGAACTCATGACCCCTGGTTTACAAGACCAGTGCTCTAACCACTGAGCTATGGAGCCAGGTGTTGCTTTCGAATCGGGCGTGAAATGATGACTCGCTTCTTTTACTGTATCATCCAAGAACAAAAGTGTACATAAGTAGGGACAACAGAAGAATCCAGACATGTCTCAGAATTTGAATTTGCAGTCCAGAATGAAACTTGTCATAGTATGTTCTCCATCGTATGGGAACAAGTCAAAAGCATGGAAGACTACATGGACAGGTCTTATGAAGAAGGCTCCAGTGAGAATCAAATTCACGACTCCTGATTTACAAGACCAGTGCCCTGCAATTGTGCTAAAGAGCCAGTTTCAATAAGACTTTGCATTTTTTTGGAAAAACTTTTCAGCAAGCCGACAGGGTCAAAGTAGCATTCACTTTAAATCAAATAACAAGCAGTTTTGGACTCGCCCGCGAAGTAGTTTGACATCTACAAAATCAGCAAGCTCTGCGACAGGTTGACATGGACCTCAGGTTTGGAAATGTCCTCAGTGAAGTTCTGGTGGCTGGAGATAGAGATGCTTTTTCCATCAGAATAGATTTCTTCTTCAACAAGGTAGGTAGAACCGTTCTTTTCCCCGACAATCTTTGAATTCACCATCATTTCCATTGAAGTACCTTGTTGAGTATGGACCAAGCAATGTTTACTGTAAAACTGCGCCGACCTAGCACAGGCTTCAGTGACATTTGAATGCTATTGCGCTACAGAGCCAGTTTCAATCAGACTTTGACTGCATTTTTTTGGAAAACCTTTTCAGCAAGCCGACAGTGTCAAAGTAGCATTCACTTGAAATCAAATAACAAGCAGTTTTGGACTCGCCCGCGAAGTAGTTTGACATCTACAAAATCAGCAAGCTCTGCGACAGGTTGACATGGACCTCAGGATTGGAAATGTCCTCAATGAAGTTCTGGTGGCTGGAGATAGACATGCTTTTTCCACCAGAATAGATTTCTTCTTCAACAAGGTAGGTAGAACCGTTCTTTTCCCCGACAATCTTTGAATTCACCACCATTTCCATTGAAGTACCTTGTTGAGTATGGACCAAGCAATGTTTACTGTAAAACTGCGCCGACCTAGCACAGGCTCCAGTGAGGATTGAACTCACGACCCCTGGTTTACAAGACCAGTGCTCTAACCACTGAGCTATGGAGCCAGGTGTTGCTTTCTAATCGGGCGTGAAATGATGACTCGCTTCTTTTACTGTATCATCCAAGAACAAAAGTGTACATAAGTGTGGACAACAGAAGAATCCAGACATGTCTCAGAATTTGAGTTTGCAGTCCAGAATGAACCTTGTCATAATATGTTCTCCATCATATGGGAACAAGTCAAAAGCATGGAAGACTAAATGGACAGGTCTTATGAAGAAGGCTCCAGTGAGAATCAAATTCACGACTCCTGATTTACAAGACCAGTGCCCTGCAATTGTGCTAAAGAGCCAGTTTCAATCTGACTTTGCATTTTTTTGGAAAACCTATTCAGCAAGCCGACAGGGTCAAAGTAGCATTCACTTTAAATCAAATAACAAGCAGTTTTGGACTCGCCCGCAAAGTAGTTTGACATCTATAAAATCAGCAAGCTCTGCGACAGGTTGACATGGACCTCAGGTTTGGAAATGTCCTCAATGAAGTTCTGGTGGCTGGAGTTAGACATGCTTTTTTCATCAGAACAGATTTCTGTTTCAACAACGTACGTAGAACCGTTCTTTTTCCCGGCAATCTTTGAATTTACCACCATTTCCATTGAAGTACCTTGTTGAGTGTGGACCAAGGAATGTTTACTGTAAAACTGCACTGACCTAGCACAGGCTCCAGTGAGAATTGAATGCAATTGCGCTACAGAGCCAGTTTCAATCAGACTTTGACTGCAATTTTTTGGAAAACCTTTTCAGCAAGCCGAGAGGGTCAAAACAGCATACACCTTAAATCAAATGACAAGCAGCTTTGGACTCGTCTGCGAAGTAGTCTGACATCCACAAATCAGCAAGCTCTGCGACAAGTTGACATGGACATCAGGTTTGGAAATGTCCTCAATGAAGTTCTGGTGGCTGGAGATAAAGATGCTTTTTCCATCAGAATAGATTTCTTCTTCAACAAGGTAGGTAGAACCGTTCTTTTCCCTGACAATCTTTGAATTCACCACAATTTCCATTGAAGTACCTTGTTGAGTATGGACCAAGCAATGTTTACTGCAAGACTGCGCCAACCTAGCACAGGCTCCAGTGAGGATTGAACTCACGACCCCTGGTTTACAAGACCAGTGCTCTAACCACTGAGCTATGGAGCCAGGTGTTGGTTTGCAACCAGGCGTGAAATGATGACTCGATTCTTTTACTGCATCGTGCAAGAACAAAAGTGTACATAAGTGTGGACAACAAAAGAATCCAGACATGTCTCAGAATTTGAGTTTGCAGTCTACGATGAAACTTGTCATAGTATGTTCCCCATCATATGGGGACAAGTCAAAAGCATGGAAGACTACATGGACAGGTCTTATGAAGAAGGCTCCAGTGAGAATCAAAATCACGACTCCTGATTTACAAGACCAGTGCTCTATCCACTGAGCTATGAAGCCAGGTGTTGCTTTGCAATCGGGTATGAAATGATGACTCGCTTCTTTTACTGCATCATGCAAGAACAAAAGTGTACATAACTGTGAAGACGGCTCCAGTGAGAATCAAATTCACGACTTTTGATTTACAAGACCAGTGCCCTGCAATTGTGCTAAACAGCCAGTTTCAATCAGACTTTGACTGCATTTTTTTGGAAAACCTTTTCAGCAAGCTGAGAGGGTCAAAGTAGCATACACTTTAAATTAATGACAAGCAGTTTTAGACTCGTCCGCGAAGTAGTCTGACATCCACAAATCAGAAAGCTCTGCGACAGGTTGACATGGACCTCAGGTTTGGAAATGTCCTCAATGAAGTTCTGGTGGCTGGAGTTAGACATGCTTTTTTCATCAGAACAGATTTCTGTTTCAACAACGTAGGTAGAACCGTTCTTTTTCCCGGCAATCTTTGAATTCACCACCATTTCCATTGAAGTACCTTGTTGAGTATGGACCAAGCAATGTTTACTGTAAAACTGCGCTGACCGAGCACAGGCTCCAGTGAGGATTGAGCTCACGAACCCTGATTTACAAGACCAGTGCTCTATCCACTGAGCTATGAAGCCAGGTGTTGCTTTGCAATCGGGTATGAAATGATGACTCGCTTCTTTTACTGCATCATGCAAGAACAAAAGTGTACATAACTGTGAAGACGGCTCCAGTGAGAATCAAATTCACGACTTTTGATTTACAAGACCAGTGCCCTGCAATTGTGCTAAACAGCCAGTTTCAATCAGACTTTGACTGCATTTTTTTGGAAAACCTTTTCAGCAAGCTGAGAGGGTCAAAGTAGCATACACTTTAAATCAAATGACAAGCAGTTTTAGACTCGTCCGCGAAGTAGTCTGACATCCACAAATCAGAAAGCTCTGCGACAGGTTGACATGGACCTCAGGTTTGGAAATGTCCTCAATGAAGTTCTGGTGGCTGGAGTTAGACATGCTTTTTTCATCAGAACAGATTTCTGTTTCAACAACGTAGGTAGAACCGTTCTTTTTCCCGGCAATCTTTGAATTCACCACCATTTCCATTGAAGTACCTTGTTGAGTGTGGACCAAGCAATGTTTACTGTAAAACTGCACTGACCTAACACAGGCTCCAGTGAGATTTGAATGCTATTGCGCTACAGAGCCAGTTTCAATCAGACTTTGACTGCATTTTTTTGGAAAACCTTTTCAGCAAGCCGACAGGGTCAAAGTAGCATTCACTTGAAATCAAATAACAAGACGTTTTGGACTCGCCCGCGAAGTAGTTTGACATCCACAAAATCAGCAAGCTCTGCGACAGGTTGACATGGACCTCAGGTTTGGAAATGTCCTCGATGAAGTTCTGGTGGCTGGAGATAGAGATGCTTTTTCCATCAGAATAGATTTCTTTTTCAACAAGGTAGGTAGAACCATTCTTTTCCCCGACAATCTTTGAGTTCACCACCATTTCCATTGAAGTACCTTGTTGAGTATGGACCAAGCAATGCTTACTGTAAGACTGCGCCAACCTAACACAGGCTCCAGTGAGGATTGAACTTACTACTCCTGGTTTACAAGACCAGTGCTCTAACCACTGAGCTATGGAGCCAGGTGTTGCTTTCGAATCGGGCGTGAAATGATGACTCGCTTCTTTTACTGTATCATCCAAGAACAAAAGTGTACATAAGTGTGGACAACAGAAGAATCCAGACATGTCTCAGAATTTGAGTTTGCAGTCTACGATGAAACTTGTCATAGTATGTTCCCCATCATATGGGGACAAGTCTAAAGCATAGAAGACTACATGGACAGGTCTTATGAAGAAGGCTCCAGTGAGAATCAAAATCACGACTCCTGATTTACAAGACCATTGCCCTGCAATTGTGCTAAAGAGCCAGTTTCAATCAGACTTTGACTGCATTTTTTTGGAAAACCTATTCAGCAAGCCGACAGGGTCAAAATAGCATTCACTTTAAATCAAATAACAAGCAGTTTTGGACTCGCCCGCAAAGTAGTTTGACATCTATAAAATCAACAAGCTCTGCGACAGGTTGACATGGACCTCAGGTTTGGAAATGTCCTCAATGAAGTTCTGGTGGCTGGAGATAGACATGCTTTTTCCATCAGAATAGATTTCTTCTTCAACAAGGTAGGTAGAACCGTTCTTTTCCCCGACAATCTTTGAATTCACCACCATTTCCATTGAAGTACCTTGTTGAGTATGGACCAAGCAATGTTTACTGTAAAACTGCGCCGACCTAGCACAGGCTCCAGTGAGGATTGAACTCACGACCGCTGGTTTACAAGAGCAGTGCTCTAACCACTGAGCTATGGAGCCAGGTGTTGCTTTCTAATCGGGCGTGAAATGATGACTCGCTTCTTTTACTGTATCATCCAAGAACAAAAGTGTACATAAGTGTGGACAACAGAAGAATCCAGACATGTCTCAGAATTTGAGTTTGCAGTCCAGAATGAACCTTGTCATAATATGTTCTCCATCATATGGGAACAAGTCAAAAGCATGGAAGACTACATGGACAGGTCTTATGAAGAAGGCTCCAGTGAGAATCAAATTCACGACTCCTGATTTACAAGACCAGTGCCCTGCAATTGTGCTAAAGAGCCAGTTTCAATCTGACTTTGCATTTTTTTGGAAAACCTATTCAGCAAGCCGACAGGGTCAAAGTAGCATTCACTTTAAATCAAATAACAAGCAGTTTTGGACTCGCCCGCAAAGTAGTTTGACATCTATAAAATCAGCAAGCTCTGCGACAGGTTGACATGGACCTCAGGTTTGGAAATGTCCTCAATGAAGTTCTGGTGGCTGGAGATAGAGATGCTTTTTCCATCAGAATAGATTTCTTCTTCAACAAGGTAGGTAGAACCGTTCTTTTCCCCGACAATGTTTGAATTCACCATCATTTCCATTGAAGTACCTTGTTGAGTATGGACCAAGCAATGTTTACTGTAAAACTGCGCCGACCTAGCACAGGCTCCAGTGAGGATTGAGCTCACGAACCCTGGTTTACAAGACCAGTGCTCTATCCACTGAGCTATGAAGCCAGGTGTTGCTTTGCAATCGGGTATGAAATGATGACTCGCTTCTTTTACTGCATCATGCAAGAACAAAAGTGTACATAACTGTGAAGACGGCTCCAGTGAGAATCAAATTCACGACTTTTGATTTACAAGACCAGTGCCCTGCAATTGTGCTAAACAGCCAGTTTCAATCAGACTTTGACTGCATTTTTTTGGAAAACCTTTTCAGCAAGCTGAGAGGGTCAAAGTAGCATACACTTTAAATCAAATGACAAGCAGTTTTAGACTCGTCCGCGAAGTAGTCTGACATCCACAAATCAGCAAGCTCTGCGACAGGTTGACATGGACCTCAGGTTTGGAAATGTCCTCAATGAAGTTCTGGTGGCTGGAGTTAGACATGCTTTTTTCATCAGAACAGAGTTCTGTTTCAACAACGTAGGTAGAACTGTTCTTTTTCCCGGCAATCTTTGAATTCACCACCATTTCCATTGAAGTACCTTGTTGAGTGTGGACCAAGCAATGTTTACTGTAAAACTGCACTGACCTAACACAGGCTCCAGTGAGCTTTGAATGCTATTGCGCTACAGAGCAGCGCTACATGCAGACTTTGACTGCATTTTTTTGGAAAACCTTTTCAGCAAGCCGACAGGGTCAAAGTAGCATTCACTTGAAATCAAATAACAAGACGTTTTGGACTCGCCCGCGAAGTAGTTTGACATCCACAAAATCAGCAAGCTCTGCGACAGGTTGACATGGACCTCAGGTTTGGAAATGTCCTCAATGAAGTTCTGGTGGCTGGAGTTAGACATGCTTTTTTCATCAGAACAGATTTCTGTTTCAACAACGTAGGTAGAACCGTTCTTTTTCCCGGCAATCTTTGAATTCA
Organism: Coilia nasus; assembly: GCA_027475355.1. Classification (NCBI taxonomy): domain Eukaryota; kingdom Metazoa; phylum Chordata; class Actinopteri; order Clupeiformes; family Engraulidae; genus Coilia; species Coilia nasus. Next base: position 26,734,730 of record CM050217.1, read on the forward strand.
CCACCATTTCCATTGAAGTACCTTGTTGAGTTTGGACCAAGCAATGTTTACTGTAAAACTGCACTGACCTAACACAGGCTCCAGTGAGATTTGAATGCTATTGCGCTACAGAGCCAGTTTCAATCAGACTTTGACTGCATTTTTTTGGAAAACCTTTTCAGCAAGCCGACAGGGTCAAAGTAGCATTCACTTGAAATCAAATAACAAGACGTTTTGGACTCGCCCGCGAAGTAGTTTGACATCCACAAAATCAGCAAGCTCTGCGACAGGTTGACATGGACCTCAGGTTTGGAAATGTCCTCGATGAAGTTCTGGTGGCTGGAGATAGAGATGCTTTTTCCATCAGAATAGATTTCTTTTTCAACAAGGTAGGTAGAACCATTCTTTTCCCCGACAATCTTTGAGTTCACCATTTCCATTGAAGTACCTTGTTGAGTATGGACCAAGCAATGCTTACTGTAAGACTGCGCCAACCTAACACAGGCTCCAGTGAGGATTGAACTTACGACTCCTGGTTTACAAGACCAGTGCTCTAACCACTGAGCTATGGAGCCAGGTGTTGCTTTCGAATCGGGCGTGAAATGATGACTCGCTTCTTTTACTGTATCATCCAAGAACAAAAGTGTACATAAGTGTGGACAACAGAAGAATCCAGACATGTCTCAGAATTTGAGTTTGCAGTCTACGATGAAACTTGTCATAGTATGTTCCCCATCATATGGGGACAAGTCTAAAGCATGGAAGACTACATGGACAGGTCTTATGAAGAAGGCTCCAGTGAGAATCAAAATCACGACTCCTGATTTACAAGACCAGTGCCCTGCAATTGTGCGAAAGAGCCAGTTTCAATCAGACTTTGACTGCATTTTTTTGGAAAACCTATTCAGCAAGCCGACAGGGTCAAAGTAGCATTCACTTTAAATCAAATAACAAGCAGTTTTGGACTCGCCCGCAAAGTAGTTTGACATCTATAAAATCAACAAGCTCTGCGACAGGTTGACATGGACCTCAGGATTGGAAATGTCCTCAATGAAGTTCTGGTGGATGGAGATAGACATGCTTTTTCCATCAGAATAGATTTCTTCTTCAACAAGGTAGGTAGAACCGTTCTTTTCCCCGACAATCTTTGAATTCACCACCATTTCCATTGAAGTACCTTGTTGAGTATGGACCAAGCAATGTTTACTGTAAAACTGCGCCGACCTAGCACAGGCTCCAGTGAGGATTGAGCTCACAAACCCTGGTTTACAAGACCAGTGCTCTATCCACTGAGCTATGAAGCCAGGTGTTGCTTTGCAATCGGGTATGAAATGATGACTCGCTTCTTTTACTGCATCATGCAAGAACAAAAGTGTACATAACTGTGAAGACGGCTCCAGTGAGAATCAAATTCACGACTTTTGATTTACAAGACCAGTGCCTTGCAATTGTGCCAAACAGCCAGTTTCAATCAGACTTTGACTGCATTTTTTTGGAAAACCTTTTCAGCAAGCTGAGAGGGTCAAAGTAGCATACACTTTAAATCAAATGACAAGCAGTTTTAGACTCGTCCGCGAAGTAGTCTGACATCCACAAATCAGCAAGCTCTGCGACAGGTTGACATGGACCTCAGGTTTGGAAATGTCCTCAATGAAGTTCTGCAGGCTGGAGTTAGACATGCTTTTTTCATCAGAACAGATTTCTGTTTAAACAACGTAGGTAGAACCGTTCTTTTTCCCGGCAATCTTTGAATTCACCACCATTTCCATTGAAGTACCTTGTTGAGTGTGGACCAAGCAATGTTTACTGTAAAACTGCACTGACCTAACACAGGCTTCAGTGAGATTTGAATGCTATTGCGCTACAGAGCCAGTTTCAATCAGACTTTGACTGCATTTTTTTGGAAAACCTTTTCAGCAAGCCGACAGGGTCAAAGTAGCATTCACTTGAAATCAAATAACAAGCAGTTTTGGACTCGCCCGTGAAGTAGTTTGACATCTACAAAATCAGCAAGCTCTGCGACAGGTTGACATGGACCTCAGGATTGGAAATGTCCTCAATGAAGTTCTGGTGGCTGGAGACAGACATGCCTTTTCCATCAGAATAGATTTCTTCTTCAACAAGGTAGGTAGAACCGTTCTTTTCCCCTACAATCTTTGAATTCACAACCATTTCCATTGAAGTACCTTGTTGAGTATGGACCAAGCAATGTTTACTGTAAAACTGCGCCGACCTAGCACAGGCTCCAGTGAGGATTGAACTCACGACCCCTGGTTTACAAGACCAGTGCTCTAACCACTGAGCTATGGAGCCAGGTGTTGGTTTGCAACCAGGCGTGAAATGATGACTCGATTCTTTTACTGCATCGTGCAAGAACAAAAGTGTACATAAGTGTGGACAACAAAAGAATCCAGACATGTCTCAGAATTTGAGTTTGCAGTCTACGATGAAACTTGTCATAGTATGTTCCCCATCATATGGGGACAAGTCAAAAGCATGGAAGACTACATGGACAGGTCTTATGAAGAAGGCTCCAGTGAGAATCAAAATCACGACTCCTGATTTACAAGACCAGTGCCCTGCAATTGTGCTAAAGAGCCAGTTTCAATCAGACTTTGACTGCATTTTTTTGGAAAACCTTTTCAGCAAGCCGACAGGGTCAAAGTAGCATTCACTTGAAATCAAATAACAAGCAGTTTTGGACTCGCCCGTGAAGTAGTTTGACATCTACAAAATCAGCAAGCTCTGCGACAGGTTGACATGGACCTCAGGATTGGAAATGTCCTCAATGAAGTTCTGGTGGCTGGAGACAGACATGCCTTTTCCATCAGAATAGATTTCTTCTTCAACAAGGTAGGTAGAACCGTTCTTTTCCCCTACAATCTTTGAATTCACAACCATTTCCATTGAAGTACCTTGTTGAGTATGGACCAAGCAATGTTTACTGTAACACTGCACCGACCTAGCACAGGCTCCAGTGAGGATTGAACTCACGACCCCTGGTTTACAAGACCAGTGCTCTAACCACTGAGCTATGGAGCCAGGTGCTGCTTTCTAATCGGGCGTGAAATGATGACTCGCTTCTTTTACTGTATCATCCAAGAACAAAAGTGTACATAAGTGTGGACAACAGAAGAATCCAGACATGTCTCAGAATTTGAGTTTGCAGTCTACGATGAAACTTGTCATAGTATGTTCCCCATCATATGGGGACAAGTCAAAAGCATGGAAGACTACATGGACAGGTCTTATGAAGAAGGCTCCAGTGAGAATTAAAATCACGACTCCTGATTTACAAGACCAGTGCCCTGCAATTGTGCTAAAGAGCCAGTTTCAATCAGACTTTGACTGCATTTTTTTGGAAAACCTTTTCAGCAAGCCGACAGGGTCAAAGTAGCATTCACTTGAAATCAAATAACAAGCAGTTTTGGACTCGCCCGCGAAGTAGTTTGACATCTACAAAATCAGCAAGCTCTGCGACAGGTTGACATGGACCTCAGGATTGGAAATGTCCTCAATGAAGTTCTGGTGGCTGGAGATAGACATGCCTTTTCCATCAGAATAGATTTCTTCTTCAACAAGGTAGGTAGAACCGTTCTTTTCCCCGATAATCTTTGAATTCACCACCATTTCCATTGAAGTACCTTGTTGAGTATGGACCAAGCAATGTTTACTGTAAAACTGCGCCGACCTAGCACAGGCTCCAGTGAGGATTGAACTCACGACCCCTGGTTTACAAGACCAGTGCTCTAACCACTGAGCTATGGAGCCAGGTGTTGGTTTGCAACCAGGCGTGAAATGATGACTCGATTCTTTTACTGCATCGTGCAAGAACAAAAGTGTACATAAGTGTGGACAACAAAAGAATCCAGACATGTCTCAGAATTTGAGTTTGCAGTCTACGATGAAACTTGTCATAGTATGTTCCCCATCATATGGGGACAAGTCAAAAGCATGGAAGACTACATGGACAGGTCTTATGAAGAAGGCTCCAGTGAGAATCAAAATCACGACTCCTGATTTACAAGACCAGTGCCCTGCAATTGTGCTAAAGAGCCAGTTTCAATCAGACTTTGACTGCATTTTTTTGGAAAACCTTTTCAGCAAGCCGACAGGGTCAAAGTAGCATTCACTTGAAATCAAATAACAAGCAGTTTTGGACTCGCCCGTGAAGTAGTTTGACATCTACAAAATCAGCAAGCTCTGCGACAGGTTGACATGGACCTCAGGATTGGAAATGTCCTCAATGAAGTTCTGGTGGCTGGAGACAGACATGCCTTTTCCATCAGAATAGATTTCTTCTTCAACAAGGTAGGTAGAACCGTTCTTTTCCCCTACAATCTTTGAATTCACAACCATTTCCATTGAAGTACCTTGTTGAGTATGGACCAAGCAATGTTTACTGTAACACTGCACCGACCTAGCACAGGCTCCAGTGAGGATTGAACTCACGACCCCTGGTTTACAAGACCAGTGCTCTAACCACTGAGCTATGGAGCCAGGTGCTGCTTTCTAATCGGGCGTGAAATGATGACTCGCTTCTTTTACTGTATCATCCAAGAACAAAAGTGTACATAAGTGTGGACAACAGAAGAATCCAGACATGTCTCAGAATTTGAGTTTGCAGTCTACGATGAAACTTGTCATAGTATGTTCCCCATCATATGGGGACAAGTCAAAAGCATGGAAGACTACATGGACAGGTCTTATGAAGAAGGCTCCAGTGAGAATTAAAATCACGACTCCTGATTTACAAGACCAGTGCCCTGCAATTGTGCTAAAGAGCCAGTTTCAATCAGACTTTGACTGCATTTTTTTGGAAAACCTTTTCAGCAAGCCGACAGGGTCAAAGTAGCATTCACTTGAAATCAAATAACAAGCAGTTTTGGACTCGCCCGCGAAGTAGTTTGACATCTACAAAATCAGCAAGCTCTGCGACAGGTTGACATGGACCTCAGGATTGGAAATGTCCTCAATGAAGTTCTGGTGGCTGGAGATAGACATGCCTTTTCCATCAGAATAGATTTCTTCTTCAACAAGGTAGGTAGAACCGTTCTTTTCCCCGACAATCTTTGAATTCACCACCATTTCCATTGAAGTACCTTGTTGAGTATGGACCAAGCAATGTTTACTGTAAAACTGCGCCGACCTAGCACAGGCTCCAGTGAGGATTGAACTCACGACCCCTGGTTTACAAGACCAGTGCTCTAACCACTGAGCTATGGAGCCAGGTGTTGCTTTCTAATCGGGCGTGAAATGATGACTCGCTTCTTTTACTGTATCATCCAAGAACAAAAGTGTACATAAGTGTGGACAACAGAAGAATCCAGACATGTCTCAGAATTTGAGTTTGCAGTCTACGATGAAACTTGTCATAGTATGTTCCCCATCATATGGGGACAAGTCAAAAGCATGGAAGACTACATGGACAGGTCTTATGAAGAAGGCTCCAGTGAGAATCAAAATCACGACTCCTGATTTACAAGACCAGTGCCCTGCAATTGTGCTAAAGAGCCAGTTTCAATCAGACTTTGACTGCATTTTTTTGGAAAACCTTTTCAGCAAGCCGACAGGGTCAAAGTAGCATTCACTTTAAATCAAATAACAAGCAGTTTTGGACTCGCCCGCGAAGTAGTTTGACATCTACAAAATCAGCAAGCTCTGCGACAGGTTGACATGGACCTCAGGATTGGAAATGTCCTCAATGAAGTTCTGGTGGCTGGAGATAGACATGCTTTTTCCATCAGAATAGATTTCTTCTTCAACAAGGTAGGTAGAACTGTTCTTTTCCCCGACAATCTTTGAATTCACCACCATTTCCATTGAAGTACCTTGTTGAGTATGGACCAAGCAATGTTTACTGTAAAACTGCGCCGACCTAGCACAGGCTCCAGTGAGGATTGAACTCACGACCCCTGGTTTACAAGACCAGTGCTCTAACCACTGAGCTATGGAGCCAGGTGTTGCTTTCTAATCGGGCGTGAAATGATGACTCGCTTCTTTTACTGTATCATCCAAGAACAAAAGTGTACATAAGTGTGGACAACAGAAGAATCCAGACATGTCTCAGAATTTGAGTTTGCAGTCTACGATGAAACTTGTCATAGTATGTTCCCCATCATATGGGGACAAGTCAAAAGCATGGAAGACTACATGGACAGGTCTTATGAAGAAGGCTCCAGTGAGAATTAAAATCACGACTCCTGATTTACAAGACCAGTGCCCTGCAATTGTGCTAAAGAGCCAGTTTCAATCAGACTTTGACTGCATTTTTTTGGAAAACCTTTTCAGCAAGCCGACAGGGTCAAAGTAGCATTCACTTGAAATCAAATAACAAGCAGTTTTGGACTCGCCCGCGAAGTAGTTTGACATCTACAAAATCAGCAAGCTCTGCGACAGGTTGACATGGACCTCAGGATTGGAAATGTCCTCAATGAAGTTCTGGTGGCTGGAGATAGACATGCCTTTTCCATCAGAATAGATTTCTTCTTCAACAAGGTAGGTAGAACCGTTCTTTTCCCCGACAATCTTTGAATTCACCACCATTTCCATTGAAGTACCTTGTTGAGTATGGACCAAGCAATGTTTACTGTAAAACTGCGCCGACCTAGCACAGGCTCCAGTGAGGATTGAACTCACGACCCCTGGTTTACAAGACCAGTGCTCTAACCACTGAGCTATGGAGCCAGGTGTTGCTTTCTAATCGGGCGTGAAATGATGACTCGCTTCTTTTACTGTATCATCCAAGAACAAAAGTGTACATAAGTGTGGACAACAGAAGAATCCAGACATGTCTCAGAATTTGAGTTTGCAGTCTACGATGAAACTTGTCATAGTATGTTCCCCATCATATGGGGACAAGTCAAAAGCATGGAAGACTACATTGACAGGTCTTATGAAGAAGGCTCCAGTGAGAATCAAAATCACGACTCCTGATTTACAAGACCAGTGCCCTGCAATTGTGCTAAAGAGCCAGTTTCAATCAGACTTTGACTGCATTTTTTTTTAAAACCTTTTCAGCAAGCCGACAGGGTCAAAGTAGCATTCACTTTAAATCAAATAACAAGCAATTTTGGACTCGCCCGCGAAGTAGTTTGACATCTACAAAATCAGCAAGCTCTGCGACAGGTTGACATGGACCTCAGGATTGGAAATGTCCTCAATGAAGTTCTGGTGGCTGGAGATAGACATGCCTTTTCCATCAGAATAGATTTCTTCTTCAACAAGGTAGGTAGAACCGTTCTTTTCCCCGACAATCTTTGAATTCACCACCATTTCCATTGAAGTACCTTGTTGAGTATGGACCAAGCAATGTTTACTGTAAAACTGCGCCGACCTAGCACAGGCTCCAGTGAGGATTGAACTCACGACCCCTGGTTTACAAGACCAGTGCTCTAACCACTGAGCTATGGAGCCAGGTGTTGCTTTCTAATCGGGCGTGAAATGATGACTCGCTTCTTTTACTGTATCATCCAAGAACAAAAGTGTACATAAGTGTGGACAACAGAAGAATCCAGACATGTCTCAGAAATTGAGTTTGCAGTCCAGAATGAAACTTGTCATAGTATGTTCTCCATCGTATGGGAACAAGTCAAAAGCATGGAAGACTACTTGACAGGTCTTATGAAGAAGGCTCCAGTGAGAATCAAATTCACGACTCCTGATTTGCACCAGTGCCCTGCAATTGTGCTAAAGAGCCAGTTTCAATCAGACTTTGCATTTTTTTGGAAAACCTTTTCAGCAAGCCGACAGGGTCAAAGTAGCATTCACTTTAAATCAAATAACAAGCAGTTTTGGACTCGCCCGCGAAGTAGTTTGACATCTACAAAATCAGCAAGCTCTGCAACAGGTTGACATGGACCTCAGGATTGGAAATGTCCTCAATGAAGTTCTGGTGGCTGGAGATAGACATGCTTTTTCCATCAGAATAGATTTCTTCTTCAACAAGGTAGGTAGAACCGTTCTTTTCCCCGACAATCTTTGAATTCACCACCATTTCCATTGAAGTACCTTGTTGAGTATGGACCAAGCAATGTTTACTGTAAAACTGCGCCGACCTAGCACAGGCTCCAGTGAGGATTGAACTCACGACCCCTGGTTTACAAGACCAGTGCTCTAACCACTGAGCTATGGAGCCAGGTGTTGCTTTCTAATCCGGCGTGAAATGATGACTCGCTTCTTTTACTGTATCATCCAAGAACAAAAGTGTACATAAGTGTGGACAACAGAAGAATCCAGACATGTCTCAGAATTTGAGTTTGCAGTCTACGATGAAACTTGTCATAGTATGTTCCCCATCATATGGGGACAAGTCAAAAGCATGGAAGACTACATGGACAGGTCTTATGAAGAAGGCTCCAGTGAGAATCAAAATCACGACTCCTGATTTACAAGACCAGTGCCCTGCAATTGTGCTAAAGAGCCAGTTTCAATCAGACTTTGACTGCATTTTTTTGGAAAAACTTTTCAGCAAGCCGACAGGGTCAAAGTAGCATTCACTTTAAATCAAATAACAAGCAGTTTTGGACTCGCCCGCGAAGTAGTTTGACATCTACAAAATCAGCAAGCTCTGCGACAGGTTGACATGGACCTCAGGATTGGAAATGTCCTCAATGAAGTTCTGGTGGCTGGAGTTAGACATGCTTTTTTCATCAGAACAGATTTCTGTTTCAACAACGTAGGTAGAACCGTTCTTTTTCCCGGCTATCTTTGAATTCACCACCATTTCCATTGAAGTACCTTGTTGAGTATGGACCAAGCAATGTTTACTGTAAAACTGCGCCGACCTAGCACAGGCTCCAGTGAGGATTGAACTCACGACCCCTGGTTTACAAGACCAGTGCTCTAACCACTGAGCTATGGAGCCAGGTGTTGCTTTCTAATCGGGCGTGAAATGATGACTCGCTTCTTTTACTGTATCATCCAAGAACAAAAGTGTACATAAGTGTGGACAACAGACGAATCCAGACATGTCTCAGAATTTGAGTTTGCAGTCCAGAATGAAACTTGTCATAGTATGTTCTCCATCATATGGGAACAAGTCAAAAGCATGGAAGACTACTTGACAGGTCTTATGAAGAAGGCTCCAGTGAGAATCAAATTCACGACTCCTGATTTACAAGACCAGTGCCCTGCAATTGTGCTAAAGAGCCAGTTTCAATCAGACTTTGCATTTTTTTGGAAAACCTTTTCAGCAAGCCGACAGGGTCAAAGTAGCATTCACTTTAAATCAAATAACAAGCAGTTTTGGACTCGCCCACGAAGTAGTTTGACATCTACAAAATCAGCAAGCTCTGCGACAGGTTGACATGGACCTCAGGTTTGGAAATGTCCTCAATGAAGTTCTGGTGGCTGGAGATAGAGATGCTTTTTCCATCAGAATAGATTTCTTCTTCAACAAGGTAGGTAGAACCGTTCTTTTCCCTGACAATCTTTGAATTCACCACCATTTCCATTGAAGTACCTTGTTAAGTATGGACCAAGCAATGTTTACTGTAAAACTGCGCCGACCTAGCACAGGCTCCAGTGAGGATTGAACTCACGACCCCTGGTTTACAAGACCAGTGCTCTAACCACTGAGCTATGAAGCCAGGTGTTGCTTTGCAATCGGGTATGAAATGATGACTCGCTTCTTTTACTGCATCATGCAAGAACAAAAGTGTACATAACTGTGAAGACGGCTCCAGTGAGAATCAAATTCACGACTTTTGATTTACAAGACCAGTGCCCTGCAATTGTGCTAAACAGCCAGTTTCAATCAGACTTTGACTGCATTTTTTTGGAAAACCTTTTCAGCAAGCTGAGAGGGTCAAGGTAGCATACACTTTAAATCAAATGACAAGCAGTTTTAGACTCGTCCGCGAAGTAGTCTGACATCCACAAATCAGCAAACTCTGCGACAGGTTGACATGGACCTCAGGTTTGGAAATGTCCTCAATGAAGTTCTGGTGGCTGGAGTTAGACATGCTTTTTTCATCAGAACAGATTTCTGTTTCAACAACGTAGGTAGAACCGTTCTTTTTCCCGGCAATCTTTGAATTCACCACCATTTCCATTGAAGTACCTTGTTGAGTGTGGACCAAGCAATGTTTACTGTAAAACTGCACTGACCTAACAAAGGCTCCAGTGAGATTTGAATGCTATTGCGCTACAGAGCCAGTTTCAATCAGACTTTGACTGCATTTTTTTGGAAAACCTTTTCAGCAAGCCGACAGGGTCAAAGTAGCATTCACTTGAAATCAAATAACAAGACGTTTTGGACTCGCCCGCGAAGTAGTTTGACATCCACAAAATCAGCAAGCTCTGCGACAGGTTGACATGGACCTCAGGATTGGAAATGTCCTCAATGAAGTTCTGGTGGCTGGAGATAGACATGCCTTTTCCATCAGAATAGATTTCTTCTTCAACAAGGTAGGTAGAACCGTTCTTTTCCCCGACAATCTTTGAATTCACCACCATTTCCATTGAAGTACCTTGTTGAGTATGGACCAAGCAATGTTTACTGTAAAACTGCGCCGACCTAGCACAGGCTCCAGTGAGGATTGAACTCACGACCCCTGGTTTACAAGACCAGTGCTCTAACCACTGAGCTATGGAGCCAGGTGTTGCTTTCTAATCGGGCGTGAAATGATGACTCGCTTCTTTTACTGTATCATCCAAGAACAAAAGTGTACATAAGTGTGGACAACAGAAGAATCCAGACATGTCTCAGAAATTGAGTTTGCAGTCCAGAATGAAACTTGTCATAGTATGTTCTCCATCGTATGGGAACAAGTCAAAAGCATGGAAGACTACTTGACAGGTCTTATGAAGAAGGCTCCAGTGAGAATCAAATTCACGACTCCTGATTTGCACCAGTGCCCTGCAATTGTGCTAAAGAGCCAGTTTCAATCAGACTTTGCATTTTTTTGGAAAACCTTTTCAGCAAGCCGACAGGGTCAAAGTAGCATTCACTTTAAATCAAATAACAAGCAGTTTTGGACTCGCCCGCGAAGTAGTTTGACATCTACAAAATCAGCAAGCTCTGCAACAGGTTGACATGGACCTCAGGATTGGAAATGTCCTCAATGAAGTTCTGGTGGCTGGAGATAGACATGCTTTTTCCATCAGAATAGATTTCTTCTTCAACAAGGTAGGTAGAACCGTTCTTTTCCCCGACAATCTTTGAATTCACCACCATTTCCATTGAAGTACCTTGTTGAGTATGGACCAAGCAATGTTTACTGTAAAACTGCGCCGACCTAGCACAGGCTCCAGTGAGGATTGAACTCACGACCCCTGGTTTACAAGACCAGTGCTCTAACCACTGAGCTATGGAGCCAAGTGTTGCTTTCTAATCCGGCGTGAAATGATGACTCGCTTCTTTTACTGTATCATCCAAGAACAAAAGTGTACATAAGTGTGGACAACAGAAGAATCCAGACATGTCTCAGAATTTGAGTTTGCAGTCTACGATGAAACTTGTCATAGTATGTTCCCCATCATATGGGGACAAGTCAAAAGCATGGAAGACTACATGGACAGGTCTTATGAAGAAGGCTCCAGTGAGAATCAAAATCACGACTCCTGATTTACAAGACCAGTGCCCTGCAATTGTGCTAAAGAGCCAGTTTCAATCAGACTTTGACTGCATTTTTTTGGAAAAACTTTTCAGCAAGCCGACAGGGTCAAAGTAGCATTCACTTTAAATCAAATAACAAGCAGTTTTGGACTCGCCCGCGAAGTAGTTTGACATCTACAAAATCAGCAAGCTCTGCGACAGGTTGACATGGACCTCAGGATTGGAAATGTCCTCAATGAAGTTCTGGTGGCTGGAGTTAGACATGCTTTTTTCATCAGAACAGATTTCTGTTTCAACAACGTAGGTAGAACCGTTCTTTTTCCCGGCTATCTTTGAATTCACCACCATTTCCATTGAAGTACCTTGTTGAGTATGGACCAAGCAATGTTTACTGTAAAACTGCGCCGACCTAGCACAGGCTCCAGTGAGGATTGAACTCACGACCCCTGGTTTACAAGACCAGTGCTCTAACCACTGAGCTATGGAGCCAGGTGTTGCTTTCTAATCGGGCGTGAAATGATGACTCGCTTCTTTTACTGTATCATCCAAGAACAAAAGTGTACATAAGTGTGGACAACAGACGAATCCAGACATGTCTCAGAATTTGAGTTTGCAGTCCAGAATGAAACTTGTCATAGTATGTTCTCCATTATATGGGAACAAGTCAAAAGCATGGAAGACTACTTGACAGGTCTTATGAAGAAGGCTCCAGTGAGAATCAAATTCACGACTCCTGATTTACAAGACCAGTGCCCTGCAATTGTGCTAAAGAGCCAGTTTCAATCAGACTTTGCATTTTTTTGGAAAACCTTTTCAGCAAGCCGACAGGGTCAAAGTAGCATTCACTTTAAATCAAATAACAAGCAGTTTTGGACTCGCCCGCGAAGTAGTTTGACATCTACAAAATCAGCAAGCTCTGCAACAGGTTGACATGGACCTCAGGATTGGAAATGTCCTCAATGAAGTTCTGGTGGCTGGAGATAGACATGGTTTTTCCATCAGAATAGATTTCTTCTTCAACAAGGTAGGTAGAACCGTTCTTTTCCCCGACAATCTTTGAATTCACCACCATTTCCATTGAAGTACCTTGTTGAGTATGGACCAAGCAATGTTTACTGTAAAACTGCGCCGACCTAGCACAGGCTCCAGTGAGGATTGAACTCACGACCTCTGGTTTACAAGACCAGTGCTCTAACCACTGAGCTATGGAGCCAAGTGTTGCTTTCTAATCCGGCGTGAAATGATGACTCGCTTCTTTTACTGTATCATCCAAGAACAAAAGTGTACATAAGTGTGGACAACAGAAGAATCCAGACATGTCTCAGAATTTGAGTTTGCAGTCTACGATGAAACTTGTCATAGTATGTTCCCCATCATATGGGGACAAGTCAAAAGCATGGAAGACTACATGGACAGGTCTTATGAAGAAGGCTCCAGTGAGAATCAAAATCACGACTCCTGATTTACAAGACCAGTGCCCTGCAATTGTGCTAAAGAGCCAGTTTCAATCAGACTTTGACTGCATTTTTTTGGAAAAACTTTTCAGCAAGCCGACAGGGTCAAAGTAGCATTCACTTTAAATCAAATAACAAGCAGTTTTGGACTCGCCCGCGAAGTAGTTTGACATCTACAAAATCAGCAAGCTCTGCGACAGGTTGACATGGACCTCAGGATTGGAAATGTCCTCAATGAAGTTCTGGTGGCTGGAGTTAGACATGCTTTTTTCATCAGAACAGATTTCTGTTTCAACAACGTAGGTAGAACCGTTCTTTTCCCTGACAATCTTTGAATTCACCACCATTTCCATTGAAGTACCTTGTTAAGTATGGACCAAGCAATGTTTACTGTAAAACTGCGCCGACCTAGCACAGGCTCCAGTGAGGATTGAACTCACGACCCCTGGTTTACAAGACCAGTGCTCTAACCACTGAGCTATGAAGCCAGGTGTTGCTTTACAATCGGGTATGAAATGATGACTCGCTTCTTTTACTGCATCATGCAAGAACAAAAGTGTACATAACTGTGAAGACGGCTCCAGTGAGAATCAAATTCACGACTTTTGATTTACAAGACCAGTGCCTTGCAATTGTGCCAAACAGCCAGTTTCAATCAGACTTTGACTGCATTTTTTTGGAAAACCTTTTCAGCAAGCTGAGAGGGTCAAAGTAGCATACACTTTAAATCAAATGACAAGCAGTTTTAGACTCGTCCGCGAAGTAGTCTGACATCCACAAATCAGCAAGCTCTGCGACAGGTTGACATGGACCTCAGGTTTGGAAATGTCCTCAATGAAGTTCTGCAGGCTGGAGTTAGACATGCTTTTTTCATCAGAACAGATTTCTGTTTAAACAACGTAGGTAGAACCGTTCTTTTTCCCGGCAATCTTTGAATTCACCACCATTTCCATTGAAGTACCTTGTTGAGTGTGGACCAAGCAATGTTTACTGTAAAACTGCACTGACCTAACCGAGGCTTCAGTGAGATTTGAATGCTATTGCGCTACAGAGCCAGTTTCAATCAGACTATGACTGCATTTTTTTGGAAAACCTTTTCAGCAAGCCGACAGGGTCAAAGTAGCATTCACTTGAAATCAAATAACAAGCAGTTTTGGACTCGCCCGCGAAGTAGTTTGACATCTACAAAATCAGCAAGCTCTGCGACAGGTTGACATGGACCTCAGGATTGGAAATGTCCTCAATGAAGTTCTGGTGGCTGGAGTTAGACATGCTTTTTTCATCAGAACAGATTTCTGTTTCAACAACGTAGGTAGAACCGTTCTTTTTCCCGGCTATCTTTGAATTCACCACCATTTCCATTGAAGTACCTTGTTGAGTATGGACCAAGCAATGTTTACTGTAAAACTGCGCCGACCTAGCACAGGCTCCAGTGAGGATTGAACTCACGACCCCTGGTTTACAAGACCAGTGCTCTAACCACTGAGCTATGGAGCCAGGTGTTGCATTCTAATCGGGCGTGAAATGATGACTCGCTTCTTTTACTGTATCATCCAAGAACAAAAGTGTACATAAGTGTGGACAACAGACGAATCCAGACATGTCTCAGAATTTGAGTTTGCAGTCCAGAATGAAACTTGTCATAGTATGTTCTCCATCATATGGGAACAAGTCAAAAGCATGGAAGACTACTTGACAGGTCTTATGAAGAAGGCTCCAGTGAGAATCAAATTCACGACTCCTGATTTACAAGACCAGTGCCCTGCAATTGTGCTAAAGAGCCAGTTTCAATCAGACTTTGCATTTTTTTGGAAAACCTTTTCAGCAAGCCGACAGGGTCAAAGTAGCATTCACTTTAAATCAAATAACAAGCAGTTTTGGACTCGCCCACGAAGTAGTTTGACATCTACAAAATCAGCAAGCTCTGCGACAGGTTGACATGGACCTCAGGTTTGGAAATGTCCTCAATGAAGTTCTGGTGGCTGGAGATAGAGATGCTTTTTCCATCAGAATAGATTTCTTCTTCAACAAGGTAGGTAGAACCGTTCTTTTCCCTGACAATCTTTGAATTCACCACCATTTCCATTGAAGTACCTTGTTAAGTATGGACCAAGCAATGTTTACTGTAAAACTGCACCGACCTAGCACAGGCTCCAGTGAGGATTGAACTCACGACCCCTGGTTTACAAGACCAGTGCTCTAACCACTGAGCTATGAAGCCAGGTGTTGCTTTGCAATCGGGTATGAAATGATGACTCGCTTCTTTTACTGCATCATGCAAGAACAAAAGTGTACATAACTGTGAAGACGGCTCCAGTGAGAATCAAATTCACGACTTTTGATTTACAAGACCAGTGCCCTGCAATTGTGCTAAACAGCCAGTTTCAATCAGACTTTGACTGCATTTTTTTGGAAAACCTTTTCAGCAAGCTGAGAGGGTCAAGGTAGCATACACTTTAAATCAAATGACGAGCAGTTTTAGACTCGTCCGCGAAGTAGTCTGACATCCACAAATCAGCAAACTCTGCGACAGGTTGACATGGACCTCAGGTTTGGAAATGTCCTCAATGAAGTTCTGGTGGCTGGAGATAGAGATGCTTTTTCTATCAGAATAGATTTCTGTTTCAACAACGTAGGTAGAACCATTCTTTACCCCGACAATCTTTGAATTCACCACCATTTCCATTGAAGTACCTTGTTGAGTATGGACCAAGCAATGTTTACTGTAAGACTGTGCCAACCTAGCACAGGCTCCAGTGAGGATTGAACTCACGACCCCTGGTTTACAAGACCAGTACTCTAACCACTGAGCTATAGAGCCAGGTGTTGTTTTCTAATCGGGCGTGAAATGATGACTCGCTTCTTTTACTGTATCATCCAAGAACAAAAGTGTACATAAGTGTGGACAACAGAAGAATCCAGACATGTCTCAGAATTTGAGTTTGCAGTCCAGAATGAAACTTGTCATAGTATGTTCTCCATCGTATGGGAACAAGTCAAAAGCATGGAAGACTACATGGACAGGTCTTATGAAGAAGGCTCCAGTGAGAATCAAATTCACGACTCCTGATTTACAAGACCAGTGCCCTGCAATTGTGCTAAAGAGCCAGTTTCAATCAGACTTTGCATTTTTTTGGAAAACCTTTTCAGCAAGCTGACAGGGTCAAAGTAGCATTCACTTTAAATCAAATAACAAGCAGTTTTGGACTCGCCCGCGAAGTAGTTTGACATCCACAAAATCAGCAAGCTCTGCGACAGGTTGACATGGACCTCAGGATTGGAAATGTCCTCAATGAAGTTCTGGTGGCTGGAGATAGACATGCTTTTTCCATCAGAACAGATTTCTTTTTCAACAACTTAGGTAGAACCGTTCTTTTTCCCAGCAATCTTTGAATTCACCACCATTTCCATTGAAGTACCTTGTTGTGTGTGGACCAAGCAATGTTTACTGTAAAACTGCACTGACCTAGCACAGGCTCCAGTGAGAATTGAATGCAATTGCGCTACAGAGCCAGTTTCAATCAGACTTTGACTGCAATTTTTTGGAAAACCTTTTCAGCAAGCTGAGAGGGTCAAAGTAGCATACACTTTAAATCAAATGACAAGCAGTTTTAGACTCGTCCGCGAAGTAGTCTGACATCCACAAATCAGCAAACTCTGCGACAGGTTGACATGGACCTCAGGTTTGGAAATGTCCTCAATGAAGTTCTGGTGGCTGGAGATAGAGATGCTTTTTCCATCAGAATAGATTTCTGTTTCAACAACGTAGGTAGAACCATTCTTTTCCCCAACAATCTTTGAATTCACCACCATTTCCATTGAAGTACCTTGTTGAGTATGGACCAAGCAATGTTTACTGTAAGACTGCGCCAACCTAGCACAGGCTCCAGTGAGGATTGAACTCACGGCCCCTGGTTTACAAGACCAGTGCTCTAACCACTGAGCTATGGAGCCAGGTGTTGCTTTCTAATCGGTCGTGAAATGATGACTCGCTTCTTTTACTGTATCATCCAAGAACAAAAGTGTACATAAGTGTGGACAACAGAAGAATCCAGACATGTCTCAGAAATTGAGTTTGCAGTCCAGAATGAAACTTGTCATAGTATGTTCTCCATCATATGGGAACAAGTCAAAAGCATGGAAGACTACATGGACAGGTCTTATGAAGAAGGCTCCAGTGAGAATCAAATTCACGACTCCTGATTTACAAGACCAGTGCCCTGCAATTGTGCTAAAGAGCCAGTTTCAATCTGACTTTGCATTTTTTTGGAAAACCTATTCAGCAAGCCGACAGGGTCAAAGTAGCATTCACTTTAAATCAAATAACAAGCAGTTTTGGACTCGCCCGCAAAGTAGTTTGACATCCACAAAATCAGCAAGCTCTGCGACAGGTTGACATGGACCTCAGGATTGGAAATGTCCTCAATGAAGTTCTGGTGGCTGGAGATAGACATGCTTTTTCCATCAGAACAGATTTCTTTTTCAACAACGTAGGTAGAACCGTTCTTTTTCCCAGCAATCTTTGAATTCACCACCATTTCCATTGAAGTACCTTGTTGAGTTTGAACCAAGCAATGTTTACTGTAAAACTGCACTGACCTAGCACAGGTTCCAGTGAGAATTGAATGCAATTGCGCTACAGAGCCAGTTTCAATCAGACTTTGACTGCAATTTTTTGGAAAACCTTTTCAGCAAGCCGAGAGGGTCAAAACAGCATACACCTTAAATCAAATGACAAGCAGTTTTGGACTCGTCTGCGAAGTAGTCTGACATCCACAAATCAGCAAGCTCTGCGACAGGTTGACATGGACATCAGGTTTGGAATTGTCCTCAATGAAGTTCTGGTGGCTGGAAATAGAGATGCTTTTTCCATCAGAATAGATTTCTTCTTCAACAAGGTAGGTAGATCCGTTCTTTTCCCCGACAACCTTTGAATTCACCACCATTTCCATTGAAGTACCTTGTTGAGTATGGACCAAGCAATGTTTACTGTAAAACTGCGCCAACCTAGCACAGGCTCCAGTGAGGATTGAACTCACGACCCCTGGTTTACAAGACCAGTGCTCTAACCACTGAGCTATAGAGCCAGGTGTTGTTTTCTAATCGGGCGTGAAATGATGACTCGCTTCTTTTACTGTATCATCCAAGAACAAAAGTGTACATAAGTGTGGACAACAGAAGAATCCAGACATGTCTCAGAATTTGAGTTTGCAGTCCAGAATGAAACTTGTCATAGTATGTTCTCCATCGTATGGGAACAAGTCAAAAGCATGGAAGACTACATGGACAGGTCTTATGAAGAAGGCTCCAGTGAGAATCAAATTCACGACTCCTGATTTACAAGACCAGTGCCCTGCAATTGTGCTAAAGAGCCAGTTTCAATCAGACTTTGCATTTTTTTGGAAAACCTTTTCAGCAAGCCGACAGGGTCAAAGTAGCATTCACTTTAAATCAAATAACAAGCAGTTTTGGACTCGCCCGCGAAGTAGTTTGACATCCACAAAATCAGCAAGCTCTGCGACAGGTTGACATGGACCTCAGGATTGGAAATGTCCTCAATGAAGTTCTGGTGGCTGGAGATAGACATGCTTTTTCCATCAGAACAGATTTCTTTTTCAACAACTTAGGTAGAACCGTTCTTTTTCCCAGCAATCTTTGAATTCACCACCATTTCCATTGAAGTACCTTGTTGAGTTTGAACCAAGCAATGTTTACTGTAAAACTGCACTGACCTAGCACAGGTTCCAGTGAGAATTGAATGCAATTGCGCTACAGAGCCAGTTTCAATCAGACTTTGACTGCAATTTTTTGGAAAACCTTTTCAGCAAGCCGAGAGGGTCAAAACAGCAAACACCTTAAATCAAATGACAAGCAGTTTTGGACTCGTCTGCGAAGTAGTCTGACATCCACAAATCAGCAAGCTCTGCGACAGGTTGACATGGACATCAGGTTTGGAAATGTCCTCAATGAAGTTCTGGTGGCTGGAGTCAGACATGCTTTTTTCATCAGAACAGATTTCTTTTTCAACAACGTAGGTAGAACCGTTCTTTTTCCCGGCAATCTTTGAATTCACCACCATTTCCATTGAAGCACCTTGTTGAGTGTGGACCAAGCAGTGTTTACTGTAAAACTGCCCCGACCTAGCACAGGCTCCAGTGAGAATTGAACTCACGACCCCTGGTTTACAAGACCAGTGCTCTAACCACTGAGCTATGGAGCCAGGTGCTGGTTTGCAACCAGGCGTGAAATGATGACTCGATTCTTTTACTGCATCATGCAAGAACAAAAGTGTACATAAGTGTGGACAACAGAAGAATCCAGACATGTCTCAGAATTTGAATTTGCAGTCCAGAATGAAACTTGTCATAGTATGTTCCCCATCATATGGGGACAAGTCAAAAGCATGGAAGACTACATGGACAGGTCTTATGAAGAAGGCTCCAGTGAGAATCAAATTCACGACTCCTGATTTACAAGACCAGTGCCCTGCAATTGTGCTAAAGAGCCAGTTTCAATCAGACTTTGACTGCATTTTTTTTTGGAAAACCTTTTCAGCAAGCCGAGAGGGACAAAGTAGCATTCACTTTAAATCAAAAAACAAGCAGTTTTGGACTCGTCCGCGAAGTAGTTTGACATCCACAAAATCAGCAAGCTCTGCGACAGGTTGACATGGACCTCAGGTTTGGAAATGTCCTCAATGAAGTTCTGGTGGCTGGAGATAGACATGCTTTTTCCATCAGAACAGATTTCTTTTTCAACAACGTAGGTAGAACCGTTCTTTTTCCCAGCAATCTTTGAATTCACCACCATTTCCATTGAAGTACCTTGTTGAGTTTGAACCAAGCAATGTTTACTGTAAAACTGCACTGACCTAGCACAGGTTCCAGTGAGAATTGAATGCAATTGCGCTACAGAGCCAGTTTCAATCAGACTTTGACTGCAATTTTTTGGAAAACCTTTTCAGCAAGCCGAGAGGGTCAAAACAGCAAACACCTTAAATCAAATGACAAGCAGTTTTGGACTCGTCTGCGAAGTAGTCTGACATCCACAAATCAGCAAGCTCTGCGACAGGTTGACATGGACATCAGGTTTGGAAATGTCCTCAATGAAGTTCTGGTGGCTGGAGTCAGACATGCTTTTTTCATCAGAACAGATTTCTTTTTCAACAACGTAGGTAGAACCGTTCTTTTTCCCGGCAATCTTTGAATTCACCACCATTTCCATTGAAGCACCTTGTTGAGTGTGGACCAAGCAGTGTTTACTGTAAAACTGCCCCGACCTAGCACAGGCTCCAGTGAGAATTGAACTCACGACCCCTGGTTTACAAGACCAGTGCTCTAACCACTGAGCTATGGAGCCAGGTGTTGGTTTGCAACCAGGCGTGAAATGATGACTCGATTCTTTTACTGCATCATGCAAGAACAAAAGTGTACATAAGTGTGGACAACAGAAGAATCCAGACATGTCTCAGAATTTGAATTTGCAGTCCAGAATGAAACTTGTCATAGTATGTTCCCCATCATATGGGGACAAGTCAAAAGCATGGAAGACTACATGGACAGGTCTTATGAAGAAGGCTCCAGTGAGAATCAAATTCACGACTCCTGATTTACAAGACCAGTGCCCTGCAATTGTGCTAAAGAGCCAGTTTCAATCAGACTTTGACTGCATTTTTTTTTGGAAAACCTTTTCAGCAAGCCGAGAGGGACAAAGTAGCATTCACTTTAAATCAAATAACAAGCAGTTTTGGACTCGTCCGCGAAGTAGTTTGACATCCACAAAATCAGCAAGCTCTGCGACAGGTTGACATGGACCTCAGGTTTGGAAATGTCCTCAATGAAGTTCTGGTGGCTGGAGATAGACATGCTTTTTCCATCAGAACAGATTTCTTTTTCAACAACGTAGGTAGAACCGTTCTTTTTCCCAGCAATCTTTCAATTCACCACCATTTCCATTGAAGTACCTTGTTGAGTTTGAACCAAGCAATGTTTACTGTAAAACTGCACTGACCTAGCACAGGTTCCAGTGAGAATTGAATGCAATTGCGCTACAGAGCCAGTTTCAATCAGACTTTGACTGCAATTTTTTGGAAAACCTTTTCAGCAAGCCGAGAGGGTCAAAACAGCATACACCTTAAATCAAATGACAAGCAGTTTTGGACTCGTCTGCGAAGTAGTCTGACATCCACAAATCAGCAAGCTCTGCGACAGGTTGACATGGACATCAGGTTTGGAATTGTCCTCAATGAAGTTCTGGTGGCTGGAAATAGAGATGCTTTTTCCATCAGAATAGATTTCTTCTTCAACAAGGTAGGTAGATCCGTTCTTTTCCCCGACAACCTTTGAATTCACCACCATTTCCATTGAAGTACCTTGTTGAGTATGGACCAAGCAATGTTTACTGTAAAACTGCACCGACCTAGCACAGGCTCCAGTGAGGATTGAACTCACGACCCCTGGTTTACAAGACCAGTGCTCTAACCACTGAGCTATGAAGCCAGGTGTTCCTTTGCAATCGGGTATGAAATGATGACTCGCTTCTTTTACTGCATCATGCAAGAACAAAAGTGTACATAACTGTGAAGACGGCTCCAGTGAGAATCAAATTCACGACTTTTGATTTACAAGACCAGTGCCCTGCAATTGTGCTAAACAGCCAGTTTCAATCAGACTTTGACTGCATTTTTTTGGAAAACCTTTTCAGCAAGCTGAGAGGGTCAAAGTAGCATACACTTTAAATCAAATGACAAGCAGTTTTAGACTCGTCCGCGAAGTAGTCTGACATCCACAAATCAGCAAGCTCTGCGACAGGTTGACATGGACCTCAGGTTTGGAAATGTCCTCAATGAAGTTCTGGTGGCTGGAGTTAGACATGCTTTTTTCATCAGAACAGATTTCTGTTTCAACAACGTAGGTAGAACCGTTCTTTTTCCCGGCAATCTTTGAATTCACCACCATTTCCATTGAAGTACCTTGTTGAGTGTGGACCAAGCAATGTTTACTGTAAAACTGCACTGACCTAACACAGGCTCCAGTGAGAATTGAATGCAATTGCGCTACAGAGCCAGTTTCAATCAGACTTTGACTGCAATTTTTTGGAAAACCTTTTCAGCAAGCCGAGAGGGTCAAAACAGCATACACCTTAAATCAAATGACAAGCAGTTTTGGACTCGTCTGCGAAGTAGTCTGACATCCACAAATCAGCAAGCTCTGCGACAGGTTGACATGGACATCAGGTTTGGAATTGTCCTCAATGAAGTTCTGGTGGCTGGAAATAGAGATGCTTTTTCCATCAGAATAGATTTCTTCTTCAACAAGGTAGGTAGAACCGTTCTTTTCCCCGACAACCTTTGAATTCACCACCATTTCCATTGAAGTACCTTGTTGAGTATGGACCAAGCAATGTTTACTGTAAGACTGCGCCAACCTAGCACAGGCTCCAGTGAGGATTGAACTCACGACCCCTGGTTTACAAGACCAGTGCTCTAACCACTGAGCTATAGAGCCAGGTGTTGTTTTCTAATCGGGCGTGAAATGATGACTCGCTTCTTTTACTGTATCATCCAAGAACAAAAGTGTACATAAGTGTGGACAACAGAAGAATCCAGACATGTCTCAGAATTTGAGTTTGCAGTCCAGAATGAAACTTGTCATAGTATGTTCTCCATCATATGGGAACAAGTCAAAAGCATGGAAGACTACATGGACAGGTCTTATGAAGAAGGCTCCAGTGAGAATCAAATTCACGACTCCTGATTTACAAGACCAGTGCCCTGCAATTGTGCTAAAGAGCCAGTTTCAATCAGACTTTGCATTTTTTTGGAAAACCTTTTCAGCAAGCCGACAGGGTCAAAGTAGCATTCACTTTAAATCAAATAACAAGCAGTTTTGGACTCGCCCACGAAGTAGTTTGACATCTACAAAATCAGCAAGCTCTGCGACAGGTTGACATGGACCTCAGGTTTGGAAATGTCCTCAATGAAGTTCTGGTGGCTGGAGATAGAGATGCTTTTTCCATCAGAATAGATTTCTTCTTCAACAACTTAGGTAGAACCGTTCTTTTTCCCAGCAATCTTTGAATTCACCACCATTTCCATTGAAGTACCTTGTTGTGTGTGGACCAAGCAATGTTTACTGTAAAACTGCGCCGACCTAGCACAGGCTCCAGTGAGGATTGAACTCACGACCCCTGGTTTACAAGACCAGTGCTCTAACCACTGAGCTATGAAGCCAGGTGTTGCTTTGCATGAAATGATGACTCGCTTCTTTTACTGCATCATGCAAGAACAAAAGTGTACATAACTGTGAAGACGGCTCCAGTGAGAATCAAATTCACGACTTTTGATTTACAAGACCAGTGCCCTGCAATTGTGCTAAACAGCCAGTTTCAATCAGACTTTGACTGCATTTTTTTGGAAAACCTTTTCAGCAAGCTGAGAGGGTCAAGGTAGCATACACTTTAAATCAAATGACAAGCAGTTTTAGACTCGTCCGCGAAGTAGTCTGACATCCACAAATCAGCAAACTCTGCGACAGGTTGACATGGACCTCAGGTTTGGAAATGTCCTCAATGAAGTTCTGGTGGCTGGAGATAGAGATGCTTTTTCTATCAGAATAGATTTCTGTTTCAACAACGTAGGTAGAACCATTCTTTACCCCGACAATCTTTGAATTCACCACCATTTCCATTGAAGTACCTTGTTGTGTGTGGACCAAGCAATGTTTACTGTAAAACTGCACTGACCTAGCACAGGCTCCAGTGAGAATTGAATGCAATTGCGCTACAGAGCCAGTTTCAATCAGACTTTGACTGCAATTTTTTGGAAAACCTTTTCAGCAAGCTGAGAGGGTCAAAGTAGCATACACTTTAAATCAAATGACAAGCAGTTTTAGACTCGTCCGCGAAGTAGTCTGACATCCACAAATCAGCAAACTCTGCAACAGGTTGACATGGACCTCAGGTTTGGAAATGTCCTCAATGAAGTTCTGGTGGCTGGAGATAGAGATGCTTTTTCCATCAGAATAGATTTCTGTTTCAACATCGTAGGTAGAACCATTCTTTTCCCCAACAATCTTTGAATTCACCACCATTTCCATTGAAGTACCTTGTTGAGTATGGACCAAGCAATGTTTACTGTAAGACTGCGCCAACCTAGCACAGGCTCCAGTGAGGATTGAACTCACGACCCCTGGTTTACAAGACCAGTGCTCTAACCACTGAGCTATGGAGCCAGGTGTTGCTTTCTAATCGGTCGTGAAATGATGACTCGCTTCTTTTACTGTATCATCCAAGAACAAAAGTGTACATAAGTGTGGACAACAGAAGAATCCAGACATGTCTCAGAAATTGAGTTTGCAGTCCAGAATGAAACTTGTCATAGTATGTTCTCCATCATATGGGAACAAGTCAAAAGCATGGAAGACTACATGGACAGGTCTTATGAAGAAGGCTCCAGTGAGAATCAAATTCACGACTCCTGATTTACAAGACCAGTGCCCTGCAATTGTGCTAAAGAGCCAGTTTCAATCTGACTTTGCATTTTTTTGGAAAACCTATTCAGCAAGCCGACAGGGTCAAAGTAGCATTCACTTTAAATCAAATAACAAGCAGTTTTGGACTCGCCCGCAAAGTAGTTTGACATCTATAAAATCAGCAAGCTCTGCGACAGGTTGACATGGACCTCAGGTTTGGAAATGTCCTCAATGAAGTTCTGGTGGCTGGAGATAGACATGCTTTTTCCATCAGAACAGATTTCTTTTTCAACAACGTAGGTAGAACCGTTCTTTTTCCCAGCAATCTTTCAATTCACCACCATTTCCATTGAAGTACCTTGTTGAGTTTGAACCAAGCAATGTTTACTGTAAAACTGCACTGACCTAGCACAGGTTCCAGTGAGAATTGAATGCAATTGCGCTACAGAGCCAGTTTCAATCAGACTTTGACTGCAATTTTTTGGAAAACCTTTTCAGCAAGCCGAGAGGGTCAAAACAGCATACACCTTAAATCAAATGACAAGCAGTTTTGGACTCGTCTGCGAAGTAGTCTGACATCCACAAATCAGCAAGCTCTGCGACAGGTTGACATGGACATCAGGTTTGGAATTGTCCTCAATGAAGTTCTGGTGGCTGGAAATAGAGATGCTTTTTCCATCAGAATAGATTTCTTCTTCAACAAGGTAGGTAGATCCGTTCTTTTCCCCGACAACCTTTGAATTCACCACCATTTCCATTGAAGTACCTTGTTGAGTATGGACCAAGCAATGTTTACTGTAAAACTGCGCCAACCTAGCACAGGCTCCAGTGAGGATTGAACTCACGACCCCTGGTTTACAAGACCAGTGCTCTAACCACTGAGCTATAGAGCCAGGTGTTGTTTTCTAATCGGGCGTGAAATGATGACTCGCTTCTTTTACTGCATCATGCAAGAACAAAAGTGTACATAACTGTGAAGATGGCTCCAGTGAGAATCAAATTCACGACTTTTGATTTACAAGACCAGTGCCCTGCAATTGTGCTAAACAGCCAGTTTCAATCAGACTTTGACTGCATTTTTTTGGAAAACCTTTTCAGCAAGCTGAGAGGGTCAAAGTAGCATACACTTTAAATCAAATGACAAGCAGTTTTAGACTCGTCCGCGAAGTAGTCTGACATCCACAAATCAGCAAGCTCTGCGACAGGTTGACATGGACTTCAGGTTTGGAAATGTCCTCAATGAAGTTCTGGTGGCTGGAGTTAGACATGCTTTTTTCATCAGAACAGATTTCTGTTTCAACAACGTAGGTAGAACCGTTCTTTTTCCCGGCAATCTTTGAATTCACCACCATTTCCATTGAAGTACCTTGTTGAGTGTGGACCAAGCAATGTTTACTGTAAAACTGCACTGACCTAACACAGGCTCCAGTGAGAATTGAATGCAATTGCGCTAAAGAGCCAGTTTCAATCAGACTTTGACTGCAATTTTTTGGAAAACCTTTTCAGCAAGCCGAGAGGGTCAAAACAGCATACACCTTCAATCAAATGACAAGCAGTTTTGGACTCGTCTGCGAAGTAGTCTGACATCCACAAATCAGCAAGCTCTGCGACAGGTTGACATGGACATCAGGTTTGGAATTGTCCTCAATGAAGTTCTGGTGGCTGGAAATAGAGATGCTTTTTCCATCAGAATAGATTTCTTCTTCAACAAGGTAGGTAGAACCGTTCTTTTCCCCGACAACCTTTGAATTCACCACCATTTCCATTGAAGTACCTTGTTGAGTATGGACCAAGCAATGTTTACTGTAAAACTGCACCAAACTAGCACAGGCTCCAGTGAAGATTGAACTCACGACACCTGGTTTACAAGACCAGTGCTCTAACCACTGAGCTATGGAGCCAGGTGTTGGGTTGCAACCAGGCGTGAAATGATGACTCGATTCTTTTACTGCATCATGCAAGAACAAAAGTGTACATAAGTGTGGACAACAGAAGAATCCAGACATGTCTCAGAATTTGAATTTGCAGTCCAGAATGAAACTTGTCATAGTATGTTCACCATCATATGGGGACAAGTCAAAAGCATGGAAGACTACATGGACAGGTCTTATGAAGAAGGCTCCAGTGAGAATCAAATTCACAACTCCTGATTTACAAGACCAGTGCCCTGCAATTGTGCTAAAGAGCCAGTTTCAATCAGACTTTGACTGCATTTTTTTTTGGAAAACCTTTTCAGCAAGCCGAGAGGGACAAAGTAGCATTCACTTTAAATCAAATAACAAGCAGTTTTGGACTCGTCCGCGAAGTAGTTTGACATCCACAAAATCAGCAAGCTCTGCGACAGGTTGACATGGACCTCAGGTTTGGAAATGTCCTCAATGAAGTTCTGGTGGCTGGAGATAGACATGCTTTTTCCATCAGAACAGATTTCTTTTTCAACAACGTAGGTAGAACCGTTCTTTTTCCCAGCAATCTTTCAATTCACCACCATTTCCATTGAAGTACCTTGTTGAGTTTGAACCAAGCAATGTTTACTGTAAAACTGCACTGACCTAGCACAGGTTCCAGTGAGAATTGAATGCAATTGCGCTACAGAGCCAGTTTCAATCAGACTTTGACTGCAATTTTTTGGAAAACCTTTTCAGCAAGCCGAGAGGGTCAAAACAGCATACACCTTAAATCAAATGACAAGCAGTTTTGGACTCGTCTGCGAAGTAGTCTGACATCCACAAATCAGCAAGCTCTGCGACAGGTTGACATGGACATCAGGTTTGGAATTGTCCTCAATGAAGTTCTGGTGGCTGGAAATAGAGATGCTTTTTCCATCAGAATAGATTTCTTCTTCAACAAGGTAGGTAGATCCGTTCTTTTCCCCGACAACCTTTGAATTCACCACCATTTCCATTGAAGTACCTTGTTGAGTATGGACCAAGCAATGTTTACTGTAAAACTGCGCCGACCTAGCACAGGCTCCAGTGAGAATTGAACTCACGACCCCTGGTTTACAAGACCAGTGCTCTAACCACTGAGCTATGAAGCCAGGTGTTCCTTTGCAATCGGGTATGAAATGATGACTCGCTTCTTTTACTGCATCATGCAAGAACAAAAGTGTACATAACTGTGAAGACGGCTCCAGTGAGAATCAAATTCACGACTTTTGATTTACAAGACCATTGCCCTGCATTTGTGCTAAACAGCCAGTTTCAATCAGACTTTGACTGCATTTTTTTGGAAAACCTTTTCAGCAAGCTGAGAGGGTCAAAGTAGCATACACTTTAAATCAAATGACAAGCAGTTTTAGACTCGTCCGCGAAGTAGTCTGACATCCACAAATCAGCAAGCTCTGCGACAGGTTGACATGGACTTCAGGTTTGGAAATGTCCTCAATGAAGTTCTGGTGGCTGGAGTTAGACATGCTTTTTTCATCAGAACAGATTTCTGTTTCAACAACGTAGGTAGAACCGTTCTTTTTCCCGGCAATCTTTGAATTCACCACCATTTCCATTGAAGTACCTTGTTGAGTGTGGACCAAGCAATGTTTACTGTAAAACTGCACTGACCTAACACAGGCTCCAGTGAGAATTGAATGCAATTGCGCTAAAGAGCCAGTTTCAATCAGACTTTGACTGCAATTTTTTGGAAAACCTTTTCAGCAAGCCGAGAGGGTCAAAACAGCATACACCTTCAATCAAATGACAAGCAGTTTTGGACTCGTCTGCGAAGTAGTCTGACATCCACAAATCAGCAAGCTCTGCGACAGGTTGACATGGACATCAGGTTTGGAATTGTCCTCAATGAAGTTCTGGTGGCTGGAAATAGAGATGCTTTTTCCATCAGAATAGATTTCTTCTTCAACAAGGTAGGTAGAACCGTTCTTTTCCCCGACAACCTTTGAATTCACCACCATTTCCATTGAAGTACCTTGTTGAGTATGGACCAAGCAATGTTTACTGTAAAACTGCACCAAACTAGCACAGGCTCCAGTGAAGATTGAACTCACGACACCTGGTTTACAAGACCAGTGCTCTAACCACTGAGCTATGGAGCCAGGTGTTGGTTTGCAACCAGGCGCGAAATGATGACTCGATTCTTTTACTGCATCATGCAAGAACAAAAGTGTACATAAGTGTGGACAACAGAAGAATCCAGACATGTCTCAGAATTTGAATTTGCAGTCCAGAATGAAACTTGTCATAGTATGTTCACCATCATATGGGGACAAGTCAAAAGCATGGAAGACTACATGGACAGGTCTTATGAAGAAGGCTCCAGTGAGAATCAAATTCACAACTCCTGATTTACAAGACCAGTGCCCTGCAATTGTGCTAAAGAGCCAGTTTCAATCAGACTTTGACTGCATTTTTTTTTGGAAAACCTTTTCAGCAAGCCGAGAGGGACAAAGTAGCATTCACTTTAAATCAAATAACAAGCAGTTTTGGACTCGTCCGCGAAGTAGTTTGACATCCACAAAATCAGCAAGCTCTGCGACAGGTTGACATGGACCTCAGGTTTGGAAATGTCCTCAATGAAGTTCTGGTGGCTGGAGATAGACATGCTTTTTCCATCAGAACAGATTTCTTTTTCAACAACGTAGGTAGAACCGTTCTTTTTCCCAGCAATCTTTGAATTCACCACCATTTCCATTGAAGTACCTTGTTGAGTTTGAACCAAGCAATGTTTACTGTAAAACTGCACTGACCTAGCACAGGTTCCAGTGAGAATTGAATGCAATTGCGCTACAGAGCCAGTTTCAATCAGAATTTGACTGCAATTTTTTGGAAAACCTTTTCAGCAAGCCGATAGGGTCAAAACAGCAAACACCTTAAATCAAATGACAAGCAGTTTTGGACTCGTCTGCGAAGTAGTCTGACATCCACAAATCAGCAAGCTCTGCGACAGGTTGACATGGACATCAGGTTTGGAAATGTCCTCAATGAAGTTCTGGTGGCTGGAGTCAGACATGCTTTTTTCATCAGAACAGATTTCTTTTTCAACAACGTAGGTAGAACCGTTCTTTTTCCCGGCAATCTTTGAATTCACCACCATTTCCATTGAAGCACCTTGTTGAGTGTGGACCAAGCAGTGTTTACTATAAAACTGCCCCGACCTAGCACAGGCTCCAGTGAGAATTGAACTCACGACCCCTGGTTTACAAGACCAGTGCTCTAACCACTGAGCCATGGAGCCAGGTGTTGGTCTGCAAGCGGGCGTGAAATGATGACTCGCTTCTTTTACTGCATCATACAAGAACAAAAGTGTACATAAGTGTTGACAACTGCAGAAACCAGACGTGTCTCAGATGTTGAATTTGCAGTCCTGGAAGAAACTTGTCATAGCATGTTCCCCATCGTATGGGGACAAATCAAATGCATGGAAGACTACATGGACGACCGACCTAGCACAGGGTCCACTGAGTATTGAACTCACGACCCCTGGTTTACAAGAACAGTGCGCTAACCACTGAGCTATGAAGCCAGGTAGTTGTGTGACTTTTACTGCATCACACAAGAACAAAAGTATACATAAGCATGGGCAGCAGCAGAATTCAGAGGCCTGGATGAAAACTGTTATGAACAAATCAGTATTCAATCATATGTCATATATTCTAGCACCGTAATACCAATACCAGTTTAATATTGTATACTTTGTGCTTAAAAGGCAGTTTTTTGTTTCTACTCACCCAACCCCACCCAACACCAAGTACAGTAGAATAGGGTACAGTTGTGCTGCTAATATAAAATGGAAACTGGGCAGAAGGCCTCCTCCTCCCTCCCCATCTGCTTCTGTATGTGAGACCGCCCTAACAAGCAGCTCACCTCAAGTACACGCCTTGCGCTCATTTTGTCAGGTTTATACGTGCTGGACTTGAGCGCAACACACCACAAACAGAAAACAAATGCACATGCCTGTGACAGTAAAACACAAAGCAGAAGGGACAACACAAACACAGGACCGACACAGAGCACAGGACCTGAGCACACGCTACTCAAAATGGCCACTCAAAGAGTCTAACAGCAAGACTGTGATGCTTTTTTTTTCTGCATGATGGTATGTCTGCATTTAAAGGGGCCATATTATACTCTTTTTCAACAAGTTAGTATAGATATATGGGCTATAAAAACATGCTCATGAAAACATGTTCACAAAACCACTCACGTGAAGGAGATCTGACCATTTTTTTTTTTACCTTTCAGAATGAGTCATTTGGGTCTGCTGGTGTTACTTTTAGCATAGCGTAGATAACAGATGTCATACCATACTCTGCTATGTTGCACAATGCTGTAGAGGAACTTTGGGTGGGTGTTCCTCCTAGGTGGGAATGAGGTCTGGCCACTAGGCCTCCAGACGAGGTGCTGCAGTACAGCTCAATGTTTTCCAATATTGTGCAGTTGTTAATTGCTGAACACATTTCATAGAGCTTCCTAAACCCATATAAAAATATAAAAAGTTTCACATTCGTGTCACGTTGGAAGCCAGACAAGAAATGGCTCATAGAAGCACAATAGTACTGACACCAATATTTTTCAACTGACTCAGAGCAAATGAATGTTTTTTTGGATTAGTAGAGACCCAAATGACAATACAAAAACACGCAAAATGTGATTTTTGCATAATATGGCCCCTTTCAGTCACATTTAACTGACTGCACAAACTTTTTTGTATCATCTGTGCATTGTGGTTACATGAGATGAGATCTCAAGGCAGAATGGTATGTGGCAGATAGATGATGACGCAACCCCTCTCCTCTGTTCAAAGTTGGTAACCATGGGACAGTAACCATGTTAACAACTTGAACAGAAACTTCATTTTGAGAAAGCACAAACTCAAGTTTGCAGTATGCAATTTAAACACCGCAAAAGCACCACTTTAACAATTTAAACATCACAAAACTTTCAACATCAATTAACATGAACCAATTCTGCAAACAATTATGTAGAAAATGATAATAATGATAATGGTACAAACTTAAACAGTACCCAATAAGTTAAACTCTGATTGTTCTGTTCATAAAAGCCTATAAAAGTGCGTGCCTATGGCGTGGTGCTGTGTCTCACAATCAGTATTGTATAACACAGAAAGGATCATGCATGTAATGTGTGTCCTAGTTTTATTCAGTCCAAGGGCCTTCATTAAGTTACTTGATGTGTGGTTTCACATTTGCTGCATCTAAGTTTCTACTAATAAATTTTAATGAAAATAGTGTAGCAGTGTCTGAGATGGAAACATTGCAGGTCACTGCATGGCCTTTGTGCTCTCCATCCGGTTGTTTCAGGTCAACTTACTCACCACACTTTGCATCTACACGGAAATTGCATCTCTACATGAGCACTTGATGTAATAGCACATGGCTGAGGGATGGAAAAAAACACATAAACATAGTTTTTTTCCCATCTTCTCTTAAAGTGTCAGGTTGCTGTGTATGAAGCTTACTTTGACCATCAGAGGGATTGTGATGATGGTGAAAAAGACAGCTTTCAGGTCAACTTAACCACACTTTGCATCTATACGGTAACTGCATCTCTACATGAACATTTGGTGTGGTAGGACATGGCTGAGCTGAAAAAAACACATGAACACATGTTTTCTCTTCCTCTCTCTCAAAGTGTCAGGTTCCTGTGAATGAAGCTTACTTTGGCCATTGGAGGGATTGTGATAATGGTGAAAAGGATTCGCAATAAGGGAAGAAATATGCCATCCATCTTTTTGTTGTGGCATCATCACCATGATTAAATTAAAATTAGTGGTGGGCATAGATTAATTTTTTTAATCTAGATTAATCTAGATTAATCGTAAAATTAATCTAGATTAATCTAGATTAAAATGGCTCATTTGAATTCTGCCGAAGGCATTCAGAATATGTGTGCTACCTAAATAATGACTAGAAGTAAGTCTTTGAGAACGGGTTTCTTAAGCCAGGTGGCACAGTAGACCAGGGGCTCATCTCCTGTTTCCAAAATGCATCACTAACTGCTTGAAAAAGCTGTTCTACTTTGATACTTGGTGATGGAAATAAATCATGTTCAATAAAATGTACTTGTGTTTACTAGCTGTTTAGTTAAACATGAACTAAATGAAACATGAAACATGGATTTTGAACTGTAAGCCTACATAAGAAGTTGTGATGAACTGTTTACAGTCAGTAGCTTTGTGTCAATCAGTCCAAGCTCTATTTCCCCTTCTTCCACCAGTCACTTAGGCAGACCAGCTTGTTCACATTTTCTGGTGGCAAAGTAGATCTCCTTTTCTGCACAATATGGCCTGCTAAAGAAAAAAAGTCTCTCGCATGGGACAGTTGTGGCAGGAGTCCCCTTCAGTGCAATTCGGCTAAGTATACATCCGCATTAAAATATAGAGGTAGGGTATACATCCGCGCTAAAATATCAAGGTGAAAGCAGAAAGTGTTGAGGAAGGGACCCGTTTGCTTCCGTGTTCTATTTTCGCAAGGGGGAGGGGGGAATCCCCCTTTATGCAGTGCAGAGCAGATTCTAGGTTCGTTTTACTGAAATGAATGGGACACATGTGGAGTTTAACTAATAAATTGGTCATTACGTTTTTCTGGAGTTGTTAAGGGTTTTTTGGAATCATGTGTCACAATCTGCAACTATTTGTAATAATTTCAAGCCTAATAGTGTAAGTTGTTACTGTTTGGATTTTGAGAAAATTAGCTTTATTTCAGGTCAGGCAGCAACCACTTACTATGTGGTTGTTAGCGCGCTAACGCTAGCGAACTACGCTAACGTAATGTTTTGAATTGAAAGCTGTCACTAACACCCACCTAGATACTGATACTGGTTATAGTGTAAGCAGACAAAGTAATATAAAGTTATAGGGCTACAGCAATGTATTAAATTCAAGGTGAGCCCAATCGCTGTTAGCGTTTAGCACATGATGTTGTTATAGTTACTACTATTCACTTGAATGAGCTAGAGCTAGTTCGTTAGCTTGCTAGCTCGCTTTACAGACACACTAAATTATTTTCTAAGAGTTCGAAATAGGAATTTGTTGGCATTTTGGTCCCATAGTAACGTATTATGTTGGCTTATCTTTGTAGAATCTAAGATCTTTGGTGAAAGTCATCATAGTTTGTGTAGTATAGAACCAGCTCCCAACCCAACTTTGAGAATAGATTAACGGCGATATTTTTTTTATCGCGCGATAAGAGTCTCGCGTTAACGCAGCACGTTAACGCCGACAACGGCCCGCCTCTAATTAAAATATAAGATTTCCTTCTGTAAAGTATTCTGAACAATAAAAAATAATGAGCAATCAGCTTAGCAGTCATTGCTGACACTGAGCCATACTCTGTGAATGTACTAAGATGTTTACTTTGGCATTTGCAAACAAACAAACAAAACCTCATTTAAAAGCAGTGTGAGCCTGTAATTAATTGTAATTGTAAATGTAAGTTTTCATGTCTTCTTATCGATGTCCTGTTATGCTAGCCTGTTAGACCATTTTGTACAGAGGGCCTGGCCTTCCTGCCATTGACATTAATGTATTCGGACCAAGCAAATCCGAGCTAATCAGCAAACAGAGAGAGTGTTAGTGAGCGATGACACTGACTTTGTATGCTACATTTGAATTGTAGTGCGTAGGTAGGCTAACTGCATACGACCAGACGTTAGTGATTGGAACATGAAATACAAATGCTAATAGGTTGGAATAGACAAGTGTAGTAAAAGTTAAGTTAAGGTAAGTTACGAAGAGATCGGCTAAGAGGAAGCGTTAAGATAAGAGTGTTTCCTAGATGCCTTCTTAACGCCCTTCTTACCAACGTCTTAAGAACCTCCTTACCTGCCTTCTTAAGTAGAGAGCAATGAGCAATCAATCCCAAATTGGCCAATTGGAGCGCATAGTTACCATAGTAAAATCAAAGATTCTAGAGCGCTACTCCACTGTTGTCACGCACACACAAAAACAAATTGACACAAATAATAATTACCGAAAAAACAGGGAAATAAAAATGGAAACACAAAATGAAATCAGTATGACATTCCATTTCATGTGTATATTGTTATTTGTCTGATATAAATATGCAGTATGAGGAGTAAATATGTGAAAAACTGAGAAATTAGCATCCCCTTGTCATGAACGAAAGGGAAAAGGGGGAAAACACGATCAGGAGAAATGGACGTAGTGTATTAATATCTCCTTGCTAGTGTCACATTGCTGTTTTCACTGTTTTGTTGCCAAGAAAGGTGTTAAGAACGCTCCAGACCCTTCTTACAGATCCTTCTTAACAGGAGGTCTTCTTAGGCTAAGAAGCATTTTGGGAAAAGCGGTTGCTTCTTACGGGAGCCTTAGGGCTCATTTCCACCGCACTCTCTGTGTGTTCAGCACGTGGCCGTATTCTGTCCGTATTCGTTTAGAATGCACGTTAACAGATTAGACCATTTCCACCGCAAGCGTGTTCTGAGCGTATTCTGTACCTAATGTATATGCCCACACGTTGAAGACAGCTACGCGCTGAACAAGGCGGTGGAAATGAGCCCTTAGGGCTCATTCACACCGCCTTGACCGTATTCAGCGCGTAGCCGTGTTCAGCGCGTGGGCGTATTCTGAGCGTATGACCATTCACACCGGACATGTCAGCGTATTCAGCGCGGGAGCGGGAAGCCCCGTCTTTAAATGCACTTGGCCAATGTCTTTAGGTGCACATAGTACGGTGGCCGGGAAGTGCAAAACACTTTTACATTTCACAAAACAAATGAACAAGTTTAAGAACAAAAATACATTTAGAATACAGATTTACATCTTGAAAACAAATTTACATTTCAGAAAACACTTTTGAAAATGTGCAAACAAATTTACAAAACACTAAACACTTTTACAAGCGCCGAGACAAATTTACATGTGGCAAAAACACATTTACAAAGCCCCGAAACACATTTACATTTACCAAAATTACAGAAAGGGAATGTCCTAAAACCGGAAGTGTAGGTACCAGAGCCATAACAACTTTCGTTTGAAGAGAAGAAAATGTCTTCGGATGCAGAACAGACGTTGCATTAACTATTTTAATGAGGGTCACTCTTACAGTGTCATATTGGATATGGTGTCAGCTTTGCATGCAGTACAAATAAGTTGGAGGACACTGAAAAGTAAACTCAACAATGCTGGGATGTATCGACAAAAACCACCATATAGGCCACAAGGTGAACCACGAAAAGTCTTTTAGAAATCGAATCTCGCTCTGCAGTCAGGGAACTACATAATCGTTCATAAAAAGAACAACTCGTGTTAAGCTAACAGCAAAAAGTTCGCTGTTGAATGGGTGCCTGTCAAGACGTGGCAGGCTGACAGCTAACAGTCTTGATGGAGGTTAAAAATGTGCTACTGTGGGTTTATCGACAAAACGCCATTGCAAGAGTATAAAGACATCTCGCACATGAGGGAGAGGAAGGAGTTTTGACAGGCAGTACCTTGCTGTAGTTTCTTGTCGCCGCCATGATGAAAGTCCGCACAAGTCGATTGAGGAACACGAACCAGCAGAAAAAATAGGAGAAGAGGTAGTACAGTCGACTTGTTTGGACTTTCATCATGGTGGCGACGAGAAACTACAGCAAGGTACTGCCTGTCAAAACTATTTTATTAATAAATCTTGTGTACACTTACAAAGTTCTCAGTGTCTCGTTTTTAATGTCAGGACCTGTGTTGTACTACCGATGGAGTGTGGAGTTTCTTCGAGCTGTTTTAATGGTTTAAAAATAGCGTAGTCGTCATGCTTCGTCTGAGGGCACCTACCACTTCCATTGTTAGCCTTCTGGGACAAACGATAAAAAATAGTTAAACTCTGAATCCAACAGGCTAAATCAATTTTGCTCCTCAGTACACATACCAACTCGGTATGATGTTTTAACATGCCAATTTTCATTTTACATTCATTCATTTCAAGTTCTCCTTTAACTGCATTTGGGAAACCCAGCCATTGTCATTATAGTAGCTCGTTAAGTGTGGACCATCTAAGCCCGTGGAATGTTTGCTGCAAAACAGCTACATCCTACACAGCAAAACATATTTGCTTCAATCGGAAATCTGTCATGTTGTTGCCTTGTAATAAACGTTTATCTGAAATCATGCTAAAAATGACATCACAAATCATGTGACGGCTAGTGAGTTTCTGTCGCACAGGAGAAAATTTACCATACTGTTTGGATAACAAGCTGTAGCCATAGTCATGCTCGTTTACTTTTCTATTCATGTTATGGAAACATTTACATCAGTATTTATCGAAAAATAAGCTTAGAAATTGGTATTTGTTTGTAAGCAGAATCGCTATCTTTATCGATTTTACTATTCGATGCAAGTGAATTGAGAAAGAGGCTAAGCTAAACTACACGCTATAGCTTGGCATGTACATGCTAACTAGCTAGCTCCCTTGACATGCTGGCTTGCAAGACTGCCTGGAACCAGAGTTAGTTCACAAAGAATCAAGTCCCCACGTACAATATTAGCCTCCCACTCCAAAAAGTGATTACAGCTATAATGGTACCAAAAAATATGTATTAAGAAAATTATCGTACATTGTCTGATTTATGATTGAGCATCTACCACTCAATTTATTGTATTTGGGTTCATAGGCCGACGTTGCTGTACATCACCATGCGCTTGCACAGTTGCCTGGTGACCAATTAAAAATCTCAAAATCTTGTTTCAATGGCTTCCATTGAAAACAACGCCATTCCACGGTCCATTCTCTTCTACTGTCTATGGTCTGCACCTCATTTTTTTGTAATTTGCGTGCGGCAGCCCATTGAAAACAACAGGAAATGGCTAGTCTGGTTTCAGCTAACTTTAGCCTAGTAACTACCAGCCTAAACATGTATTTTCCATTGCTACAAATCAGCTAATATTACTGGAAACTCACAAGAAATACAAACACTGACTAAAAACTTTTTGCATTTTGTTCAGTTTTATCTACAAACCAACATAGGTGCAAACCTGCAGTTCGTTTATTACGCTAACTTATTTTGCCTTATCCTATCATCACTCATAACGTTTGTATTGTTTTTATCCAGTTGAATATTTAGTGTGCAAATTTATTTTTAGCTCTTAAAATTACCAAGGTCCGGACCTCTCTGGCCTCATAGCTGGCTACAGCCATGTTTGCCAGACTAAGCTCTATTTACAAACTTGGTGTGCCAGCCAGGCTATGAATTTGCATTCCTGGATGAAGACTATCATGGTGTATTTCCAGTCATATGGGAGAAGTCAGCAGCTTGGAAGATTGCATACATGCATATACTCACACTCATAAAACATCCACAGCATAGCTTGGCAGATGATGAAGGACCTTCAGCCTCTTCAGAACAAAGAGGCCGCTCTGTCTTTTCGTGTACAGGGCGTCAGTGTTTTTAGCATGTGTAGCCTTCGCCCTGAGTTCATGTCAGAAAAAGGCTGTAGATATTAGAGAATTCCCCTTTTCATCTTCCCCATTGCTTGGTAGTAAAGACTAGCTAGATTGACCAGCGCTCTCCTCCATCCTCGCCTGTGAGTCAGGTAACCTGAGCATATCGTTCCCACAATGCTCCCCGGGGTGTTTGCCTGAGTTGAATTACATTGTGTGTGCACTGTGTGCTGTGTGTTCACAATGGCAAAATGGGAATCACTTCACTTCACTTCATAGTGTTGTTCTGCGTAATCTGCAAAAACAAAAGGTAATAAGACACCAAGAGGAACCAAAGGTGGACACCTGATATGTAAAAGAGCTCTTCTGTGTTCCTTTAATGAGACAAACGTCCTTCTTCTGCATGATATATTTTGATGTGAGATGTCGAGACCTCACTAGATTCATCTTGCTCTCCCAAAAACACTTCAACTGACAAAGTGCTCTTTTTATTGTGACATCAAGAGACATGACTTCTACTGAGAAAGAAGACCACAAGGATCCTCCACAGTCAGGTGGGATAAAATGTACTACTATTCAATGTAATTCAAGTCCATAGTTACATAACATGTATTACTTGGTAGTGATAGCTATGTGTAAAAACTGTTAAAAACAATTATTTCTACTACCAGGAAAATGAGACCAATAACAGAAGCCAATGTGAGGAGCCAATACAGTACTAAAAATAAGAACAGCATATTGGGTTGAGAGGGTGATATTCTACAGGAAATTAAATAATTTTCTGTGATAAATAACATTGTGATAGCATCTCCAGAAGGAGAGTATTAATGAGACAGGAGAGAGTTGGCAAGAGAGAGGAATGTGTGAGTGAGAGAGGGCAGAGAGTCTGTGAAAGAGAGGAGAAAGTCGACAAAAGTGAGGAGTATGTGATGTGTCCACTTTCACTGATTCCTGTTAATTCATTGTATGAATTAAGGTATGTGTTTTTAAAGTGTTGCACAATTGGTATACACATTCTAGAGACCGAAAAGACCAAAAAGAAGTCTGTTATGGACTGTGGTGGGCTGGTTTGGTCCAAAATGCCACGGGCACTTTTTTTTGTCTCAGTCTGCCCCTGATGGGACACTATGAATGTTTCAACACTTGACTAAAACAGACTGCAGATTTTGATAAGCGCTATATTCAAGATTTTAATGTTCCATTCAGTCATCATCACATAGTTTTAAACAATTAAGTAGGCTATGTCATTTATTGCAACATCCTAAGTGTTACACAACACAATGACTAGTAACTATACGTATTTCTTATTTCAGGATACTGTCGCAGGTCCAAAGTCTTCGGCATGATTGTAGTGTGCTTTGGATTCCTGTGTCTCCTCCAAGTGTCTCTTAACATCACTCTATGTCTCTGTAAGTCCAGTCAGTCTTTTTTGATGCAGAGATACAGTAAAACAGGTGTTTTTAAACAATGGTTCATGGACATTGGCTTAGCTGTGTAGACATTGCAGGCGGTTCCTGACCATATTAAATGATGTAATTAGAATATTGGTAGTAGAATATGGGTGGTAGTTGGCTGACATAGCCAGAATTCTATTAATTAGAGCATGATCATTTGAAAAATCTTGTCTAAGGACATCCACAGTTTGAAAGCTCAGGTATATGTAGTGAGTCTAATACGCACATCTCTTTCAGACATTAAGCAGAGTGGCGAACTGGATGATGAATGGGAACATCTGCTGATCAATAACGCTCATTTGGCTGAAGAGACTGACAGGCTTCTCACAAATAACACTGAACTAATTAAAGAGAGAGACCTGCTAGCGACAAGCTACAACAATCTTGCTAATGAGAAAAAACAGCTACTAACCAGCTACAACAATCTTGCTAATGAGAAGAACCAGCTAGCTACAGAACTACAGAACTACAGAACTCTGGCTGCTCAAAGTGAGTATGATCACATGTCAACAGAATACTATACTTTGGTGTTGGATAACTGCAAGGGGTGAAATAAGGTAAATTGGTACGCTTTATGGTTGATCGCAATTAAAACCATTTAAAATGCTAAAGATGGTGATGATAAACTGTATAGCCTTATATGGGTCGCTGAAGCATTTATGTGCAGAAAATACATTGACAATAAGAATATTTTTAAAGAGTTTAACCTTTAAAGACCACAAGTCACCATTGTTAGGTCTGGGTAAACGTTCAGGTAAAATGGGACGCTCAGTCAGGTAAAGTGGGACAGTCAGGGGTGGTATACACAATTTGCAGCAAACTCAATAATAATAATTTCATATATTGTCAATTTTATTTTCCAATCAGATTTATTAGTTCATGATGTCCAACATTAATAAAACAAACTACTTTGTGTGTGTGTGTGTGTCCACGCAACAGCAAGACAGTGTAGGTGTGAATGCCCGTGTGCATGCATGTGTGTGGGGGGCATTTGTATGTGTTTACATAGAGGGATAATAAAAGCTACAGGATAATGGCTAATGCTAGTAACTATTATAAACAGTATAAAAACTGTTCATTTTTAATACAACTGTTCAATTTTAATTTTAGCTGTTAAACTATTTACCGTTTTCTGACGGCTCTACATGACTTCTACATGATTTCTGATCCTAATGTCCAAAAAATGCCTAGGATTTATATTAGACAGAAGTGTCCCATTTTAGCTGTTTTTTTGTGTCCCAATTTAGCTGAAGCACCACATAGTAACTTAATTCTCTTTTCATTAACAAATTAAAGCAGAACGCTAAATTATTTTGATGTTAAGTGAAATCTAACATAATACACATTTCAATCATGTTTTGAGTTATATTCTTATCGCTTCAGCTACAATATTCTTATAATCATGAAGACAGAACTGACATGTTGACATGTTTTGGCTCCACTGATTTTTTAAACCGTGCCTCCTCCCATCTATGATATTTTAGCACAATCAAAATTATATATATTGTAACTGACAAATGCAGTAACAATATAATAACATGTACTTCTGCTGCATTTCCTGCTGATATTTAAAGAGATAAAGGTTTAAAACCTTATTTGTCCCATTCTAGCTGATGTCCCATTTTTACCTTATTTCACCCTAACTTTGGTGTTGCATAACTGATAACTGTTTCATCCATCCAGGTGGATGGATCCAATTTCATTCCAGCTTTTATTTTTTCTCCACGAAAATAACAAACTGGACTGAGAGCTTGGTGAACTGCAGACAGAGAGCAGCGGATTTGGTGATCATCAACAGCAAAGAGGAACTGGTATTTAATATTACTGTTACAGTCTGTCAGAGGCGGACAAAGTACACAATTCCTTTACTTAAGTCAAAGTATAGATACACCAAGTCAAATATTACTCCACTACAAGTAAAAGTTGCTATGCCAATTTTCTACTCAAGTACAAGTACAAAAATACTTGTTTTAAAAAGTACAAGTATTTTTTTGTTTGTTTGTTTGTTTGTTTTTTTTGATAATGTGGGGCCACAGACAGCTCACTAGAACTTGACCTGACCCTAAGTTCTTTATACACAACATATAGCCTATATTTTCATAGTTTTGGCAATTTTAGATAATTGTGTAAATTACAACAACATATGTATTTGGGAAAGATCTTTAGTTTGAACAATTCTTTGGGAGAGTGTAATTCCTAGTCCATGTTTAAAACCATCAATGGAATTACTATTGTTATTCATGCTCTACTAACAAATCTGAAACAGCTGAACACAAACAGAATAACTCAATTGGAGTGGTAAATGTAATGTTTAGTTGCAAAGATGAGTGGTCAACATCAAGTGGTTTTCTTTTTTCATTCCAACTTTATCATAGTCACAAATGTTTTGATAAAGAATTGTCATTATCTGCCATTGCCATCATGACAAGTTTAAATTCAATGACTGAAAGTAAAGATACTTGAAACTTCGATATGACCTATCACATTATTGCAAAATTACTTCAAAGCCATGTTTCAAGGTCATTTGTACTGTAAATGTAGGCCTGTTGATCATATTTTTTTTTACACAGGAGTTGAGCACATCCACCTCTCATCAATGTAATGAGTACTTCATGCCCACATTTCAAATGTAGTGGAGTAAAAAGTACAATATTTGTCTTGAAAATGTAATGAAGTAAAAGTCACAAGTTGCCAACATTTTTACATAATACTCAAATAAAGTACAGATACTTGAAAATTGTACTTAAGTAGAGTACTTGAGTAAATTTAGTTACTTACTGTCCAGCTGTGCAGTGTGTGGTATGTGGAAATTGCTAACACTGTAACAGTGCTAGTAGTGCTAGGCAGTATAGTATAGGTATATGTTACAAATAGTACATCACTATATGTAGGAGCCATTTTTTTTATTGTCACCTATAGGCAGTTTTAATTATAGTTTTAGTTTTAGCCACTTGGGGGAGCATCTCACTTTTATGGTAGGTTATGCAATCTCACAGGTATAATTACAGGTGCCTGTGATCAATTCTAATTAGGTGTGGACGGTGGGAGCTCACAGTTCTTACCGTAGCCGTGTGGGCCTAGCACACCACACACCACAAACAGAACTTTGCTCTTTTGCACAACACAACAGCACGGAGGTAAGCTTTAGTTTTTTTATATTAAAGGAGAACTTCGGTGTAAAATTAAAATTGGCATGTTAAAACATCATACCGAGTTATGACCATTATGTGTACTGAGGAGCAAAATTGATTTAGCCTGTTGCATTCAGAGTTTCACTATTTTTTATCGTTTGTCCCAGAAGGCTAACAATGGAAGTGGTAGGTGCCCTTAGACGAAGCATGACGACTACGCTATTTTTAAACCATTAAAACAGCTCGAAGAAATTCCACACTCCATCGGTAGTACAACAAAGGCTCTGGCATTCAAAACAAAGCACCGAGAATATTGTAAATGTACACAACATTTATTAATAAAACTGTTTTAAATTAAACAACTTTAATAAAACAACTCAAGGGGTCCGGCGCGACCAAAAGTTCAGCAATGTCGAACTTTATGCAAATGAACGCGTCCAACACGAGGCGGCTAGCCAATAGCAGATCAACAGTGTATAAACCAGGTATGACGCAGGTATGACAATTATTGCAGTACATTTCACCGTCAACTCACTGTCAAAATGAATGACGAGAGGTTGATTATTGCCGTTTTTTCTCACCTCTGCTTGTATGACCGCACCCTCACATTAGATTCATATTTCTGGTCTTTGCACATGTGAAAATAACATATAAGAAATGTTTCCCGCCCCTCCATGACATTAGCGGACCTGATCAGAAGTACAATTCGCTTCGCTTGCTAGTGGACACCAGGCGTTAAAGTCCTTCTCACCACCATCTTAAGAACCTTCTTATCTGCCTTTTTAACTGGAGCGCAATGAGCAATTAATCCCAAAATGGCCGATTGGAGCGCATAGTTGCCATAGTAAAATTGATTGTAAGCTAAGTAAAAGATTGTACAGCTCTACTCTAGAATCTTTGGTAAAATGCTCCCAACTGAAGTTGTGGTATAACACGTGGCGTCCGACTGAACTCAATAATTGATAATAAAATCAATCGATCATAAAATCAATCGATCAATAAAATAAGGGCTAAAAGTAAGACATTTGTCATCACATCACATCAAAAACAAATTGATACAAATAAAATTACCGAAACACACAAAAACCAGGGAAATAAAAATGGAAACACAAAATGAAATCAGTATGACATTTCATTTCATGTGTATATACTAATTTGTTTTGATATAAATCTGCAATATGAGGAGTAAATATGTGAAAAACTGAGGAATTGGTGTCCCCTTGTCATGAACGACAGGGAAGAGGGGGAACACACGATTAGGAGAAATGGATGTACTGTATTAATATCTCCTTGCTTAGTGTTACATTGCTTTACCTGCTTGAGGAGGTGCTGTTTTCACTGTTTTGTCACTAACAAAGGTGTTAAGAACGCTCCAGACCCTTCTTAACGGCAGGTCTTTTTAGGCTAAAAAACATTTTGGGAAACACGGTTTCTTCTTACGGGAGCCTTAAGAAGGGTCAAAAGAAGTTCTTAACGCTAAGAACTTCTTGACAGCATCTGGGAAACCCGGCCATTGCAGATTTCTTACCACCTCACTGAATTTTAAAACATATGGCATTTCTGTTCCAATGCTAGGATTTCCTTTCAAGTCGTCAACATGAAAGCTGGATTGGCCTGACGGACATTGAAGAGGAGGGAGTGTGGAAGTGGGTAGACGGAACCCTGATGACCAATGGGTGAGAAGGGCAACTATCATTTATATGCAATATGCATAAAGGTAAAAAGTACAGGGCCCTACACAATTATTGGCACCTCTAGTGAGATTGACAGGAAACAATTTTAAAAAGTCATCCATTGGCAATTTATTCTAATCACACAATGAGAACATACAGAAAAAATACTTTAAAGGGAAGCAAATGTATTTTTGAGAAAAAATGCATCGTAAAGAAATAAGTAATTTTACCCAAAACACAAGTGCCATCATTGACACCCCAACATTAAATATATTGTCTACTGTAGAGCCCCAAAATACAACTGTTACCCTTCTTGTCTGACATGCCATCACTTGAATTTGAGACCATTCCTCTTTACACACCCTATCCAGATCTAACAAGGTTTTAGGTCCTTGCTTGTCCATTGTCCTCTGTAGGTACCTCAGAGCTTTTCTGTGCTGTTAAGATTAGAGGACTGATTATGATACTGTTTGCCCTACAGTATATAAGGTTTTTAGGACCTGTGAAAGCAAA
The DNA here is from genome assembly GCA_027475355.1 of Coilia nasus. Classification (NCBI taxonomy): domain Eukaryota; kingdom Metazoa; phylum Chordata; class Actinopteri; order Clupeiformes; family Engraulidae; genus Coilia; species Coilia nasus. The sequence continues at coordinate 26,779,313 of CM050217.1, forward strand.
ACAGCCTCACAGACTCTTTAGCATACCAATCAGTAAGCATGGGCATCAATATACTTAAACCCACCATTTGTGCTTGTCAGAGGGTCCTCATTTCAATCCATCTGATTATAGAAAATTACACCAGACAGTCCCAGTGATATTTAACGATTATAGTCTGTATTTATAATACAATGGCAAGTTTCTTTAGAGACTTGGTGATCCCAAACTGATGCTTCTTTTGTTATACTCTCCAGCAGTGGTCAATATGGATTTTTTTTGGTACAAGATAAACATGGGTCTTTTCCAGGCAAATATGTCTCAGTTTAAATTGATTGGAATTACTTAATTGTAGTTTTAAGTGCAAATGGGGCATTTTTTAGCCTAGTAAACCAACCCCATGAGTTCATTTTGTACAGAATATCTGGCCTTGCTGCATTGAGAAACGATTTCTTCCTGGAGATGTGGACTCTGCTGAAGATTAAAACAAGTGGCTCTGCCTTTACCCAATTGCTAACATCTGGTCGTCACGTATGCAATTAGCCTACCTATTCACTACAATTCAAATGTAGCACACAAAGTCAACGTCATCGCTCACGAACACTCCCTCTGTTCGCTGATTGGCTCGGATTCGTTTGGTCCGAATACATGAATGTCAACGGCAGCAACGCAAGCTCCAGTGTACAAACTGATATGAAGTATGAGGGGCTGGTTTACCAGGCTAGCATTTTTTAATCATGTACATATTTTATACCAAATTCCTAAAGAAGTCCAAACACTTTTCAGAATGTTTTCTAGTTTTTTTGTTATATATTTTTATCTGTGCTGCAAAATAACTTGGCCATTTGACCCCTCTTTCCTGTAATGTTTATAACTCTGTCAAGCAGGAAATCACGATATACTATTTGAAAGTTTACAGGCACTGTAAGTAGCATGAAAAAGTCAAATAGAAATAAAAAAAATGATTCAGTTACATTTTAGTTGTAATAATTTAAGGGGTACTAATAATTGTGGCACATCTATTTTTACTACAAATTATTATTTTTTTTTGTTACGCATTTTTCTCAGAAATCAGTAGTTTCTTTTCAAGGTTGTATTTTTGTAATTGTTTACATTTTGGAAGTAAGACAAATTCTGAATAGACTATTTTCAGTTTCTTGTTTTGGTCATATTTACCAGGGGGGGGCGGGCAATAATTCTGGAGGTCACTGTAGGTCTTATTCCACTTCACAAGTGTTTTTGAGCTAGAACTACTAAAGTTTCAGGTTTCATGTCCTCTACATGGACTCTAGCTCTAAGTTACTGTATTATCATTTTTACAGATTTTGGAGGGTACACGAACCTAACAATTATCGTAATGAAGACTGTGCCTATTACTCCGGGAGCGCATGGATTGACGCGTCCTGCTCCACTAACATGGGATGGATCTGTGAACTACCAGTTTAACCAAAGCTCAGAAGCAAGTACCAAATGAAACATTGCATTTTCACTGATATGACAGCCAGCCAGACAGACAGACAGATAGAAAGAAAGCAAATTTTGTGTTTGTGTGTTTTAACCTCCACTGAACTCTGCCCCTACATTTAGGAAGTGCCTGAAGACTGGAGCCTGATGGGAGACCGTATCCGTCCTTCAGCCCCACTTTTTTACCATCCCACTTCTTTACAGGGTTCCCACAGTCATGGAAATCCTGGAAAAGTCATGGAAATTTAAAATATTCCAGGCCTGGAAAAGTCATGGAATTATAGGTTCTCCCTAACGCAATTACAGCGTTCTGTTAAGTTATCATTAGGCCTTTAGAGTCAACAACAAATGCATTGACAGTATTTTAAATGTTAAACATTTCATATTTAGCCCTAAAAATGCTAAATTATTCACAGTTAAAGTAGAAATTTGGTGTAAAAGTAAAATTGCCATGTTAAAACACCATACTGAGTTATGTTTGCTGAGGAACAAAATTGTGCTAGCCTGTTGCATTTAGAACGTCACTATTTTTTACCATTTAGCCCAGAAGGCTAACAATGGAAGTGCTAGGCGCCCTTATTGGAAGCATGAAGAGTACGCTATTTTTTTATTTATTTTTTGCTATTTTTTAAACCATTGAAAACAGGTTGAAGTTCTTACATGCAGTAGTTTGCAGTTGTTTCTCGTCGCCTCTATAATGGAAGTCCAAACAAGTCGATTGTATTACCTCTCATCCTATTCTTCCCGCTGGTTCGTGTTCGTCAGTCGACTTGTGTCGTCTGTCCTCATGATGGCGACGAGAAACAACTGCAAACTACTGCATGTAAAAACAGTTTTCTTAATAAACGTGGTTTTCTTAATAAAATAGCCTAATCTTCATGCTTCCAATAAGGGCGCATAGCACTTCCACTGTTAGCCTTCTGGGCCAAACAGTGAAAAAATACTGAAGTTCTATATGCAACAGGCTACCTGAATTTTGCTCCTCAGCAAACATACCAACTCAGTATGATGTTTTAACATGCCAATTTTCATTTTACACTGAATTTCTCCTTTAAGGTGCTGTCAAGTCATGGAAAATTCACTTTAGGTCATGAAAATGTCATGGAACATTTTTGAAATTTTGTCAGTGAAAAAGAGTGACAACCCTGTCTTTAGTACCCCACTTCTTTAGTACCCCACTTCTTTAGTACCCCACTTCCTTACCACCCCACTTCTTTAGTACCCCACTTCTTTAGTACCCCACTTCTTTACCAACCCACTTCTTTAGTACCCCACTTCTTTAGTACCCCTCTTCTTTACCAACCCACTTCTTTAGTACCCCACTTCCTTACCACCCCATTTCTTTAGTACCCCACTTCTTTTGCACCCTACTGGTGAGCCCCTCCATGCATCTCTCCTGCCTCTCCTGTACCTGCCTGGTTCCCCCAAGACCTGCATCTTCACAGCACCAGAATAGAGAAATGTAAGCGCAGCAAGAGGTTCTACCAGGAAGACGTAATGCGCGTCATCAATTATCTATCGTCCAATCAGCACGTAGCACCCGTGTTTAAAACGTCATCTTACCTTCCTGCTTTGCTGCTCACAGGTGTATTCCATCGTTCGCCCACCTCCCTCCCCAGCATCCTTCCATGGGTTCCTGTCCTCGTCCAGCGGGTCCTGATGTTGTCTCATCCGCCCCCGCTTCTCGACCAATCTCGTGATGTCTCATCTACCGCTGCCTCTTCACTGACCTCCCGAGTCTCCTCTGCCTCTGCATCTCCAATGATTGACCCCGGATTCCATGGTCTCCTCCTCTTCCTCCCGGATCGCTCCTCAAGACCCTTCGGGCTTCCTGCTACGCCCCTCCATGTACAACTTTCTGACGCATCCTCATCGGGTGACTCTGCTCTGTCCCCGGATGTCGGATTCCTGTCACCTGAGCGACAACCCGGACTCTATCGTCTCATTGAGCATCATTTTAGCCTCAGGCAGTTAGGCTTCCCCCTAGAGACGTGGTTCTGCCCAAGGTTTCTTCCTCATCAAGAATATTTAGGGAGTTTTTCCTTGCCCCGGTGCTCTGGGGGGATCCAGGGTCGTGCTCTCGAAATCCCCAGTTTACTCTTTTGATGTACTATATTGTTACATTTAAGGTCATGCTCTGCATCTTATGCTTCTGAAAGTCTGTTATCTACGTTATGACCTCCACCAGTGGGTTCTTGTCCTTTCGTCAGGGGTTTTTTATTATTATGCCCTTCTACTACTACAGTCAGCATCTGTTCAGTTTTCATGTTTTCTGATTAGGACAAAGGACAGAACCTATGCCAAAGTTTGTCGTGCCATATCATTACTTGTCATCAAATAAATTGTCATTAAGTTATTATATATTCAGAGTCTTTCTGGTTGAACCTACAGTACAAATAAACACAGCAGGTTTTCACTTCTTAATTGATGGTCTCTGGTACATTGTTATCTCTACACATTTTTTTACTTTCTGTTTTTTATTTTTTAACAACATGTTGTTGAGCTGCATTGAGAATATAGAAATGTTATCCTTCCTATTTTAATTATATATATATGAATGAAACTGCATTCAGATATCTGTAACTATTACTTCTGTGTAGTCTTAACATATAACAAATGAATATTTTGAAATGTCTTTAGCATACAGTTTGATTGGTTACACACTTTGTAGTACTCCTTTCATTCTCATGGCACCTGTTGCATCTTCTTTTATTTCATTCACATTTTGGATGCAAAAACCAATCCAATCCACTGCCTTTTTCATCTAACATAAACAAATAAATTGTATGATCATATCTGCATAAGATTAATTGCCATGGCTTGTTTTTGAAAAAGCTGTAAGTGTAGCATCAAAGATGTCTGCTGACTGCCCAACACACACACACACAGAAAACATGCTGTGTGGACAGCACAATTTAGTAGACAACACAACAGTTTATCAGCACACAACAGTTTATCAGCACTAGCACAGCACTGCAGCTCTATCAGATTAGCCGATAGGGCACATGCTTCCTCCCTCGGCACAACATATTTAAAGGCGCTGAAACTAGACCAGAAGATAAACGTCCGCAAACCAACACGCTGACACACATGAATGCAGGTTGTGCATTGGTGTAACCGTAACGTGTCAAAGCGTAGCTCTATATGGAGATGGAAGGCAAAGCGTAGCTGTATATGGAGATGGAAGGCAAAGCATAGCTGTATATGGAGATGAAGGCAAAGCATAGCTGTATATGGAGATGGAAGGCAAAAGGGATTGGATAAAAGACGACCCAATGGGAATGTGGGCACACCAGTAAGTGCACGATCAAACCAGAGGAGAGTTACAAAAGACTACATACACAAGAATGTGAATTTTCTTTAGATATTGTACCCTCTGGATGGCAGGAAGCACCTTAACAATAACAAACATGATTTGTATATTCCTTACACAAGTCTACAATAAATCAGTAAAGGAAATCAGTGAAGGACTAGTGTCTGAGGTGCTTGGTGGGAATAGCCTTTTTAATAAAACAATCTTCCAACATTTTTAACCTCTAAACATACTGTCCTCTGCACTTGGCCTCCGTCATTAATGATTACATTTTGCTTGGAGTATCAAGCCTCAGTGTGTATTTTTATATGTATTTATATATTTATCCTTTCCATAGAAAAAAAATGTCTTTTTTTATACTACATAATCCTACACCAAGGAAATGTTTAGACCTTCTCCTTAACATATAAATGCATTTTATTCATTTAGGTATATCATATGTGCAATGATAACATGTAATAACCACAGGGTTATTGAGTAGTGAAATAAAATTCCTTGGAATAACTTTTAGTTGTTATGGCAGATGTAGTAATATTTTAAGTGGGAAACAGGACAGCCCTGAAGGGACTGAGGAGCCAAATGCAGCACTAAGGGCCCAGGGTAAAAGGATGCCACCTGCTGGTCGTGGGTTACACGTACATACATAGTACAATGAGTCTCACCACCATTAATTTGAGACGCTTCCCAGTTGAATGATGGCCACTGGTGACCTCATGCCAGCCCTAAAGATGGCCGCCATGAGATGTCGCCAACAGCCATGTTTTTGTAAAGCAAAGAATGGTGTTGCCAGCATTAATCCTCAACTCGCACAGAGCTCTTAGTTTTAGCACCTGGTTAAAACCCATAGTTCACTTCTTAGCAGGCAGGTATTATAATACACACCAAAGGGGTCTGTATTATTATTATTTTTTTAATCACAATAGCAATTAAACAGATCTGTAGTTATATTCTTTCTAGTACACATTGTATCTAAAGATATCTTCAATTTTGGTTTTACTGGATATCTAAAAATCCTAAAATCTTTTGAGGACAACATCAGCACATGTCCGACCTTTGCATATGCAACATGTCCAGTTTCATAGAAGTTACAGTCCATAGGGAGTGCTGTAAACACACCAAATTACATTTTGGCTGATATATGGTGTAAAACAGAAGTTATTGTTCAGACCTTCCGTGAAAGGTTACCACATTAAAGGTACCTGGCTTTTTATAGCTATACCACATTTTCTAACGAACACCATGAAGACAACATGAAACACCAGATACTTCCATAAAAAGTTTCCCTAAGCAGATTCCAGAATTAGTGTTGCCACCTGTCCCGGTTTTACCTGATTGTCCTGGTTTGTAATGGTCTGTCTCAGGGAGAAAAATATTCTCCCGGGACACTGACACCCGGGTCGCTGCTTATAATCTGGCCTGACAAAATGTCCCAGTTTTTTTTGTCAGACATAGGTGGCAACCCTATCCAGAATGGGGCTGGTAAAGCATCAGACAACACGAAACCCTTCACGTGTATGAAAGATTAGAAAGAAGATGTGGAGAACACAACTTGACTTTGGAAAGATGTGCAGAACTAGGGCACACAAACCAATCAGGAATGTATGTGCTTTACGTCGGACATGGCAACAACCAGGTCCTCACACATGTAGGTTTTTAAGAAGTCACATAGCAATACTTTGTAATCAGAGACCCAAAAGTATGTGCTGTAATACAGCTGTAGTATATATAGCCTCAGTCAGATGTAATGTTATACTAGCAGGACGGAATTAATGGATGGGGCTACTGGGCCCAGGACAGAGGACAAAAAGGGGGGTGGGGGTTGGCAGGACAGGAACCCTAAAAAAATAATCATGTATGGTCATTCGCTCAGTGGATCAAGTGGTCCAGTGTGAGTGCACCAATTATGCGAACATGCAATTCAAAAGCAGACCTTCCCAAAAACATGCTATAGTGCCCCCTGAAATCAAATCACAAATTGGCCCCCGAATTTTGGATAGCAAGAAATGCAATTTTGACAATTTTATGCCCAGGGGTGCTGGAGTCCATAATCCAGCACTGTATCCTGGTCTGTAAATGAAAACATCATATCCTTTCTTTGCAATACAATCATAAAGACTGATCTCCCAATGGCACACACCATCAGAAGGTCCAAGAGATCTGAACTGAAAAAAATCTCCTCAAATTGTAAAATTTTAATCTATCCATCTAATGATGGGAAGAAAATGAAACAAAAACAATAAAAAGAGAAATGAAACAAAAATAATACAAAGTTGTTTTGTTTGATCAGTTTAAATATGTGCTGTACCACACCTTAAAACTAGACCTATACAAAACCAAAATGCTGAGGGAAATTAATTGTTTATGTGAGTCTCATTGCTATTTGCTGAACTGCTTTGAACTGGGTAAAAGTTGGTGGTGTTGCAAACAATATATTTGTATGTTGAATGATAATTGTGGCATGGAAGCCTTTTTGCTTTATACTGATTTCGTGTGTTAACTATTGGCACCACCCACCCGTGATTTTAGTGGTTTTACAACTAACTAGATGGGCTACATAGAAGTGTCAGTGGTGGGCTAGTGGTAAGTCTTAACGTACGCAAACAACACATGGTGTGTCTGGTAAGTTGACTTTTACGAGTCGGTTGTTGCCAGCAGACACACAGCCATGCACACACTACTAGACAGTGGCAATTGTGTGTGCTGGTGTCAATAAACGCTTAGTGCAAAGCAGGATAAACATCGGCCCCGTATCAATCCTTTGCCGGAGGAGAATGTGAACTTGACAGGCCGGCGCTCCGCGTGAGATCAGAGGGTTCGCAAGGGTCATCAGAGGCCAGATGGCCTCTATAAAAGTCGGGCCACCACGCGAGTTCTTCACAGTTCTTCTAGTTCGGAGGAAAGAGACACTGGTCTATTTTCTCTTTGAGAAACTTTTAAAATATCGCTTAAATTAATGGTTTAAGTCGACTCAAAAAAACGTTGTTTCTTATCAATCATGAGGGCTTTGAATTTTTATGTCTGTGTAACTATGTTGTTCTGGATAATTAAGACAACCAGCTCTGAATTTTCTCCAGCCAATGGTTCATCGTTCGACTGGCATCTCAGTGGCTCGAAATTGGCTTTGGGTGGAATCGCACATCACCAGCGCAGCTTTCCGCTCTATATGATGCAGCTTTACCGGTCATACAGGGCGGCTGACCACTATTCTGTGGACACAACAGACGAGGCCAACCCACTGCATCAGGCGGACTCAGTTGTGAGTCTAACAGCAAAAGGTAGGAGTTTCACACATCAGTCACCGCTTGTATCGTGTTTATACAATGGGTCTATGTATATCATATGTCGCAGTGTTGATTGGACTTGATAATGGGTCTATTAGTAAAAGCCTTTATTCAGAGAAAACCTGAAATTGGTGTTGGCCTGGTATTACTATTATAGAACATAGTCACCGAATATTATAATACAACAGTTGGAGTTAACGAAAACGCTATGTTTTTTTTTTGTCTTTTTTTCCAAAAAGAACTCCGTGTTTTCTTTGTCAAATAAGGATGCTGTAGGATGTCTGAAAGCGCAGCATCTGTCAAGCGTGGTATCAGTGCTTATCTCCGGCGCATGGGAGTGACACAGTGCTGCTCTCACTTAAAAGAGTTTCTGTGTGTTTTATGTCCTCCAACCATGTGTATTAGCTCCGGAGACGTCTGTAGGAGTATACAGCACAATACACAACTTTTCCCGTTTTCTCTGTTACGTTACCCAGCGGTTTAGCGTTCTAAAAAGTTATGCCTAGTTTGCTAGTGGCCACAGCTGCCAGTGCTTTTGTCCCATTCAACTCATTATTTAGTGTGATTGCCAAATACTTTTAACAGTTGCTTTAGCAAAATAGTAGCGAAACAACTGTGCACAATTACACATCATAAATCACATCCCTTCATTGCAATTTAATCATGCACAGACAGTCTAAAATGTCTCTAATTGTTGATTTCAGGATTTTATCAGGTTGGTGATCACTGGAGTGTCACTTTCGACCTCACGTCCTTGCTGCCAAGTGACAAGGTGTATCTGGCGGAGCTGCGGATCAGAGTGCCAGAGTTCTGGGGCTCCAGGCGTGTTCTGCTGGATGTGTTCCACGCACACGGAGGGGAAAGGTTACTGCTGGGCCGGCTGCGCACTGTGGCCCAGCACGGACCACCCTCATGGCAGGTCTTCAACATCAGCACACTGCTCAGATACTGGCTCCAACAGGACCAGGCTTTACACAGCCCAGAGGCAGCAGAGCTTGGCAGTGGTTGGCCCGAGGAGGGCAGTGCTGGGGAAATGAAGGACAGCAACGCGCCCAGTCGTTCAGGGTCTCTGCTCAAGCCAGGTGTCAGGCACGACAGCATCGCACTCAGTCGCTCGGGGTTCCTCCACAGGCCTGGTGTCAGGCACGTGACAGCCGGCCGCGTCCTGATGGTGGTCTTCTCAGAGCAGCAGGTCAGACCCTCGGGCCCCAGTCTCCTGCAGACCGTACAGCACTCCAGGCACATTGCTCTGCTGCCGATCCAACCGGAGACTGCCCAGGAGGGCCCACAGGGGCGCAGGCAGAAAAGGAACCGGCTGGAGCCCGAGCCGGAGCCAGAGCCACAGCCACAGCCACAGCCACAGCCCTCACTTTTAGCCGAGGCCGCGCCCGAGACCCAGGAGCAGGCCACATCGGAGCCGCCATCCAGCCCGCTCTGCCGACGGGTCGACATGTGGGTGGACTTTGACCAGATCGGCTGGGACCAGTGGATCGTCCACCCAAAGCGCTACAACGCCTACCGCTGCGAGGGGGAGTGTCCCTCACCACTGGACGAAAGTTTCAAGCCCACCAACCATGCCTACATGCAGGTGAGTCTCTCTCAGATCAATGTCTTCTCTAATATTTCTTTTTTTAATATTTTATTATTCTAATAATACTTTTCTAATCTTCGGCAGCTGGTAATCAGTTGTATTGAGTCGAAAGCCTTTAGTTAGATGTTGATTTTATTGGATTTTGGTTAAGCACATTGAATTGCCATTGTGTATGAAATGCGCTGGTTATAGAAATAAACTTGCCTTGCCTTGCCAATAGTTGAAAGCAGTTGAAGTCCATGAAGTTAAAACACCACTTCCTAACATCAAATGACCTCTTGTCTTTGTTTCCATCTGCAGAGTTTGCTGAGGTTGTACAACCCTGAGCGGGTGACCTGCCCGTCCTGTGTGCCCATTCGCCTGAGCCCTCTGTCCATGCTGTACTACGAGGATGATGGGGTTGTGCTTCGACATCATGAAGACATGGTGGTGGAGGAGTGTGGCTGCCATTGATGCAAAGCACACACACGCATGCAGACACACACACACACACACACACACACACACACACACACACACACACAAACACAAACACACACACACCTGCAGGCACACACTCGTACACAAACATACACATGCACACACACACACACACGCATGTACGCATGCACACACACAAACACACACACCTGCAGGCACATACACATACGCGAACGTGCACACGCACACACACACATCACTCATGCAACTACATAGAAACACTTGTTTATCATATATGCTCTTGAAATTCCAGAGATTATTTTACTTTTAACTTTCATAAAAAAGACATATATTCTTATGTTATGTTTTTACAGATGTGTATACTGAATTCATATTTTAAACCAGCAAAAAGAGTACTGTCATATTTCTTTACATTTTAATGTTTTGATATTACCAACTATGTATTTGTTTTCTACTTTCCTTTTTGGTGTTGTCCACCAACTCCACTTAGTTCAAGCTTTATTCTTTTTTGAAGAATAGGTTGTCTTCAGTCACTGTGTGTATAAATATTTAATATTTAAATGTTTTAGACTGCATTACTGCTCTGTTTTTAGGAGTGCATCAACATCTCAGTGATCTCAGTGATGACTGTGGAACTCTGAGCTCATTGTATTGTAAATATTTTGTCATAATAATAAAGTATTATATTTATTAGTTACACATTCAGTGTGAACAATGTATTTCTTTTAATCACTCATAAAAAAGACTTGGAAATGATTTAGTTTCACTCTCTAAGACTGTAGAATCAACTCCCACACACTACTCATTTCACAAACTTGTGGGAGTTAAAGGTAGGGCAGGAGATGTTTTCCTGGAACACATTTTATTATATAGCTTAAAATCCACTTCTCACCCCGATGGCAACCAATTAATTAAATGATCTAACACACACATAAAACATGTTAATCACCTGTGGGATGGACAGGGCTGAAAAAACCACATGCAATCACTTAAAGCGACCTGTTCGAATGATTGAATGGTGATGTGTCTATCAAACTCAACTGCCATTTGTCCCTCCCCCCTGCACGAATCAGGAGGCATGACTTCAGAAGAAAGTTTTTCCAGGATCTTCTGCCTTACCATCAATTCTACGCTATGAACAGTGCACTGCATTTAAACAGTCTAACTCTTACCACTGCTAGATTCAGTTTGAAGTACACCTTTAATTAACCACAGCACATACTGGAATTCAGTAGCAATGAGTTAGGAAAGGACATTTATATGTATAGTGGTACATTTTCATGTACCTCATGGAAATGTACCTTACCACATGTAATAATATAGAATTGTAATAGCATGTGTGGAGATAATATTAGAAGAGAAAGTGTGCTTTGAGTAAGATTTGGTCATTAAAAATGTTTGCATGTGATTGCATTGCACGCAATGTGCGGCAATGTGTAGTAGGCCTTTGGAGACTACTGTATTAATCAACATGGGCAGGCCAGGCAGTACCAAAGCAAGTGTTTTCCATCAGACATTTGGCAAAGGGCTGGCACATAAGGGAGAAAAACGTGGATTATTTCTCTGCTTAATTGCGAATCACTAAATGTCTGACTGTAGAAACTGTACTGCCAGGAAGCTGCAGAGTATCTCCAGAGCTAAGAAAGGCATTCATACATTCCAGATAGGGTTGTTGCATAAATGCAATGCCACATTAGTCACAGGTTACAGTAGCTCACACAGACACCCACATGGTATGAGTGTGGTACAACTGTAAGTGTGACCAAACCGTAGCAAATCACATATATTTTGCACCTATACCAAATAAAAACACTTACCCAATTCTAGTCTACAGTCTCCCCCAGCCCCCAAATAAATAAGATGCGTTGCCCTTGTAGTCAGACAGCAGAGGTGAACAGAGGTGTCTGGTTTAACTTGTCTGGTGCATGACAGCAGCAGTGTGGGAGAGCTGCCTGCCTGCCTGCCTGCCTGCCCGCCCCAATCCTCTGATGTGCTGCCCTGCAAAATGCGGATTGGAACCAACAAGCCGTTGAGTCGCCACACACACGCTCACCACAAACACACACAAACTCATTTGAGACAGTTTATAGTTATACGACATGTCTGATGTGGGGTGCTCGGCAATTTCCTCCAGGGGCCAAGTGCAGGATGTGCTGCTGAAGAGACAGAAGGCCAGGAGAGAGAGGGAAGGAAAGAGGGAGGGAAAAAGAGAGAGAGAGACAGTGATAGAAAAAGGGAGGAAGGGAGGGAGGGAGAGAGAGTGGATGAAAGAGGGAGGGGGAAAGGAAGGAGAGAGAGAAGGAAAAGGGGAGAGAGAGTGAATAAAAGAGGGAGGGAGGGAAGGAAGGAGAGAGAGTCAAGGAAAGAGGAAGGGAGGGAGAGAGAGTCAAGGAAAGAGGGAGGGAGTGAAGGAGGGCTAATAGGAAGAGGCAGAGTGAGAGAGGAGGGAGTGTTCAGGAGTAGGAACGGGGGATGAGAGAAGAGATGAGCAGAGGGGTGTTTATTTAAGGGGAGGCAGGAGGGGGGCAGGAAGTGAAAGCTGTAAGTGAGTGTGAGAACTTGACTGCAAAAAGGGTCAACTGTACCCCAGAGTGTGAGAACAAGGGCATTCTAGTTGTGTGCAACGTGTGTGTGTGTGTGTGTGTGTGTGTGTGTGTGTGTGTGGGTGTCCTTGTTATGAGTAGTTGGAAAGGCAAATTAGACTCTGCATATATTGTATAAGCCCATGGGAAAAGTACTTCTGCATATAATTGTTTCAAAGAGTATCAAAGAGGCTGCACATTCCGCAAGACAGACAATACCAAATATTGCTCTTCTTTAATTGGCATCTTATACAGTAGTTGTGACAGAATGCTGGTGAATTAGGATAAATAGTCATGGGCAAAGATGAATGATAACATGGCACAGAAGACAGGTAAGGCATATTATAGCTGATGAGCAATCAAGATGATCTTCAAGCAAGTTCACCAGCCTCAGCAGCAAATCAAAGGGCAATCAAGAGAACACTGGAACAGCAGGTATTGGGGGAAAGTTCCGGTATAGTGCAGGTGTAAATGTAGTTTACCTTGTGCTGTTGCGCAGCTTCGCAAAAACAAGTGAGATCCTTATTCAAACAGTTTTCAACATGTGCCACAGCCAACCAATATAGTCTTTGGGATCATCTTTCTCAAAAATATTACATCTGGTTGGTGCTGTACTAAACCCCTTGTCCAAAAGTTAAGGAACTATTGCAGCAGATGATTTGCACCCCACCACCCTCACCGTCACTATTCACAGCTTAAAGTTTTAATTGGTTGTATAATTACACACTTTAAATATTGTTTTCACAGGGAAGGGTTTCTGTGCTTTATGCAGACTAAACAGAAGAAGTGGCTCACTAGAGCGCTTTCAGGGAAGAAAGTATTGGTGAGAGCATTAAAGGTCCGTTCACACTAATAACTATAACGATAACAACAACTATAACTACAACGATATGGGCGTCCACATTGAAGAACGACATTTTAACGGCAACATTCTACTCGTGGTTTAAACATCTAATAGAACATGACATCCTGTGAATTCTTAGGAATTCTGATCGGCTTACAGTGCTTTTATAGTTCATAAAATCGCTCTGAAAGTGATCCCAACGAATTGTTCAGCCTGTCGTTGTTGTTATAGTTGATATCGAAAGGATAACGATTTTTACAAAGTTATAGTTATAATTATCTTCATAGTTATCGTTCTAGGTGTGAACGGCCCTTAAGTGTATGATTATTCCTTCAGGGAGCAGATCCTGACGCTGGCTCCAAGTCCAAACCCAAAGCCAGGATATAGAGGCTGGGTGAAGGTGGTGTGGACCCTATGGAGGAGCGTCATCGTGGGGTCAGAGGTCGTGGGGTTGGTAACGCGGTAGAAGGCGAGCAGCCCTGCCGGGGGGTCCAGGTACACCCCGACCCGGGTGGAGCCAGGCCCCGGCAGCTCAGCCTTCACCGAGTCGTGCCAGAATATGTGCCTGGCCGGCGCGCAGATGAAGCACCAGGACTGATCGTTGAAGCCGAACAGACACTCGTTGCCCAGGCCCTTCCTGCTGATGCCCTTGTAGGACACCACGGCCTCCACGCCACACTTGCCCATCCACTCAAACTCCCAGTAGGACCTTCTGCTGAGGGCCTCGCGGCACAGCACCTGTGGCCGGTGGTCGAAGCGCTCTGGGTGCTCCGGCACCGCTTGGTCCTGGTTGGTGGATGTGGCCTCCATGTTGCCCTCGGTCAGGCTCAGACGCTTGTAGGCCGTGTTGGGATCCAGGGTTAGCTGACAGAAATCTAATCACATAAAGAGAAACCCTTTCGTTAATATTTTACACAAAAGGCAATTTTCCCTTTCAACGTGACAGTAAAGACCATGTGCAGTTTCTAGTATTCTGGTACTTATGTTGTTGGGAAGTGAACAGAGGTGGCATACACTGTAAGAACTCATCTCTGGTCATTGGCTCAGTGGCTGGTGCAGTCTGAGGCTCTGCATGGAGAGAAGAATAAAAAACACAGAATATATGACATCCTAGTCAGACTTCAATAGAAGTGTTTTTCCTCCATTCCCCATCTCTCTCTTTCTTATTACTGTACTTCGACTTAGTGCAGTTAATTCCTTTTCTTTTTCTCTCAAAAAGTCAGATTCTATTCTTTCAATTTAGATTTATACACTTTTAGGCCTGGCATTTGCAATTGCTGTATCATGACAAGAGAAGAATCTGACATAAGCAGTATAATGCTCTGCTTTTTTTATCATATTTTGCCCTGCTCAGTGTCAGGAACTTTTACAAGACACCCAACTATCACCAGTTATGATTTTTATCACAATCAGACCTAGAACATGTCTCTAGCCACTTCATCCTAAGGATCATCAGCATTTTAGTAGCCCATTACCATCCTGGTGAGTTAGGGAGATAGAGCTGACATAAACACTAATCATGTCCCAGCGATGCATCGTAAGCATACCGTAGAGGGATATCTTGTCTATTTGCTTATTCAGCAACTCTTCGGTCCTCATTTTGACTTCATTGGCAGCCCTTAAGAGGTCCTGAACAGGCAGCATTGAACTGATAGTTGTGCTTGGGAGTTCCTCAAGTACTGGACAGCTGCGTAGAGACTGGAACCTCTTTAAACAACCACACACAGCAAAAATACGAGCAAATAAGGATAACACAGGGCAGATTCTGAATTCAAATAACAAATCTGAAGAAGCCAGTAGTGCACAAAAACAAACATATGTATGTTTACTCTGCATTAAGAACATATTCACAGAAGTTCAGAGCGCTCATTTATCAACAGTGTGTGTGTGTACGATCATTCCTGTGAAAAGTGTGGAATTTATGAACTTGTACTTGTACCACCTGTCACACCTGTACGTGTCCACAAATGAAAGTCTTAAAAGTGCCATTTTTGGCATTGTGATCACATGGCACATTACAGCACACAGTGCAAACAGCAAAATTCACCTCTGCATTTAACCCATCACACACATGAGCAGGGGATCAGCCATGACAACGGTGCCCATGGAGCGGTGCGTGGGGATGGTACCATGCTCACTGTACCTCAGCGGTGCTACTGGTGACCCAAGAGATGTCTTTAGATGTAAATTTACTCCCAACATAAACTTTGGGTCATCCTGAATATTTGTCATATTTACAGTCAGGCTGTATCTGTTACCAATTTCAAGCCACAGCCTTTTGAAATGTAGATGTCATAATTCAGCATTAAAAAAAAAAAACCCTGGCGCCTAGAGGGTTAAAGGGATTGTAATACCATATATGGCTCATTGGTGGGCATTTAATAATGTACATTACCCTGGGCGTGTGCAAGCAATGTGATTTAGAAGGTGTGGGAGTTATCATTGCTGATTACTTACTGGTGTGCGTACGACCAACTAAATGCTGATTTAAAGTTTATTATAAATTTTACTCGAATGACAGAATTAACAATACTTTCTACACATTTTTGATAAATGAGTCCCCAGGAATACACGAGAAGTTCAAAAGTATATTGTTCTTCTATATCAAATATACTCAAATTTGTCAGAAGTGTACTGTCACATTAGTTTCAGTCTGTTATTACTGCTAGGTCGAGAACAGAAGGTTAAAGAAACACTGTTTGGTAAGCCAGCCCCTCTGATTGCTTCCTGGAGGTGTAGACTCTGCTAAAGTTTAAAATGATTGGATCTGCCCAATAGCTAACTTGTGGTCGCGACGAATGTAATAAGTCTGGCTATAAGCCTGTCTACGCACTACAATTCAAATGTAGCACACAAAGTCGATGTCATCACAAACACTCCCTCTGTTCACTGATTGGCCCGGTAAAGATTCTACTGGAGTCAACCATGTCAGTGGAAGCAAACCCAATCACTCTAGGGAGAAAATATTTTTAGCGGAAGTGCGCAGAAAGGCTTATAGCCAGGCTATGCATGAATGCCACTATAGAAAAAAACAACACCTCCACTAACCAACTATCTGGCTGCCTTTGTGCATGAATGTGTGTGTGTATATGTGTGTGTGTGTGTGTAGATGGGGGGGGGTGTAAGGTGTCCCTGCCCCGGGAAAATGACCTAAGGCACAGCTATCTCTGTGTGTTTCCTCTCTGTGCACACCCTAGGCTGCACTAACTTTGCTAAGCCTTTATTTACTCTTTATTTAGTGTTCCTCTACACTTCTGTTAGCTTGATGTGTCCTCTTTCTATAAGTGACTTTGGATAAAAGCATCTGCTAAGTGTAATGTAATGTAATAATCAGCTCCACATGTCAGTGCTCTCCTTCCACCTGGAGGAACTGGACGTGGTCCTCGGTGTGTGAGATTTGCTCCAGCTCGGTGTCTCTCTGGCGCAGCTCGCTGATCTCCTGCTCCAGGCGTTCCAGGAGCCCCTCGGCCCTCTGCAGCTCTGCGCGCTCCTGGGCCAGGATCAGCTCCTCCAGCTTGGACCGCCGCTTATCGATGGACACCAGCAGCTCGCTGAAGATCCGCTCGCCGAAGCTGAGCGCAGTGCCTGTGGACGACTACACCCACCAACCAACCAACCAGGAAAGGGGGAGAGAGAGAGAGAGGGAGAGCAGGAAAGCCAAATCCAGGGGAGGAGAGAAAAAGAAGTGAAGAGAGGAGAAGAGAATGATGAAATGAAGAGGGAGAAGGAGAAGTGTAAGTTTCAATTCTCCAGGACACACTGCACCAGAAAGCTCATATCTTACACACTGTGTCCAAGAACCCAGTTCAGTGTGCATCACTGCAGAGCAGAAATTAATTCAGTTGTACTGCATCACAGAGACACTCTCTCTCTCTCTCTCTCTCTCTCTCTCTCTCTCTCTCTCTCTCTCTCTCTCTCTCTCTCTCTCTCTCTCTCTGTCACCCTGTCTCTCGCTTTCTCTCACATCTCACACTAACACACACTGCAGAAAGATGTTCAGTTCTGACTGAGTGGCAGTAGCCCTGCTTTTGAGAATTGTGTTCTGTAAACAAAACTAAGGCTATACTAACTCTCTGGCACACACACACTAACACACTCACGAAATGCAAACATGAGCTTATCCTCTTACACACAGCACACAGGAAAACTCGAGTCAACTCACTGCATCATAACGTCTGCAGTGCCAAGGTACATTACTGCCAAGGCATCAGGCACAGAGGTCTTCAATGGACCTCACAGCAACTGCTGTGTCAGTTCCCGTCTTTAAAAGTAAGCTGAGAAGTCTGTTTCTAATACTGTTTAGACCTCCCATGTCTCTGCTGCCTATTGCTCAGGGTCCCGCACGCCACATAGGCAGACGGTGCACCAGTCCTTTGTTTTTATTAAAGTGATTTAGTGATTTGGGGGATTTTAAAGAGTTTATTAGACAGGACAGTAAAGATGTGTAAGGAAATGATTGGGACAGAGAAATGGGGAAGGACCAGGAAATGACCTTGACACCTTGACAGCACCCCCAGTGCACTTGTCCTCTTTATAACGATATTCAACAAACCAGTCAGTGACATGAATATTCATATTCTATGCTGATCTGTCTTGCCTTTATTCGATTTTTTGTTCATTTTGTTTTGCAGAGCCCACAGTAACTACAGTGCTTACAGGAGTGGTCTTGCTTACTTTAAGTGAGCTCATGGCATCCTTCAGCTCCGTCACCTTCTCCTCCCGCTCTCTGATGTGATGTCTGGACCTCTGCTGCTTCTTCCCGAGCTGCTTCTGTTAAATTCACACAAACGGACATCCTAAAGGACATGTGTTCCCTCATGCAAGCAAACTGTGTTGTAAGAGCCTTGGTGGTTGATTGTTTTCACTTGCTGGTTGATGATGGTTTTGTTGAAACGTGTATTGAGACCATGCTTTATGGTGAATTTGCACTGTACACAATAAATTCATTGATTGAAGAGCCTGGGCTATGCACAAACTTTAATGGATGTGAATATTTAGCTTAAAAGGCTACTAAAAGTCCAGGTACTTCCATTTAAAAAAAAAAAATGATGACTGGGTGTAACAGTTCACCCACACATCGTCTCATGCCCAAACCACTGTGTATTGGCATGAGTGCCAAATAAAAAAAGCACTGTTATCTGCTTCCTCACTAGAAAGGGTGGATTTGAGCCCTTAATAACAGCAGTTCCGGCTTCATGATTTCATAGTACTGCATACATACTTCCAAATAACAATATTTCAAGGCTTTTTACATACAAAGGCAATGTGTGAAAAACAAATATTAAAATATTTTCCATTTGAAACATGCAATAAAGTCATCATTCATCATGTGCGTGGTCATCTGGAATGCGTCAGTGGGTAGTTATGTATGAGCCCTTGTCTACAGCTACATGTTTACATGGCAAAGCTTTCCAGCAGATTGGCTTGAATGTTTGAGACTGTTGTTGTTGTTGTTGAGAATGTTGGGTTACATCAGTTCAAAGTTTAAAAGCCAACACTCCCCCATAAACAGTATCTTAGAATGAAATATTATTTTTGACCAAATAACCTTGTGTGACCCAGTAACCATCTCTGAATTATTATATTTATTAAAAAATAGCTTGCTTTAACATCTGATCTCTTACAGTGTCTGATTATAAACAAAATTGAGCCTGGTGAATACAATGTCATATGTAAAGGTCATGCAGAAACGTAAACATATTCGTGCTTTTGCTCACCTGTTTCTCAGATCTCTCAGTGGCAGCTGACACAGTCTTGTGTCCGCTGTGCGTGTCCATGACACACTGCAGGCAGATGACCTGCTGGTCCGTGCGGCAGAAGACCTCCAGCAGCTTGTCGTGCTGGTGGCAGATCTTCTCGTGCAGCTGGGCGCAGGCGTCCACCAGCAGGTGCCTCTTCCCCGAGTGCAGCTCCTCGTGGCAGCTAAAGTGGCTCTGGCAGTACGAGTCCAGGCACACCAGGCAGGACTTGACGGCCTTCAGCTTGTTGCCGGAGCACACGCCGCACTCCACGTCGCCCGGCCCCGCCACGGCCAGCGCCGGGTTGGAGGCCTGCTCCCCCGTGTGCTTCAGCTTCTCCACCACCTCGGCCAGCATGGCGTTCCTGCCCAGCACGGGCCGCGGGGAGAACGTCTGCCGGCACTGGGGGCAGCTGTAGACCCCTCGCTGGTCCTCCTGGTCCCAGCAGCCCTTGATGCAGCCGGTGCAGTAGCTGTGGCCGCAGGGGAGGGTCACGGGATCCCGCAGCAGGTCCAGACACACCGGACAGCTGAACTGGTCCTGTGCCACGGCTATTAAGGCCTCGGCCATTTCTCTAGAGGGATGCAGACACAGTAAGTGAGCCAGAGAACGGACGGAGGGAGGGGAACAGGTAGAGGAGCGCTGGATGGAGAGAGAGAATGCAGGCAGTTTTATTTCCACGGTAGCTCCGAGACAGCATCAAAGAGGAGTGGCTTTTTAAATATGGGAGTTTTGTTAAAGCAATATCATCCCCTCTGGCATCAATTCAGCCAGGTGCCACAAAGCTTTTTAGTACTCTTGCAGACATCCATACATGCTGATGTTCAAATGATGCCAACTCTGACTAAAGGTGATATATAACCTTAGAATTAGAATGTGCCACTTAATTGTATGCAAAGAGAAAAAAATGGCACTTTGATTCGGCTGCACCGTGACGATACATGTATGACTGTGTGCGCTCGCCTATGTAGCCAATGAGGCGTCTGTAACTATGACATTCGCATCACTTGACCAGCAATAGAAACTGAAAAGCGTACTTCAAGTTACACGCATTTCACACTGCCTGGCTTTCACACAACAGAAGCTCCATAGGCTTACATACGGTATACAGTCCAACAACTCGCTTTTGGCTACATATAAGGTTAGGACACTTGGATAGGCTACATACCGCTTCCTTGAAACCAGGGACGCAGCCGAACATGCGAATTCGGTGTTGATTCGCCACTTCTCTGTTGATGTTATCAGATGCTTATCGTTCGCGCCTGCAGAAACCCGTGATGACTTGCAGGGTTCGCCGACCACACAGTGACAGCGGTACGGACGCAGGGACCCCGCCCAGCGCGCTCCCGCCGGAGAGGACAAAATAAACAAATCCCATCCACCCTAGACTACTTCTAACCATCTACATTCTGTCGTAAGATCCCATCGGGCAAATTTCCGGAACTACAATTTGTTCATTATTTAGATATTAATAAGAGAGAATTTAGTAAAAATACATGATGCGCCCATTTATTCACCAAGTTATTCAAGGTGACCGGGGCAGTGCGGCTATCCTGGCGTTTATGCTACGCCAGGTCTGCTCAATAAACATCTTTCGCTCCATTAGCTTTTATGTCGAATGCCGGAAGGTTGCTCGGTTAGAACATGTATCCGAGGCGGTCAAGCCTGACTATCGGCCCCGCCCCTCAAGCTCATATCTCTGGACAATACACAACTGTGCTTTTATTTTCGTAGGCGCTGAGGGAAATGATAAACTATCTGAAATGATGACAATCCATCCAACTCGTTCAACCAATGCTAGATTATATCCTCCATTTTTGTCTAGAGGATATGCATTAAGGAACAACAGTTCTGATGATGCCAAGGAAAACACTCACACGCACACGCACACACACGCACGCGCGCACACACACACACACACACACACACACTAATGAATACATACATTTTCTCCTAAATGTGTAGGCAAAGAAGGTTTGAGTTCTGTTATGGCACTGAGCTCTTGGACTGAGAGCCTTTTTATGACAGTCCATTAAGGGACTTCAGCCATCAAAGAGTTTAATGATGTGGGTGGGGGGTCCAGACAGAAAAAGAGAAAGTGTGGTTTAAGGGATGGATTTGTGGGGCAGACCTATTAAATCATATGTATTTTATATTGTCAATACTTTTCTGAAGATTTCACAGACATACAGTCATGTACAGTAATTGTTCTAAGTTGGCTTCGGTGTGTAATTACACTTTATCAGGTTGAGAGAGAGAGAGAGAGAGAGAGAGAGAGAGAGAGAGAGAGAGAGAGAGAGAGAGAGAGAAGATACGCAGTCTCTGTGCCAACAGATGATCTCATCTTCCTCTGCAGTGTTGATGGTAAACATGAAGTTCAGCCAGTGAGGTCTACTGCCATCTTGTGGAATTACAATGTCAAGACAAAGGCCAGTTCGTCATCCATACCAACGTCTTACTGAGAAATGTCACAGAATAGTGGAAGACCTCTTCTGAAGGCTGACCACCAATGCACATTAGCAGTTCTGTGTGTTGGTGTTGTGTGTGTTGTGTGAAGAAGATAATAACCAATTTGATTAGTCTTTTAATTATGTCTTAGAGCCCCTGTATCCCTCTCCTCTACTCATGCAGTACATAGAATATACAGGTTGTTCAATACTGAAAAAAAACATTGCTTTGTGTGGTCCTCACACCAATCTGGTGGTATCTGCAGAGTAGAACGTACACATATGTACATATAGGTTTAGTCACATAAGCACTAAAATAACACTGTGTGTGTCTTAGGCTTCTATTTTATGCAGCTGTTTAATGAAAGCTTCTTTAATGTCATGTGGATGAAGCCATAATGGAAGTGGTAAATGATTTCTCTAGACCAAGGACAAGGACAGAGGTAATAGAAAGATCTCTTTCGTGTCTAAAGGCCACACGCATACAACCACACATACACGCAGACACAGATGAACACCCAGATATATCTGTGGATATTTATTTTCTTTATTAATGTTGTAAATGTTTGAGCTGGTGTACAGGGTCATACAGGTCCCTCACAGCAGTGCTGAAAGGATTGTATATTTTATTTTTATTTTTTTAATATATTGCCATCTCCGTAGCAATAAAAAAAACACAGGAGAAAGAGGTTAACAAGCCGCAGATCCATAACCACGGCAGCAGGCATTCCCCAGCAGTCTGGTAGTTGCTAAGATGCTATCAGTACATCCATAACATGACTACAACCCCGGACAGAGCGGGGTGGATCCCATTAGCAAGTGCATAGCATTCTAAGTAAATATATATATATATTTATATATATTTGTATATTTTTTCCATATAATTCTGTATATGTATTTATATTAAAAACATGTTTTCTGTGCATGTGCGCAGTTTGCATTCCATAATGGTTGATTAATATGCTATTGCGTTAATGACGTCCCCAGTCCTCTCTATGGGAGTATACACCTCCTCCAGTGTATTACCCACACTTTATAGTTCTCTGCTCAAATCAACATTTTTTAGCAGTTCCTGCTGACGTCCACTTGCCAGAAGCCCCCCCCCCCTCCTCCCCCCCCCCCCTTTTTTTGGCTTAAGTATGGACTTGCCTGCCGAGGTGCCTTTTGAACAAGCCCATGGACCATCCCACTGTCTGTTTGGTAGGGGGGGGTGGGTTGGCAGGGGGTAGAGAATTAACTCAGGTGACATAATCCTCCATAGGAAACTGCTACATCGTAAGAATGACAGGTCCAAAACTCAAGACGGATGAATACAAATAAATGAAAACAAAACCCGCATGCTCTCTCATTCTCTGCTTTCCTCTCGTTCTTTCCTCTCATTCCCTCGTCACTCTCTCCCTCTGATAATGGAAGTGCGAGACAGGTTAAATCTAAGCACATCAGAGAAAGAACTACTATGTGCTATACTATGCAACATCTGTCATATACCATGTAAGTGGACACAGATTGTAATGTCTACATGTACAGCAGCATATACTGTGTGTGTGTGTGTGTGTGTGTGTCTGTGTGTGTGTGTGTGTGTGTGTGTGTGTGTGTGTGTGTGTGTGTGTGTGTGTGTGTGTGTGTGTGTGTGTGTGTGTGTGTGTGTGTGTGAATGACACTATGGTGCCGTATGTATTTACAATGTAATGGAGCTAAAAGAATGACATGGCATCGATTTAGTTGACTAAATTCACTACACACACACCCACACACACACATACACACACACACACACACACACACACACACACACACACACACACACACACACAAACACACACACACAGTAATCCTGTGGGATTATTTTCATGTTGTGCATTTGCTGGTCCACAGGCTCTGACATCATATTTTGTTTGTAAAGAGGTGCTACAATTCCTGCCATGCATACATTTTGGGTTATTTGCATAAGAATGAGCATTCTCTGAGTGACCCCTCCCCTCTCTCCTCTGCTCACAAAAACACACCCACACACACAAACAAGCACGCACACACACAAACACACACACATTTTCTCACTGTCACACATGCATGCAAACTGTCCACGAAGTCACACACATGCCAATTTGGACTGTGTGTGCTCACGACCGACCACTGGCGGGAGATCTGGGTCCAAGGTGCACCTACTTTGTTTCTATAGCAACCACACGAGCTGAAATGTATCACACATTACTCACGCTTCGCAGGACTGATGGGTGGGAGAATGAGAACTATGTTGTTCAATTCAAGCCCTTTCACACACCCACACACACACACACACACACACGCACACACGCACACACTAGCATTATGTACACAGACACACACACACACATACCTGCGTGCACACACACACGCGCACACACACACACACACACACACACATGCACACGCACTAGCATATGTACACAGACATGCACACACATACCTGCGTGTACACACACACACACACACATGCACACACATATGCACACACACTAGCATATGTACACAGACACGCACACACACATACACATTCAAGCACACCATAGCCTACTACCTAACTAACTTACAAAAATATGCACGATGACCACCTCTCATCTGTCAATGGGGTTATTGCTGTGCCATTTGGTTGGAAGCGAGACACCGTAGCTATAGAGAGTAAAGCCTGTTTTTAAACTGGGGCTCTGGGATCAGTGTCATTCAGTGGTGTACCGTATATGTACACGCCAGACCTTGAGGTGGGATTAGCAGATTACTGTAAGACGAAGAGATCAGAGATCAGAGGTGGGTTTCCAAATATTTCTGTGATGCTTTCATCCTGAACTTCTGAACGTCTGATGAGGCTGCCTATTGCTTGGGAAGTGTCCTGGAAATCTGTGTCAGATTTACCATTAGAATGATGTGGGCAGAGGGAGAAGACTGAGAAGCAGAGCACAGTCAGAGGGTCCGTGTGATCACAGTGATTGGTGGATAAAAGAGACAGAGAGAGAGACAGAGAGAGAGAGAGAGAGAGAGAGAGAGAGAGAGAGAGAGAGAGAGAGAGAGAGAGTGGGGGTAGATAGTGATGAAGATGTTGGATATAAGAGTAGCTGTTTGTTAGCGTATTGTGTGTGTGTGCTTGTGTGTGTGTGTGTGTGTGTGTGTGTGTGTGTGTGTGTGTGTGTGTGTGTGTGTGTGTGTGTGTATGTGTGTGTGTTTGTGTGTGTTATTGTCTGTATTACGCACACTTGATAAACACAACATCAATTATTACTTACTACCAAGTCAGATTGTGTGGTAAATTCCTTATTTGCTTGGTCTATATTGCAAACACAAGAAGAAATAAACAGACAGGCAACACACGCACACATACACACACACACACACACACACATACCCACAGTGTTGTTGTTGTAGCTACAAATGGTGGCACAGTGATACTTCAGGCTAGGCTACATGTCCCATAGGGATGGGCTCGAGGGAGGTTTGACAGGCTTGCATGTGTCTGTGACTGTTCCTATGATCATGGAAGACCAAACTGCTACTGCTGCCATGAGGCTGTTTTTCTAAGCATCTAATGTGCATGTTCAAGTATGGTGTGTGTGCGTGTGTCCGTGTGTGTGTGTGTGTGTGTAAAGTAGCTATGCCCAGTACAGTTCACTGTTTGGTCAAAACAGCAACTATATGTGTGTATCCATTGTCTGTGACATTTACACATCCTGCTTGAGTGTGTGTGTGTGTGCGTGTGTGTGTGTGTGCATGTGTGTGTGCATGTGTGTGTGCGCGCGTGCAAAAATAATGTTCTTGTGTGGAACGTCCTGACCCTCCTCAAACCCTCCTCAAAATCTCCTCCTCAAAATCATCACAGTTGGGTGGTGAATGCTGAGCATGGATGGATTGGAGTTGTTGCTAAAGGGGAACCCCTTTCCCATATAGACAAAGAGCTGCAACACACATCTCATCTTACTCCTTCAGAAATATATATGTATGTATATATGTATATATGTATATATAATAGATCTAGAGAGAGAGAGACAGAAGGAGAAAGAGCGAGGGGGGAGGGGAACACAAACATGATATACTCAAAAAGAAGAGTGTTTACAGACAGAATGTTTGACATTTAAAACAGGCAGAACAACACAACAAAGTAGTTTAGTTCTCATTCCCACAAAGAGCAAACTCTACAGAATATCAATAAAACCGCAGAATAATAAGAGTAATAATCATGATATTAGCAACAAGATATTGTATGTTTCTACGGAAATCCAACAGTAACAGAGAGAGGAGCGGTTTGGGGTACTCAAGACAGCAGCGTGGTCGTCATAGCATAGTTGCGTGACATAACACACACACACACAAACATACATACACACATAAACAAACTTCTGTACACACACACACACAGTCACGCACACACAGTCACGCACCCACACACACACACACACACATTCACAGGTACACAAATACACACACCGATGCATACATACACTTACCATTCGTCTAGCTTTTGGGTGCATATAATTATGTACTGGAAGACTAAAACTGTGTATGCATATGTAAATGAGTGCCTGTGGATCTGTTTATGCCTGTAAGTGTGTGTGTGTGGGTTTGTATGTGTGTGTATGGTGTGTGTTGGTTGGTGAGTGTTTGAGTGTATGTGTGTGTGTGTGTGTGTGTATGTAGCATGTGAACGTATGTCTGTGAGGGGGAAACTCTTCCCCTTTTTCAAAAATTGCAACTAGTAAACCATTATACAGATCCATCTTGGGGCAGGGCACCCCAACAACTGCTGCCCCACCCAGAGTCCCATGATCCTTTGCAGTAGGTGCTGAGTCAGCAGGCAGGCCATGCGCAGCTCTTGGCATGCTCAGAGAGGAACAGGAAGCTTGTGGTTTTTTTTTTTGGTTTTTTTTTTTTTTTTGCTTTAGTTTGTTTTTAGATTTGGTTTTCTATGAAAACATGCCGCGTCTAGTTGTGTCGGTCCTCATTTCTCTCTTCTTTAAAAAACAAAAAAACATAGGAAAATGGCTCCTCCACTACTCCAGAGGGTGTCTGCAGTGATGGTGGACATGGTTACAGTTAGTTTTGATGTTGTTGTTGTCGTTGTCGTTGTTGTTGTTGTTGTTGTTGTTGTTGTTATTGTTGTTGATGATTATGTCGTCATGGTGCCAGGTGGTTGTTTTTGGGTGACTGGTCTCTCGACGCTCTTCTTTGCCACATCATTGTCTATCATGTGTCTGCGTAGGAGGAGTTAGGGGGCAGGTCCTGCGGAGGAAGGGAAGCACAAGTATTAAAAATAAAATGTCCCAAAAGTTCCAAGTTCCTCCAGTAAGGCTAAGCTGGTGTAAGGTCAAATGTCACGGCCCTCATGATCTGACTGTTGACTTCCATGGTGTTTTGCCTGAGTTTGACTGGAGGACATTGGCATGTGCGTGCAGCCATCACTAGATTGACAGGCATTATGGTGGACAGCTACAGAAAATGATTGACAGGCAGTCTGGGGGAGGGGTTATATGATTGACAGCCAGTTTGGGGGAGGGGCTACATAACTGACATACAGTTTGAGGTGGGGCTAGATGATAGACAAGCAGGAGACTGGCCCAATCATGTGACAGACAGGCAAAAATGAGGAAGAGAAGCTGGTACAAGGACAGCTACAAGGACAAAGCCAACGCAACACACTAAACATGCAACACACAAAACACCCTCAGCCAAAATGGCAGCGTTACAAACTGTTCATACCTCACAAGGGCATGGTGGAGTATGAACACACTAGCACAGACACACACACACACACACACACACACACACACGCGCGCGCACACACACACACACACACACACACACACACACACATGCACGCGCACACACACGCACACACACACACACACACACACACACACGCGCGCGCACACACACACACACACACACACACACACACAAACACACACACACACACACTACACACACACACACGCACACACACACACACACGCACGCACACGCACGCACACGCACACACACACACACACACACACACACACACACTGCACAAGGCAATAAAAGCCAGTTGGTTGTCCTTTTATCTGCAGCTGACATGGCTGTAGCAGCTGCGTATGCCCCCTCCCCAAACCACAGACACACAAGTTCCCCACACACAACACAAGAGGCATGTACATGGGCTTTTCACTGTTCATAGACTATACTAAACTGAGATAAATACAAATTCTTGCCAACTACACATCTATACCTTGTTATCTATACCAGTTTTATGTATACCTTCAGACCAAAAACAATCTAGTTTAGGAACATGTGCAAAAAATGGTGCATCAAGTGGTGACAGTGCAGTGTACAACTATATAATTACAGCAGCTCCAAGTCTTATGCCATGCCTGACATGCTCCTACTACTCCTCTATATTCCTCTCACTTCTTGTCAAAGGGGATAACTTTTTTGATAAATAAGCTAAGGATTACACTTACATTTCAGGAGTCAAGGTACCAACTTAAAAACTACAAATAAATACTGTTTTAACATACTGGCAAATATGAAAAGTATCTGAAAGTGTTGTCAGGGTATCATGTCATTTTTTAGATCGGTACAAGACACATTCAGAGACTCATTCAGAGGTTGGGTAATGGAATGTGAATTAAAATGTAAAAGTCTTATTTGTTGACGCTTCAGTGAGTTACATTATTTATTCGTTTCATTTTTGAATGAAGTTCTGGCCAACCACAAGAGGATACTGTTTTAACTCATCAACCCTCCTGCAAAGAATGGTTCATCAGGCATGAAATTAGCAGAATGTCTCTTGCAATATTGTGAAAATACTAATGTGCAGTCACAGTAATTCACATTGTTGAATAATACCAAAGTGATTGAGCACTGGTATATATACAGTGGCTATTTAAAACAAATGCTAATAACATGTGAACATTTAAGATGTTTTTTCCACATGCTACATGTTTCCACTCAGACGGATTTAAACAGTTATGGGATCTTCTGAAGAATTCTTAGTTATTGAGTTATTAGCTTTTCCTCT
The DNA here is from genome assembly GCA_027475355.1 of Coilia nasus. NCBI lineage: Eukaryota > Metazoa > Chordata > Actinopteri > Clupeiformes > Engraulidae > Coilia > Coilia nasus. The sequence continues at coordinate 26,808,011 of CM050217.1, forward strand.
TACTAAATCCTTATCCTTTCCTGTCTGAGCTGCTGACTGGTTTAAATCTTCACTAATCTGTTTGCATACAGCAACTCTAACAATGGCCCAAGGTTTATGCTTTCAGAGTTATTAAGAACTGTCTTTGCCAAGCTTTCTAAATTTGCTGACTGATGTGATGCATATTGTCATATCTTTGTGTCAAACTCTCATTCAGAGTTGTCAGTTCTGTATCCCGACATTCTTTTAATAAACACCACTGAACTAAGAACAGTTACGAGGATGTGTTAAATACAAGTACTGCAAAATCGGCTCATGTCAAACAGCTGTTTAATCCCAGGGAGTACCCTCAGGGATTAAGCCCGTGCAGTACCTGCAAGGAGGGGAGGGCGTGGGGATCACTGCTGAACCCTCCGCAGACTGACGCACTTTACTATCTGAGCACCCTTCTTCATATCCACAACATCTGGCTACGGACGAGAGGGGGGTTGAGGGAAGGCCAGGGCCCCAGGGATGGAGGGATGGCGTTGGAGACAGGAGGAGGACAGTAAAAGAGTGCAGAGGATGACAGAAAATGAAACATAAAGGAGAGATGGATACAAACAGGGAGAGAAGACAGAAAGAGAGAGAGAAAGAGGTAGAGATAAAACAATAATGGGTGATGGAGACACAGACATGAGTGGATGATGGACAGAATTAGTCAAAAGACAGAAAGAGACCATGATGAAGGATTAGTGAGAGTGATGATGGTGATAAGAAAGCAGACAGCAGTGGCAGAGATTAGATAAGGAGATGATGTTAAAAGTGTAATACACATGGTGACAGGGTGAGAGAGGGCAAAAGAGAAGGCAAGACAGGCAGAGAAAAAGAGAGAGAAGAAAGCAAAGGCATCAGAGATGTCTGCAGAGAACGCTACAGTAAGAGAACAAAGAACAGTCGCTCTGACAGAGAGCCAGGGAGAGGCTAGCACCTGGACTAAGCTGGTAGGGGGTGGAAAGGCAGGATTAAGGTGGAACAAGAGGAGAGGACAAGACAAAAGGATGCTGCATGTTAAGAGGAGTTAGAGCTAGAGAACAACCCAGGCTTCAGATTACTGGTCAGTCATGTCAGGCTACAGAAGACAGAGTAAAAGTGGTTGGCAAAAAAAGACTACAGAAGTATTGGAAACAAAACTAACGAAACAAACGAAAGGAAAGATCAGAAGATGGATTAGAGGAGTGCTGTAGAGGATTACAGAGGACAGGAGACTCTGCATTCAGGGTTATATAGAGTTGAAACTAGGGTTGGGACTCAGAGAGGTTTGCTGTTTTGCTCTAAGTATGCCACAGAGAGAGAATAACAGCAGGAGGCAGAGGCGAGGTCTGTAGTAAAGCAAGAGGAGGAGCTTGACAGAGAAGGTCTGCTTCGTCAATGCAGCGTTGCCATGGAGCTTAGCCACACCCAGGAAGTACCACAGGTTAGGAACCTCAGTATTCACAACACAAACAAAAGAAAAAAAAAACAGTACATGCTTTGTCACGGTCAAAATGGTTGCATGTAAGCTGCATCCCTTCTGACAGCCAGGACAGAAATTTTAAAATGGAGCTTTGAAGTGGCATGCTTGACAGTTGCTATGTAGCTGCTGTGAAAATGATGTAGTGGAGACGGCCATCTTGTTTCAGTGAAAATGAGGAAGCTGAGGCCTTCCTGTTTAGGTTTCCAACTGTCACAGTGTCACACACTTTGCATGACATGGCTGGCCCAGCTATGACAAAGAAATAAGCTATCCAGAAGGTGACCCTGCTTGATTATTACGATTGATGCTATAACCATTATGAGAAGAGACTGGGAGATCTCACAGCAAATGGGAGCTTTCTCTTTCTATTTGCTCCGTAGCCTTCAGGCCCTTCATCACTGCTTTCTTTATTCTGTGCTAGCCTACTTAATGTGGCAGAGAAAGTTTTCTACAGGCTGAATCTCCTGCTTAGAGAATCAATAAAATCACAATAGGTTTTCCCCTGTGGCATAGTCAGGGATTAAAATTCAAAATCAGTGTTTTTTTTACTTTCTTTTCTTACTAAACTTGCTTCAATAGCAACAAAGCCACTATCACTGTAGAAATGTACGGCGTTTGAAATTACCTATTGTACCTAAAATAACCAATGCACTACTAATAACACAGGCACTAAACTCACACTCTGAAAAGGCAAGACACTAGTACAAACTCACACAGAAAACATGTAAGGCTACACATACCGTACAATGATGAATTAACAACAACTTTCTCACAGCAAGCCCCAGTGTCCATTCATCACTCAGATGCTCAAGGAGCCTGGTCAGATTTACTAAATCACACATTAAAATTATGCCACTCAGTCTAATGCACACAACACACTCACAATGAATCTAGGTTTTGCTAATACAGTCAAATTCATTGCACACACACATTTAACACATTATGCCACTCAATACATAACATCAGTTGTCATAAATTGAGGGGTCCAGTCGTGTTAGTGTACATTAACACAAAACACTTTAAACTACAATACAATCATAGATTATTCAAGCATTTTATTCTAGAACAGGTCATCTTTTACAAACAATGGTCATCCTATTGCTTCCTCCCTATGATAAGACTAATTTGTAAAGAAGCATCTATCTTATTGTTATCTTATTACCAATTCCCAAGTCAGGAAGACTAAACAGGGAAATTTATTATTTGTTTGAGTATTTTGAATATCTTTCAAATTCCCTTTAAAATGCCCTAATTTCCCTGCATCCCTCAAACTCCTCAGGGAAACACACAAAGCTGAAGTTTTTAAAGTTATCTTTATTGGGTGATCCTGACTCCTGACTCTAAGAAAGAGGCGTAGGGACACTTACCGAGTACAAGGAGCTATACTGTACACATCTATACATGCGAATATACTACAAGAGGCCTCAGCTGAAACTAGCTGCCCTACTTCTAGCTGGTCAACCTCCTGAGACTTGAAGACACGCCCCTGGTGCCTGTGATTGGCCTTCTCTTCAGTGTACTGTAGCCTGCTTCAGCTTTGTCTGCGACCTCAGAGGCCAAATCCCGACCAGGCCTGGTTTAAGCTTGGGTTCAGGCCCGGCGTGGGCCTAGTTTAGGCCCGATTCAGAGGCCCACCTTGGTGTCCTGGCCTAACACAGCGTAGCTGATGTACGGCTCGTTCCCCTCCAGCGTCCCCTCAGAGAAACCTTCCAGGAGTGCGTCATCACCCTCCTCCTCCTCTGCACCTTTCCCTCTGCGCACCACCTTCCTGACGATCTACAGCACCACCCACAGGATCGGAGGTGCACAGCAGCCCACAGGGAGGGATGGCATGGAGAGAAGGTGAAGGTGGGGAGAAGATGTTGAGCAGCAGGTAGAGGTGATGATGGAGAGAGGTAGTTTGGGATGGATGGATGGACAATAGGGAGAGATGGATGAGAAAAGATCAGATACAAAATGATTGATGAGAGACAGAGAAAGAAAAAAGATGAGTGATCAAAAATCATATGACAACATGGGTTAAATAAAATGCTGCCATGTTGTGAAATGTTTGCTTTGGGCTCCAACAGAGGGCGCTGTCACGTAGATCCACCACCTGTCCTATACCTCTAACCAAAAGCACTAATCCCTTCCAATCAACCATGTTTTCTCCGGAAACACTAATGACCATTCAGCGTTATTCTCATTTATGTTAGGTGCCCTCAGCAACCACCTTTTTTCAGAAATAGAAAAACAATCCTATGCAGTAGCTGATACATGTTAACCAACAGATTTTATGATTATTTTTATAGCAATAATCATAACTACTGTTATGATACATACTGATATCATAGTTGTATGCTTATACTTTATGAGCAACAAATGAGGCAACACTTTATTTAACATGCATGGTCCATTAACATGGACATTATAAAGCTGGCATAAACCATTAATCAGCCTTAATAGAGGCTTTATAAACACAAAAGAGGTGCTGCTTGAAGCGTTCATCTCCTTAACTGTGGCGTTTGCCAAGCTGAAAAGCAAAGGGAAAAGGCCAAGTAAATGGTTTATAAGAGCTTTATAAAGGCCGGGGTTGTGGACTGCGTGGCTCGTCCACCACGGCTGGTTGCCGTGCCAACCCCCTGCCAAGGGAAGCAGTGATGGGAAGCGGAATGGGAAGCTGACCTTCTTAGTGACAATGTTGCCATGCTCATCTGTGAACTGCTCCTCACTCACGTGCTCGCCAGGCAAGTCCTCCACCTCGTCACCCTGTGGGACACGCAGCAACACCAACACAACACACACACACAAACACACACACACATATGTGTGTTACAGAGGATCACACACAGGTAGACTGTACTAACACAGGCTACATACACAAAAACACATTAACCCGCACACACATTCTTTATAGATGATCACACACACAGATGTGTACCTGCACAGACACACACACACACACACACAAAATATAATATATTAAAACACAACTCAGCAAGTATGCAATGGGTCAGCACTAGATAAAATGCTAAAAATGTGAACACCCACACACACCCTCACGCGTGCACACACACACACACACACATTTTGCTTAGTAAGGAGTAAGACACTGCTGTGTGGAGCACAGCGCAGGAGAGAAATGGGCTTGAGAGGGAAGAGAGTCAGCACATACTGGGGAGTTAAAAATAACCATAGGGGTTGGTGGGGGTGGGATGGGGGAGGGGGAAGGCAGCAGGAAAATCACAAAATTAAGAGCCTACACACACAGAATCACACAGCAAAAGAAAAAAACTGTTAAAGTTGTTTAAAAAACGTGTTTTTTCATTGTGCGCACATACTGGTGTGTGTGTGTGTGTGTGTGTGTGTGTGTGTGTGTGTGTGTGTGTGTGTGTGTGTGTGTGTGTGTGTGTGTGTGTGTGTGTGTGGAATAGCGAGTGGTTGACGCTGATTGTCTATGTGTGATATGTCTATGTGTGCTTCAAACATTAAAAGACAAACCTGCTGTAACATGTGGCTTAAACAGCTCAGGTCATAGCAATGACTTGACCATTTTTTTAAAATGTTTTTAGTGTTTTACGTCTATGGATTTCCTGAGGGCATTCTCCCTATCCATGCCTGTACATTGTCTGTCCCATGCACTCTGTCTGAATGATGGGTGGTGAGTGCAGTGCTTTACATCCTGCTAAACCTGAGAGTAGTTTCTTGAAAGAGACTCCAGCAGCTGGCATGTCAGTCATCTAGGCCAGTGACACTGAGAGATGCACACACCTGGTAAGAGTCATCAGGTGAGAGGGCAGCTTGTCTGCAACAAAGTGTGAACGGAGTGTGTGTGTGTGTGTGTGTGTGTGTGTGTATCTTTCTGTCTGTCTGTTATTTATGTCTAGTTCAAATGGGTACACGTCCATCCTTTTGCTCAGCTGTGTTCATCCTTGTTTGACTTGCCCCAGTAATTCCCCTTGTAAAAGACTCAGGACTGAACCCAAAACTCTTTCAGTTCATATATTTATAACTACTTACGACAAAGCACTGCACCCCTTTCTAGAGGTTTTGCAAAGATGTCTATTATATGTGAAGAAGTCCTCCCAGCAAGTTAACTGAAAACTTTACATTATTAGTTTAAGAACTAAAGAATAATTGGTTATCTCAACAGATTAGGCAGATAAATTATAGCAAATATAAGTACATTTTCACATTGTTTTTACTTTTACATATTCCTGAGTCAAATACAGGCTAATCTGTAGGTATCTGATACGGGTGAACAAGTCAGACCAACAGAGGTGGCCTCCTCCCGGCCTATACTGTTATCACAGTTGTCATCCAGTGCTGGCAGCATGCCGTTGTTCTTGTTGCTGTCTGTGACATATAGATTGTGCCTATGCTAATGTGCACGCGTAGGCCATTGCAGGGACAAAATGCATTTACAATGCTAGTAGATATGATCTCAATGTGTACTGCGAATGCAAAAAGCTAAACTGTACAGCAATCACTGTTTACAGTATAGATACATCCAAATGTGGCATGTTTTTTGGGTGCTTAAGGCACATACTGATCCATCAGACAATATACCACAGATACACATTCACTGATGTCACTATGGCAACCCAGGCTGACCTCTTGCAGCCTATGGGGTAAGGACATCTCAAACTTTTGACATGTAGCTCCGCCCCAAAATGACACTCAAGATCCTCCTATAAAATCTGTAGAAATTGACCCCACACACCTCTCTTGTGACATCTTGAGAACTCTCTACTTCGCACACTTCTCTCATGGCATCTTGTGTGCTCTCTCTCACTCTCTCACTCCAATTTTTCCTCATTGTCCATGTGTAACTTTACTTTCAAGACAACTTTGCCTCTATGGATATGATGACATTCTCTCTCTCTCTCTCTCTCTCTCTCTCTCTCTCTCTCTCTCTCTCTCTCTCTCTCTCTCTCTCTCTCAACCACTTGTTCTGTTTTTGTGACATCTGTCCCTCTCTCTCTCTTTTCACCCCCTTCCCCCCCCCTACCCCCCTTTCTCTCTCCAGTACCTTAAGGATGAGCCTGCGTCTGACCACGCGTGTTGTGACGTTCTCCTCTTCGTCGACCACTCCCTCATCCTCCCCCAGCTCACGGTCCAGTTGCTTGTGGATATAACTCAGAACCGAGCGCACGGAACCACTGGCAATGTTCAGAACGTTCTGGCAGCTGATGACCAGGAATGCCAGCACCACGAAGCTGAACAGCAGCTCGGTCAATACTGCCCACATCCTGACCAGGCGATCTTTCACCCACACACACTCTCAGGTACAGGTAGCCGAGTGTGTGCACATACACACACACACACACACACACACAAACACACACGAGTGTGCGTACACAGACACACAAAGGCTTGCGTGATCCCTGGCCTTTGGTGGTTCCCTCTCTTGCTCTCCTGCTCCCCTGTTCCACAGGGCCTGATCAGCCCTCGTTCACGTCTCTCCCTCTATCCTGTTTTCGGTGTCATCTGAGACGGAAAAGGGACCCGTCCACACGAGCCCATTCCCGGTCTGTCTTTTGCTCTTCGTGCGCTCCCTCTCCCGTGCTCTGGCCCACCCTCCCTTCTCCGTCCCTGTCAGTGGGGAGGGAACAGTGGCTGACCCATGCCGTCAAACCCAAGCTGGTAGTTTCTATTTCCTACCTTCAACCCCCACCACATTTTCCCTCTGTAACTCTCCCTATCTCTCTCTCCCCCACCCCCCCATCTCTCTCTCTCTCTCTCCCTCTCTCTCTTTCTCACACACACACACACATGCACACAGACCCCCACTATTCACATGTCCTCTCCCTGCTTCCAAAAACAGACCCTCAGAACCTGGCACTGGTCTCTGGTTGCACATGTGACCTTAGCTCTGAAAATACCTTTGGCACTTCACCAGACTGTGTGTGTGTGTGTGCGCGTGTGTGTGTGTGTGATGGTGTGTGATCTAAGAGCTGGTGACACACCTTTAATGTGTGTGTGTACATGTGTGTGTGTGTGTGTCTGTGTGTGAGAGAATGAGAGAGAGAGAGAAAGAGAGAGAGAGAGAGAGAGAGGCGGAGACAAAGAGACAGAGAGAGAGAGAGAGAGAGAGAGAGAAACCATATGTGTGTGATCGTGTATGCAGTGTTTGAGCTATGTCTGTGCCACTGCGACTACACTGTCTCCTACACTGTACTTCATACCGTACCATCTGCTGGATCTACATTATTATACCATCTGCTAAATGTAGGTTATTACACCATCTGCTAAACTGGGATAATTGCACTTCCCATAAAAATATGCAATACCAGTGCGGGCTTACATGCTATGCCAGATCCCTAGAGCATGGGGCCAGTTGACTTTGCCTTGATCTTTAAAATGGGGTCATTAAACACACTGGCAAGCTGTCTGAGGCCCCCTGATTGAGCACCCACAAAGGAAGCCATAAGCTGCTGTAAGTGAACCTAATGCCGAGGCTAACCCCCCCACTGTCCACTCACTCTACCAATATGTCTGTGTAGATTCTCATTCATCCAGGTCGTGGTAGTCAAAGGAGCTAAGTTGTAAGTAACTGGACTTCTTTTTGGAGCTTGAAGACTTCACCTTTCATCCAAAAGCCCAAACTCCGATCATCAGAACTGAAGAAGCCTTTTGGATGAAAGGTGAAACGTCTTCAAGCTCCAAAAAAGAAGTCCAGTTGCTTACAACTTAGCTCCTTTGACCAATAACACCCACAATAGCTTCCTAGCATCACCCTGAAAGGGAGGGGCATTTCATTTAGATGTTTGAATGGACAGATGAATTGATTCATCAACAGACAGACAAAGACTATCAGTCTATCATTGCTACTGATGAACTAAAAGTACAGTGGCGGAATGCCCCCTCTCAAGTACCCATGTCCAAATATAACTTACAGTAGCCAAAGACAGACACAGGGAATGAGAATGCAGCTGCTATATTTGGTTCAAAAATGGGTTGTGCCCTTTTCCGGCATTGGTTGCAAATGTGATAAGGGTGTGTATATGTCTGTGTGTGTCTGAGGCATGAAGATATGGATTCTTTCATGGCAGCAAGTGTGCTAATAAGCTAATACATGGCTTAGCTGACTGAACATGTTTGGTTATTTGTTTGGTTAATGAAGCTGTAGCCCTTTAGTAGTCACCGTACCGTCGGTGTAACAACTCACTTTTCGTAACTACAACATCACAATATTACTACGACATTACATAAAGTCTTTAGTAACACATTACAACTTGGTCATTGCCATTCTGGTAACAACAACGTTATAATAGGGGGTGTCTCTTACAGGGTTAAAGCTGGATGTACAAAACCACAACTCAATGTAAATGCTTACACTGTATGGAGTTTAGCCTTAACCTTTTGGCGTACGTTTCGACAAATGAGTTTATAAGTGTAATTGAGTACTAATCACATCCCTGACTGGTTGTTTAGGTGCTGGCATGAGATTGATGCCCCATTATTTCAGCCAACACAGAAGCAAACCAATGTGTAGTGATTACACAATGGTTTACAAGAGTAGTTCCTGTAACTGTACAGGGCCTGAAACTGAGATGATCAGTAATGTAAAGCACAGTAAAGTACAAATTCCACATAATCAATCAACATAAAATATGTTCTCCAATTCCACCATTCATTTCATGCTAATACATAGTGTAAGCATCAGCACTAAATCAAGCTGTTTAATTACTATTAGATGTGCTGTTGTGGCTACTCAATGACTTAAAAAACATAAAGGTTAGTGGTAGGTAGAGAGTGCTTCTGTTGGCGCTGTCAATGGCTTTTACATCAGCAGGCAGTGGATTATAAAGAGTTAAAACCTGATTGCCAGTATTGCTGACATGCATCTATGTCTGTATATCTGTATATGTCATAGTATTTTATCTGTCATAATCTCTGTGTCTATGTGAATGTCATAGCATTTTATATGTCATAATCTTTGAGATGTACGTATTACATTTTATGATACATTCTGTGTATGGTAGGGTTAGATTATAGTTCTACTACTCTAGTTTTAAATATCACTGTGTTGCTTGCTTGTGGGTTGCTTGATGCCTTGACTTATATGATGTGGGAGGATCTCACCTGTCCCCAGCCCCGCAGCTCTGGCACGCGATGCGGGAAGCCAAGCCCCTTCTCGAACGGCTGGGTGCCCCGGAAGTGGCCGCGCAGGATCTCCGAGTGGCCCATGTCCCGCACTGGCTGCAGCAGGGCCTCCTGTGCTACGCGCTGCGCCGTATCGCCATCCATCGTCGAGCGCACCGACGACATCATGGACTCCATGGCCTGCCTGGTGTTGGCCTGGGACGGCCCCACCCAGTTCTGGGCAGCGTCGCTCACCCCGTGCCAGCCAGGTGCACCTGAGTCGGGCAGGTAGGAGAGGAAGGACCCTGGAGGAGGTGACCTGCAGGAGAGAAGGACAGGTGAGGAGAAACAACAAACACCAACATCCTTAAAGCCACATTGTGTACTTTTTAAAGTTGCTTATTAACATTTTTTTGTTCATAAGTATGAGCTCATTAATGAGTTATTACCTCCACCATCAAACTGAAGTGTTCTTGTGAACTTTGAGTTGTTGAGCTCAAAAGTGGCTGACATTTTTGAGTTTCCATTTTGAGACTACAGGCACCAAAAGGGGACAGCACTAAAATACCACTTTTTCCATTTCTCATTGTGATATACAAACCCATCATTAGATGGCAGAAAATCTTATGCAGGATAGCTTTTAAAGCCCAAAGTTTTCTGTTATGAAATGAAATTTAATTTCATATTGTTCTTCTTAACTTCCTGGACTTGAATTATTTCAGTTGGTCATTATATTCACTGCACTCAGGAAGAGGGAGGAAATTCCTGCTGTACTTTAAGAAAGAGAGGCACAATGTATGGCTCCTGTGACCCCGTCACTCTCACGACTCACCTGTCTCCATTTCTGTCTGCCACATGGCTCAGGCCCGGAGAGTCACTCATTCGTGCATACACCCGCTGTTGCCCTGCAACGACAGACAGGCCTTCTTCTAATCCCACTCCTCCTCCACTTTCTCCTCCTCCTCCTCCTCCTCCTCCCCCCTGTCCTCCAGCTCCTCCTGCCGTGACCTCTGACCCCTGACCTCCGTCCAGCCCGTTGACGTTGACCCCGGCGGGCGTCCCCGCTGAGCTGTGCTGCTCTGAGTCGCAGCCCAGCGACGACTGGTCCTCCAGCAGCTCGATGGAGCCACTGAGTCCGCCCTTGCCGCCCATCCCCGTCCCCGTGCCCGCCCCCGAGCCCCTGCTGTTGGGCCTTCCCAGGCTGCCGTGGGGCAGCGGGGCGTCCGAGTCGTCGGCGCGGCTGCACTCTAACGAGGAGTCCTCCACCGCCACCAGAGAGGGGCTGTTGCCGGACGGCCACACCTGCATGTCCGACATCTCCATCAGCGTGTCCTCCTCCGTGGTGGCCATGGGCGCGCAGTCCAGGCTGGACACCTCCTGCCAGTAGGGCTCGCTGCCCAGAGGGGAGGGCAGGCTGTACTGCAGCGAGGCGGGAGAGAGCATCTCCTCACGGACCACCAGCCCGTAACCTGGAGCGACACACAGAGAGGCTCGCTGACACCCCCCAAAAAATCACCTTCCTCTGGAGGGAAGTGCCCTGGCCCAAGTGAGAGGGAGGGGGGAAGGGGAGAGTGGGGTAGGGGATGCAAGGCAAAGGGAGGAAGGGGGGTGGGGGTTGTTTAGGGAGCATTGTCAAGCCAGACCAGATCAACCAGCAGTGAGAGGGGGGAAGCGTAGTGCACACTACACCTTTTGGTTCCTGGTCCGAAACTGTAGTCACCACACTGCCATTGTTTGATATGACGTTTGGTAGTCCCCACCGATGGTTAAAAACGGCCAGTACCAAAGGTATGATTTCTAGAGGACTGAGGAAGGCTGTAAGGCCAAAACATTTGTTTCCCCTGCCACTGAAGTTACTTTAATATATAAAAAAATTCTCAAATATACTCAAAATATATATTTTGTGTTTTCTCTAGCAGACAAATTAGATAACATTAACTTACCATGTCAACTGTCCTTTCCACAATTTTGTGTTTTCAAATATTCTGATTTCAAATGTATACAAAGACTATCTTAAACTATCTCAAAAAGTCTGCATATTTACCTGACTAAGCAGCTCAGCTGATCAGGATACTTATATTACTTATATAGCTCAGATTTACAATCGAAACATCGAAACATCTCAAGTGACAACCTGTCTTATGTGTCCAATAACTGTGAAGTTACAGATAGGCTGTAATTTCATACAGTAGCTGTATATTGCAAGAATACTAAATTTTCAAATTGTATTTTGAATCATCCTCACTCACCAACATTTTCCAAATGTTGGCCTTATTTTATGCTAAAACATAGTTATACCTGTCATGAAAAATAATGTTACAGTGGGCAGTGTTTTTAGCTCAGAAGTACTAAAAGGTGCCCCTTAGAGTACAAAAGCTTGGATCTGTGTTATATTTCAAGGAGACTTTAATTTCCAAAGAGTTCTAAGTAATCTATCACTGACTGAATAGTTCTTATATCTTGTTTATAACTCTTGGAACGTCCGAGTCATCCAGGCCCACAGCAACACCAGGAAAGCTGGTAGAGATGGAAAATGCAGTAGTTGGCAACATCAGAAGCATTCCAGTGATAATTGGAATTTGCTTATAAAACCTTTAGTTAGCATTTCATAAATATTCCCTTGGTTGACTGTAATGTCACCATAGTTTCTGTGGATGGTGACACTTTTTGAGCTACTGTGTCCCAAAGGATAATGTATGATGACTGTCGGTAATGACCAATCGCATTGGATTATACCCCTGGCAGTTGTGGCGGTGAGGTGTGCACTAGGCTGGGCGAGAACTGACCAAACACAGCGTGGCTGCTCCATCTGTCTCCTGGAGGGTGTGTGTGTGTGTGTGTGTGTGTGTGTGTGTGTGTGTGTGTGTGTGTGTGTGTGTGTATGTGTATGTGCGCGCTGCCACTGGGCCAGACAGGGGGCACTGCTACCTCACACACACACATAAAAACACTCACCCACCCACACACACACACACACACACACACACATATATACTATCAGACACACATACACGCTCTTGCATAACATGCTCTCAGTATTGCGACTGTGATTATCGTTCAAGCAGGAGAGCCAGCATGCAAGTAATCACATTCACCATCATCTACACACATACACTCTTCTTCTGTTTGTACAGAAACCATGAAGGACCATAGTGAATGCAACAGACATAGTAATGAAAATATTACAGATATACAGTACACATTATAGCATTATAGCACATTATAGCACATTGTATAGAGTATATTATGCATCTTCATGTAAAAAACACATTCCCATGTAAACACAAGCTCACACACTCTCAACAAACTCAAATTGAATGGTACATTCATGACCAAATGACTCAGCTCACTTGAAGTGGAACAGGAGGTTAGCATTTGGAAAATAGAACAGGAGATGGCTACTACTGCTGCTGCTGGGGTAAAATATGTAAACTACTGTATGGAGATTATGAGATTGTTTGGTGTCCTGTTATCTCAAGGATTCATCCTATCATGGTCTGACACAGATTAAACTGTTTGCCAATTCTAAACATTCTAGCAGATTACTAACAAAAAAACAGTTGCCTGTGAACCAGACAACCCTTTCGTTGACACATTTATTCATGGTCTGTTATCTTATTTGCATGTTTGGCCTAAAAGACATTAGATTCCTCTACAAAAATCCTTATGTTTCCTAAGTATTTCTATTTTTGCCCAACAACAAGTAACAGACACACCACTAGGGGGCAGTACACAAAAAACTTGTCATTTCAGGCACATGCCCCCCCCCCCCACACACACACAGACACACTCCCATCACACATGACGTGTCCTCTGAAGGACACTCAGAGGTGAACGATGAACACAGTGACCTCTGATACGATACTGCTATCACAAATTCACAGTCAGGAGTGAGACAGCAGTGAGGGATACCGACACACTGTCTACATGACAGTACTTTTATTACTGTAATAATTTTGCTGGGCTGTTTTACAGCACCCTGCACACTGCTGCATGGACCACCACAGGGGGGCGCTGTGGAGGTGTGACTAGAGCCCTGACGTCTAGCTTTGTTAGTCATATTTATGTAGTGTCCGAGTCTTATCGTTTACACTAAGGTATGTGGTAGCCTGCTACTGGTCCTGCTGGAACAACGAACAAACCTACAACTAAAGAATACAAGCAGATGGGGCAGAAGCAGAGTAGAAACAAACAGAAACTGTACAAAAAGACATAGATACATAGACAAAGGTGAGGTGAGGGAGAGGGGAGGGGAGGAGAAGACAGAAGAAGAAAGGAGAGGAGAGGAGAGGACAGGAAAAAAGAAGACAGGAGAAGAGAGGAGAGGAAAAGAGAAGAGAGGAGATGAGAGGAGATGAGAGAGAAGAGGAAAGGAGAGGAGGAGAGAAGACAGTAGAGGAGAGGAGAGGAAAGGAGAGGAGAAGAGAAGACAGTAGAGGAGAGGAGAGGAGATGAGAGGAGAGGAGAGGAGAAGACAGGAGAGGACAGGGGAGGAGAGGAGAGGAGAAAAGAAGACAGGGGAGAAGATTAGAAAAAAAGAAAAGAGAAGAAAGCAGAGGAGAAGACGGGAGAGGGGATGACATAAAAGGAGACGTCAGGAGCGGAGAGGATGGAACACAGCACAGTGGAGGAGAAAGATAGTAAAATGACAAGAGGTAAAGACAACGGGTAGACAAAGAGAAGCTCTGCTCTGATAAAGATGAATGAGCGTGAACAAGCCCTTTGACCGATTTATGAGACCAGAGGAAAAAAAGAAAAAGAAAGGCAAGATGCACTGTTGAGGGAGAGGTGAAAGATTTGAGACAGTAAGAAGATAGTAGAGTGTTAGTGTGTAGATGGAAGTGTGTATCATGTATAATGTGTGTGTGTGAGTATGTTTGTGAGTGTCTGTGTGTGTCTTTGTGTACATGTGTGTTGGGGGTGGGGTAGGGTGTGTGTGTGTGTGCGTG